>CM060375.1:144753870-146003870 GCA_030545235.1 Helianthus tuberosus | reverse complement strand
TTTTTACAAAATTCAAGAGAAACAAATGTTTGTGGTCAACCCAAGCGAACTCACTCTGACCCATTATGGCATAAAGCCATAAAGTGCCGACTCTAATCCATTACACTACCTAAGTGAACAACCCTTTTCATTATCTACCTATCTTTGGAGGTTGTGTTCACTTATTTGCAGCCACTATGATCTTTTCTTTTTGCACTTTTAGATGCAACTAAATAATAAAATAATGGTAGCAGCTGAACAAATAAGTCTATTAAAAAAAGCAGAAACTTGATTAGAAAACATGACAAAGAAATATAAATGTAACAATTTGAGCATATAATTACAAGAATACGCCATTTGTCAGTTGATGGCAAAAACTAATTGATGAGCATGCAAGCAATACCCATGGTCCAGGAACAAGATTTGTAGGCATGTAATACCTTAAAAAATAACAAAATAAAAAAGCAATTACTACATGCATTCAGATTCCAAATATAGAGAACCTAGTTAATTATGCCCAACAAACCAAGCCACTTTAAAATGCTAAAACTAAATTAATTATGCTCAATGAATCAAACAACCTTTACAATTCTAAAACTATAAAAAACACTCAATTAGCTATGATCAATAAACCAAAATTATTGATGTGTAACCCTTAAGGACAAATAAAACTTCTTAGAACTTTGGATAAGGTGTGTTACCCATTTTTTGTAAATATTCCATCTGTAGCTTCCGCCTCTAGGCATAAAGTAACATAAAGTGGATCACCAGCCATAAAGAAATGTAAAAACCATGAACTCCATAAATTCCAAAAGGGGTTGTATAATTAATAATAATTTGGTAGAAAAAAACTATGAGCATAATCCTTTGGCAAAAGACAGACCTTCAACATGCAGTTCTACACTTCTACATATTAATCTTTTGGTTTGACAAACCGAATCATTCAAATCCAAGTAACTGTAACTATATACTCCAATAATAACCAAATCACTTCTAAACCTAAAACAAACACTAAAACCCTAGTCCCCAAATCTGCATGTATCAGAATTAAACCTTGATTTTTGTTGGATTTAGTTAGTCAGACCCAGATACAACCCTTAAATTGGTACAAATAATTTTGTTAAACAACCTCAAACAGATGCATGTTTCAATCTTAATCGAGAATCATTGCTACTGAACCGAAATAGACTAAAAAACTAACCTGATTGTTCCGGATTTGGACCTAATAGTCGACCGCCTCCATTCTTCTTCGCACCTGAACAATAAAAAATGATGCAATAACCCAAATCACACCGATAACAGCTTTAATCTTCAAAATTTATTAGGCTTGGAATCATCATAGCCTAAATCAGAATAAATCCAGTCAAAAGGGCACCAAAGAGAGATTTCGAGTCATAAGAATGTAAAATTACATATACAGTAAGAGCAAACAATTTTTAATGCTAAAGCCCTAATTTCTAAGAGCTTATACCTGTCGGAATCAACTGTAACCGATGGCGGAGCACGGCGGCGGAGGAGGATGTTGTCCGCTGATGGATCTGTTCCGTTCAGAACCGATGCACTTAGTATAAATCATCATTCCTATCGTGTCTGCTCACTTGACTGCTTCTTATCTCGGAGATATTGGAGAGAGAAAGTGGTGAGTGAATATATATAGAGAGAGAGAGTAATTGATTAAAGAAGAGGTTACCAATAATCATGTATGCTATATATGTATATGGTTTGAATTTTGAATCTGTAGCAAGAATTTTGAATTTTCAATGTGAGCAGAGGTTTGAATTTTGAATGTGGCCAGAGGTTTGAATTTTGTATTGATGAAATGTATTTTAAAAGATTTTATATTAAGCTTTATGATGCAATAATGACATAAGAAAGGCATTGTTGGCTAGCCTGGATGGCTGCCACGTTAGCTTTTCTTATGTCAGCGTCATTTGCACTTTTATAGAAAGTATAGATTGGTATAATTCAATGATGACAGTTATACATAACACTAGATTATCACCTGTGAATACTCACGGATTCGAATATTTAAGTTATTTAAAATTCAACTATATATATATATATATAAAACGAGATCAGGAGAAAACGGTGAAAAGTGTGAAAAAGGTGAGAACGGATCCTGGCCGACCACGTGGTATAGCGCGCTAAATGATATGCACGGGTACGATTGTCATTGTTCGCGTTTCCCTAAATAATGGCATTATGATTCTGTTCCAAACAAAATTTCAATAGAAATGGCGTTTTGATCTTTATGTCTGTTTCAATGGCATTTTTTTTCAAAGTAATTTTTTTAATGGCGTTTATGTTTCAATGACGTTTTATCTATATTCAACAGATATGGCATTTTATTTTATGGCGTTTAATAACATAAATGATACATGGCGTTTGACAACACACACAAATGATATATGTCGTTCAATAAGACAATCATAGACGATACATGTCGTTTAATAACACAAATGATACATGTATTGGCGTTTAGTAACAAATCTATCAAATGATACATGTTTTGGCATTTAATAACACACACAAATTATATATGTTTTTCAATAAGACAATCACAGATGATACATGGCGTTTAATAACACAAATGATATATGTAAAATTAAGTTCTCGTACATTTAAACAATACTAAATAAACGATACATATTTTGGAATTCAATAACAAACTATAAAATTATATTACATGCTATATGGAGTTTTACAAACAAACATCATAAAAAGTAACAATATGTACCATGTTTTCTTGTTGTCTTCTTTCATTGCTCAGTGGTTTTTTTGGCGTTTTGGAGCAGATGACCCTTCCTCTTCCACACCCATAGAAACTACAAATTTATTGTTAAATTAGAACGACAAAAACATCATAAAACTAGCACAATGTAAATCGAAGTTAACTCACTATTTTTTTGCCTCTAGATCTGGTTTGACCTTTTGACGCCATAATATTTGTTGTTTCGCGTTTTCTAGGGTTTTCACATTTTCCGTAGGAATTAAGGAGGTTTCTCTGGGAAGTATATATGTTTCGGTCACTTTTGATGTGTTTTGTAGATGAACATTTACCTTTTTGCCCTTATTGAAGTGCGTACACTTTAAAAAGTTTATGTTATTTACGAAAACGCCACCGTGCAATCTTAGCCATAAATTGTTTTGATCTGATGATCCATAAGCGTTCTCACCGTTCTCACACTTTTCACCGTTTTCCCTAAATCTTGACCATAAATATATATATATATATATATATATATATAAGGTAAGGTTCATGCGAAAACCACCTTTATTGCGAGAAACGCGAGAACCAATGTGAACACAACCTAAAATAGCTAAAAAAACCTAACCCCCACCCCCCCAAGCTAAATGCTAAAAACTAAAACCCCCAAAAAACCTAAAAAAAAACCTAACCCCCCCCCCCCCCCCCCCCCAAAAAAAAAAAAAAAACCCTAAACCCCCCACCACCCCCCAAGCTAAAATGCTAAAAACTAAACCCACAAAAAACCTAAAAAATCAAAAAATAAAAAAATAAAAAAAACACACAAATTTTTTTTAATATTTTTTAAGTTAAAATCGCTACTTTTAGTAGCAAAAAAAAAATTAATTTTTTTTTTACAAAAAAATTATTTTTGCCTACTAAATAAAAGTAGCGATTTTTTTATAAGAAATATTGAAAAAAATTTGTGTGTTTTTTTAGCTATTTTTAGGTATTTTTAGTTGTGTTCACATTTGTTCTCGCAGTTCTCGCAATAAAGGGTGGTTCCTAACGGATCTTGACACTTGTAGGGCCTCACAGAATCCCCATGGTGAACTTCAACCCTAACTCCTCGAAGAGCTCTCTTCACCTGAAAGTTACAATCCCCATAAAAGAAACTATGAGCTTGTTCCAATCATTCAAACTATACACACATGATATTAACATATGGCTCAATAGAAGGGTATACCTTGATACGTTCTTGATCCTTGTTGAGAAAGTCTTTAACAAACTCAGATACCAACTTGTTTTCATAGAAAGCCCAAGCTGACATGTCTACAAACAAAATATTAAAAATAATTAATCAGATTAACATTCTATAAAATGAACACAAAACTAAAAACAGAACAGTTTAGAAACAAATACCAATGTTCAGTGATAGTCCCATTTGTGTAGGTCGTAAACTCTGTTAGAAGCCCTTCCAATGCTCAATACCGTCACCAAGTGCGCCTTTACCAAATACATTAATAGGTTGTTTTTAAAAATTTCAAAATGTTGTTTAAAATCATTACAAGGATTGTTAAAAAATGACCAAAAAGAAAACTCTGTTTAAAAGAGTAAACCACTCTTTTAGTGGTTCAAAAGTTTGTTTGACCAAAGTCAAACCACCATTTTAACCCAACAGTGGTTTCAAACATCTGTTTTCTCCAGAAAACACTGTTTTAACCCAACAGTGGTTTCAATCACTGTTTTCTCCATAAAACACTGTTTTAACCCAACAATGGTTTCAAACATCTGTTTCCATCCATTTGTTGACCAAAGCCAACAGATGTATCAACCACTGTTTTATTTTCTAACATCTGTTCACAACAAACAGAGGTTTCAAAATATAAAACATACCTTTGCCAAATACATGTTTCACAATAAACAGAGGTTTCAACTTCTTCTTCGGTACATCGCCACCACTCTCACTCAACCTCTCTTTTCTCTTATTATCACACTTCATCAACAGTTACATACGTTTTCTTGTCTCCAAAATAGGGATTCGAGTCTAAAGCTTCTCAAAATGGACCGTAAAATGAGCTGGCGTGTCTAGACACAACAAAAGCAGACATGTTTTGAGAAAACCAGCCAACTCAAAAGCAATAGATAAGGGTAGATTAGAAATTTACTTTTGCTCTCATTATAGCATTCTTTTCCATTGCCAATGTTTCAACTACAACCTGCATTCTTTTCCATTGTTAATGTTTCAACTACAACCTATCATACCAACCATCAGAAATCAAAACAACCAATAACCAATTCTTAGTCTAGATTCGAATCATACCAGTTTTTGGTTTCTTCTTTCACGAATTTCTCTTGTGAAACCGAGTAATTTGTTCCTAGTTCTTCAATTACTGCATTCAGTTCTTCTTACTTTGCACAATAGATCAAATGTGTTGAATGGGCTGAAGGTGACCCCGAGTGTATATTTTTACTATCTCTAAGGTGGCTTTATATAATGTAAAGATTAGTATTTAATTATAAATTTTAGTAATCACATTTCAAACATTCATTTTTTACAAAATTCAAGAGAAAATTTTTTTTTGTGGTCAACCTAAGCGAACTCACTCTGACCCATTATGGCATAAAGCCATAAAGTGCCGGCTCTAATCCATTACACTACCTAAGTGAACAACCCTTTTCATTACCTGCCTATCTTTGGAGCTTGTGTTCACTTATTTGCTGCCAATATGATCTTTTCTTTTTGCACTTTTAGATGCAACTAAATGTCAAAATAATGGTAGCAGCTGGACAAATAAGTCTATTAAAAAAAGCAGAAACTTGATTAGAAAACATGACAAAGAAATATAAATGTAACAATTTGAGCATATAATTACAAGAATATGTCATTTGTCAGTTGATGGCAAAAACTAATTGATGAGCATGCAAGCAATACCCATGGTCCAGGAACAGGATTTGTAGGCATGTAATACCTTAAAAAAATAACAAAATAAAAAAGCAATTACTACATGCATTCAGATTCCAAATATAGAGAACCTAGTTAATTATGCCCAACAAACCAAGCCACTTTATAATGCTAAAACTAAATTAATTATGCTCAATGAATCAAACAACCTTTACAATTCTAAAACTATAAAAAACACTCAATTAGTTATGATCAATAAACCAAGATTATTGATGTGTAACCCTTAAGGACAAATAAAACTTCTTAGAACTTTGGATAAGGTGTGTTACCCATTTTTTTGTAAATATTCCATCTGCAGCTTCCGCCTTTAGGCATAAAGTTACATAAAGTGGATCACCAGCCATGAAGAAATGTAAAAACCATGAACTCCACAAATTCCAAAAGGGGTTGTATAATTAATAATAATTTGGTAGAAAAAGACTATGAGCATAATCCTTTGGCAAAAGACAGACCTTCAACATGCAGTTCTACACTTCTACATATTAATCTTTTGGTTTGACAAACCGAATCATTCAAATCCAAGTAACTGTAACTATATACTCCAATAATAACCAAATCACTTCTAAACCTAAAACAAACACTAAAACCCTAGTCCCCGAATCTGCATGCATCAGAATCAAACCTTGATTTTTGCTGGATTTAGTTAGTCAGACCCAGATACAACCCTTAAATCGGTACAAATAATTTTGTTAAACAACCTCAAACAGATGCATGTTTCAATCTTAATCGAGAATCATTGCTACTGAACCGAAATAGACTAAAAAACTAACCTGATTGTTCCTGATTTGGACCTAATAGTCGACCGCCTCCATTCTTCTTCGCACCTGAACAATAAAAAATGATGCAATAACCCAAATCACACCGATAACAGCTTTAATCTTCAAAATTTATTAGGCTTGGAATCATCATAGCCTAAATCAGAATAAATCCAGTCAAAAGGGCACTTAGTATAAATCATCATTCCTATCGTGTCTGCTCACTTGACTGCTTCTTATCTCGGAGATATTGGAGAGAGAAAGTGGTGAATGAATATATATAGAGAGTAATTGATTGAAGAAGAGGTTACCAATAATCATGTGTGCTATATATGTATATAGTTTGAATTTTGAATCTGTAGCCAGAATTATGAATTTTGAACGTGAGCAGAGGTTTTGAATTTTGAATGTGGCCAGAGGTTTGAATTTTGTATTGATGAAATGTATTTTAAAAGATTTTATATTAAGCTTTATGATGCAATAATGACATAAGAAAGGGATTGTTGGCTAGCCTGGATGGCTGCCAAGTTAGCTTTTCTTATGTCAGCGTCATTTGCACTTTTATAGAAAGTATATATTGGTATAATTCGATGATGATAGTTATACATAACACTAGATTATCACCTGTGAATACTCACGGATTCGAATATTTAAGTTATTTAAAACTCAACTATATATATATATATATATATATATATATAGAAACGAGATCAGGAGAAAATGGTGAAAAGTGTGAAAAAGGTGAGAACGGATCCTGGCCGACCACGTGGTATAGTGCGCTAAATGATATGCACGGGTACGATTGTCATTGTTCGCGTTTCCCTAAATAATGGCGTTATGATTCCGTTCCAAACAAAATTTCAATAGAAATGGCGTTTTGATCTTTATGTGTGTTTCAATGGCGTTTTTTTTCAAAGTAATTTTTTTATGGCGTTTATGTTTCAATGACGTTTTATCTATATTCAACAGATATGGCATTTTATTTTATGGCGTTTAATAACATAAATGATACATGGCATTTGACAACACACACAAATGATATATGTCGTTCAATAAGACAATCACAGACGATACATGTCGTTTAATAACACAAATGATACATGTATTGGCGTTTAGTAACAAATCTATCAAATGATACATGTTTTGGCATTTAATAAAACACACAAATTATATATGTTTTTCAATAAGACAATCACAGATGATACATGGCGTTTAATAACACAAATGATATATGTAAAATTACGTTCTCGTACATTTAAACAATATTAAACAAACGATACATGTTTTGGAATTTAGTAACAAACTATAAAATTATATTACATGCTATATGGAGTTTTACAAACAAACATCATAAAAAGTAACAATCTGTACCATGTTTTCGTGTTGTCATCTTTCGTTGCTCGGTGGTTTTTTGGCGTTTTGGAGCAGATGACCCTTCCTCTTCCACACCCATAGAAACAGCAAATTTATTGTTAAATTAGAACGACAAAAACATCATAAAACTAGCACAATGTAAATCGAAGTTAACTCACTATTTTTTTTGCCTCTAGATCTGGTTTGACCTTTTGACGCCATAATATTTGTTGTTTCGCGTTTTCTAGGGTTTTCACATTTTCCGTAGGAATTAAGGAGGTTTCTCTGGGAAGTATATATGTTTCGGTCACTTTTGATGTGTTTTGTAGATGAACATTTACCTTTTTGCCCTTATTGAAGTGCGTACACTTTAAAAAGTTTATGTTATTTATGAAAATGCCACCGTGCAATCTTAGCCATAAATTGTTTTGATCTGATGATCCATAAGCGTTCTCACCGTTCTCACACTTTTCACCGTTTTCCCTAAATCCCGACCATATATATATATATATATATAAGGTAAGGTTCATGCGAAAACCACCTTTATTGCGAGAACCAATGTGAACACAACCTAAAATAGCTAAAAAAACCTAACCCCCACCCCCCCCCAAAAAAAACCTAACCCCCCCACCACCCCCAAGCTAAAATGCTAAAAACTAAACCCCCAAAAAGCCTAAAAAACCAAACAAAAAAAATCTAAAAAAATCAAAAATAAATCTAAAAAAATAAAAAACACACACAAATTGTTTTTTTTTTTAATATTTTTTTAAGTTAAAATCGCTACTTTTAGTAGCAAAAAAAAAAAAAAAAAAAAAAAAAGACCAAAAGTGTGAGAAGGATAAGAAAGAATCTACACCATTAGGTCTTTGATCTAATGGTTTAGATTAATAGGGACCAAATTGTAAAATTTGTTTTATTTTTTTGGACTGAATTGAAAATTATAGGGGTAATAAAGTCTTTATATCCATTCAAAATAGGAAACTGTAATCAAAATCCCTACAATTTCGATCTCTCTCTCCAATCGCACGAACAGAGCTCTCTCTCTCTCTCTCTACAATTTCGATCTATCTCTCTTCATCGCAGTGGAGCGGCTGCGGCGAGCGGCAGAGGCGGTGGTGGTGCAGCGGTGGTGGTGTGGTGGTGGTGGTGCCGGATCGACAGTGGTGGTGCGGCAGCGGCGATCTCTCTCTCTACATCGCACGACCAGATGATCTCTCTCTCTCTCTACACGACAGCAGCGGCGGAGCGGCAGTGGTGGTGCCGAAAGTAGAGAAGATGATACAGAGGTTTAATGATTATTGAATGGTGTTATATATGTGCTGACTGGTGTTATATTCTTTAATGAATGGTGTTATATTCTTTATTGAATGGTGTTATATATTCTTTATTGAATGGTGTTATATTCTTTACTGAATGGTGTTATATTCTTTACAGAGGTGTGATGATTATTGAATGGTGTTATATATGTGCTGAATGGTGTTATATTTTTTACTGAATTGTGTTATATTCTTTACTGAATGGTGTTATATTCTTAACTGAATGGTGTTATATACTTTCTGAATGGTGTTATATACTTGGTGAATGGTGTTATATACTTGTTGAATGGTGTTATATACTTGCTGAATGGTGTTATATAATTATTGAATGGTGTTATATATGTGCTGAATGGTGGTTGCAGTGTTATTCGTAGTGTTTTTTTAGAGATCTTTTAAAAAAAATTCCTGTTCCTATAATTAAGGTGGCGGTTATGGTAAGTTTTGAATTAATTGAATTAATTATAAAATTACCTGTTTACCCTTTTGAATTAATTTAGATGGAGGACGCATGTCATCTCCACAATATTTCTCACATTTCTCACACTTTTAACCTTTTTTACAATAACCTTACCCTATATATATAGGGTAGGGTTCATGCGAGAACCACCTTTATTGCGAGAACCGTGAGAACCAATGTGAACAGGGGGCAATATTGTAAATAACAAACAACTTTTAAAAAAACCCGCATACCTGATTCCCTTTACCATCGGACTTCAAGCATAAAATAAATTACATTTAATAAAAACTCACATCCAATATCTGAACTCTTATCTGAACTAGGATCACATCCAAATATCTCAACTTTCTCAACCTGATTCCCTCAACAATTCGTCGATTAAAGTCGTTTACATCATCGTCCCGAATACATCATCACTTCACCATCAGTTCACCATATCGAAGCATCTGGATTGATATTTTATCTCAGATTTGGGAATTTACCAGCAGATATTTTATATTTCGTCATATAATTGAGGTTAGTCCCCATATTTGGTCTGGTGATTATAAGAATAAATTTGTTTTTGCACTTTCATATGTTAACATGATGCTTAATTGTCGATTCAGATTCTTTATATGTTAATATGACGATTAAATCGTAGTTTCATATCTGCATTAGCGAAAATGGTTTGATGTATATGATGTTTGAGGGATTCAGGGTAATTGTTGTGATACACCGACATGTAATGTGGTAGGTATGTGTTTTTTTTTGTATGTAGGTTTTGTTACTGAATAATTTTAAATATATTTGGTGGTAATACAGAATTTGAGTTGGCAATGGTTAAGTTATTCTATTGAAGCAAACATTACATGTTGATATTGTCGGTCATGTTAATGCATATGTGCACATAGTTATGCACATGTGCATAGTTAATATGGTGATGATAAAGTTGACGCGTATATTGTTAACAAGGTCATTTATGTTGATGCGCATGTGCATAATTAATATAGTGATGATATAGTTGATGCATATGTTGTTAACAAGGTCGTTTATGTTTATGCACATGTGCATAGTGTACATGGTGATGATAAAGTTAACGTTAATGCACAAATTTATTGATAATTTATGTTTATTGATCTTATTTTTTATTATTCTATTATTTTTTTTGTATATTATTGTATATAAACAATAGGAAAAAATCGAAGAAAGTAACTTTTGTTTTGAAGTCAATGGATGAAGGGTCAAAAAAATGTCGGATGCAATGGAAGATGATTATGCGACATGCAATGGAAGATGATTACGCGGCAGTTAAACAAAGAGGTAAAAAATTTGAAAAAATAACTTTTGTTTTATCTATTATTTTTTATCGAAGCAAACCTGTTGATAAGCTCAGTCATGTTAATGCACATGTGCATAGTTTACACAAATGCATATTTTGCCAGATTATTTCAATTAGGTCAGTCATATGGATGCAAACGTGCAGTTAGGCACATGTGCGTAATTTTCCAAAATATGTTAATAAGGTCATTCATGTTGTTGTACATGCACATAGTTATACACATGTACATAGTTTGCCAGAATTTTGACAGAATATGTTGACAATGTAATTTATGTTGATGCACATGCGCATAATGTATAGAGCAATGATAAAGTTAATGTTAGTGCACATATTCATTGAGATTGTATGTTTTTTAATCCTATGTTTTTTTGTTTTGTTTATATCGTGGACCGATAACGGAAGAAATTCAAAGAAGGTAACTTACGTTTTGAAATCAATGGATGAAGGGTCAAAAATTGGTCAGATGCAATGGAAAATGATTACACAACGGTTAAACAAAGAGGTAAAAATAGTTGATTAATATTCGATAATGCAGTTGGGAGTTTATGCACATGTGCATCCCTTTATTACTTTCACATTAAATGATATCATTTATGTACACATTAAATATATCACATGTAGGTGCACAAGAAGAAAAAAAAGCATAAAGAGGAGGACAAGTGAGCGAAATCACGATGAAAAAATCGAACAAGTAAATGAAATCACGATGAAAAAATAAAAAAAGTAAACGAAATCCCTTTATTACTTCACAGTTTGCGGGGTAGTTTGATGGGTGTTCGCTATGCGACATATGAAGATGTATAATGGGAGTGGTGAGAAGTTTGATTGCATATTCAGCAAAGATAAATAAATTCAAGACTTGCAACTTAAGAACATGAGGATAAAGATAGCAACAAAATTACCAGTATCAGAGGCGAATGATCATGTTTGTTAATATATAGTGTATTATGTTGTTTGGTAGAGGGAATGTTGGTACTGCACATGTGCATAGTTTGAAATAGCATACATATTGGAACTGTATAATGCATTACAGATGGTTATATTTGTTAATTTAGGATGTAATATGTTGTTTGTTATAGTATATGTTGGTGGTGTATATGTGCAATAATGATTGTTGATCAGATTATGTGATTCTTATGATGAGGGTGTTATATTTAATTGTTCTAACACAAAAGTTGTGTGATAATGTGTTAATGTTGTTAATGCCCGTGTGGAGTGAAACAGTAAACATGTATGCACATCTGCATTGTTCGAAACAGTAACCATGTTGGTAATATATGTTAGGTGGTCAATAATGAAATTACACATGATTATGTTTAATAAGTAATTGATAATAAAGTATCATGATCGTAATCACAATCTATGAATATGAAAACAGATAGTACAAAAAATGATTGTAAGCAAAAAAAATATAAACAAGATGAATAATGCTTAGAAATTGTTTGACATCATATATAGGCTAATAGAGGATCGTCGGTTGATTTAGGATGTCTGGATGAACCTACAAGAGAATGCTCATGTTCATATATATAGCATTCTCTTGTGGGTTCATCCAGACATCCTAAATCAACCGACGATCCTCTATTAGCCTATATATGATGTCAAACAATTTCTAAGCATTATTCATCTTGTTTATGTTTTTTTGCTTACAATCATTTTTTGTACTATCTGTTTTCATATTCATAGATTGTGATTACGATCATGATACTTTATTATCACTTACTTATTAAACATAATCATGTGTAATTTCATCATTGACCACCTAACATATATTACCAACATGGTTACTGTTATATATGTGTGTGTATGTGTGTGTGTGTGTGGGGGGGGGGGTCTTCTAGATCATCGTAAACATCATCATCAGTGTCATTGGAATCAACAGCATCGGAACAAGAATTAGGTTCATCATCAAGGGGGATCAGGAGTCCAACAGCATATTGTCATTAAATGTATACATAATGTAATTGTCAATATAATGCACGTGTGCATAATGTAATTGTCAACATAATGCACACGAGCATTATCATTTTATATATAACGACATTTTTTTTGAACATAACAAGATGCCATATATTCATACCATAACTCTAGCCAGGAACTAGATAAGTACGTTTACAATAAAGATATAAACTCCTAATTTTCTATTACATTCACACCACTGGTGTACCACTCTTCAGTCACTAAATTCTCCATTAAATACTCCATTTTGGCTATGACTTTCATCCACAACATAGTACACTCATTGACTTGTTCCAGTATTATAGCATTTGAAAACTGCACAGCTTTGAATACCTTCTCATTTCTGCTCGACCATATGTTCCATAATGTGGCCATTACTATTCAGTTGACTGCCTTTTTCTTCTTCTTAGAAATATAAAACTTCCAGGAAAAAGAAAGAATATCTGCCACTGTTGAGCAAGAATGTAAATATTTTACTCCCATCCATGATCTGACTATCCACCATAGCGTTTTCGACATCAAACTCATAGGAGGATGTGTTCAACAGTTTCTTACTCGTATCCGCAACCCGAGCACAATGTGTTGTTGATATGAATTCCCCTTTTTTCCAGCCCCGTCTTTGTCGGTAACCTGCCTTCGACGCCTTTCCATGCTAACATATTGGCTTTAGGTGTAGCCCAACCATTCCAAGTCATTACAAAGCCACTCGACGGGTCCCCGTTTGTGACACACAAGTCATCTTTAACGGTTTTAACATTGAAAGGTGACTTATTTTTTCCGAGTGCTAACCCCACCCATCTTGACCCGTCTTCATTGTGGTGTATCTCAGCAGCACCAAAAGCTGCATAAACTCCACCCATGCCTCCCCGGTTGTCGGCTTGTTCTTCCATTGCCAATCCCACATAGTCACCTCCCCTTTTTTGTTGTAGTTGTCCGCCACCCAAGACCCTTTGTTTGTTGTCATTCTGTACATAATTGGATAGTCATGCATAAGGCAGTTGTTCAGAATCCATACATCAACGACATAGTCTAATTTTCAACATAATGCACATGTGCATATAATTTAACACTATCATTTACAATCAACATAATGCACATGTGCATATAATTTAATACAATATCATTTCGAGTAAATATAATGCACATGTTCATCTCATTTAATATAATATCATTTAAAGTATATACATCATTTACAGTCAACATAATACCTTTAGTCACAAATCGAATGAACTGCAACTCTTGATGTTCTGTATTTGTAGGTGTATTGTGACTGTCAACTATGTTATCAGCAGATGGACCAACAATGTCACCAACAATGTCAGCATCAAATGTATGAGGAGGATTATCAGAGAATATATGAGGAGGAACATCAGATATGTGAGAATCGATAGGTGATGAATCAGAGGATGCCATGTAGAGGGTGTAAATGGTGGGTTGTCGTTGTGACTGCCGCAGGAAACACCTTGACTGGATGTCGCCGCCGTGAACTCCGGTGAGTTACGTGAACTCCATCGGCCACCGTTGTCAATGTATACAATATTCTGAACCGATTAATGAAACATGAATGAAACCCTAATAAGTAAAACTGTGGATTGTGAACAGAGTTGTGAAACAGAGGGGCGTGTGCTTTATAATAAATATCACATAATTACAATTTTGTCATGTGTTCACATTGGTTCTCGCGGTTCTTGGAATAAAGGGTGGTTCCTAACGGATCCTTATCCTATATATATATATATATATATATGAGTTTTAAAAAATGAAATAGTGTTTTGGTTGACGAAAAGGTATGTTAATTAAACTTTAACAACATTTTGAGATTTAAAATACTTATCAAATCTATATACTATCTATACTTTCTATAAAAGGAGAAATCCCAGTTACATAAGAAAAACTGATGTGGCAGGCAGAGAGGTTGTCCAACAATGCTTTTCTTATGTCATTATTGCATCATAAAGCCTAATCTATAAAATCATTTTAAATTCACTCATACCTCTGCCAATAACATATATACTTCATTCACAATTAAAACATCTGCTCTTCACTTTACATTCAAACCTCTACTCATCATAAACAGAGTAAACCTCTGGCCAGATTCAAAATTCTGGCTCCAGATTCAAAATTCAAATCATATATTCTAACCCTATTAATAAGATATATGAATCTGGCTCCACATTCAAATTTCAACTCTATCTTTCTCGCTCATATCTGCGAGCGTATCTCTCTCTCTCTCAAATGCATAGCTCTCACGATTCAGCCGGCTAATCTCGGATTACACTTCTTTGTTCGAACATTTGTTGATTCTGTTTACACATCATCGTTCCAATATCATGTGTTTGAACTTCTGTTTACATATTATCGTTCCAGTATCATTGTTCCAACATCGTCGTTTCAATGAAGCTTCCCTTCACACATCAACCTTTCAACATCGATGTTGCAGTATCATTGTTGCAACATCGTGAAAAGTTGCATGTGCTATCTTCTTTGATGGGAGAGTTGCATTGTTCACACATCGTTAAATCAAAAGTCAGCTTTTCATATGCCAGTGAGGTTTTCTTCTTTTATACGAAGTGTAGGTTGGTGCAATATCGTCAAAAGTAATATGTGTTGCCTTTGTTGAGAGGAGACCTTTGCATTTTAGGTTTGTTTCTTATTTTGATTATCTGTGGTTTAATTTGATTTTGAAGAAACAAGTGCTGAAAATGTTGATAGTTTTTATTAAATTAAATAAACATAAATAGAAAAATAAAAATTAACTGAAATATTCATAAACTATTACACACTAGAGTTAACACTTGCTAGGATTTTTAGACTCTGGCCTTTCTCCATGTGATTTCATGATCTCTTTTGTTTTTCAGATCAGTTAGCATGTTGCAGATTTTCTGATCCTGGTTTAGTAGTTGTGTCAGAAACTCTTCTGCATTCTTCTAGAAATCTGATGGAGGAGAGTGGAGGACTTCATCGAGCAATGCTATGCTGTTCCAGGTTTCGTTGTAATTAGTGTCGTTGATTATGTCGACTTTCCTGTTTAGTTCTTCGTCTGTTCTTTTTTCTTTGAGTGACCACATCGAGAATTGTGTTTTAACATCGCTGGTGTCTGACCAGTGGTAGAAGCTGAAGTTTGCCATGTAGATTTTTAATGGATTTTCTGATTTGAAACAATTTTTGACAGACAATGATTTGTAAGACAATTTGTTGATGTTTTGAATCAAAAGTAATCATTGGTCTTTTATAGAGTTTAAAACCGCATCTGTATAGTAAATGAAGAGGTTAATTGTAATTATGATAATCTGCTTTTTTTCTTTGAAGTTCTAAAATTTGTCTCTTGGGTTTCTTGATATTTAATTTTATAGTTTTCCCATAAAAGTTGGGGTTTGAAAAGGTTTTTGCAAACATTAATATGTTTATATTAAATTTACACGTTTTGATTGATTAGATTATTAAATGTACAATGAGTTTAAGTGTGATTTCTTTCACAGTTAGATATTTCAGTATATAAACTCATTGCCACTTCACCTGTTTTTCATCACTTTTTCCTACGAAGATACCATACTTTTAGGAAAGTCGAGTAATATAGTTTATTGAAATGGTGTCATACACTTCTGCAAAATCAGATGATTTAAAGCAGCGTTTTATCAGTCAAATTGAGGAACAAGTGTATGAGGATAGGGCTACTCTTAAAGAGCTGAAGAGATGTTTTGATGGACTACAAGTTGGCCTGTTCACGAGAGAGCAGGTTTCTAGAAATCTGATGTGGATGCCTTCAACTTCCGTTCGTGAGCTTTGTGTTGTCAGTAATATAGAGTGCGGTGATAGAGACGTGGAGTTCATGGCGATGCTGAAGGACATACATCGAGAGGTTCAGCAATCGATGGAGTTGGAGCTAAGATTACTTAATTCTTGCTGTTATTGTTAGATTTGCAAGTTTAGTTGTTCAATATGTTATGTAATTATTGGTCTTTTAATTTCATGAATAAATGAATAAATTTTAATGTTATGAATCTATGTTGTTGCATTTTACTTTTACTTTTTTAGTGTTTGAGTTTGATTTAGATTATGTTGATGTTGAATTGTGTGTGAACAGATGTTTGGTAAGTCAAAAGAGGTTTAATAGGATCAAGGGTTGGTTTAATGGAGAACAGAAGAGTGTAAACATAAAACAAGGTATAGAATTTGATCATTGATAGCAGTTTTTTGAAGAATTTGCTCCTACAAATTACAGAGAGTCAATATTTGGAGTTGTAAAAGGTCTGTTGTATTTAAATTCTGGTAAAAGAGAACATCTGCTGATGATGAAAGATTGAAGAAGGAAAAGTATGTATGGGAGACCAGATGTTTAAAGAACAACAGATGATATTCAAAATATGTTGAGCCAACAAAAGGTTTTTATAGTAACAGTAGTTAGGTTAATAGCAGATGTTGGGAGATTGTTAGTCCATTAGATTAGATGTTGCACAATATGTGAAATTGTAATTGAAGACTTTTGTATAAGCATGATGGTGTTATCATATAGTTGAACATTCTTATGAAACAACTGTGTATCCTAACGGCCGTTGATTTACTACTGCTGAATAAATGAATAAATTTTAATACTGTTAATCTTTGTTTTCGCATTTTCATTTTAATTATTTCAGTCATTCCTAAGTATTATTATATAATTTTGAATAACATCTAAGGATTGCAGACTGATATTGATGTTGATGTGTAATTGTCTCTGGGTTTGATTTAGATTATGTTGATGTTGAATTGTGTCTGAATAGATGTTTGTTAGTCAACAAAGGTTTAAAAGGATTAAAGGTCAGTTGTAGCTAAAGTCTGGCAAAAGAGAGCATCTGCTGATGAATAAATGTCTGAAGATGCAAAGGTCTGCTATGGGCTAACAGATGTTAACGAATAACAGATGATATTCAATCTTAAAATGCTCAAAAGAGGTTTTGATACTAACAGTGTTTAGGCTAATAGCCTTTGTTAGAGTAACGACTGTTGAGTTACAACTGTTGAGCAGAGGTTAAAATGCTCAAGTGTTGTTGAAACCTCTGCTTGCCTAAAAATACATCCACCGCTGAAAGGTACCGTCTGTTGTCATAACTTTTGTTTATCTTAATGACTGTTGATTTACTACACTGCTGACTGTCATCCATTATCACAAGAGAGGTTCTGACGGGGACAGTTGTTAGCTAAAAATAAAACCACTGCCGAAAGTTATCATCTGTTCTCATAACTTCTGGTTTTCTAACGACTGTTTGACTTACACTGTTCCCAACTTCTGTAGTCGGCCAACAAAGGTTTGCAAACAACTGTCATCTGTTGTCACAAGAGAGGTTCTGACGTGGACAGATGTTAGCTAAAAATAAAAAAACTGCTGAAAGTTATCATTTGTTCTTATAACTTCTGTTTATCTAATGACTGTTAGACTCACACTGTTCCCAACTTCTATAGTCGGCCAACAGAGGTTTCCAAACAATTGTCATCGGTTGTCACAAGAGAGGTTTTGACGTGGACAGATCTTAGCCATCAGATATTTGTAACTACCGCCACGTCAGCCTTCACTTTTTCTCTCTATATAAAAGCTGTTTCATCCCTAAATCGAGCTTCTACCACTGCCATCTCGAATTCAAAGTTCTCAAAAGCAGTTTCCAATATATTAAAAACCCTCCAACTTAAACCGTGTTTCATCCCCAAATCACATTCTTCTCCGATCATGTCTCTGAACATCAAAAACCCTCACAACTACCTCCCCATCTTCGAGAAAACCAGCAAAAATACCAGCTTTCACTCAATAATTGACCTTTTAACGTCATCAAAATACAAATCAATCCTTACTGCTGATGCTCTGGTTCATACGAAAACACTCAGACAATTTTGGTTTAATGCTGAAATAGAGTGTGAAGGTAATAATCCAGGTTTCTTTTGGTGGGAGTTTTAGATGTGGCACTATTTTCAAATTGAAAAAAGGTGTTCGTAATAATGCTTTTATGTTGTATCCAAGACTTCTATGCTACTACCTACGAAAACAAGTTTCACAAACATATTTTGAACAAGGTGTAGCTTTTCAAATAAATAGTCTTACAAGTAAAACTTTTACCAGACTTATGGATAAAGAGTCAAAAGTTTCAAAAACAGAAACAAAGGGGGATGAGCGTGTTTTAGATGCGTCCACATCCGTTGCTCAAACCTCTATTGTTGAGCCAACTGCTCCTGGTGATCATGAGACCACAACCGGTGTTGTAAAACACAAACCAGCAAAACACAAAAAAGAAACCTGCCACATCCAAAAATCCCACCAAAACCAAACAAAATAAAAAGGTTCCTCTGGAAGATGAGATCCTAGAGGTTAATCCAGTAACAACACAAATGTCACTTGAAACCACTGCTGCTACTTCCTCACAGTTGTTGGAAAGATCTCAACCCATCCAAACTCCTCATGTATCCTCACAAAAGGATCATGTTGTAATCACAGGGACACCACAACATGAAGTACACCTTTCATATGAAAGTATGTTTAAAAGCCCCTCTCCCAGGGCAATCTCGCTTTCTACACCATAACCCTCTTCTCAAGTTCCATCAACAATATTACCTCTGTTTGAAGCAATTGAAATTCAGAAACAAAACAGTTCCTCTCATCCACACATTACTGAGAGTTGAGCCCAACAAATGACTGTGTCTGAACCAATTCAATCTGCTATCCTACAAACAGTTGAGGAGGTTATCATTGTTGAGTTTTACAAAAGTCTTGGTGGTAGTTCAAGTGGAGAAGTCACTACAATTGTTGAACCCATTGGTGATCAGTTGGACAGTGGTTACATCATTAAGACTCCCTTGAAGGAAACCACTGATGAGGTTACAACTGTAATCTCTGCTTCAGTGGGAAGTCCCCAGAACTAAGAAAAAGGGCCATCTGTTTCTGATGATATAGAGTCTTCTCCTATTATCAAAACAAATACAACCACTACAGGTGGGAAATTCAGACGATCCTATTAAAGTAAGTGATGAATTAAGTTATAAGCATTTGACGGTTAGAGTGTCTACCCTTGAAACAGATGTTGCTGAAATTAAAGAATTGATTAAGCAGATGACAAAGCTTTTTAAAAGTCAACCTACCACACAGGAAATTGCCAATGAGCTTTGGAATTCTATGCAACCGATCCTTCAAGCTCAGAGGAATTTGACTGAAAGTAACTACAATTTCAGTTTGGAATTTATCAGAAATTTGGTTGATGCTAGGCATAAAGACACACAAGCAGACAATATGAACATTAAGGAACATCTGTTGAAACTTACTGGCTCCACCCCTACATCAATATTTGAGAAAGAGATGATGATGATGATTATGATGATGATGCCAAAAAGGGGGAGAAAGATTCACTGAGAAAGTTGCCACCAGATTCAAAAGCTAATCCTACAGAAATTGTATCCTCTACTAAACCTAAATCCAAACCTTCTCCAAAAAAACCACCACAAAAGAAGGAGAAAATAGCTTCAACACCATCATCACCCATTCTGACAATAGATGCTGAGATAATAAAAGTATCAACAGATGTTAGCCAAACAATTGCTGAGACACCAGTTGTTTCAGCAGAAGTTTGACAAACATTTGCCATGGTCATTTTCACTACACCAACCATAATCCAACCACCTCCAACGTCACAAAGCTTTCCCATACATTCATCTTCACTACCAAAACATTCTCCTTCACCAGAAATCATGTCCACACGTAAGAGAAAAAGTCATATTGTGTTAGAAGATGATGAGGAGATTAAATCAGCAATCCCTGTATCATTTGCCTCCATTCAAAACAGTCCATGCTCATCATTTCCATCCAAAGAACCTATTTCATCTCTTCCAATTGCTACACTACCATCAGTCATTCCTCTGGAAGCTCAATATCCTCTAGAGTTAGTCATTGTTAAAGGTGAAATTGAATCATTTTTCACAATAGAGGATCCATCTAAAAGATCCTTCCCATCTCTTTATGGCTATAAGAAGCCTCAAAACTTAGATGATATCTGAAATTAAAAGTATCACAGGCTGAGGTTATAGCAAGAGAGAATAGCATAGGGATGGATGACAGGGAATACAAGAGGTTCTTATCATTTCAGCTTAGCAAAGTCGTAAAACATGAATGCTATGCTAGGGACCTGAGTAAATCCATGTCTGAGAGGCCAGTAATTCCTGAACTTCAGATGCAACTGAGGGATGATTATGTTGGACACATTATGAAGTACAAACCATATAAAGCAACCAAAAATCAATTCAAAAACAAGTCAGCAGATGCTCTTAGAGAAGAGATCGACAGACTCACAAAAATGCGCGATGATCCTCTGGTAAAGCCAACTCCACCTAATTGAAAGAAAGTGAAAACAGTGGATTCAGATGAGGCATTGAAGTTTAAAAGAATGAGAGCAGAGCTTGTGGCTGCTGGTTATGGTCCAGTTAGATCCACTGCCAGATGGTCTAAACTGAAGATAGTTGAGACCTACAAAAGGCTGGAAGAACTTAGCGTTGAAAATCCAAATGTTCTTCAAAACTCAGTCTATCCTACAACTGCTGCTCTATCTCTAAAGATCCATACTCTGAAAAGCCTTCTCTCATCATCTGCTTTATCTGAATCCATTGCAAATTTAGTTAGCATACCACAATCACCAAATTCATCTTCAGTAATTATTTTCCCAAGAAAACCAACTGATCCAAAAATAGTAAAGTGGAAGTCATGCTCAAAAACCCAAGTATTGACTTTGATCAGATCAGATGGTAGTGTTGAAGAGATTAAAATGGATAGTGCATATAATCTGAATGCATACGATCTTCAAGATTTGTTGGACATTCAACTTGAAAGGGATGATGAGAAGACATCTTCTCCCTGGACATTGAACTACAATTCAAAGGACAAATCAGGGAGATGTCGATGAGAAATAAAAATCAGTAATAAAGAAGGGTTTTGGTATCATCTGTTGTATAGGGAGATTGTTGGATCAGCAGCTGTGACATTGTCTCCAATAAGATATTTAACCAGATCACAACATGTAGCAAAGGATATGTTGCTGCGTAACAAATTCTTGATTGAGGTTTGATAAAGTTGTTTAGGCAGGTGATCGTATGTTCTTAGTTAATGTTTGTTAAAACTTAAGTTGTATTATAATTTTATTAAGTTTGTTAGACATCTTTTATATGTACTTATGTTTATAACAGTTTACATTGTCAATGGGTGGATACTCTCTTTTTTGAATAAAAGAATGGAAATAATCACATGTAACTGTGTTGGGATTGAACCCTATAAAGGAACAGATGATAAAGCCAAAACTGGTTCAGAACATTGGATCCTTCATAAGCAGTGTTTGTACATATCTTTTCCCTTGACAGTGGCTCTAACAACTGATAGACTTCAAAGTACTGCCCATTACAACTGCTGCTTATCTAAAGACTGATAAAGTTAAAGTACTGAAGCTCAATCTACTGATGTGACTCAAGTACTACTGAAGACCAAAGCACTGCTCAAGCTACAACAGTGGAATGAAGAATCAGTGTTTTGTTTATTCTTTGTTATGTAATCAGTAGTTTATAGTCAGTGGTTGTAGTTTGTTAGGCGGTTAGATGTCACTTTCATGGTGATGTCGTCCAAAGATGCTCAGTGGTTGTGTTGTACTATAAATAGAACAGTACTCTGCACTGTTCTATTAGCTCTTTCCTTCTAAGTCATTCAGTACGAACAATCAGTGAGCTCTAGCTGAGGGGGAGATCTGTGCATACATGCAATTGTAATTGATCTTTGTAATTAAATACAATCATTCAATTCGATGTTAAACATGGGTGCTTAAACTTTTCTTCCATTGATTGTGTGTTAAAAGTTTATTTCATATATTCCGTTGCAATTCATCTCTGTTTCATTTTCATTTTGTTTAAACAAACACAATCTAAGAAACTCAGATCCTAACAATTGGTATCAGAGCTAGGATAGTCAGATTTGATCTAACAATCATTTTGATGTAAAAGTTCAGCTCAATCTTGTTGATACTTTCGACTGTTCGTATTTATTTGAAAAACAGAGTAAGGGATAATCACGTACAAAAGTTGATTATTCAGTGCTTGTAAAACAACCAGAATGACGTCACAATCACAAGACATTCATAACACTGGCTCACTCTTCAAACCACCTATGCTGGTCAGATCTGAGTACAATATTTGGTAGCGTAGGATGGGTCACATCTTAGCTCAACAAAATACTGGATGTTGGAAGTCGGTTGTCTTAGGACCACACATTCCAATGGTGCCGAGTGCTGAAGATCCAAAAACCTTTGTACCTAAGAAAATTGAAAACTATTCTGAATAGGATTTCCAGAATATTGATCTGGATGCAAAGGCTTTTAGCATAGTTGCATCAGCACTCCCCAATGAAATTTATGCTGGGCTGTTACACTGTAACAATGCCAAGGAATTGTGGGATGCACTTAAGGAACAGTTTGGTGGTACTGAAGTAGTAACTGAAAACAATAGGGAGGTTTTGAATCAACAGTATGAAACCTTTTGTCACATCAAGGGTGAATCATTAACACAACAGTTTGAACATTTTAGCTGTCTCATAAGTGAACTGAAACTTGTTAAAACTGAATTTTCTAAATCAACTCTAAATAGCAGGTTTCTAAGGTCACTTCCTGAAAAATGGGACACAATTGCTTTTGTAACCAGAAATTCAGTTGGGTTCAAAGAGTTAACATTGACTCAACTTCATGGTAGACTCCTCACTTATGAGAAAGGGTTGAACCAGAAAAAGAAGTTACAAGAGTCAGGGAAGGTTGCTGATGACTACACATTTGGTAGCACATCACTTCTTGGTCAAGAGTCAGGGAAGGTTGCATAACACATCCTAGCCCTAGACCTCAGAGTTCACAAAACACTGTGCATTATTACCAAAGTACCCCTACTGCTCATGTAAACACTGCTCACTATGCACACCCTGCAACACCTGTTCCAGTGCAATATGTTCAAACAACTGTCCCTCAAATTCAGTATGTCCAGGCCCCAGCTCCTCATGTTCAGGTGCAACAAGTTGCACCTCAACAAGCTACCCAAACATCTGCTCAAACAGATCAGCAAAGCTTCTTTACCCAAGGCTTTGTTGATTGGAGTAGCTTGCCTGATGAATTAGGTGATGAAAATTTTGCTCTATATGCTAAATATGATGCTTCTAGTGATGATTTCTGTTTTGTAGCATTAGAGTCTATACCAGAAGGGCTGGAAATTGAAGAAGGGCAGTCAAATGAAGAAATAGTGGATAAAATTGCTGAAGCAGTGGTTACTGCTGTTGTTGGTGAACAACTGTTGGGAGAAAATTCAGAACCTCTGATAGAACCACTGTCTGACCCCTGGTCTGTTGAAGAAGAAGAGAAGAAGCAAGAAGAAAGTGAGGAGAAGAATCCAGAAGAAAGTGAACACACCTGTGATTGTGCCATGATGGCTGCAACTAAGGTATCACCCCAGGTTCTTAAAAACCTTTGTCCAGACAAATGCATCATAGCATTTGCAAATGTCAAGGAGGTGAATGAAAACCTTAGAGATAAAATGTTAAATGATGAGATACAATTTGAAAAATATTTAAAAGAATTAAAAATCAAATTGTCAGAAAAATAAAATGAGATTTGCATCCTCAAACATGAGCATAGCATAACCAAGGACCAACTTCAGGACATGATAGAAAAATATCATGCCTGTAAAAAGGAGTTGGAATCCACCCAAATTACATGTGAGAGATGGGTGGAATCCTGCAAAGGTTATGAAGTTATGCTTGAGAAACAGATCAAAAGTAATGTAAAATTTGGTGTAGGTTTTAGGAAACAAGACCAAATTGAAAACATTGCTGGAAATGAATCTGGTTCTGTTGAATTCATACCCACTAACAAGGATGGTCAAGAAATCAAAATAACTGATAAAAGTGGCAACAAAATCACTCTTGAAAGATCAGTGGATTCCTCAACTTTTGAGGAGATTGAGAAATACCAATTCAAACCCACATGGTCTGATGAGTGTGACCTCCTTGAAAATTTTAAAACCATGGACTTCACCACAGTGGATGGTGTAAAAGCACCAAAGGCTAAGGTAATTCCTCTTAAGGACATCCCAGCAGTGATTCAAAACTCTGTTGCAAAGGAGTTTAGAAAGAAGAAAAAGAGAGAAAAGATTAAAAACTTGTTTTGTGACTTTTGTGAAAAGAAAAATCATTTGACAAAAGACTGTTTTCATTTAAAGGCATATGACATTAACAAAACAAGTACCATTGTGCCTTCAAAAAGCTGCACCATCTGTGGAAAATCAAACCATCTCACTCAGGAGTGTGTTTACCTCAAAACCTTTGACGTCAAAAAGGAAGAGTACACTTCAAAAACACTTATGAGTTCATCAAATCAACAAATCAAGAAACAACCATCCTTTGTGCATGTCCAAACAGCTGTTACAAAACAACTGTGACACCTGTGTCACTGCGACCATCAAACAAATACCAAACCAATGAAATATTGTATTTCATACTTTGGACTTGTATAAATATGTGTATCTTTTGCACATATCAACTCTTGTTCGATTTCAAGCTCTAAATCGCTTTCTGGAAGGTTATACGCGCACTAATGCGTAAATATAACCAGTTTAATGCAACAAACACTCCGGAATAGTGAAATAGGCTTAACATACCTTAAATAACCTCTACATAACTTAGAAATAAGTTTTGGAAGGTTTGGTATGCCGAAATCAAGTTATATCGCTTACAGGGACTAAAGTTGACAAACTGCGAAAGTATGCCAATTTGAACTGTAACAGACATTCGGGAACATGGCCATAAGTTAAACATACCATAAATATCCCTTACATAGCTTAGAAATAGGCTTTGAGGGGTTCTGTATGCTAAAATAAACTTTTGAGTCATTCAGGGACTAAAAGTGTCAAAAAGTGCACAAGTTTGCATTTTCGCGCATATCTTACGTTATGAATACATCCGGACATCCAAAAATCTATGTAAGTACTATAATATTTTATTTTAGTGTTTGGCATAAGAAAAATCCATTCATCGCGCAATTTGGATCGTTTTTCGCGCTTATGCGCATTCCGTCGTAATTAAGCGAACATCGCGATCGTACGGCCAAACGAACCAACATCCGACATATTTTTGAGCATGTTTCATGTCCGAAATGTTTAGGCATCATTTTAGGGCCTTAAAGTTGGCTTTACGGGCCTTAGAAGTGCCGGAAATGGGCTTAAACACCAACAGGGACCAAAACTGTCATTTTTGAAAGTTGTTTTCTGATCAGAAGCTCCAGGCGGCCCGCCTGAGCTTTGTCTGATCCTGAAGCGGGTCGCATGAGCCCTCTGACAGCAGAAAACATGCAGAAACATCGAATCTGGTCCGTTCCAACCTTGCACATGGTTTTTCTCAATACTATGGGCTGGTTTTTGATGCACATGGTATTACAATACCATGGGTGCAAGTGTATGGCCAAGATCGAATCACGTTTTCCAAGAAACGATCCTAACGGTTCGGGAAACACTATAAATACCCCATGCCATCCAATGCTAAACTCACTAGAATTTTGATTTGAGAAACTCTAAGTTGAAACCATTGTTTCATACCTGAGATTCTTGAATCGAGATTAGCATTCGGGGACCCTTCGTAAGTATTCTTTCGTTCTTTTATTGCTTTTCGAGTCTTTTAGAGTCTGAAAGTCAAACTTTGTTTGACTTTCTACGTTGACCAGTTTATGGTCAATGCGAAGTTCGTTTGAACTTCGCAACGTGAGTGTAATCACGTTGGTTATAGTCCCTTGGGACTATGCCTACTGATTACCACGTTGTCTAGGGTCGTAGGGTAAGCGATCTAATAAATCACTTATACCTTCGAACCCGACCCATTTGGTCGATCATTAGGATCCGACCAAACACATTAGGTGACCATAGTATATAGGGAATAACCTTCCGAGGTTATACCTTATGGTCGCTACGTTTAAGTAGTTGTATGATAGGTAGTTTATATGCCTTAGATAAATTACCAGAATACCCTTTTCATGTATAATTGGTAATTAAGCATATGTAACCTAAACTTTTGTCACATAACTGATTATGTAACATGTTTAGGCATATAACACTTGTCATAGGGCTAGTTAGGCGGTCCGAACGCGTTTCACGCGAACGACGCGTTAAAGTAGCATAAGCTACCTAAACGGGTCGTGATGGGTCGTAAGCACTTATGTTAGGTTTCATTTAGTATGTAGGCTTTGTTAAACCATATTACCCGAGTCTCCATACTCGTTTGGTTTACGAACCCACATTCTATCCGATCCTCCGATTTAGGTCCGGTTTATTAACATAGTTACCTATATTAGGTGCCGTTTGATATCCGTGATCTCTAGCATTGTTTGGTTGTCACTCAAGGACTACTGAGCATTCTCAAGTGAGTACATAGACCCCTCTTTTACTGTTTTCCAAACATTTTGGGGTGGAACACATGTGCCTACTTGTTACTTTCATGCTTTCCTGCTTTCACATCATATACTTTCTATATTCATTAGTACATTTATAGTACATGATTTCATTGTTTTACATTACATTTTATACTATGTGTGCCCATTGTGTGCATACTTAGTACATTGTTTTACATTTACATTTTATGCTATGTATGTCCTTTGGTTACATACTTAGTATAGTGTTTTCATCACATGCTTACATTTTGTTATGACATTTGGGTTGTTTACAATGGAACAATACATTCATTAACATTAGCTACGCCGTTCGTTAGTAGGTAGTGGTACCATAGGAATTGACAACTCCCGTTCCTGAAATCCTGGGTTGGTGTGGATTGGAAGGAATGACCGAATTCGATATACATAATTTAGATAAACCTTTAAATTGTTTAAGGGTTTATCGCCACAGTCTCAAGGCTTGGATGTATGCATTTTCACAATACCGCATAGATGTTCGTATCAGTATAGCATGCATTTCCACAAAACATAGCTTTGATTTAAACCATGTTTTACTTCAATACTTTGTTTTTGTGCATATGGTTTAGTTGATACATTTCACTAGCCATACAGATCATTTTGGTTACACATTACATGATTTACATATTGACGTAAACATTTTTGGCATATTATTCAATACGTTTGGCAATTGGTTTAAACATAGACATCTTACATTGGTGGTTTGTTTGGGTAAGTGATTTGAGTAACGGTGCGTGTGTAATATGATACAAGCATGGTGGATACGCCGCTGGTACTTCCTATATATAAGTGTTTGTATGGTATTACATATCGTAGCGTTATTTGAATCATTTCAATTTAAGATATATAACATTTTATACAAATAACATACTTTTCACAAGACATTCTTTTACAAACAACTGATCTTATACAAACTCATTTTACATGGTTATTCATTTAACCCTACATTATTCTCTTATTTATACATATCATCTGATCTTATCGTTTTTCAAATGATTTACAAGACAAAGCAAATTACAAGGTTCATGACTAAACATTTTATCAAATATAAGTCATGAATCCTATTTTCACAAACCTATGTATCTCACAGGCATTTTTATGCTGACGTACCTATTTTCACATGTGTTTTCAGGAGATGATGCATAGGACTTATCAAGACATACTTAGGCGGACTTGTGCCTTAGTGACTTAAAACGCAACAAGAACTAGTTAATTTTTGTTATGTACTCTTTGTTTCTTGTTTAAAACAATGTAAACTCTCATGTTTGATTAATAAAACGAAACTTTAATTGCCATGGATTTGAAACGATTAATTCTGTTACAACACACCCCGACGTTTCCGCCACGTTTTGTATGTTCCACGTGGTCGGGGTGTGACAGAAAAGATGGTATCAGAGCAAATGGTTATAGGGAATTAGGTTATTAGTAATGCTTTGACCTAGTCTATAACCTTCTTAGGACCCTAACGCGAGTTTACTTGCGTTTAGTCATAAAACAATACCGTCACCTATCCTTAGGCGTCGACCACAACAAGAACATAAATTGCAAAACGGCTTTGAAAACTAATCATCTGTTCTAGGATGATTGATTACTAGGTTTTGAACCCTCTATTGTAAGGTTTTGAACCCTCTGTTATATGGTTTTGAACCCCTTTGAGTTTTCAAAATCTCGTCAAGGTTTTGGGTTTTAAATAATGTGAACACGTGCAAACTGGAAGGGTGAATGCCTGTATTCTGGGTTTTCTGTCTAGGCAAGCACTTCGTATACATCTCATCGGACGCGAGACCAGTTGTGCTTACCTGGGAATTCTTGGGATGAGTGTTCACTTATAGGCGAGCATGTCTTCGCGATACATTATTTTTGACCCATTTACTTTGATTAGTCACTGTGTGTCGTTTGTTTACCTTGTGGTAACAAACAAATGACCACTATCCTTGCTTTCATCAGATTTGTTTCATCTCATTCTTTTCGTCTAATTCTCTCACTCGTTTCCTTTCATGTTTCCTCTTTTAGAATGCCTCCTCGACGCGAGAACCAGATAGCGACTGCCGAGCTGGCAGAAATCATTGCGCAGCAAATGGCCGCTCAATTCCCAAACCTCTTTGCTCAATGGAACCAAGCCAACAACAACAACAATGGTCCATGCAATTTCAAGAGTTTTAATTCGGCTAAACCACTCAAGTTTAGTAGTTCTGAGGGAGCGACTGGGCTTCTTCAATGGTTCGAGAGCATTGAGAATACTTTCCGCCACGTGCAGTGTCCTGACAATCGCAAGGTCGAGTTTGCTTCGAGTGTGTTCCAGAAGAGGGCCCTTACGTGGTGGAACGGGGTTATGAGAGATCGTGGTGCGGAAGTTGCTCTAGCACAGACATGGGCTGAACTTAGGACCCTTATGATGAAGGAATTCTGTCCTCGTCACGAGATCAGGGCCTTGGAAAGGGAATTCGACGATCTTAAGCAAGACAACGGTGAACATCGAGCCTATACTGATCGATATGAGGAGCTGAGCCTGTTGTGTCCTACTATGGTTACGCCTTTGGATAAGGCGATTGAAAAATACCTTGATGGTCTCCCTGACTCAGTTCAGGACATTGTTACTGGTAGTAACCCCACTACGGTTAGGCAGGCCATTGAGCTATCTGCAACCTTGACTGAATCTCAGATCAGAAAGCATAAACTCTTTCGAAAGGGTGACAAGAAGCCAATCGAGGAATCAAAGACCATGGATGAACATACTGGATCCCCTGAGAAGTCTAAGAAGCGTAAGGCTTCGCAGAATTGTGCGATTGCTGCTCAACCCAACCAAAACAACCGCAACCAACCAACTCAACCTCCTGTAAAGAAACCTTATGCCGGTACTGCACCGATATGCGACAAATGTAATGCACACCATTTAGCTCACCTACAGTGTCGTTTATGTGCATCATGTGGGCGACTCGGTCACCTGGCAAATGCTTGTCGATTTACCCCGAACCAAGGTGGTCCAAACCAACCTCAAGTAAATCCTGCTCAAGCTCGTCTTCCACCAGGACCTTGCTTCAATTGTGGCGAGATGGGCCATTTCCGAAGAAATTGCCCAAAGATTGCTAATGCGAATCCAGCGCAAGGATGAGCATCGGACCAACTAGAAGACAATGTTGTTTAGAAATAATCAAGCCCTATGTATTATTTTCTTTTGTAGTCAAGGTCCATGAAACAGTTGTTGTTGTTTATAAATAAATCCTTTTATTTACATTGCAATGTACAAATGTGATGGCTTGTATAAACAACGTATCCTCTACAATACCGACAATCAAGGAACCGTATTCCTTGAAGAACAGACTACCCCGTAATTTCTTCCATTTTATTATCTCTTGCGTTTTCCACGGAAAATCCTAAGTACCCGTTTCTTCCAAGGAAACGAAGTACAAGGCGCAAGTTGCAACTCTGTACGAATACCCAAAGTACCACTATAAATTCTTAATAAGGTACCTAAGGGTATTTCTGTATATTCTAAAATTATTGTACCCAAATTCGAATATTGCGTTTTCTTGAAAACGAAATCGAATTTTTGGAAGATCTTTCTATCTTCATAGTTAGATTCTTGCTAATGTTTAAAGTACCAAATGAAATCCATGAAATGGATTCCTAGTGTGCTTTAAATGCATGTACGTAATTTAACAAAACAAAACTTACAAATTAAAGATCTAGATAAACAATTTTGTGGTTATGTGACTATGTGTTTATGCATTTTGTGTTTTCGTATACACTGGATATTCGTTTTCCAAATCCTCATAGAATCTTTCTTATCTTCATATGAGGGATTCGTAGTAGGATATTCAAAAAGGTACTATCTTAAATCCTTAATGGACTCCTACGTTGTAGTTAAGTCCCTTGGATTATAAAGTACTATTCCAAAGTTCAAGGACAACATGTGTTGATATAGTTGAAGAGATTGGTTCGATAATCTAGTTAAAGACGTCCTACGTCGATGTAGTTAAATATTCCTCTTGGGTAGTTAAGTTAAATAGATTGGTTCGACAATCTAGTTAAATATATCATGTGTTGATATAGTTAAAGAGATCCTACGTCGATCTAAGTTAAATAGATTGGTTCGACAATCTAGTTAAATATATCATGCGTTGATATAGTTAAATAGGCCCTCTGGCGGTCTAGTTAAAGAGATCCTACGTCGATCTATGTTAAATAGATTGGTTCGACAATCTAGTTAAATATATTATGTGTTTATGTAGTTAAATAGGCCCTCGGGTGGTCTAGTTCAAGAGATTATTCGTTGTTTTTCCCATACGCATTATGAAATGAACTGTGAGGACTGTGCAAGGAAGTACGTAATTATGGAGGCCTACATAATTATGGAATTCAGTGCACAGAAACCACGGGAAGTTTTGTCATGTGTTAAGACCTACAGTGACAAGAGTAATGATACGGGAGAAGTCTTGGACTTTGACCAATGTCATATATTCTTATACTCCCCAATTCTGATTTCAAGCACACACAAGTTTCCTATGATAATTCTTCACAGGAAACGTTCCCCTGTCTATAGTTTGAAACTCCATGTTTTGCTACTACAAGGACTTCACTTTGAGGGTTGACATTTTTGCTAAGAATCCTAACATGGCCCAGAGTTTTACTTAAGGGTTTAATGGATCTATTAGAAGGCAAAACCGTCACAGCTGTCTTCACAAGTTTCCTCTAGAAATTAATTTCGGGACGAAATTTCCTAAAGTAGGGGAGACTGTGACACCTGTGTCACTGCGACCATCAAACAAATACCAAACCAATGAAATATTGTATTTCATACTTTGGACTTGTATAAATATGTGTATCTTTTGCACATATCAACTCTTGTTCGATTTCAAGCTCTAAATCGCTTTCTGGAAGGTTATACGCGCACTAATGCGTAAATATAACCAGTTTAATGCAACAAACACTCCGGAATAGTGAAATAGGCTTAACATACCTTAAATAACCTCTACATAACTTAGAAATAAGTTTTGGAAGGTTTGGTATGCCGAAATCAAGTTATATCGCTTACAGGGACTAAAGTTGACAAACTGCGAACGTATGCCAATTTGAACTGTAACAGACATTCCGGAACATGGCCATAAGTTAAACATACCATAAATATCCCTTACATAGCTTAGAAATAGGCTTTGAGGGGTTCTGTATGCTAAAATAAACTTTTGAGTTATTCATGGACTAAAAGTGTCAAAAAGTGCACAAGTTTGCATTTTCGCGCATATCTTACGTTCTGAATACATCCGGACATCCAAAAATTTATGTAAGCACTATAATATTTTATTTTAGTGTTTGGCATAAGAAAAATCCATTCATCGCGCAATTTGGATCGTTTTTCGCGCTTATGCGCATTCCGTCGTAATTAAGCGAACATCGCGATCGTACGGCCAAACGAACCTACATCCGACATATTTTTGAGCATTTTTCATGTCCACAATGTTTAGGCATCATTTTAGGGCCTTAAAGTTGGCTTTACGGGCCTTAGAAGTGCCGGAAATGGGCTTAAACACCAACAGGGACCAAAACTGTCATTTTTGAAAGTTGTTTTCTGATCAGAAGCTCCAGGCGGCACGCCTAAGCTTTGTCTGATCCTGAAGCGGGCCGCATGAGCCCTCTGACAGCAGAAAACATGCAGAAACATCGAATCTGGTCCGTTCCAACCTTGCACATGGTTTTTCTCAATACTATGGGCTGGTTTTTGATGCACATGGTATTACAATACCATGGGTGCAAGTGTATGGCCAAGATCGAATCACGTTTTCCAAGAAACGATCCTAACGGTTCGGGAAACACTATAAATACCACATGCCATCCATTGCTAAACTCACTAGAATTTTGATTTGAGAAACTCTAAGTTGAAACCATTGTTTCATACCTGAGATTCTTGAATCGAGATTAGCATTCGGGGACCCTTCGTAAGTATTCTTTCGTTCTTTTATTGCTTTTCGAGTCTTTTAGAGTCTGAAAGTCAAACTTTGTTTGACTTTCTGCGTTGACCAGTTTATGGTCAATGCGAAGTTCGTTTGAACTTCGCAACGTGAGTGTAATCACGTTGGTTATAGTCCCTTGGGACTATGCCTACTGATTACCACGTTGTCTAGGGTCGTAGGGTAAGCGATCTAATAAATCGCTTATACCTTCGAACCCGACCCATTTGGTCGATCATTAGGATCCGACCAAACACATTAGGTGACCATAGTATATAGGGAATAACCTTCCGAGGTTATACCTTATGGTCGCTACGTTTAAGTAGTTGTATGATAGGTAGTTTATATGCCTTAGATAAATTACCAGAATACCCTTTTCATGTATAATTGGTAATTAAGCATATGTAACCTAAACTTTTGTCACATAACTGATTATGTAACATGTTTAGGCATATAACACTTGTCATAGGGCTAGTTAGGCGGTCCGAACGCGTTTCACGCGAACGACGCGTTAAAGTAGCATAAGCTACCTAAACGGGTCGTGATGGGTCGTAAGCACTTATGTTAGGTTTCATTTAGTATGTAGGCTTTGTTAAACCATATTACCCGAGTCTCCATACTCGTTTGGTTTACGAACCCACATTCTATCCGATCCTCCGATTTAGGTCCGGTTTATTAACATAGTTACCTATATTAGGTGCCGTTTGATATCCGTGATCTCTAGCATTGTTTGGTTGTCACTCAAGGACTACTGAGCATTCTCAAGTGAGTACATAGACCCCTCTTTTACTGTTTTCCAAACATTTTGGGGTGGAACACATGTGCCTACTTGTTACTTTCATGCTTTCCTGCTTTCACATCATATACTTTCTATATTCATTAGTACATTTATAGTACATGATTTCATTGTTTTACATTACATTTTATACTATGTGTGCCCATTGTGTGCATACTTAGTACATTGTTTTACATTTACATTTTATGCTATGTATGTCCGTTGGTTACATACTTAGTACAGTGTTTTCATCACATGCTTACATTTTGTTATGACATTTGGGTTGTTTACAATGGAACAATACATTCATTAACATTAGCTACACCGTTCGTTAATAGGTAGTGGTACCATAGGAATTGACAACTCCCGTTCCAGAAATCCTGGGTTGGTGTGGATTGGAAGGAATGACCGAATTCGATATACATAATTTAGATAAACCTTTAAATTGTTTAAGGGTTTATCGCCACAGTCTCAAGGCTTGGATGTATGCATTTTCACAATACCGCATAGATGTTCGTATCAGTATAGCATGCATTTCCACAAAACATAGCTTTGATTTAAACCATGTTTTACTTCAATACTTTGTTTTTGTGCATATGGTTTAGTTGATACATTTCACTAGCCATACAGATCATTTTGGTTACACATTACATGATTTACATATTGACGTAAACATTTTTGGCATATTATTCAATACGTTTGGCAATTGGTTTAAACATAGACATCTTACATTGGTGGTTTGTTTGGGTAAGTGATTTGAGTAACGGTGCGTGTGTAATATGATACAAGCATGGTGGATACGCCGCTGGTACTTCCTATATATAAGTGTTTGTATGGTATTACATATCGTAGCGTTATTTGAATCATTTCAATTTAAGATATATAACATTTTATACAAATAACATACTTTTCACAAGACATTCTTTTACAAACAACTGATCTTATACAAACTCATTTTACATGGTTATTCATTTAACCCTACATTATTCTCTTATTTATACATATCATCTGATCTTATCGTTTTTCAAATGATTTACAAGACAAAGCAAATTACAAGGTTCATGACTAAACATTTTATCAAATATAAGTCATGAATCCTATTTTCACAAACCTATGTATCTCACAGGCATTTTTATGCTGACGTACCTATTTTCACATGTGTTTTCAGGAGATGATGCATAGGACTTATCAAGACATACTTAGGCGGACTTGTGCCTTAGTGACTTAAAACGCAACAAGAACTAGTTAATTTTTGTTATGTACTCTTTGTTTCTTGTTTAAAACAATGTAAACTCTCATGTTTGATTAATAAAACGAAACTTTAATTGCCATGGATTTGAAACGATTAATTCTGTTACAACACTCCCCGACGTTTCCGCCACGTTTTGTATGTTCCACGTGGTCGGGGTGTGACAACAGCTGAACCAAAACTCTGTTAAAAGAGAGGTTCAAGTGATAGATGCACCACATGCCAACCAATATCAAAGAGGTAAAGGCCAACCACCATACCCAAGGGTCCCACATGTCTGTGAGGCCTACAAAAGACCCTCTAAACCAAAAATGAATAGGCATCCTTATGGGTTTCAACATCTGACAGGAAATGGTCTCCAAAAGTGGTTAGAGAAAAAAGTTTCAAAATCTGCTTAATCCCCTGATCTAACCACTGTCCATGTTCCTGAACTTAACACAGACACTGTTGTGACCCCATCCAAAGCCTTATTGGCTTTGGAGACCCTCCTGAACTAATTATTTACTTGATGTGCAGGGAGCTTCTGCATGCTTAGATAGTCTTTGGTATGTAGATAGTGGAGGCTCCAGGCACATGACTGGATGTAGAGCCCTACTCAAAGAATTCAAAACTCATGGAGGGGGTGATATATCTTTTGGTAATAATAGTAAAGGGAAGGTGATGGGTTCTGGTACAGTTCAGTCTGGAAACGTTAAGTTTGAAAATGTCAATCTAATTGACAATCTAAAATTCAACCTCCTTAGTGTTTCAAAAATGAGTGACAAAGGGTATGGGTCATTCTATACTAAGGAGTGTTGTAGGATTGTTGGACCAGAAATGGTTAAAAAGATTGAAGAAATAATAAAAAATGGAAAAACCCAACTTGTTGCTCAAAGGAGTGGCAATGTTTATGTGGTTAATTTGTCAAAAGAGATCCCCATGACTGATGCCTGTCTGTTCTCAGCTGCCTCTAAAAAAGAGACAGAACTATGGCACAGAAGATTGGGGCACACAAATCTCAAGACAATCACTGATTTGTCAAAATAAGGCCTTGTAAGAGTTCTTCCACAAAAATTGTTCACATGTCCTGAGCATTGTGTTTCTTGTTTAAAAGGAAAACAACATAAAAGCTCATTTAAGTCCATTGAAGAGTCCAAAACAACCAAGTGCTTGCAAATGTTGCACATGGATCTGTTTGGCCCAGTAAAAGTCATGAGTCTTAAAAAGAAAATATATTATTTAGTGATTGTAGCTGACTTTTCTAGGTTTACATGGACTTATTTCTTACATTCTAAAGATGAGAATGCAGGCATTTTGCAAGACTTTGTCAAACAGGTTGAAAAGCAATTTGATATTCCAGTAAAAGTCTTTAGGAGTGACAATGGCACATAATTTAAAAATAGGGAGTTGGATGAGTTTTGTGTGTCAAAAGGAATTGTAAGGCAGTACAGTATTCCAAGAACACCAGAACAAAATGGGGTTGTTGAAAGAAAGAACAGGACACTAATTGAGGCTGCCAGAACCATGCTTGCAGATTCAGGTTTGCCATTAACTTTCTGGGCAGAGGCTGTAAACACTGCCTGCTATGTCCAGAACAGAGTTTTGATAAACCCCAGGCATCAAAAGACTGCCTATGAAATTCTGTATAAAATCAAACCACGGATATCATATTTCAAAGTATTTGGCTGCCCATGCTTCATTTTAAACTTAAAAGATTCTATTTCAAAATTTGCAGTCAAAGTTTATTGTTGTTATCATTTGGGATACTCAACCACTGCTAAGGCCTACAAAGTGTTTAACACTAGGACTAAGACAGTGGAAGAGAATTTGAATGTAAAGTTCAATGAAAATCCCTGCAAATCCTGCTGAGTTATTTGATCTTGATAAATTCACATTTGAAAATGTTCCTATCAAGACTAACAGTGCAGGTCCATCTCAACCACCTCCATCAGACAATGGATATGAAGTGATCATTCCACAACAAAAGTTCACATCCATTGCAAGAGCAGCAGATGTTCAAAACAGCTGTCAAAGCTCAACCATTGCTACATCAACAGTTGTTGACCAAAGTAGTCCTCAAACTCCTGCTTCCACATCCTCAAACACTGTTGATAAACATGTTTCCTCACCACTTCCTCCTATTCCTCCACCTCCATTTCAAGACCCTGTTGGATCATCAATGTCACCAACAGTGGTTAGCTCAGATGATTCACATCTGCAGCCCTCACCCTTAAATGCCATTGTTCCATACAAAGGAGAGTTAATCTTCTTGAAGTCTCATCCACAAGACCAAATCATTGGCAACATTAGTGAAGGGGTGCTGACCAGAAGTCAATCCCGAAACATCTATCTTTTTGATGGTTTTCTATCACTTCATCAACCTGTCAAGTACCAAGAGGCACTAAAAGAGAACAGTTGGGTAGAAGCCATGCAAGAAGAGCTCCAACAGCTTAAGAGACAACAAGTATGGGAGCTTGTACCACTGCCACAGGGTGTGAGTCCTATTGGCACAAAGTGGATCTTCAAAAATAAAACTGATGAAAGGGGCATTGTTGTCAAGAATAAAGCAAGGCTTGTGGTTCAAGGTTTCAGACAGGAAGAATGCATTGACTATGATGAAACTTTTGCCCCCGTAGCAAGATTGGAAGCTATCAGACTATTCCTGGCCTTTGCTGTCAACCACAACATAAAGGTGTTTCAAATGGATATCAAATGTGCATTCATCTATGGTAAAATTCAAGAAGAGGTATATGTTTGTTAACCTCCTGGTTTTGAGGATCCATTTTATCCTAATCATGTCTACAAGCTAAATAAAGATTTAAATGGCTTAAAACAAGCACTAAGAGCCTGGTATGAAACTCTATCCACCTTTCTACTCTCTATTGGTTTCACAAGAGGTAAAATTGATAAAACATTATTTTTAAAATGGAGAGGGAAGTATTTGATGATTGTCCAGATTTATGTGGATGACATCATTTTTGAGATCAGACAACTCATGGCAGCTGAGTTTGAGATGATTGCAATGGGTGAACTACAGTGTTTTCTTGGTCTCCAAGTAAATCAACTGTAAAATGGTACTTTCATTCATCAAGGCAAATATGTCAAAGAACTTTTAACCAAATTTGAGATGAATGATTGCAAACCATGTAGCACACCCATAGCAACCAACAAAATAGTCATGTCTAATGAGAAGGATGATTTGGTTGATCAAACTTTATATAGAAGCATGATTGAGTCTTTATTGTACCTAACTGCATCTAGGCCAGACATCATGTTTGCAACATGTGTTTGTGCAAGATCCCAATCAGCCCCTAGAAAGTCAAATCTTATTGTTGTAAAAAGGATTTTCAGATACCTAAAAGGTGCTCCCACACTTGGTATCTGGTATCCAGGTGATAGAAATATCAAGCTTTCAGGTTTCTCAGATAGTGACTTTGCTGGATGTAACACTACAAGGAAGTCCACTTCAGGAGGGTGCCAATTCCTAGGCAATTGCTTGGTGGCTTGGCAAAGCAAAAAGCAAGCAGCTGTTTCAACATCCACTGCTGAGGCAGAATATATTGCTGCTGCAAGCTGCACAGCCCAACTGTTATGGCTTCAAAATCAACTGCTGGATTTTGGCATCACTGCCCTAAAGACACCTCTCATGTTGGACAATCATGCAGCAGAAAATATAATCAAAAATCCAGTTTCACATTCAACCACCAAACACATTGACATCAGACATCATTTTGTGAGGGATTGCTATGAAAAAGGTTTGATTTCTCTGCACCATGTTCCAACTAAAGATCAGCTGGTAGATGTGCTAACAAAAGCATTAGACACATCCACCTTTGAAAGCTTGATCTCTAGGATTGGCATGCTAAACATGGAATAACAGGCCAAATCTTGTTTTTCTATGAATAAAAAGCATTAAAATGTTTTCAGAAAATCAAAAATCCATCCTTAAAAATAGCTAAAAATGAAAGTTTTTGTTAATCCTTAAAAGTCTGTCATAACCACTGTTTTTAGGTCAAACATCTGATCTGTTGATATCATCCACTGCTGAAAGACAACCTCTGTTCCTTCATTTTTATTGTTAATCACTGTTGATCAAACATCAGTATTTTTAACCCACTGATGGCTATCTACTGATAGTTAAAAGTCAGCCACTGTTTTCATTTTTATCACTGTAAACCACTGATATTGATCATCAGTGGTTTCCTAAACAACTGTCATCCATTACTCATTAGAGGTTGTCATGTGGACAGTACTTAGCCGTCAGATCTTTGTAACCGCTGCCACGTCGGTATTCACTTTTTCACTTTATAAAACCCTGATCAAAACCCCAAACAGGGTTTTCACTGTCGAATCGAATTCAAAATTCCTTTCAAAAGCGGTTTCCATTTTCTTCCATTCATCTTCTTCTTCTCCGGCTCACAAATCACCATGGCATTCGCACTCAAAGGCCCTCATAATTATTTCTGTACGCTTGAGAAAACAAGTAACAACACCAATTTCCACTCAATCATAGATGTTCTTTCTTCATCAAAGTACAAAACTTTGTTGACCTGCAACACACCCATTTACATAGAAACCCTACGTGATTTCTAGAAAAAATGCAAACATTGAAGTTCAGGACAAAAACCCCTGGGCTATTACTTCGAAAGTAGGGGGAATCCAAGTTGCTGTCACACCACAAACTATTTCTGAGGTGTTTGAAATAAACGATCATACAGGTAAAAATTCTTTCCCAAAGGGAGAATACCAAACTGACTTGATTGAGAGAGGTATAAGGAACAAATGAAAAGAGATACTTTGCAAAAGGGAATTTTCCACCTCCCAAGAGATTTTTATTCCATACCCTGCTCATGTGTGTTTCAAATAAAACAACAACCTTTAATGAAATACCATTGAAAATCCAATACTTGGGATATGCTATCATGGCAGAAGTTAACTTTAATTAATCCCAAGAGATTTCAATGACATGGTTAAAAATGTTCATAACATAAAAGAAAAGAAGAAACCATTTTTGCTATTTTCAAGATTTTTAAGTTTTTATTTACAAAAGAAAATCCCAACGGATAGTGCACATGTGCTTATCCAAGGTATTCCTTTTCAAATAAACAACCTTTCTTCTGAAACTTTTACAAGGCTATCAAAACCTTCTCAAACACAAACAGTGAAACTTGAGTAAAATTTGGCTGAGACAACATCTGCTCCTCAGGTTTCTGCTGTTGAGCCCATTGCTCCTGTTGATCACAGCAGCACACCCACTGCTGTGAAACCCACACCAAAAATCACCAAAAAGACAATTAAGAAAAAATCCAAAAAGCCCCCCAAACCCTCCAAAAAGGATCTTCTGGAAGATGAGATCCGAGAAGTTATGCCTGTGACAACACAAAAGTCACCAATAACCACTGCTGCTACTTCCTCACAACAGATGGAAGAAAGATCTCAACCTGAGCCTAAAGCTCCTCCTGCATCTTCACAAAAGGATCAGGTTGTATACACAGGGACACCACATTATGAAGCTCTGGATCCACTTGAATCCATCTTCCACAGCCCTGCTCTCGGGGCAAATTCTCTTTCAACCCCCATCCTCACTTCACAAATCCCACCATCTATTATACCTCTGTTGAATGCATTGGATATGGATCAGACACAAATCAGTTCTTCTCAACAACCTATCACTGAGAATATACTCCAACAAGTGACTGAGTCTGATTCCTCTATCTTTGCTAACCCATCAACAGCTTAGGAGGTTACACCCCATGAGTTACATGTAACTCTTGGTGGTAGCTCAAGTGGAGCAGCTACTACAGGTGTTGAATCCACTGATTTACACCTGGACAGTAGTTTTATCAGTCAGACTCCCTTGAAGGCAATTTCTTCATTGGGAACCAAGGTGACCACTAGTGTGTATCTAATATCCACTGGTGTGTTTACTCTGGTAACCACTGTTGAGGAAAGAAGTCCCCAGTACCAAGAAAAAGGGGCATCAGTGGATGAACCATGGGTAACTTCTCCTGGTCCAACTGCTGATACAACCACTGCTGGTGAGAAATCAGATGATCCCATTCACTTGGGTGATGGTTTAAAATACCAAGAATTGACGGAGAGAGTAGAAAAAATTGAAACATCTGTGGCAGATATCAAAAATATGCTGCAACAGTTGTTACAATCTCAAAAAGCTCCATCCACTGCTTCAACATCTGCTCCAACCCCCACTGAGCTATGGCAACTGTTTCAACCTATGCTTCATCAACAACGACAGTATGCTGATCAACAACATGAAATTCAGCTTCAAATGTTCAGAAATGTGATGGAAGCTAGGTATAAAGATACTCAAGCTGATATAAAGGCCATCAAAGCTCATCTGCTTCAAACCACTGGCACTTCTCCTCCTACAGTTATTTTTGTAGAGAACCTTGATGATGCCAAAAAGGGGGAGAAAGGAAAGAAAGGGAATGATGGTTTATACTTACCACCTGATCCAATGGCTAAACCAGTTGTAGAGATTCCCAAGCCAGATGGTTCTAAGGAGGTTGATGTGACTCTCAATGCTTTTGCTGAAGAAAAAGCAAAGAGAAAAGAGAGAATGGAAACAAAGGGTGATAAAAGATTTGCAGAGGAAAAGAAAGTTTTTTATGGAAAAGGAAGTGCAGGGTACTTCAAATAGCAGAAAGACTACCAGAAAGGTTAGCCAACCCAAAATCACACCTTCCAAATCCACTAAACAAACCTCTGAAATCCCCAAGAGTTCCTCACCTCAAACCTCCAAGCCAACAGATGTTAAGACACCTGTTGTATCAACCGTTGTTGATACTTCAGTGGTTTCAACAAATGTTGTTTCAACAACTACCCTCATCATTTCATCAACCATCACTCAATCCACTGATACACCAAAAAACAACACCACCATCACAAAAACCACCTGCCAAAAAGCAGAAGACAACAATTGACACATCAACAGTTGTAGTGACAACAGTGGTTGAGACACCATTTGTTTCAACAACTGTTAGCCAGTCACCTATCACTTCAAACACTCCTACCCAAGACATAATCCTTTCTGCTCCAAAACATCAAACAAAAACACCTTCTCCCAAAAAGGTGTATACAAGAAAAAGAAAGTTTCAGGTGCATGATGATGACATACCAACACCTTTTCCAATATCATCTAAACCTTGTAATGAAACCAAACCACAACCATTCATTCCTCCAACATTGGCTAACCCAATCAAAGATCCAAAAATACTTGAAGGATATGATCCTGCAAGTGTTGTACCAGTAGCAGCCAGTTATCCACTAGAACTGCATGTAGTTAAAAATGAAATGAAGCAATTTTACACAGTGGATGACCCTTCAAAAAGAAAATTCCCCTCTCTTGTTGGTTTTAGAGATCCAAACAACATGGATGAATATTTAAAACTCAAAGCTAGGCAAGCTGAAATACGAGCTAAATATGAATGCAAAGGGGAGGGTGATAACGCCATCTCAAGTCGAATGCAGTTCTTGCTCACCAAAGTTAAACAACTGGAAGAGTATGTAAGAGACCCGAGTAAAGAGATGTCTAACCTGCCTCCAGATGGTAATTTACAAAAAGATCTGAGAAAAGATATTTTGGCACTGATCATGAGTGAAAAGTTTTACCCTACCAAAGCTGAACAATTCCAAGACTGGCCACTCATTGCTCTCAAGGAAGAGCTTAATAGAATTGAAAGAATAAAAAATGACTCAGGTATGAAAAGATTAGCACTAAACTGGAGCAAATACAAAAAGGCAATTGCTAATCTTACCCTGGAGTATAAAAGGAAGAGAGGAGTTGGTTGCAGCACAATATGGAACAGCTAGGCAGATATCAAGATGGTCAAGGCAGTATATTGATCAGACCTACAAAAAGCTTGAAGAGCTTAGAAAGACAGATCCTACTGCTCCAAAGAAACCATATTACAAAATCAAAACCTCTGATAAGCCAAAGCAGCAGGCCCTTTCCTTGAATACATTATTCACATCATCTGACACTTCCACCATTGTTTTGAATCAAAGGAAGAAGCAAAAACAGACTGATGCTGAAGATGTAGCAAGTAAAGCTGTTTACATGAAAGAGGCCATAAAAAGAATGATAGAAGAGGATCCTAACTCACAAAATTTACAGGAAATTGCCAAAAAGGTTATGAGCAGGCCTCTATCACCAAACTCATCAAAAATAAAACCTCTCCCAAGAAACCCACTGAACTAAAAAATACTAAGGTGGAAGTCTTATCAAAAGACCCAAGTATTGACTCTGCTCAAGTCCAGTGGTGAAGTTAAGCACATATCAAGAGAGAATGCACTAGGCCTGAGTGTAGAAGATTTACAAGATCTCCTTAAGCTTCAACTGTGTAGGGATGAGGATGAAGATTCCATGAACTTTGAATTACAATTCAAAGGGCAAGTTAGGGAATTCTTGATGAGGCAATAAAGATCTTGAATAATGAAGTGTTTTGGCATCATCTGTTCCAGGGGGAGATTGTTGGGATTGAACCCTATAAAGGAACAAATGATAAAGCCAAAACTGGTTCAGAACAGTGGATCCTTCATAAGCAGTGTTTGTACTTATCTTTTCCCTTGACAGTGGCTCTAACAACTGATAGACTTCAAAGTACTGCCCATTACAAGTTCTTCTTATCTAAAGACTGATGAAGTTAAAGTACTGAAGCTCAATCTACTGATGTGACTCAAGTACTGATGAAGATCAAAGCACTGCTCAAGCTACAATAGTGGAATGAAGAATCAGTGTTTTGTTTATTCTTTGTTATGTAATCAGTAGCTTATAGTCAGTGGTTGTATAGGTCAGTGGTTGTAGTTTGTTAGGAGGTTAGATGTCACTTTCATGGTGATGTCAGCCAAAGATGCTCAGTGGTTGTGTTGTACTATAAATAGAACAGTACTCTGTACTGTTCTATTAGCTCTTTCCTTCTAAGTCATTCAGTACGAACAATCAGTGAGCTCAGGCTGAGGGGGAGATCTGTGCATGCATGCAATTGTAATTTATCTTTGTAATTAAATATAATCATTCAATTCGATGTTAAACATGGGTGCTTAAACTTTTCTTCCATTGATTGTGTGTTAAAAGTTTATTTCATATATTCCGCTGCAATTCATCTCTGTTTCATTTTCATTTTGTTTAAACAAACACAATCTAAGAAACTCAGATCCTAACAAACTGATATATTAACCGATGATCTATGTTTATAGTTGTCTTTTAGCTATAATAGATAACACGTTTTGGTACAATATCTATATACCTATCTATACTTTCTATTAATATGTGTTATGCATTGTTTTCTAAGAAACCACCCGTGTTTGCACACGGGTCTTACCGCTAATAATATAATAAATGAGATGAATTTCGGAGATGTCTCATGTGATTAGACTATTGTTGGTGTGGTTTTGGAGGGTTCTTCTCTTGTGAAGTTTTATTTTTAGAAAATATTTATGTACTCAATTTTTTATCTCTTTCTCAAGAATTGGCAACCATATTTTTTTTCTTTAGCCATTTCTCTCTGTAACTTCTACTGTTTCAAGAAAAACCCTAAACAAATCTTTTCTTTATCATCTTCTTCTAACAAATTAATCCAATCAATCCAAAGAAAGGTATATTTATTTGGTTTTATTATGTTTGTTTTTATTCTAATAAGATGAATCTAATTTTTGTGGGGTTTCTTCTCGACTTACATACTTAATGCATACATATGAGTTACGTGTGCTTCATCTAGTCATGTTGCGTCATATTCGTATAAAAATTTTAGTATCCGTCCTGATGATTCTGAATCTGAGGTTAAAAAAGCGTTTAGACACCTAGCGTTGACGGTGATGATTTGTAGTTAAACTTTTAATTTTTTTTATTAAGAGTTGTTTTTTTATTGAATTTCAGTATCATCTGGATGTGTGTAGAGGAAACAATTGTGGAATTCAGTTTCATCATATCTACGAAGCTTACAATGTACGCTATCTTTGACTCTTTAACATTTTTATTTAATTTTGATTTTTTAATTCCGATTTCTTGAAAAAAAAATCCAAGGTTTTTTTTTGTGTTTGCAAGGTAGATCGTCTATTCTAAAGCAATGATGGAGACATGTGATAGTTTAATTTTTGGTTGCTTTGATGTACACGTACTGTTGTTATTTTTGTAATTGTAAACATAATTTGTTAGTATTTATGTTAAAGAGTGGTAGTTAAATCTAGTTGACGAGATTGTAACGTGCTATTTGTTTTTTTTTATTCCAAAAACGCTAATAAAAATTGGGTTATTAAATCTACCTTGGCAAGGTAAGTTCAAAAAAGACACGGTTGCATAAGAACAAACCTAATATAAAAGGGTTTTTTAGCACCATAACCGAATGGAACAATGTTGTGGTAGTATTTTAAAGCAGCAAAATGGATTAGTGATTGCTAAACGTGGTCAATTGAAAACTAAATAATTTTAACCTAAACTAGACACGCTAAATTTTACTATTAGAAAATTATGACTCTCTAAGACCTAAACCACACAAACGAAAAGTGTACCGATCAATGCAGTATATCTAAAATAAGTTCGAGTATCAAACTCACAAAACTCTCTAATTAGGTTTACTAGACTTGACAAACTAACTACTAGACTGACTCGACTTATTTGTTTTGTTGATGGGGGGGGGGGGGGGTTCTAATGAACTACTAAATTAAACTGAATAAATAAAAACTAATTAGACACACGAACTAAACAACTAAACGGGAGATGTTATCAGATGATGAGAAACACACTACCTAGGTCTGAATCCTACACTTGAATGACGAGTTCTAACGGTTCTGGAACTAATGTGGAAACTGGGATCTTAAGATGTTAAACTTAAAGGATAACTGAATAGGACCCTCGACCCTTCTCGAGAAGACACCTATGGAAACCAATTAAGCTATTCTAATACCGGTTTATAGGACTCTGTCTTAGGTTATCCTAATATAATAATAAAGCACCCCTGAACAGTCCACCTCATGGCATGAAGATCTAGGGAAAGTATGGTTTATATTCTAACTCGGTTAGCAAATAGTGGAAGGAAGGGGTATTCTTACAAAGTATCTAACCCTAGAAATCTAACTCTAAAGACGAACTGACAACCTCTCACCTTACGGCTATCGAGACTGATAGAACACTTAATCCTAGTTAAACCCTAATCACAGTTTCTACGGGAAATCGTATACTATTAAACTCACACTTAACTTTTTTTCATCCCTGAAAAGAATTATGCTATGGAATCATAATTAGGTTTACATCCAGTTTCAAAAACTAGATTACTTAATTAAAATCTACTAACGTGTTAACCATGATTGCAGATCCACTTAAACCCAACACCAGTTCTAAACCACTTATCATGTTTATTTAATTTTAAGTGTGGTCAGTCAACCTTGGGTCTCACACTAAAAAGTCATAGTTCCACCTAATCTCGCCTCAAGCTTATGAAACAAAAGGAACAGTCAGTGGACTATTTCCTAACCGTTTTATGCCAAAACCAAAAGAATTTAACATCAATATTTTTCTCTTTTTTCACAGGAGCACTAGACATATTTATGCTAACCCAGAGGTTATCCAAACCAGAGTCACCATCCCCAGTAACGACAGGATGAGCTTCGGCTTTTATTATACTATTATTTAACTTAAGCTAGAGGAAATCTAAATCAGAGTCATCATCATCCCCGATAGAGATTCTATAGGCCTTGTCATTTATTTAGCTCATCTATTTCATTCTAATTTTTTCTTTGATAAAAAATTCTAAATGTTTTAACTTATAACGACACTTCTTATACTATTTTTGGCGGTTTCAATTTCCCTATTTCTCCTAGATGAGTACCCACAAGTATCTTAACATTATTAGGTATGTTTAAGCTCAAAGGAAACCTATCACTAGCTAGACCTACCCACATATCCCAAATTAGACATGTTTTCAATTATTTATTATCTCTTATTATTATTATTTGAAAACCAGATTAAACCCATCTTTTCTATCGTTTTCCATATTTTATTTGCAAACTTCAAAATCAGAGACATTTTCTAATTTTTTTATTTTATTTTTTGGATTTTTTTACTTTTATAATTTTTCAAATTTTTATGACTCAAACGACTCAATATACAGACTTGAACAACAGTTTCCCATCCTCACACTTAAATTCTACATTGCCCTCAATGTAGGAATAGAAACCAACTAAAAAGAAAAATAAATAAGAAAGACAAAGGGCAAATTGGAAAGAACTTAGTTGGTTATTAAATTGCATAAGCTCCAAAAAAAATTTTCCAATCCAGATCGATCGTATAGTATTACATTCACGATCAGCTACTCTAACACGGACACACTCGGTAAATGCCTTGTCATCTGATAAATAGCTCCGAAATCACTTGAATGGAGATTGAGCACATGTGGTACGATTCAAACCTGCACACACAAAAACAAGTGAAAACAAAAGCAGTACCGACTCTTAAACGAAAACCAACTAAAAAACACTAACTTAGACTCATGGTACAAAACAAATGACTCAAAATACAGGAAAATACGTACCATAGATGAACCAAACACAACAAACTAATCAAACCGGACAACAAAACGCAACTGGACAGCAAAACCACCTCGTCGCGCCGCGCGACGAGGTCATGGATGATCATCACGCGACGCAACGCAATAATTTCTCCGGATTTTGACTTCGTTGACCGCGTCACGCGGACTAGTGGCCATATGCCCCTCGCGCGACGCGAGGGGCCCTTTTTTCACATAATGTTTCGATGTTTTTCAGCTCCAATGCCTTTTAGAAAGTTTTCCACATTCTTCCAAACTTGTCTAAAGCACATTCTAAGCCATATTTTTTTACTAGAAAACACTTCGCAACTTCGTGTCTTTAGATTCTAACTTCATGACGGATACGATTACCTGCAAAACAACTCAAAAAAGAAACAAAACCAAAGACCGAAAATCTACCAAAACTACAAAAAATACTCAACCTAGGACAACGACTCAAACTCTACAAACTCTACAAATGCGATTCCTTCTTTATCTATCTAAACTTCCAAATACTTACTGAAGATCATGTAGATGTAGGTCACCTCTGTATCCTACTTCAGGGTCACTAGCACTATCCTTCAAACTACCGCCCGCTCCTTTCAAATTTCTACCTACTTCCTCAACAAAACTATAACCGAGTATAGGGAGACTAAAATATGAATCACTAACCACTAAGTTGTCCCCACACTTAGGCTTCTTCATACTATTCCATTTTTTTCTCAAACCACTTCACCTCTCTTTCCAAGCAATCCGCTAAACTATCCCCATACTTGGAATTTTTCTCACCCTCAATACTAGGATATCTAAGCTCAACGCATTCTCTTCAACTACTATATCTCCTTCAAGCTTCACCACCGTAGACGGTGTACCTTCAAGTAAGGCCTCTAAAACTGCAAGATCACTCTCCGAATGAAACATTCCGGTATCCTCATAAAACGGCAATCCTACCAACTCCTCCCCAAACTCCTCTTCCAAACTTAACTCACGCTCTTCAGTCTCACCCTCAACATTACCAATCGAGAACAGCGAGTCCTTCCTATCACGCACGACGTGCCTAGACTTAGACACCTCAAATGTAACAGTTTCCTTTCCTACCCTAAGATCAACAGAACATCCTAAGATCAATTAAGGCTTTTGCGGTGCATAGGAAAGGTCTACCTAAGATCAACAGAACATCCTCGACGGCCCCCATGTCTAGCACTACAAAGTCCACGGGAAAAATGAATTTGTCAACCTTGACAAGCAAATTTTCCACTACTCCCCTAGGATACTTTACGGATTTATCGGCTAAAGAGAGGATCATACGGGTCGGGGTAAGTTCACCTAGGCCTAGTTTTTCATAAAGTGAATAAGCCATTAAATTAATACTAGCACCTAGGTTTGCTAATGTGTGGTTTGGACTTTACTACCAAACAGACATGGAATCGTGAAGATGCCTGGATCCGTGAGCTTCTCCGGTAGCTTGTTCATTACCACAGCGGAACAATCGGCCGTCAAAGGAACATTCAAAAGCTCTCCTAACTTACCCATCCCTTTCAAGATGTCTTTGAGGAATTTAGCATACTTGGACATATTCCAAAGGGCTTCTATCAATGGGAGATTAATCTTGAGTTATCTAAACATATCAAGGAAGTGCCCGTACTCCTTAGCATATTTTTTATGCTTAGCGCAATCGGGATACGAGATACGAGCACGATCTATCTCCGGACTCGGTCTAACAAACTCAACCTGCTTCCTAACAATTTTTTTAGCGGAGGTGTTTCTAGCTCTAATTCCTCCTCCACCGGTTCTTCTTCCTCTACTTGAACTGGTGGTGTCTCAGCCTCCCCTAACTCTCGACCCGTCCTAGTAGTTATGGCTTTGACATGAGCCTTCGGGTTCGTTTGGGTGCTACTTGAAAAATGATCGGGGATTCTCTCATCTAACTTTTTGGCCATATCCCCTACGGTCCTTTGTAGATCTAGGAATGTCAACTGATGGTTTTTCAATAGAATGTCATTTTCGGCTAAAGTTTGTTGGGTTTTCAGATCCTTAGCCACTAAATGAGACACTGAACTCTCTATCCTTTCCAACCCACTACCCGCAACCGACTGATCACTACTCGTATTCTGACCACTAAAACGACCCTGCCCTTGTTATTAGTTTGGCTCTGTTGGAAACCAGGGGGATTACCAACGATCAGAAGTTAGTATTTTTATTTTTCCAACCGGAGGTATAAGAACTTCCAAACTGACCTTGACCACTAACATACTCAACCTGCTCTTGCTGCTTCATCAATGGACAATCAAGAGTACCATGCCCTCCCGATAAAACTCACACTTGTCTACCTTAGACTTTATCTCTCTCATCTCTTAGGTGAGGTTTTCCAAAGTAGTGGCCACACTAGTATCCAATGTGACTTGGTGAACACCTCATGTAGACGAGGTGGTACTGGTGATAGGAATTGAATTCCCATTTGCAGACCGTTGTTCGTGCTTAGAATGTGGAAACTGTCACGGCCCCCGACCCAGTTTCCTGGTTCAATTTCCGCGAGACAGAAAACCCGTGGTATTTAATTTTGGCAGCGGAAATTTTAACAGGATCTTTTAAAACTGAAAACACACGATTATTTTATTTCAAGTTTCGGGATAAATCCAGTAGTTTACAATAAAGGAATTCTACTGGGAAATTCCCTGGTTACAAAAACATGTTTATTTATTTACTGAGCCACTTTATCCAAGCTGGTAGTGCTACGCGACATTTTTCCTAGTTCATTGTAAATCACCTGAAACATGTTTAAAAAGATTTCATCAGCGGGGAAATACTGGCGAGTCATTCAATTTACATAAAACGACATATTTTTATAGATTACAGTATTAAGAGCGATTACAATTGCCCTTATCTTATAATTAGCTGGTTCAGTTGTCACTCGATCGGATATATGACTGTGGTCATACCACTATTGGGTCCGTTCACCCAAGAGTGACGAGTATCACTATTTAGGTCTGTTCACCTAAAAGTGATAAAACAGTAGTAATTGTGCACAATACCCCACTTACAGCCAGTAATTTAAGATAACAAAAAATTAATCCCTGTAACATTTAATTGGAAAACATTTAGGTATTGTAAAGCACTTTTGATAAAAAGAGAATGACTCACATTGCAAGTTTAACTGGACAGAGTTTTGCCTACTGATTTAGCCTTGTAACCTAGTTAAATAAAAATGCACACGAAACTAGGTTACTAACTTAATACAACATTTACGATAAGCTCACGAAATCAAAACCCTCACGACGAATGACACAGTATAGCCCAAACTCGGGCAGCACTTAAACATCCATCGGATCGGTTTCAATCGATCGGACATGGTATCGTAGCAGTGATCGAGTTATTATATACCCCATAATCGCAGTAGCGTTTCCCTACTTTGAACGTGATTTTTAAGCAGAAAGATGGTGATTTTGATGAATTTCTCGAGCACAGACGAAATGCCCATGCACGTCCCATTTATAGCAGAAAATTGAGTTTGTCGCGGCCCGCGTAAACTCTAAGAACATTTTACGCAGCCCGCAAGGGCCACCCTAGCTACGGCTAGGGCTGCCGTGTCACACCCTAGGTCTGCCACGTGTCTGACATGTGGCCTAAAGCTTATCCAGAGACTCACCAAGCTGTCGCGCCCTGCGTAAGCTTTACTTAAGTCTTACGCGGCCCGTGACAGAATAATAAAATTGAATTTCTTGGTTTTTCACAAGGATTAGGGTTTTAGGGGTCCAGGTTTCTACTTACGAAGTGTTGTGGGACATTTTTGCAGGTCCTTACATCATCCCCACCTTATTTAAAATCTCGTCCTCGAGATTTACTGAAACAGGTAAGGGTACTTCCGCTTCATTTCCGATTCCAGTTCCAAGGTATACTCAGGTCCTCTTTTATAATCCCACTTTACTTTAACTAGCACCAATCTTTTGTGCTTGAGGAACTTAATCTTTTTGTCTTCTATTAGGAGCGGTTTCTCAACAAATTTTAGCTTTTCATTTACCTCTATATCTTGAAGAGGTACTACCAGTGATTCGTCTGATAAACATTTCTTGAGATTAGATACATGAAACACGTCATGTACCCCAGCTAGCTCTTCTGGTAGTTGTAAGCGATAGGCAACTGGTCCTATCCGCTGGACCACTGAGAATGGTCCTATGTACCTTAGACTTAGCTTTCCCCTCTTACCGAACCGAACTACCCCTTTCCAAGGAGAAACTTTCAACAGTACCTTGTCTCTAACTTGAAATTCTAACGGCTTGCGTGGATTGTCTGCATAACTCTTCTGACGATCTCGAGCCGTTTTGAGTCTGTCCTTGATTTGAGTTATCTTGTCGGTGGTTTCCTGTACAATTTCGGGACCGGATAATTGGCTTTCTCCTATTTCTACCCAACATACTGGAGTTCTACACTTTCATCCATACAGTGCTTCAAATGGGGCAACCTCGATGCTTGCATGATAACTATTGTTATAGGAGAATTCTATTACGGGTAGGTGGTCATCCCAGTTTCCACCAAAATCTATTACACATGCCCTGAGCATGTCTTCGAGGGTTTGGATTGTCCTTTCGCTATGTCCATCTGTTTGGGGATGGTATGCAGTACTTAAATTCAGCCCGGTTCCCATTGCTTCTTGGAAACTTGTCCAGAAATGCAAAGTGAAACGACTATCCCTATCTGACACAATGGAAAGTGGGACTCCGTGTAGTGATACTACCTCGTTTACGTATAACTTAGCTAATCTTTCCATGCTAAAGGTTTCCTTCGCTAAAGAGTGTGTATATCGACCAAGTTCGTGGCCCAACCTAGTTAATATAATCTTCTAAGTTAGCTAACCCACACATACAACATTTAACTATTTCATGTATGAAAAACCAATATAAACACATGCGTTCAGTGGTGCATGAGTGTAATCCCACAAGTTTCATATGGTAGCACAAAATAAGCAATTAAACGTAAAGGCACACACCAAAGGTTGTGGAATCCAAGTAATGTTAACCTTAAATATTCGGGTTGTCACATCATCCCCAACTTGAAAGAAATTTCGTCCCAAAATTTAGCACGTAGTTACTGAGGAAGCTAGTTAGGTTGCGTGGTTTCCTGGTTTTCCTGGGGTGTCACATCATTCCCCCGTTGGTTTGGAAGTTCATCCCGAAATTCCGCAGTAGCTTCAGCCTCAGTAGTGGGTGTACTGTTCTCGAATAACTGGGGATACCTGTGCTTCCTTTGGTCTTCGCGTTCCCAGGTGAACTCTGGGCCACGACGGGAGTTCCGACGAACTCGAACAAGAGGTATTCTGGTGCGTTCAGACTGCCCATTTGTTTGCGGGTGATAAGCTGTGCTCATATCTAAACGTGAGCCAAAATATTTGTGCATTGCTTGCCACAGTTCTAAAGTAAAACGTGCATCACGATCAGAGATAATAGAGGTGGGCACCCCGTGCCTCGAGACAACTTCCTTAAGATAAACGTCTGCTAGAGTGGAGAACTTATCCGTTTCCTTGATAGCCAAGAAGTGAGCAGACTTTGTGAGTCGATCCACGATCACCCAAATGGTGTCATTTCCGCGCTGAGATCTAGGTAGGCCAGTAACGAAATCCATGGAAATTTGCTCCCATTTCCATTGTGGTATCTCTGGTTGTTGAAGTAGGCCTGAGGGTTTCTGATATTCAGTCTTGACTCTCGCACAAGTCAAACACTTAATAACGTAGGTTGCTATGTGGGCCTTCATGCTAGGCCACCAGTACATAGTTTTCAAGTCGTGGTACATCTTATCTGAACCAAGATGTACCGAGTAGCGAGACTTGTGTGCTTCATCCATCACAAGCTCTCGTAGGTTGCCATAGAGTGGGACCCAAATGCGTCCTGTTACATAGTAGGCGCCGTCTTCCTTTTGTTCTAATCGTTGCCTTGAGGCACGTAGGGCTTCAGCCTTAACGTTGTCTGGTTTCAATGCTTCTACCTGAGCATTTCGTATCTGTGCAGGAAGACTAGACTGGATGGTAAGTTGTAATACTCGCACGCGCTTAGGCGTAGTGTCTTTTCGACTGAGGGCGTCAGCCACAACATTGGCCTTACCTGGATGGTACTTGATCGCGCATTCGTAATCATTTAATAACTCGACCCATCGACGTTGACGCATAAGCAATGACCTTGTCACGTTGCATCAGTACACATCCAAGTCCCTGAATGGATGCGTCGCAATAAACCACAAAAATCGTCTGAGAGGATAGGGGTGCTACGAAGTCTATCTTTTAAGTGTTGAAACGCAGTTTCCTGTGCATCACCCCAACGATAGGTGACACCTTTCTGAGTTAGTGAGGTGAGAGGTTGTGCAATCTTGGAGAAATCCTTGATAAACCTCCTGTAGTAACCTGCCAAGCCCAAGAATTGGCGAATTTCTATTGGTGATCTAGGTGCAGGCCAGTTCTTGATCGAGTCTACCTTGGATGGATCAACGTGAATCCCATCCTTGTTTACCACATGGCCTAGGAAATGGACTTCACGAAGCCAGAAGTCGCATTTTGAGAGCTTTGCGTAAAGCTGTTTTGTTCGAAGGAGTTCCAAGATAAGTCGTAGATGCTGCTCGTGTTCCTCCTGACTCTTAGAATAGATGAGAATGTCATCAATGAAGACAATAACAAACTTTTCCATGTAGGGCCTGCACACCCTATTCATAAGGTCCATGAAAATTGCAGGTGCGTTTGTCAGCCCAAAAGGCATGACCAAAAACTCGTAGTGTCCATATCGAGTTCTTAAGGCTGTTTTGGAGACGTCCTCCTCTCGGACTCTCAGCTGGTGATATCCCAATCTCAGATCAATCTTCGAGTAGTAGCTTGACCCTTGCAGTTGGTCGAATAGGTCATCAATACGTGGGAGAGGATAACGATTCTTCACCATCACCTTGTTGAGCTCGCGATAGTCGATACACATACGGAAGGTACCGTCCTTCTTCTTCACAAACAAGACTGGAGCTCCCCAGGGCGAAGAGCTAGGACGAATAAAACCCTTATCCAAGAGTTCTTGTAGTTGCGTAGACAACCCTTCTAAACGATAGGGTGCTCGAGCTATAGGCGCTGCTCCAAGAGCCAGCTCGATTTGAAACTCGACTTGACGATGAGGCGGAAGGCCAGGTAATTCTTCAGGGAATACCTCAGGAAAGTCACGTACAATAGGAAAATCTTCTATCTTCTTTTCTTTCTTCGAGGTGTCAGTAACGAGAGCCAGAATAGCAGTGTGGCCCTTTCTCAAACACTTTTGGGCCTTAAGGAAAGAGATGATGCTCACAACAGCACCACTCTTGTCGCCACGAATCATGAGAGGTTCATCACCTGAGCAAGGAATATGGACAGTCTTCTCATTGCAAAGAATCTCCGCTTGATGTTGGGATAACCAATCCATCCCAATAATAGTGTCAAAACTACCAAGAATGATGGGGACAAGATCGATAGAGAGAGTCTGACCAACAGAACAATATTACAACCCTTCACTACGTGTGCGGCTTCGAGACTTTTACCATTCGCTAGTTCTATAATGTGCTTGGGGTTTAAAAGTGTTGGGGTACGCTTAAGCATCTGACTAACTTTTAAGGACACGTAGCTAGTATCGGTACCCGAATCAAATAAATCAAAAACAAAGAAATTGTCTGGTAGGAACTTACCCGTCACAACGTTTGAGCTGTTTCTTTCTTCTCCTTGCCCATTCAGGAACTCACGCTTACCAGCCCTGTGATTATCATTATGGTCTCCGTTATTGCTCCTGCTGCCCTGGTTGCTGTTGTTGTCACGCTTCTGCCTCATCTGCGGACAGTTCCTCTTGAGGTGGTCTTCAGCCCCACAACGGAAACACCCCTTTTTGCTACCCTGCTGCTGCTGGTTCCGGTTTGCAGGATATGGGCTCCTGCAATCTCTAGCCATATGTCCCGTCCTCTTGCACCGATGGCAACACGATCCTGCACATGACCCACTGTGGTGTTGATGGCACTTGCGGCATTTCGGATTATTCCCAAGGTATCCCCCCGGATTTTGGTAGTTCAACCCCTGCTGTACGAGTTTCCTGTGCTGGTCCTGTTGTATAGAGCTACGACCCTCACCCTGGTGATCACCCCAAATATGCTTGGTATTAATAAGAGCATTTGCATTGGTAGAGTTACGCTTGGGCAACTTGCCCTCTTCCACTGCCTGATCAGTGAGCTGGTGCGCCAAACGAACGACTTGCTGGATTGTGGAAAGGTTGGCCGCAATTACAAACCCCTGGATTTCCGGGGCTAAGCCTCTGAGGTATAGCTCGATTCGTCTAGATATAGGTTGTGACAAGTTAGGACATGAGGCAGCCAAGTCGTTGGATCTCTTTGTGTACGCCTCAATCTCTGATTCTTCCATCTTCAAACCATAATACTCTATTTCAAGTTTTAGAATGTCGTCCGGGTGACAAAATTCCTCCTTGATCAAATCCTTGAAGTCGCTCCAGGGGGTGGCATTCGCATCCGCCAATCCGAGCATCTGAACTTGTGTGTTCCACCAAGAATACGCTTTCCCTTGCAAGGTACCAGCAGCGTACTCTACTCGTTTGCTGGTAGGGCTTTCACTTTCTTCGAATGCATATTCGATCCTTCGAATCCAGTGTAGGAGACCTACAGCTCCTTCGGTACCACTAAAGGTACTAGGTCGACAGTCCATAAAGGTCTTGAATATACACACAGGAGGTTGTGCAGGTTGACCTGCCGTGAGAGTAAGAAAGGACAAAGTTTAACACATAGGTTGGTCCACGAGAGTAGGATCTAGGGATCCTAGAATGAGTTTAGACTACAGGATATACCTCCTGCTTGTGCGGCTGCAAGTGCCGCAGCAACTTGTTGGTTAATCAGAGTCGTCAACTGGGCTTGTGTCATGTTAACGCGTCCAGCCATGATCTTCATATCAAAGGGAACACAAGTAAGGAAAGTGTCGCGCATGTGTGTAAACGTGGAGTGACAGAAGAGTAAGCGCACAGGGTTCAAGCAACAGTTGTTATACTAACTAAGCATAACATGAGAAATGTTCTATGTATCTAGCAAGTAGACAATATAAACATAAATCATATCACCTATAGTGTTGAGCCTTGCACGTGGAGTGAAGCGTCGTTGTGGATCATTGAGCGATGTACAGGTTATAGTCTGGTTTTAACAAAAACTTTTCCCTTATTAAAACCAAGTTCACTATAACCAATGGCTCTAATACCAATCTGTCACACCCCCAAAATCCACATGCGGAGTATCACCGCTTGGAGGCGTGACTGACCAGGATCCAGCCACCAATCATATTGAACAAGCATGTAAGTAATTATATAACCCAACCAATACGATTGGTGTCCAAACAAAACATAGTTTAGGTTGTAAGCGGAAGCATAATGTTTAAAACCAAATCATAAGTTTAAACGTTTCAATGTTTAACATGGCACACAGCTGTCCATGTCCCACAACGACTCTTCCCCATGCAAGCTCCAGCTAAGTACGTAGTGACCTGCAAAGCATGTAGTAACGAGTCAACAACTAAGTTGAGCGAGTTCACAGTTGGGTGTTTCTTTTAAGTTGTTTCGAAAACAGTTTCCTTTAGCTGGCATCCCTGCCGTGGGGGTTACCCCATAGTTGAAAACGTGTTCTGGTTAAATCCCGTTTACTCTGGCTATCCAACCGTGGGGGCTACCCCATGTTTAATTATCTGGCTCTCTGGCCGTGGGGGCTACCCCATGTATATACTACTAGACTCGTTACCATATCGACTACTGACGTTAGTCATGTTTATGTGCCCTTAGCGTCAGTGTCTATCATCACCGACGTGCCATAGTCCATTAGTTCACACCCGTCCTCTGCGGCACGGTGTGAGGTTTGTCAAACCTAAATAGCGCTATCTAACTAATGACCCGCTCGCCATTGGCCCGGTGATTAAGTCGATATAAAAATGAGGGACTTCGTGATAGAGTTTTGGTCTAGTGAAAGATAACTGTCCATGAGGACGAGGAATTATATTCCTGAACCCGTACCGTCCTACCCAAGAAAGGACAAGGAATCCAAATTCCTTAACCCATTCCCAACCCCTGGGAATCCCATGCTTTGTAGAAAGTGTGAACTCACCTTAGGTTAGCTCGGCAGATAAACGAAAGGTCAATCGAGCCGCTAGAGGTCAACCACGTCCTAACATGGTTACCATACAAGTCAGGTCTAGGTTCAAGTAGTGCACGTATGTTTACACATAGATAGCAGGTTACGAACACATGGTATACACGACATTCACGTAAAGCAATATCAGATAAGTAAATAACAAAGCCCAATAATACCCCGCCCAGTAACATATACGGCCCAACCAATAAACAGAAGTCTTGTGCGGTCCGGTTGGTCTTGTGCGACTCGGGACATCTTGTGCGACCGAGATTTGGGCCATTCGGTCCAATAATATGTTAAGTCCAAATATTGTGTAAGGCCCAAGACTTGTGCGATCGACACTTGTCTTGTGCGATCCACAACCCTTGTGCGATCATGCATAACCTGTTTGTACACTATGCTCTAAGTGATTGTTCCTATCTTGTGCGATTGGTTACAAGTTTCCTTAAATTGTGGCAATCAGTTACTAATTTCAATAGTTTCCATCTATGCATTTATCGATCAAATCAATGAATTATCAATTACTTCATATGGATTCCAACTAACCTCTCATCATGATCATAATCTAGCATAACATTCAATTCACATAATCAATCAACGATTTCCGAATAATAACAAACAACCCAAGTTCTTGTGTAACATTAAACCGGTAATACACACAACATATATTCACGAATCATGATTCCAATAGCATAAACTCGATTCCTAATCATAAACAACATCCTCTCACATCATGCACTCATCAAATAGTACACCTCACATGGTCATCAGACCATCACGTGTAGGCATGGCAACAACTAGGTAAATTCTAATGATTATTGGACCTTCAAACTTTTGTATTGTAATATTGAAGGAATTACCCAACTCATGTGATACTGACAACAATTTAATGTTGTTGATTATTTCTAAACAACTTTATTCCATATGGCCATCATCATTGCCTATTACCAATTTAATTTCACCATTTATCATATTCCTTTTAATCAATATTCACATTAACATGAATGCATATTTATCAACAAGTAATATCGAATCATTACTAGAATTTACTAACCAAGAATACTATTAGCACATAATTAACTAACACATATTCCATCATGCACAAGCGTAAATAATAATCACAACATGTGTCGCTATTATAACTATGCATGACAAGGAGATCTGATTCGAAACATAAGTAGATTAAACTAACCGAAGGAAATCAAGATGAAGTTGAGGAAGTCTTCGAGATGGGGAGGAGTTTCGCCGTCGATATCCAAGAGAAGAGAGAGGGTAGGAATATGTTAGGGTTTGTGCAACTTGTATCCTAACAATACGTAACATAGCATATTCTTGATATGTATGCATATATTTCACGGATTGGGGGGGGGGGGGGGGGAATCTGATTCGGGCCAGGTTTAACATATGGGCCAAGATGAGGATAGGAGGCCCACTTCGCTAAAGAGTGTGTATATCGACCAAGTTCGCGGCCCAACCTAGTTAATATAATCTTCTAAGTTGGCTAACCCACACATACAACATTTAACTATTTCATGTATGAAAAACCAATATAAACACATGCGTTCAGTGGTGCATGAGTGTAATCCCACAAGTTTCATATGGTAGCACAAAATAAGCAATTAAACGTAAAGGCACACACCAAAGGTTGTGGAATCCAAGTAATGTTAACCTTAAATATTCGGGTTGTCACAGTTCACCTAAAAGTGATAAAACAGTAGTAATTGTGCACAATACCCCACTTATTGCCAGTAATTTAAGATAACAAAGACTTAATCCCTGTAACATATAACTGGAAAACATTTAGGTATTGTAAAGCACTTTTGATAAAAAGAGAATGACTCACATTGCAAGTTTAACTAGACAGAGTTTTGCCTACTGATTTAGCCTCGTAACCTAGTTAAATAACAATGCACACGAAACTAGGTTACTAACTTAATACAACATTTACGATAAGCTCACGAAATCAAAACCCTCACGACGAATGACAAAGTATAGCCCGAACTCGGGCAGCACTTAAACATCCATCGGATCGGTTTCAATCGATCGGACATGGTATCGTAGCAGTGATCGAGATATTACCCCGTAATCGTAGCAGCGTTTCCCTACTTTGAACGTGATTTTCAAGCAGAAAGATGGTGATTTTGATGAATTTCTCGAGCACAGACGAAATGCCCATGCACGTCCCATTTATAGCAGAAAATTGAGTTTGTCACGGCCCGCGTAAACTCGAAGAACATTTTACGCGGCCCGCGAGGGCCACCCTAGCTACGGCTAGGGCTGCCGTGTCACACCCTAGGTCTGCCACGTGGCCTAAAGCTTATCCGGAGACTCACCAAGCTGTCGCGCCCCGCGTAAGCTTTACTTAAGTCTTACGCGGCCCGCGACAGAATAATAAAATTGAATTTCTTGGTTTTTCACAAGGATTAGGGTTTTAGGGTTCCAGGTTTCTACTTACGAAGTGTTGTGGGACATTTTTGCAGGTCCTTACAGAAACTCTCAAACATGTCATTGCGTTCGGCCACAGTTTTCTTACCCATTAGGTGGCCTCCTGCAGAAGTTTCGAAGCGGGCTCGGGTCTCATAAGTGAGACCGTTGTAGAATTTCTCTACAAATGCCCAGTCCGATAAACCGTGTTGAGAGCATCGGGCAAGTAAGTTTTGGAATCTCTCCCACGCAAGGTAATACGGTTTGTTAGGTTCCATCCAAAACGAATGGACCTGGTCCCTAAATCTAGAGGCTTTCGCAGGCGGGAAATACTTGTTTAGAAACCTGTCTCTGAGAGCTGCCCATGTGGTAAAACTACCAACTGACTGAGAGTTGAACCAAGTGTCGACCCTTCTAGCTAAAGTAAATAGGAACAACTAAAGGTATATTGCATCTTCTGTGGCACTTTTGAGCTTAAAGGTGCTGCATATTCGGGTCATGCGGACTATGTGGGCGGGTGCGTCTTCGTCATCACGACCATGGAATTGGCACGTGTTGGAGATGGCAATCATGATATATGAAGGAATTTGCCATGAGTTTTTGTTTGTGATGGGCGGAACGGTAATGGGTGAATTCACACCAATGAAGCCCTGGGTGGCTTGCTGGTGGATTATTCTATGGGCGGCCATTTGGACTTGTGGTTTTGGACTAGTTGGTGGAGATGGGTGTGGTGAGGAAAATCGAGTGTAATCGAATGCAGGTGGTTTAGATTGTGGAGTAGAGTCAGAAAATGGTGAGTATGAAGAGGAAGTACTAACCTTTGGCGCGAAATCTGTTAGCGAAAGATCATCCTTTTCCGATGGCTTTGGTGGCGGTCCCTATGAGCGCGTATGTGGCATAAACTACTAGCAAACACAAGAAACGTGAGGAGACTCCTGACACGACTAATTAAACTTAACACAAAAACAAAGACACATAGCACGTATGTTGAAAATAAGTCCCATCAAAGCTAATAAACGTAATTTCCAAAGAGTCCCCGAAAACGGTGCTAAAAACTTGATGTGCTAAATGTGGTCAATTAAAAACTAATTAATTTTAACCTAAACTAGACACGATAAGTTTTGAATTTATAAAACTAAGACTATATAAGACCTAAACCACACAACGAGCAAGTGTATCAATCAATGCAGTATAGCTAAAGTAAGTCCGAGTATCAAACCCACGAGACTCTCTAGTTACGTTTACTAGACTTGACTAACTAACTACTAGACTGACTCAACTTATTTGTTTTGTTGATTGGGGGGGGGGGGGGGGGTTAATGAACTAATAAAGTAAAACTGACTACACACACGAACTAAACGAGAGATGTGATCAGATGATGAGAAACACACTACCTAGGTCTGAATCCTACACTTGAATGACGTGTTCTAACGGTTTTGGAACTAATGAGAAACACACTACCTAGGTCTGAATCCTACACTTGAAAAGTCCACCCCACTGCATGAAATCTAGGGAAACTATGGTTTATATTCTAACTCGATTAGCAAATAGTGGAAGGGAAACTAAGGGGATCTTCTTACAAAGTATCTAACCTTAGCAATCTAACACTAAAGACAAACCAACAACCTCTCACCTTTCGGCTATCGAGACTGGTAGAACACTTAATCCTAATTAAACCCTAATCACAATTTTTACAGGAGATCGCATACTATTAACCATAAACTAGCAGTTAACACACAGTCCATGACCTAACAAGCATTCATTCATAGAAGACATCCACAAGAGCGCAAGTGAAATTTATGAAAAAGATTCAAACAAGATTAAGCATGCATATACACTAGTACATTCAAACCAAAGTCATAAACTTTATTATTTAAATCCACATAATCATCCAAAAACTAAAAGAATAATAATATCCATTGTATGACTTAGGTAGTGAAAAGAAGTCTAGCCTAACATAGTTATGAAATTATGAACAATCATCTTCAAGAGTTAAATATATAAATGAAAGAATGGAGTAATAAGATGATTAACACCAGAAAGATTCGATCCAATGCTTCAATTCTTCATTTCAGAGCTCTCTTGATCTTCAAAATCTCCGTTTTAAGCTTCTTAGTTCGTCCAGAGTTGTCTGGTTATGATTAGGGTTAAACATGAGCTTAAATAGGTTCAAAAGGTGAAGTTTTATGCGCTGATCAGGTCACACGACTTCGTGCGTTCCGTTAAGGTGAAAGCTCCGCGCGATGCGAGCAACCTATGTACTAAGAAAACCGTTTTGTCCATAACTTTTTCGTTTCAACTCCGTTTTATTCACGGTTTTCGCCTACGGATTCGTAATTCAATTCTCTATCTTCTCAAATATCCATTTCCATTTCATAAGAATCCTTCACTAAGCCCAAACCTACCCTCATGTGCTCGTTTCTTTAATGTTTTAGCCGTTTTTGCTCCATATGCACATGAACACATGTAAAACCCTTATACAACCAAGTACAAGCCAAAAACATACAAAAAAGAAAAAAAACTAACTATAATAATGTACAAAATACAAAGGAAAAGATGAGTGATTTACACCACATCAATTAGTAGCAACAATATTAGGCTGCATAACATCTTTAAAATGGAACACCAACAACACTATTAAGATGGACAACAATATCAAAATGGATTAGCATTAGATTAAGATGGACCTCGACATCAATATGGATCAGCAACATATTTTTTCCTTTTTTCGAATGATTATCTGATAAATATTGCTTATATCTCTTTTTGTTTAGTTTTGATGTCTAAAAATATTGCAAGCAGTTGGGAGGAGACTGATGGTGATCTTAACTTGGTGACATGGGTCTGGTAGACATTGCTTGCGTTGCGAACAATCTAGCCGCTCTCCTTCTTCATGCTTGCTATCGATCCCTCATGAAATGATGAAAAACTTTTCTTGTGCTTGCAGTTTCCACCATGAAACCTAAATCGACGACAAAAACCTTCTTCTACCGTTGGTGAGATCTTAAATTTTGGTTTTAATTTGTATTAGGCTTTCGTTTGATCAATTGTGCTTTAAGAGTGTGGATACCCAAGTGTTCGTTGGTTGCTTTTGTTCTTCTCTTCGTTTGCTCGAATTTTCCTGTATCATCTCTTGTAGTTCTGCAAACCACACGACTTCTATTACACGATTTAAGTAACCAACATTCTTTTTTTGTATTGCTATTTTCAATTCCTGTGGATTGGTCTGATTTTCGTAATTTGCGGCTTATGACTTTTAAATGACTTCCATATAAAGTGTTGGTTTATCAAAAAGATCATCAGTCGACAACGACAACTTGGCATTATTTTGGCAACATCTGAACTTGTTTTTTTACTTGTGTTAACATATAGCCCTTTCCGTAAATTATTTATGTGTCACTACAGTGAAAACTTGTTCATTTATGTGTTGTTTGCAATATACCGTGTGTGACAGTGAAAGGAATGTTGCTACACAAACAATAGATAAATCATAAATGTGACAGCGAAAGGAATGTTTTTTCTACACAAACATTGGATAAATGTAGTGTTTAAATATATGAGTTTACAGTAAAAAGAAGCTTAATGAATTTGAACTCGGCTGACTCGTTCACCCAATTTCGAGAGAAACGCGCAACAAAAGATTTTGATATAGCAAAGTTTGCTAGGATACTTACCATAGACCAAAACTTGACAGCCAAAAGCAAACTTTCTTGTGGACAAGATATGCTATATATATATCTCACTCATTATCATAATTTGCAGCAATTAAGTTACTAACACCCCAACCAAAACAAAATCATAAGAAGTGTTCAACTAGTAAACAAAGAGCACATCTGTGAAAATGTTTGAAGTGACACTTAAGGTCAACTGCACATAAAAGTCAAATCATAAAGTCAACTTTCTGGAGCACAACAGGTGCAATATGTTCATCATCTTTTATAGCCATTAAAAAACTAAAATCCCCTTCTAAATAACCTTTCAAGAAAGCAGCCACAACCCCGCCAACAAATCTCCTCATGGGTTCTCTACACTTGCCATTTTTACACAAACAATAAGTAACCTTCCCTTTAATCCCTTTAGTCTCATCATCAAGCATATCAAGATGCCCGTAATCTTTCGCGACAAAATAACAAGCCGGTTTACAACATTCATTGTAAAAGTCCTCATGGTTCACCCCTTTTGGAGCACAAGCTGGGAACAACGGGTTTTTCCTGACTTCACCAAGGTCCGAACCAATAACCATCACCGGCATTTCAAGATTAAATGAGTGTGGAACATAAGTGAGCACTTTTGGAGGAGTTTGTTTGCCTTTGTCCATTCCATCAACCGGGTCAATCCCAATCAATGCAGAAAACTTTAACTTTAGTTCTGTTTTAAGTCTACTTAAAGCAAGGGCGAAAGCGACTTTTCCTCCACGGCTGTGGCCGGCCAGTCCAAGCTTTGTTAGGTCTGCGTTAACTTGGGGCGGAAGGAACTTTGGAAGTCCTTCAGCTAGCCAGTTGGTTATTTCAGCCACGTACTCGATTTCTTTAGTCGCATCTGGTCCCGCCACTGAATATAACTGTCACATGGTTCCAAAAGAAATCTGTAAGTTAACCGGTTTGGTTTTTCTAATACTTAAATCTATATATACTATCACTACAAAAGTAGTAAGAACTTGAGCACTCTCATCACACTAGGTGCGCTATAAAAGATGTTCTTATAACAATAGCAAGTGTACGGATTGTATGCATTAATTTCTTCATAGTGCATACAAAAGTGTGGACTGTTTAAGCATGCTGTAAACTACAAAAGTTAGTCCAATATAAATATTCATATTCATGTTAATACTTACACACTTAAAAATACAGGATTGTAAAATCCACGCTTGTTGGATAAAGAAAGTGATTGGGTAGGGGTTTCAATCATGTCGGTTTCGGTTTGGTAAGTTGAACAGATGAACTGAACATGACCCATAAATATATTTATGCGGGTCTAATGCGTCAAACCTAACACAAGCTTACTTAGAATTGTATAATTAGGGTTGCTAGAAAAGATTGCGGCCCGCTCAAAATCGGCTCGTTTGTAAACGTGCCAAGCTGAGCCGGCTTGGTTTGCAAACGAGGTGAGCCAGAGACAAGGTAAACTCGGGTCGTCGGCTCACTTGTTAGGCTTGTTTGATTTATAGCCCAAATTTTAGTACACACACGTACACACATATATGAGCAGGCTCGCTTAGCTGGCTCATTGGCTCGACGAGCATCGAGCTGGCTTGAGCTCAACATTTCGGCTAGCTCGTGAAGATAACAAAAGAGTCGAGCTGGCTCGTTTAATTTCATGTACGATCGCCCACACTGGCTCAGCTCGACTCACTTACACCCCCCTCGTGTAACTCAAACATGATGCGACTTATTTATCTAACCGAATCACACAGGATGTAAATCGATTAGCGGGTTGGAATGGACTAACGTATTATAAAAATTAGTTAAACGCGTCGTGAATGGGTACTTTTAAACGGGTTGATGGACCAATTGTTTAACTAAAAACATTAATAGGCCAACAAGACCCTCGTGAATAAAACGTATTGAACATATCCGTTCGGACACATGTTTATTAAAGGTCATACATGACAACCTAAAAGCTAATTATTTTCATTTCGCTGAGTCACCATTTTCTAACATTGTTATATGCTAATAAGGTGACCCGGGGTGGGGAACTATTTCCCCGTGATATTTGTTTTGCACGCGTGGAAGAATCAAACAAACCACCGCCACCAACAAACTTTAACGTGTGAATCAATATTTCCGTGATCAATTTGACGCGTGATAAATGGAAGGATGTGAGGGGGTGTGAGAGTAGAAACGTAAAACAGAAAAGTTGTTTATTGAGATTGCATTGTGAGAGCTTACATAGGGAAATATATAAAAAGAAATGTTACACTTAGGTACCACAAGAATGCTAGGGTAAAATAATTAGTCCTAAATATATATATTGTCTAACATTCCCCCGCAAGTTGAGGGCGGGGAACGACCTGGAACTTGGATCGTAAAACTAGAAATCTCTGAGAAGGCAGCGGCTTGGTGAAAACATCAGCGATCTGATCCGTTGTAGATATGAATTGAACATTCAGTTTGCCTTGAGCTACTTTCTCCCGAACAAAGTGAAAATCAACTTCAACATGTTTTGTTCTGGCGTGGAAGACTGGATTCGCAGAGAGGTACGTAGCTCCAAGGTTGTCACACCACAATGTTGGTGAAGATTTAGGTGTGATGCCGAGTTCCGTGATAAGAGCTTCAAGCCAGGTTAGTTCAGCAACTGTGTCTGCAAGGGCTTTGTATTCGGATTCGGTTGAAGACCGAGATACCGTTCTTTGTTTTCGAGCATTCCATGAAATGAGATTAGAACCGAAATATACTGCAAATCCCCCCGTAGACCGACGATCATCTGGACATCCGGCCCAGTCTGCATCCGAATAGGCCTTTAGACCTGCTTGCCAGTGAGAGTCGGTAAACGCATGAAGAGTCGAGGCCGAATCATGGCGAATGAACAAACCGAAATGGGAGGTGCCCTTGAGATAGCGCAAAATGCGTTTAACAGCCGACCAATGATTCTCGGTAGGTGCATGCATATATTGACAAACCTTGTTCACTGCATAGGTAATATCCGGCCGTGAGAGAGTAACGTATTGAAGAGCCCCTACCGTTTGACGATATTTCGTGGGATCATTCAGTTGTGCACTGTCACCGAGAAATAGAACCTGAGAGTTGCTCATTGGAGATGGGACCGACTTACAATCAATGAGACCAACTTTAGTGATGAGCTCAGAGATGTACTTTCGTTGGGACAAAATTATATTTTTGCCATGGGGAACAATTTCAATTCCCAAGAAGTAGTGAAGAGTCCCCAAATCTTTGACAGCAAAGGCTGAACTCAATTTAGCAATAACATCATTAATGGCCTGCGGATGGTTACCTGTCACAATGATGTCATCTACGTAGACAAGCACATAGAGAAGGAGCCCATTTCTTTTAAGAATAAAGAGAGAGGGATCGGTCTTGGACCCCATGAACCCGAAACTCTGAAGGGTTGAAGAGAGCCGATGAAACCAAGCTCGCGGTGCTTGTTTCAACCCATATAGGGACTTATGAAGAAGACACACGTGGTTTGGGCGTGCCTTGTCCACAAACCCCGGAGGTTGTCGCATATACACAGTTTCCTCCAGATTGCCATGTAGAAATGCATTTTGAACATCCAACTGGCGCATAGGCCACTGGTTCATAACAGCCAAAGACAGAAGGACCCGTATGGTGGTAACTTTAATAACGGGACTAAAGGTTTCTTGATAATCAATACCCGGTTGTTGTCGATATCCCTTTGCGACAAGGCGTGCTTTGTGACGAGTAACATTGCCATTTTCATCCTTTTTCAACCTGTAAACCCACTTTGAGTCAATAACATTAGTATCCTTGACATAGGGAACAAGAGACCATGTACCATTCTTGACAAGAGCTGAAAACTCGTCATTCATAGCTTGACGCCACTTCGGAGACTTGTTAGCAACGGTAAAGGATGTTGGTTCAGAATCAGTGGAAGTACCAACAAAAGTATGATACGCGGACGGCGAGAAACGATCGGTAGGCTTGGGATTTGGTCGCAAATGGGCTGGACGGGCCCTCGGTTGGGGCTGATTGGCAGCCGAAGAAGGCTGGGCAACAGCTGAGTGGGCTGGAATAGAAGGAGTAGGGTCTGATTGAACAGTTTGGTTGGGTGTTGATGGCTGATTAGGAGGATTTTCAGGTGCCGGAGGTGAAACCGGTTGTGGGGAGGTTGGAGTCCAGGGTATGGGTGAAGCGGGATGCTGTGGAGTGGAGTTTGTAGGGGTAGATAGTGGAACCGGTGATGGAAAAGTGGAAAAATAGGGGTCGGGAGTTGATTCAGTTTGAGATTGGGGTTTTGGTTCACAAGGAAAACAATTTTCATTAAAACGAACATGACGAGCGATGTAAACTCGTTCAGTTCTGAGATCAAGACAATGAAAACCATGATGAATGGGACTATAACCGAGGAAAAGGCACGGTGTGGACCGAAAATCCATTTTGTGAGAGTTATAAGGGCGAAGATAGGGAAAGCATTGACACCCAAATACTCGTAAGAACGAGTAGTCTGGAGACCGTTGAAAGAGATGTTCATAAGGAGATTTGTGAGAGTAAGTGCGAGAAGGCATGCGATTAATGAGAAAGACCGCTGTTTCGAACGCAAAGTGCCAAAACCGTTGTGGAGCATAGGAATGGGCCAAAAGAGCTAGACCCGTTTCAACGACGTGTCGATGGCGACGTTCAACGATGCCGTTTTGCTCACTCGTGTGAGGGCATGAGCGTCGATGAATAATACCAAGTGAGGAGAAGAATGGTGCCAAGTTTCGAAACTCACCACCCCAATCGGTTTGAACATTTTTGAGTTTGGTGTTGAACTGACGCTTAGCCATGACAAGGAAGGATTTGAAAGTTTGGTAAACGTCAGATTTTTGGGCAAGAGGGTAAAACCACATGTATCGCGTGTGATGATCAACACATAACATAAAATAACGATGGCCATCAAAAGAAAGAGTGGGAGCGGGTCCCCAAACATCACAATATATTAAATCCAAGATATTTTTACTATGAAAATTTGAATAATTTAAAGATAACTTAGAAGATTTCCCTAATTGACAGGGAGTACATAATGAAGGACAAAGTTTATTTGAAACAGGTAAATGAAAACTAGAAACAATAGAATGAAAAACACGAGCATGAGGATGTCCAAGTCGCTTGTGCCAGATGGTGGAAGACGCTTTGGTTGCAGTGAATGAAACATGTGGAAGGGACTTCAATTGAGGAAGGCGGAGTGAGTATAGACCACCATCAGTTGGACCCGTGAGTAGGGTAGCTCGTGTAGACTCGTCCTTCACAACAAAAAAAGACGAATGAAATTCAAAAAAGACATCATTTTCGTTACAAAATTGTTGAACAGATAAAAGGTTCTTTTTGATTTGAGGTACATGAAGAATATTAGATAAGTTGAGAGTTTTGTTGGGGGAATAAATTTTTGAAGAACCGATATGACAAATGGGAAGAGGGTTACCGTCGCCAACGTGAAGTGATTCATTGCCAAAGTATGCTTCAGAGTTGTCCAGGCTTGCTAAGTCTGGAGTAACATGACTGTTGGACCCCGTGTCAGGATGCCAAGATGTTGCAGATTGTGATCCAGCTTCAGAGAAGGCAGCATAGTTCGCCTGTGGTTGTGACCGACCGTTGGAAGAATTCGGTTGATTTGGGCATTGAGCCGGGATATGACCGATGCCACACCTATTACAATGGCCATAGACAGTGTTTTGAGTCGAAGCCCACGAGAATTGGTGCGGCCGATTTCCGCTACGAGTATCATCACGGTTGCCACCACGATAATTACCGCGGTTACCTCCACGATGGTTACCACGTCTATTTCCCCTATTAAAAAAATTCCGATTAGCATAGAAAGCTTGGGGCTGAGGATTAGGAGATACCAAAGGATTGAGTTGGAAACCGAGATTGGTAGCTAATTGTTGCAGAGTTTGAAGTTGCGATTGTTGAAGAACATTCGGCTTTAATAGTGGATCAGCCGCCGTGACTGCGGTGAAGGCCTGTGGGGCTGCAGTTGTAGTCCTGTGCATGAAGTCATAATCACTGAGGAGGCCGTGCAGTTCTACAAAAGTGACAGCAGGAACACGCGCCATAGCAGAAGATTTAAAGCCATTGTATTCTGAACGAAGGCCAGAAATTGTTAACATGACTAGATCTTTATCTTTAACGGGTTCACCGATGTTGGCTAGGGCATTCGCGTACTGCTGAGCCCGAGCAAGATATGCAACAGGGGTTTCATCCCCTTTCATTTCAATTTTCAACAGCTGTGCTTTGAGCGTAAACTCCCTAGAAGGATTATTAGGTGCATAAGCACGTGCGAGGGCAAGCCAAAGTTCTCGAGAAGTTGTACCTTGAACATGCTGAAAGGCAGCCTCTGAAATCGTGGAGATAATAATCATTCTAACATGAGCATCGTTAGCAATCCAATGAAGATGGCTCGGATTGTCGACAGAAACGGTATCCGTTGTCGCAGCAGTTTTGGGTGGGGGGCATTTTATTGTGCCATCAATATAACCAAAAAGATGATTAGTAACAAGAAACGGTTTGATCATCGCTTTCCAAAACCCATAGTTGGTGGGTGAAAGAGTAAAGGCAAACTTATGAGAATTATGGGTTGTTTTCTCTGCAGTTGAGAAGGGAGTAATCATCGCCATCAGAGTGTTGTAGCAGCGATTTTGATAGCTGATCAGATTGGTTGAGTCTGATTAGGGTTATGACAGAAAAAAAAGGATGAAAAAGAAGGCTGCGATAGGTGTTTTTGGTTTGTCGGCAGTTTAGGGTTTTAGTTTCTCTTGGCTCTGATACCAAGTAGAAACGTAAAACAGAAAAGTTGTTTATTGAGATTGCATTGTGAGAGCTTACATAGGGAAATATATAAAAAGAAATGTTACACTTAGGTACCACAAGAATGCTAGGGTAAAATAATTACTCCTAAATATATATATTGTCTAACAGTGAGGGTTTATTGTTGGGTGGTGTGAGTGATGGGCATTTCCATTGAAAAAATGTTGTGAATGATGGAATAATGGTTGATGACATGGTGGAAATTGATTGAATGTTGTGAGTAATAAATGGGTGGTGAGTGATAACCACCCTACCCCTAACCATGAACTTATTAACTAAAATATCATCTCATGCATTTCCCTAAACCGCAGTCAAATAAGCTTGTACGAATTACATATTTTGTTATAGAAATTATAATCTATGTCACGCTTAAACAGAAAATAACAGGTAAAAAAACAAAAAAGATTTAGCTAAAAGGCAAATATGCAAAACAAATAGAAGGGAAATGGAAAGAAACCTGGGGGACGATGAGGATGAAGCCATGGGAAGCTATTTGATGGCTGAGCTGAGAGTAAAAGGAGTTATTAAGAAGATAGCCATGGAGTAAAACCAGTACTGGGAATTCTCCTGCTTCTACAGGTGTAAATATCAAGAGGGGCTTTGGTGTGACTGTTTCATCTGGTTTTACTAGCTGTGTTTCAAGGTCACCAATTGCAAACACATTTGTGCTTGAACAGATGGAAACTGAAGAAGAAGAAGGAGACATCACTGGATTGAGAATTAAAATCTCCAAGTTTTTTTAAGTTTGTTTGTTGGGATATTATATATGTAGGTTGTTAAGGATAAAGTTCACTGATTGTTTGTGTGGTGTCCATAGCACCGCCTTAAAGCTTAGTGTAAAAGCAAACCACGTCGAATTGAACTTTAGCCAAGTTCTTGGTAAGCAAGTTAAGTGTGTCATGTTGTACGTTTTGTAACTTATGGTGTACATTATTATATTTAAAATTGTCACTTGTATTTAACTAGGGGTTCCACACGCAACACGGTGGGAATATGTCTGTTGGTTCATTTCGTTTATATACATGCATTCACTTTTGCAACCGAAAGTGAAAAACTTAAAAAAAAATAAAGTTGTAATATGCTCAAAAGTGTATCTATGCGTGTTTTACATCATACAGACGAATCCTTGTACCAGTTCTGATAATACAGACATATACCAATGTTGTTCTGTTGGAAGCGGGACGATTTGTCATGGCAGCGGCACTCGAATAACCTACTATACCAAGAATGTACTCTATCCAAAATATAATTCAGTTTCCAACAAAACTATACTAGAATGTTTAGGAAAAAGTCAAACATAGTTACGCATTTAGCTATTTTTTAAAAGTTAATAAACCTAAGTAGCTAAATATAAAAAACTAAACGGGTTGAAAGTGAATAACATTTATAGTATTAAATTGTGAAACTAGAAAATCTCTCACCAATCATACCGATCGGCTAAAAGTGAATAGTATATAGAGTATTGAAATGTGAATTGAAAAAAGAGTTAATTGCCATTTTAGTCCCTGTGGTTTGGGCCATTTTGCCAGTTTAGTCCAAAGGTTTCATTTTTAACATCCGGATCCAAAAAGATTTTATCGTTGCCATTTTGGTCCAACTGACTTAACCCCATCCATACTCCTCAGTTAGTCAAGGGGCATTTTTGTCATTTCCCCTATTATTTTAATTAAGGCTTTTATTAAAGTGCCATTTTAGGGTTTTGTTATTTATTATCCCTGTTCTATCATCATCATCATATCACCTCCAACCCCACCATCAACACATCTCAGCCGGCCACCACCTTAACCCCACCAGCATCCCGTAACCCCCAAATCTGATAAGAACCCCGCAGCTGAAACTCCAGCGATATAAACCCTACAACTCTACAATGAAACACCCAACTTTACAGCAAAACTCAAGCGACAAGAACCCCAAAACCGAATCGAAACCCCTAAATCTGATAGCGTTGAACTCTGTTTCGAAACCCCCAATTGAATAATCAGCAACACAAGTGAATAATCAGCAAAAGCGACAAGAACCCCAAAACCGAATCGAAACCCCTAAACCCATAAAGTGTCTAGTGGCTGGTAATGGTGGTGTCAATGGTATGGTGGTGGTGGTGTTTGGGTTTTTAAAACACATGGTGTTTTGTTGAAGAAAAGATGGTGGCCGGAGAAGACGATCGGATGGTGGTCGGAAGATCTGACCGTAAGGACCAGAACCAACACCACCACTCACCGTCATCATCTTCTTTCTACCGTGCACCTCCACCATTAACCACCATGGTAACCATCACCATTGTCACAGCATCAGTGGCTTCCAGATCTGTTAAAATTTTATCAGATCTGTTGAAAATCTTCCGATTGGGTGGTGTTGACGGTAGTGGTGGAGGTTCTTTGGTGGTGGTGTTGTTCCAGAGGGGGGCTATGATGGAGTGTAGGGTGGATTCGGTGGTGTTGCAGCGGTGGTGTCGTGGGACGACGGGGGTGATACGACGGTGGTTTGAAAGATGGATGGCAGCAGGCAGGTGTTCAGAGGTGGTACCAGCTTTCCAGTTCCGACTCCGACTATTGACTAGTGGTGGTAAGGCTGTGGTGGTGATGGTGTTAGTGGTGGTGGTGGTGAGGCTATAGTGAAGATGGAGGGTGAATACTGAATGTGATGCATGTGTGTGTTATAACTTACATATATATAATTTATGTATTTCTTTATTCATTATTTATCAATAGGAAGGGTAATATTAAAGGGTTAATTAAAATAGTTTGGGTAATGACTAAAATGCCCTTGACTTAACAGAGGTGAATGGATGGGGTTAAGTCAGTTGGACCAAAATGGCAACGATGAAACCTTTTTGGATCCAGATGTTAAAAATGAAACCTTTGGACTAAACTGGCAAAATGGCCCAAACCACAGGGACTAAAATGGCAATTAACTCTTGAAAAAATAAGTATCTCTTACAATTCAAGCGACTAATTTTTATAACAAAAATCAGATAAATATGTAGGTTTAGTTGATAAATTTATGTTAATGTACATTTACATCTATATTATATCTATATCTATATAATAAAAAAATGTTTGAGAACACAAGTCACTATTTTAGATCATCTACTTTGTTTTTCTGCTATCTCTCTCCTACTTAATTCTCAATAACGGTAGAATTTTATGAACCAAATACAAACACAAATCAACACAAGAAATACTGACAAAACTGGTGACAAAATCTTATTAACCAACCCAAAAGATTCCCCCCCCCCCCCCCAAAAAAAAAAAATACCCTAGATCTTACAATCGTAAGATCTGAACAATACAAGATACAAATAGTATCCAGATGATCATACAAAGATGATCATCAACACAACCAGACAATCTCTCAGATACAGTTGAGAGATTGTTTCTACAATCTTGAACAATGAAACCCTAACAGAGATAGTACAGAGGATACAATGCGAAAACAATGAACAGCTAAACAACTAGAGAGATGAAAACTCCTTTTAAAAGGTGAAACATTGAAGTTTTACTTTAGTCCAAAACTATCGCCCAAGATGATCGGAGTCCCTCAGAAGTTACACAAAAGCCCCTATAGATATTTATCCTGTTGCAACAAACACAACAACCATAACAAACATAACAGCCCAATAACTGTCACACCGCAACCGATGGCAGAAACATCGGGGCGCGGCACTGAGCGAAACAGATTATCCATGAGTATCCAAAACAACTATTAATTACCAGATATTTAAACGTCACGTCCCATACAATAAGATATCCAAATAAAACAGTTATTACAAATAATTGTCTAAAAAACAACACTGTTCCAACAACTCAGATTTAGCGTGACATGCCTAGACCCCTAGCTTGATTCACCAAAGCATAACATTCCTAGCATCTTAAGCACCTGTCACATACGTTAAAATAGAGGTCAATACACATAGTGTAAAGGTGAGCATACAAGTTTAATAGTATTAGTAGCAAAAGCGAGTTTACGCATAACCAGCATGTAACATGTATAATGTGAAGCAAGTAGGTTATCGACAATGAAATATGCACAGACGTAACTGTGAGTTGTAGAATGCGCAACACATATCACCATCGTGACATGTGAGAAAAGCCCTTAACAACCCCTGTCCACGACATGTGCTGAGTCCGAACTATAGTAATATCGTTGCTAAGGTGTCAGGCAACAATCACTGTGTAAACATAACATACAAGCATTCATCGGGTAACACGTATAACATGCAGTAACGGTCAGCGTATAAAAGTGTTTGCGTTGAGTGATCGATGTGATTTGATATAAGTAACGTATGTAACACCCAAAAGCGCTTAAAGCAAAAAGGGATCGAGTATACTTACAGATCGTGTTTAGTAACTAAAAACTATCTTGGATTGAAGGGAACGCTGAGGGATTAGCCTGAACAGTTAACGATAGCGTAAGCGAATGAACGGCATGTTAAACGGTGAAGAGTGAACCAAGTGACGAATGGTCATTCCATCGGATGGCAATCCGAACGGATGGTCATTCGATCGAATGACAATCCGTTCGGATGGTGAAGGGGTAAGGTCCCAAGAACCTTGTAACAAGGACTTAGGACCATACCACAACCTTGTCTTGCAGTCCCTTTTTGACCTTGCACGGCTGCACACTGGTCCTACAAAGAAGGCTTAAGAAACAGATAGCAGACAACACTTGCGCACCAAAGGGAAATCATAAATCCTTGCGCTTTCCTCCATAAAGGGATGAAAATCCTAAGTTAAACACTTCCGCCTAATAGTGTCTAGACTTGAATATTATTTACCCAATTGGTGCCACACGATAAGGAGTCACACAGGATTATGGCAATAACCTTCTAGAAGGACCCAATCGTGCACCACTAAACGGTTACAACCGTATGGACACGTGTCATCACCTCAGGCACCCCTGAAATCACGATGATGGAATGAAGTCGGAGGGAAACCTCCACTTAATCACTTTCCACGTGGCAAACCCCCAGCCATAGATCTAAACAGCGATCCGTGTGCACTCACATCGGATAGCTTAACGGAAGAAAATGTAACCACTTACGGAGTTAGCATCTTCCGTCAACATTTCACCAACGGGTTTTCCCACCCAAAACTCTCGGCTATAAATATGAGAACAATTCAGGTATGAAATGCAAGTTACATACACTTCGTCAATACTTCTTCTTCTTCATAAACACATACTTATTCTCACGCCGGAGTCGGGTCAAGGAGAGAACCCCTCTTCTCCCCTTGACGAGGCTAACGGTGCTTTGTTTTGCAGAGTTTACCGGAGAAGAAGGTCGGTAGCATCGAATCAAACGAGAGAGAACAACCCCCCTTTTATGCAGATCCAAACCCCCTAGATAATTTGATTCCGGTCAATTACCTAGTGTTTCTTCATTGGCGCCCACCGATTTCTCTGTTTTTTCAGTTTTGTCTTGTTTTGATTCAGTTTCCCTCATTTCTCTATTTTCACATGGCAGAGAATTCATCACCTCACCCGTCAGGTCCTCGGACTGAATTCAAGGGTTCTACAACCCCAAATACTCAGATCGACGGAATCATGGGAATCAACAAAAGTAATAGTCACTCAGACGAAAAGAATTTCTCAGATCAGCTCATAGAGAGAGCCCTAGAATACTGGTTTGACAGATGCCAGATTGCTTTAAACCAAATTTTCACACAAATTTTATAGATTTGAGTCCCCAAACACCAGATCTGATACTCTGCAAAGAAGCAGTGATACGATTGATATTGTAGTATTGGACCCACAGATACCTTATCAGTGGGACATCCAATCTAACAGTTATGCCAGGATAATGCCAGAACCAGAAGGTACCAATGGTCAGACAGCCAAACCAAAACAAATAAACATGGTACAAGGAGGCCCTTCACGAAGGCCAAACAAACGACACCATGATCAGCATTGGCGAGAACAGCAGGTCGTGTTTCCTGTTGTTCCTAGAGGCCCTCAAGAAGAGCGACCAGTAATTATTACTGGTATCTTCGGCCATTATCAAACGGACTATATGTTCATAGATCCAGGAAGTTCGATGGATATCATATACGAGCAGTGCTTCAAACAACTCGATCCAGAAGACAAAGCACGTCTGGAGCCAGTCGATTTTCCTCTTACCGGATTTTGTAATGAAGCTGTATTCCCGTTAGGGCAAATAGCATTTCCTGTGACTCTATCTGATGGCGAACATTCGCGCACAGTCACAGTAAACTTTATGGTCATGCCGGCAACATAACGCCATGATGTTTTGCTCGGAAGAAGGTCGCAAAGGGAATTCAGCATGATCACTTCCATTCCACATGCTGCATGCGGATTTCCAACAGAAACTGGAGTAGCAATTCTATACTCTAGCAAGGAAGTCATGTACATAGATGACGAGCCACCAGCAAAGGTGGCCAAACCTTCAACATCAAACGAGCCGGAGAGGTGGGTTCTGAATGATGAATATCCAGAACAGACCATCCTGTTAGGACATGCCATTTCCCCAGCAACACAAAAACAATTAAAAGAATTGCGGTCCAACAACAAAGACATATTCGCCTGGTGCCCAGCAGACATGACTGGGGTTCCGCGCGATATAGCACAACATTGTCTGAACATTCGACCCTCAGCAGAACCTGTTGCACAGGGGAGGCGCAGCTTCAGCGATGAAAAAGAAAAATCCATAGACGAGCAAGTGACAGAGCTACTTAATGCCGGAATCTTGCGCGAAGTTAAATACCATACATGGGTCGCCAACCCAGTAATGGTCCAAAAACACAATGGCGGATGGAGAATGTGCGTCGACTTCAAAGACCTGAATAAAGCATGCCCAAAAGATTGCTACGCGCTTCCTGAGATAGAAAAAAAAGTTGACTCTCTAGCATCATTTCGGTGGAAGTGCTTTCTTGACTGTTATAAAGGTTATCATCAGGTCCAAATGAAAGAAGAAGACGAAGACAAGACCGCATTCCGCACAGACAAGGGCATTTTCTGTTACACAAAAATGCCCTTTGGCTTACGCAACGCAGGCGCAACATACCAGCGCCTAATGGACACCGTCTTCAGAGGCGATATTGGTAAGACAGTCGAGGTATACATGGATGACCTCGTCATCATGAGCCACGAAGAAGATACAATGCTCGCAAATATCCAGCGCACGTTCGATTCTTTGCACAGCGTAAACTTAAAACTCAACCCAACGAAATGTTCCTTCGGAATGGAAGAAGGGAAATTTCTGGGTTTCATAGTAACAAGGGATGGTTTTAAAGTAAACCCGGAGAAAGTGCAGGCTATCCAGTTAATGCCATCACCTGCAACAATAAAAGAGATGCAAAGACTCGCCGGACGTCTAGCAGCCTTGAACAGATTCTTGGCAAATCATGTAGCAAAGTCCTATCCATTCATTAGCACACTACGAAATTGCGCCAAGAAAACACACTTCCAGTGGACACCAGAAGCGGAAGTAGCCTTCAAGCAAATGAAAGAATGTTTAATTCAGTTGCCGACGCTAATCGCACCACGAGAAAAAGAGCCACTGATCTTATATTTATCTGCTGCGAAAGTAGCGGTAGGCGCAGTATTAATGGTGGAACGAGAAAACATTCAGACTCCAATCTACTATATAAGCAAGATGCTCACTGGCCCAGAGACATGTTACTCAATGATAGAAAAACTAGTCCTAGCACTAGTACATGCATCGCGGCGCTTACGTCGGTATTTCTCTGGTCATGTCATCACGGTTCTCACTAATTACCATTTAGGTCAAATCTTGTCCAAACCCGACGTCGCGGGAAGATTGCCAAATGGGCTATCGAGCTCGGAGGATACAATATCCTATATAGACCGCGACCGGCAATCAAGGGGCAAGTTCTAGCAGATTTCGCCACAGAAGTTCCTATCGTCAAAGTCCAAGAGTGCGAGGCAATCCAAAACCCTGTTCCTGTTTTCGACGATAGGGTCTGGACTCTGCACACAGATGGCGTTTCTAACGATGACGGAGCAGGTGCGGGTCTCCGATTGATTAGCCCAGATGACCACGAACTTACAGGTGCGGGTCTCCGATTGAATACGAAGCGTTCCTGGCAGGCCTTCGTTTATCGCTTAAAATGGGGGCAAGAAACCTCGACGCCAATGTAGATTCAAAATTAGTGGATGAACAGGTCAATGGTCATTATGACGCAAAAGGAGAAGCAATGGCTCTATACCTAGAACAAGCGCGAATGCTAATCAGCAAATTCCAAACATTCAAGGTTAATCACATAAACAGAAGCGAGAATAAGCACGCGGACGCGCTAAGAAAACTGGCCACTTACACTCACGTCGGATCGAGAAGATTAACGGAAGGAAATGTAACCACTTACGGGGTTAGCATCTCCCGTCAGCATTTCACCAACGAATTTTCCCGCCCAAAACTCTCGGCTATAAATATGAGAATAATTCAGGTATGAGATTCAAGTTACATACACTTCGTCAATACTTCTTCTTCTTCTTCATAAACACATACTTATCCTCATGCCGGAGTCGGGTCAAGGAGAGAACCCCTCTTCTCCCCTTGACGAGGCTAACGGTGCTTTGTTTTGCAGAGTTTACAGGAGAAGAAGGTCGGTAGCATCGAATCAAACGAGAGAGAACAACCCCCCTTTTATGCAGATCTAAACCCCCTAGATAATTTGATTCCGGTCAATTACCTAGTGTTTCTTCAGATGGCCATTCGGTCGGATTGACATTCGTTTCGGATGTATGTGTTTGTGTATGATGTGACTTTGAAGTTTTCGTTGTAGCATTTTTAAATCAAAGAAGTGTCTCTACCTTTCAGGTCGCCTGGTCGAACGGTCGTTCGATCGGATGGCGATCCACCGGTTAGACATTTCTCAGAGAACAAGTTCACAGCAGGATTGTCATTCGATTGGATGGTCTTCCGATCGGATGGCAATCCGTTAGAACTAATGATCTTTGAAAATTTATAAAAAGTTTGAAGTGTTGAAGATAATGAGCAATCCGATCAGATTGTCGTTCGATCGGATGGCAATCTGATCAGACAGCAATCCGTCTAACAATCTGATCATTTTGAAACTTGAATATTTTGGTTGCGTTTTGATCGAGACGGTATGACAACGTATTGAACAACGGAATCTCGTCAAGTCCAAGTCGTTCGACCGAAGCTGGAATCACCTCAGTCCGATCAGTTTACTGTTCGTGATAGTTGTTCATGTTCAATACGAAATCGGTTGTCTCCTTGATAGGAATCAGATCTCAGACCGACACTTCACTAGAAAACGAGTAGAAGGCCTGAACGAGCTCCGATTCTATCAGTTTTGAGTGCATTGAGTGTAAAAGAGTTGAAGGAAAGTTGTGAAACCATCTTTCAATCCTTTTAACCATGAAAATGTTTAGATCTATGCGAAAATAGTGTTAAAACATGTGGAAATCATGTAGATATGGGTTGTTCTTGGTGGAATGAGGCCAAAACTTGAAGTTCATAAGAACCTCATGATGACATCATCCTAGAACACCTTAAATCCATAGATTTCACGGTTAAAAGTGAAGATTCAAAGGTGAAAATGATGAAGGAGTGCATATAGATCATAGAAGTACAAGATTTGAGTCGAAAACTTACAAGAATCGCGAGAAATCGAGAGAAAAGAGAGCTTGAGCACGCTGGTCGGAAGAGGGAGCTGTCACATCACTGTTGGTGATGGGACAGGGGTATTTATAGGTTGCCAAAAGAGGAAAGTGCGCACATGGGATGGATCGGATGGTACATCGATCGGATGACCATCCGATCGGATGGTACATCGATCGGATGACCATCCGATCGGATGGTCATCCGTTCGGATGACCATTCATGGTCATTCGATCGAAGTGGTCCGGGGAGTTAGGTTTCGGCTTTTCGTTTTGTGTGTTGAGCGTTGTGATGCGTTTCGAGTGAGCGATGCAATAGTATTACCCATTAGTTACATAAATAACCTAACTACTATATCTAACATACATTCAACATAAATAACTTGCGTTTAACGTTTCGATTAGAATGCGTAGCGATATAGTTGCAATTGCGTTTGCGATTAATCACCTCAACATAAATATAACATGCACAAGTAACACATAATAGCACATACGTAAAACAATATCCAAAACACATAATTCGAGCCGCGATGCGATAGCGATGCGATTAGCGATTAGACTGCGATTAAATATCGATTTATTAAGAAGTACTCCACATAATACCACTAAAGCGAATTAAAAACAGAGTATCGATTACAAGTCAAAGAGTACAACAATTAAGCAAGGAGTGACAGATCGCAATTAGCAATCTTTTCTTCCTTTGACTTTGACTTTGACTTGTACTTTGACTTCAAAAAGTCGGGTTGTTACAGACTCCCCTACTTTAGGAAATTTCGTCCCGAAAATTAAGAAGCAGGCATAACAAACAGTTGCGGATACTTCGTCTTCATGTCACTTTCGAGTTCCCTGGTGAACTCGGCGCCGCGTTTGCCTTCCCAGCGAACCTTCACAATGGGAATGCGTGAGTGTCGGAGTACCTTGGTTTCTCGGCCCATGATCTCGAGAGGCTTCTCCACGAAGTGTAATGTTTCATCCACTTGTAAATCTTCAAGAGGGACATGTAATTCCTGGTCGGCTAGACACTTTCTGAGGTTCGAAACGTGGAAAGTCGGGTAGACATTACTAAGTTCCTCCGGTAGTTCGAGTCTGTAGGCCACTTTTCCAAACCTTTCCTGAATTTTAAAAGGTCCAACATATCGAGGCGCGAGCTTTCCTTTCTTGCTGAATCTAATCACCCCCTTCCAAGGTGCAACCTTTAGCAGTACGTGATCGCCAACGTCAAATTCAAGGGGCTTGCGGCGTCTATCGGCGTAACTTTTCTGACGACTCCGAGCTTTCAGTAGATTATCTCGAATTTGGAGGATTTTTTCAGTCATTTCTTGCAACAGCTCAGGACCGGTAATTTGCGCATCCCCGATCTCATGCCATACAATAGGCGATCGACATTTTCTTCCGTATAATGCCTCAAATGGTGCCATTTGGATGCTAGAGTGATAACTGTTATTGTACGAGAATTCGACTAAAGGTAAATGCCAATCCCAATTACCACCGAAATCTATAACACACGAGCGAAGCATGTCTTCGAGGGTACGAATCGTGCGTTCAGTCTGACCGTCGGTCTGGGGATGGAAAGCAGTACTAAGATTGAGAGTAGTACTGAGAGCAGATTGAAACGTTTCCCAAAGACGCGAGGTGAATCAACCATCACGGTCAGAGATGATGTCACGAGGTGTCCTGTGTCGAAAACTAACTTCATCGGTATAGATTCGAGCTAATCGTTCTACCTTATAGTCTTCTCGTATCGGTAGAAACTGAGTGGATTTGGTAAGACGGTCAACGTTAACCCAGATGCTGCCGTAACCTGATGGTGTGCGTGGAAGTTTCGTTATAAAATCCATAGCTATACTCTCCCATTTCCATATAGGGATCTCGGATTGCACGAGTAAGCCAGAGGGGCGTTGATGCTCAGCCTTAACTTTGGAACAAGTCAGGCATTTCGAAACATAGATAGCGATATCCTTCTTCATGACCGGCCACCAGTTCTTGTAGCGCATGTCCTGGTACATTTTTGTCAGCACCGGGTTGAATAGAATACCGAGATTGGTGGGCTTCATCGAGCAGAATCTATCGCAAATTGGTATGCTTGGGAATCCAAATTCGGTCTAGATAATGGAATATACCATTCGATTTATTCACCAGTTGTTTACCATTATTGATGATCCCTTCTTTCTTCAAAGTGCGTTCGGTAAAACAAGCATGTTGGGCGTCGCGGGTGAGAGCTTCGAGATTATGCTGGGTTTGAGTATTACGAACGCTATGCAAATAGCTTCGTCGACTGAGAGCATCGGCAACGACGTTTGCTTTGCCTGGGTGGTAATGAATCTCACAGTCGTAATCGTTGAGGAGTTCTACCCACCGACGTTGGCGCATATTCAGTTCCTTCTGGCTAAAGATGTGTTGTAAGCTCTTATGGTCGGTGAAAACCGTACACTTTGTACCGTATAGGTAGTGTCACCAAATCTTTAGCGCAAAAACAACTGCACCTAGCTCGAGGTCGTGGGTTGTATAATTCTTCTCATGAATCTTGAGCTGTCGAGAGGCGTACGCGATAACCTTGTCTCGTTGCATGAGAACACAACCAAGACCGAGGTTAGAGGCATCGCAGTAGACTACAAAATCATCGTTTCCATCAGGCAGAGAGAGCACAGGAGCATTGCAAAGCAAAGCTTTGAGAGTTTGAAAGGCTTCCTCTTGTTCAGTTCCCCAAACATAAGGTTTGTCCTTATGTGTAAGCGAGGTAAGCGGCACAACGATTTTTGAAAAGTCAGCGATGAATCGGTGATAGTAACCCGCCAATCCGAGAAAAGAACGAACTTCGGACGGGTTCCTGGGTATAACCCAACTTTTAACAGCTTCGATCTTCACAGGATCGACATGAATTCCTTGACTATTGACAATGTGACCGAGGAATTGAACCTCCTCAAGCCAGAATTCACACTTGGAGAACTTGGCATAGAGACGGTTTCCCTGGAGTAACTCAAGGACCAAATGTAGATGCTGTGAGTGTTGGGTTTTTGACTTGGAATAGATCAGGATATCATCAATGAAGACGATGACAAAGCGGTCGAGGAAGGGTTTACACACGCGATTCACTAGATCCATAAAAACTGCGGGAGCGTTAGTCAAACAAAAAGGCATAACAACAAACTCATAGTGACCGTATCGGGTTCGAAAAGCGGTTTTAGCTATATCTTCCTCTTGAATTTGTAGCTGGTGATAGCCTGAGCGTAGATCGATCTTTGAGAAACAAGTAGCACCTTGTTGCTGATCAAATAAATCATTGATTCGAGGTAAGGGATAGAGATTCTTGATAGTCAGCTTATTCAACTCCCTATAGTCGATGCACATCCGGAACGATCCATCCTTCTTTTTGACGAAAATGACAGGCGCGCCCCAAGGAGAGGTGCTAGGTCGAATAAAGCTTTATCAAGCAGTTCCTGGAGCTGACTCAAGAGTTCGCGCATTTCAGAACGAGCGAGACGATAAGGCGCTCTAGCAACAAGATTTGCTCCAGGAATAAGGTCGATTTGGAAATCGATATCACGAGTGGGAGGTAAACCAGGTAAATCATCAGGAAAGCCTTTAGGAAAATCATGAACCAGAGGCACCTTGTCTATTGCCTTAACTTCCTTTTCCTCCGCTACTACGATATGTGCCAAGAAGGCTTGGTATTCCTTGCGGAGATACTTGCCAGCTTGGACACACGACATGAGTTGTAACTTTTTCGAAGCGACTTCGCCATAAACACACAATTGATCACCGTTCGCGAGAGAGAAACGAATCATTTTATCAAAGCAAACAATTTCAGCATGATTTTCCCGAAGGAAATCTATTCCTACTATGACATCAAAGCTACCGAGCTGCATCGGGATGAGATTGATCGGGAAAACGTGACCGTTGAGATCGAGAGTAAAGTCACGTAGAATGGAACTCACTGTGACGGTTCTTCCAGTGGCAACTTCTACGTCGAATGTTGATGGGAGGTTAACACGCTTACGATATATGAGCCTTTCGAATTCGAATGATACAAAACAGTTATCGGCTCCAGTATCAAATAAACACGAAGCATATATACCATTTACGAGAAACGTACCATTAACCACGTTGTTGTCTGCCTGAGCCTGGCGGGCTTTGATGTTGAAGACGCATCCGCGGGCTGCTTGCTGAGCTGGCTGCTGCTGCTGCTGGTGTTGTTGCGGTGCTGGCTGCTGCTGCTGTTGTTGTGGCTCTTGCTTAACCACTCTGTTGGGGCAGACGTTTACGAAGTGGTTGGGATCACCACACGCGAAGCAAGCTCTTGCGTGAGCAGGAGCTGCTTGCTGTCCTTACGGAGCTGGTAGAGCAAGAGCTTGAGCTTGAACTGGTGCTTGGCGAGGACCGGTACGGCAGTTAGCGGTGAAGTGGCCATACATGTTGCAGTGAATGCTAGGTACAAGTAGGGCAGAGCGGGTGTGGTCCAGTGTATGCACGCTTGACAGGTGGTGCATTAACCACATGCGCCGCTACTTGGCGATTTTAAGGTTGCGGTTGAGCAGAGATGGCATTCAATGGCACGACAGTCGTACCTGCACAGTTCTTCTTGGTGGAGCTGTTGTTTTGTCTCTTTCGGCGGGAGGACTTTGAAGATTGCGATGCGGCGGTTTCAGCGGTGGGAGCAACGGTGACTTGGTGCAGATTCTTGGAGGCTTTATCAAAGTAACCAGCCCTGACTCCCTTGTCGTTGATCTCAGTGGCGAGCAGGTTGGTTTCCTCAATAGTTGTCGTCTTTGCAGCCTGAACAAAGTTTGCAACACAATCCGGCAGAGCGCGAATGTACTTCTTGATCGTAATCTCAGGGGTAGTAACTTGACCAGGGCAGATGATACTCAGCTGCTTGAAGCGATAAACCAACGTTATCTCCACCATCATGCTTGATATGCCAGAACTCGTCCTCCAGCTTTTGGAGTTCGTGGGGAGGGCAGAACTCTTGCATCATGATGTCCTTCAACTCGTCCCACGTCAGCCCGAATGCTGCATCGTTCCCTCATTTGTTTCTCTCGGCTGTCCACCAATCCAAAGCCCGGGATTGGAAGACGCAGGTGGCGTTAACAGTGCGAAAGTCTTCCGGACAGCCACTCTGGGGCAGGGTGACTTCGATTGAATCAAACCATTGAAACATGGCCGTAGGCCCATCTTCGCTAGTAAATTCTTTGGGTCCGCATGCTTTGAACTGCTTGAAGCTAAAAGTTGCCTTGGGAGTATCAGTCTTGGACTCCTCCGAAGACTTGCTAGTGTTTTCGTTTAGCTCACTAACAATTTGCGGGATGACTTTCGCCATTTGCTTGGCGACAAGTGCAGCGATGCGTTTGTCTTCATGATTGCGTCGAGCCGAGCGGGCAGTGTGTGGTCCAAATGACGACATTGTCTGTAAACAGACATCGTCACAGGACTCAAACACAGTTTCGATTAACCCTAGTATAGTCTAGTGAATTCACAAGAGCTACTTTATAAAGCACAGGAACACATCAAGGCACAAAATCACATAGGCACAAAATCAATAGAATCACATAAGCACAGAAAACACATAAGCACGTAGTCCTCATAGGCACGAAAGCAAGTATTCAGCTATATTTTACACGTATTGGCCTACATAAATTGCACGTATTCACCTATCTTTCACAGCAGCGTAAGCGATCGAGTATTGCTAGTGCGATTAGCGAGTAGCGATTGCGTATAACACAAGCGATTTGTTAGCGTGTTGGGATAAATGTGTAGTGCGAGTTGTGCGTGTTGATCAAAGCGAATAGCAAAAAGCGAGTAAATTATCGAAAATCGAAACATATAAACACATGAAATCACATAAAAACACATAAAATTCGCATAAAATCGATAAATCACAGAGTCAGCGGTGGCGAATTCCAGAATCGAAACACATAAAATCGAAGAGAGATTGTCCTGGCTTGATAGATGTCGACTACCCAAAGTGATTCGACTGTTCTCAAGGACCTTGGGTACACTTTTTTTTGGCTCAGTAGACTGTGCTCTCGCCTCAATCCGGGCGATCGGCACTCATCCGTTTGGCCATTACGTGACCCTAGTCATTGGAACCCATCGAGACTTTGGTGAGAGTTTTGTAAAACCAAAATAGAGGGCGGAAAGAGTCATCAAGGTTCGGGTTTCACCCCTGACTTAACGACTGTATTCCTGCTTGTGTGATAGAATCACGAGATAGATAGAGAGAATCGCATCGAAGTATGGATTTCACTCCTAACTCAACACAAATTCTGTTGTTTTATAGTAAAAATAGCGGGTCGAACGAGTGACTTGGTCGAGAGTTGGCGGTTTTCACACCTAATCTCAACCAGATCATCCGTATGTGTGCGTGTCCAGCCTTAGGAAAGGCTGATCTTGCGCGGAACTGTAGTATGTGATGTTCGCGCAAGAGTGTAGTGTACAGTGAGTTCGAGCGAGAAATTAGCAAGTAAGCTCGTGCAAAACCCATACCTGTCATGCATAAGTCGGTCTGTTGGTACTTAGACTATAGACTAGGTCGTTTCTAAGACATCGACCCAGACTAGGTCGAGTCTTGCCTAATTCCCTATAGTTATGGCTCTGATACCAATCTGCCACACCCCAACGGATGGCGGAAACATCGGGGCGCGACACTGAGCGAAACAGATTGTCCATGAGTATCCATAACAACTATTAATTACCAGATATTTAAACATCACGTCCCATACCATAACATATCCAAATAAAACACTTATTACAAATAATTATCTCAAAAACAACACTGTTCCGACAACTCAGATTTAGCGTGACATAACTAGAACCCTAGCTTGATTCACCAAAGCACAGCATTCCTAGCATCTTAAGCACCTATCACATACGTTAAAATGGAGGTCAATACACATAGTGTAAAGGTGAGGATACAAGTTTAATAGTATTAGTAGCGAAAACGAGTTTACGCATAACCAGCATGTAACATGTGTAATGTGAAGCAAGTAGGTTATCGACAATGAAATATGCACAGACGTGACTGCAAGTTGTAGAATGCGCAACACATATCACCACCGTGACATGTGAGAAAAGCCCTTAACAACCCCTGTCCACGACAGGTGCTGAGTCCAAACTATAGTACTATCGTTGATAAGGTGTCAGGCAACAATCACTGTGTAAACATAACATACAAGCATTCATCAAGTAACACGTATAACATGCAGTAACGGTCAGCGTATAAAAGTTTTTGCGTTGGGTGATCGATTTGATTTGATATAAGTAACGTATGTAACACCCAAAAGTGCTTAAAGCGAAAAGGGATCGAGTATACTCACAGATCGTGTTTAGTAACTAAGCACTCTCTTGGTTTGAAGGGAGCGCTGAGGGATTAGCCTGAATAGTTAACGATAGCGTAAGCGAATGAACGGCATGTTAAACGGTGAAAAGTGAACCAAGTGATGAATGGTAATCCGATCGGATGACAATCTGAATGGATGGTCATTCGATCGAATGACAATCCGTTCGGATGGTCATCCGTTCGGATGGCCATTCGGTCGGATTGACATTCGTTTGGGATGGATGTATTTGTGTATGATGTGACTTTGAAGTTTTTGTTGTAGCATTTTAAAATCAGAGAGGTATCTCTACCTTTCAGGTCGCCCGGTCGAACGGTCGTTCGATCGGATGGCGATCCGTCGATTAGACATTTCTCAGAGAACAAGTTCACAGCAGGATTGTCATTCGATCAGATGGTCTTCCAATCGGATGGCAATCCGTTAGAACTAATTATCTTTGAAAATTTATTAAAAGTTTTAAGTGTTGAAGATTATGAGCAATCCGATCGGATTGTCATTCGATTGGATGGCAATCCGATCGGTTGGCAATCCGATCGGACGACAATCCGTCCAACAATCTGATCATTTTGAAACTTGAATATTTTGGTTAAGTTGAAAAGTTTGCATTTTGATCGAGACGGTATGACAACGTATTGAACAACGGAACCTCGTCAAGTCCAAGTCGTCCAACCGAAGCGGGAATCACCTCAGTCCGATCAATTTACTCTTCGCAACGGTTGTTCATGTTATATCCGAAATCGGTTGTCTCCTTGATAGGAATCAGATCTCAGACCAACACTTTACTAGAAAACGAGTAGAAGGCCTGAACGAGCTCCGATTCTATCGGTTTTGAGTGCATTGAGTGTAAAAGAGTTGAAGGAAAGTTGTAAAACCATCTTTCAATCCTTTTAACCATGAAAATGTTTAGATCTATGCGAAAATAGTGTTAATATGTGATGTAGATCTGGAATGTTCTTCATGGAATGTGGCCAAAACTTGAAGTTCATAAGAACCTCATGATGACATCATCCTAGAACACCTCAAATCCGCAGATTTCACGGTTAAAATTGAAGATCGAAGTGGTCCGGCGAGTTAGGTTTCGGCGTTTCATTTTGCATGTTGAGCGTTGCTATGCGTTTCGAATGAGCGATGCGATAGTATTACCCATTAGTTACACAAATAACCTAACTACTATATCTAACATACAATCAACATAAATAACTTGCGTTTAGCGTTTGCGATTAGATTGTGTTGCGATAGAGTTGCGATTGCGTTTGGGATTAATCACCTCAACATAAACATAACATGCACAAGTAACACATAATAGCACACACACGTAAAACAATATCCAGAACACATAATTCGAGCCACGATGCGATGGCGATGCGATTGGCGATAAGTCGATTAGCGATTAGACTGCGATTAAATAGCGATTTATTAACAAGTACTCCACATAATACAAATAAAGAGAATTAAAAATAGAGTATCGATTACAAGTCAAAGAGTACAATAATTAAGCAAGGAGTGACAGATCGCGATTAGCAATCTTTTCTTCCTTTGACTTTGACTTGTACTTTGACTTCAAAAAGTCGGGTTGTTACATTAACCAGGAGCCCAATTGTGAAATAAGAGCCCATAATAAATAAACGCCAACAAGCCCAATAAAGGACAATTGTAAACCCATCATATTTCAACATACCCCCTTCATTCAATTGGTTTAAACAAGTCTGTCAAACCCAGTCTTTTACAAAATTCTTCATGCTGAATTGCTTTAAGACCTTTTGTAAATATGTCTACAAGTTGACCTTCTGAGTCAACTTTAGTAGGATTTATAATACCATCAGCCACTTTTTCTCTCAATAAATGCAGATCCAATTCAAAATGTTTGGTTCTTTCATGAAACACTGGGTTGCTGCTATTGACATAGCAGCTTGGCTATCACACTTCAAAACGATAGACAACTAACAATTAACACACAATTCAGTTAACAAATTTCTTACCCACATAAGTTCACAAGTAGCAGAGCACATGGCTCTATATTCAGCTTCTGCAGTTGACCTAGAAACTGTGTTTTGTTTCTTGCTTTTCCAAGAAACAAGACACTCTCCTAAGAAAACACAAAAGCCAGTGACTGATTTTCGAGTGGACAAACATGTTGCCCAGTCAGAATCAGCAAACCCATACAAATCTAACCTATCACTTTTCTTAAAACTCAGTCCTTTACCAGGACTTTCTTTTAAGTATCTTAACAGTCTCAAAGCCAAGTTTAAGTGCACTTCTTTTGGACTGTGCATAAACTGGCTAAAAAACTGAACTGTGTAACTTATATCAGGTCTCGTTAAGGATAAGTAAATCAGCTTTCCAATCAGTTTAAAAACCAGTCACATTTTTAAGTTATTGCTGACTTTTATCAATTTTAGAGGTAACTAAGTAACTTTGTTCTATTGGTGTAATAACAGGTTTACAACCTAGATATCCAAACTCATTCAAGAGTTCTAAACAATATTTCCTTTGACTAAGACAAATATCAACTTTGTCATATAAGACTTCAATACCCAAAAAAAATATTTCCAAACTCCTAAATCTTTAATCTTGAAACTTTCATTTAAGATATGTTTAACATTTTTAATCTCAACATATGAATTTCCTGTTATAGCAATATCATCAACGTAAACTAATAGAAACACAGTCACATTCTTCTTAGACAAGATAAACAATGAATGATCACATTTGCTTTGTATAAAGCCAATACTCAACAAGACAGCAGTTAACTTTTCATTCCATTTCCTAGGTGCCTGTTTAACGCCATACAAAGATTTAACAAGTTTACACACTTTCGTTTCATCTTTTGAATAGTAGCCTTGGGGTAATTTCATATACACATCTTCAGAAATGGTACCATACAAGAAAGCATTATGAACATCAAGTTGGGATAAAGGCCAATCGAATTGAACAACTAAGGTTATTATAGTTCTAACAGTGACCATTTTGACCACATGTGAGAAGGTCTCTCCAAAATCAAGATCTTCTCGCTGGTTAAAACCTTTGGCAACTAATCTGGCTTTAAGCCTTTCTACTTCACCACTAGACTTGTATTTAACCCTAAATACCCATTTACAACCTATAGCCTTTCTACCTTGAGGAAGATCAGTTAAAATCCAGGTATTATTTATGAACAAAGCTTCCATCTCTTTGTTCATTGCATCCACCCACCTGGGATCATTAACAGCTTCCTAGAAACTAGTTGGCTTAATAGTTTTATTCAAAGAAGCAACAAAGCACAAATTATCAACAGACAAACATGAATAATTGACAACTTTATCTAAAGCATACTTAACATTACTATTTAGCACAAAATTTTCAAACCGTTTTGGCATAACAACATTTCTATTCGACCTCCTAAGGGTAGAACTGGTTCCCTCAGATGGGTTGATCTCAACATTTGAAGTACTAGTGTCCTCTGCCCTACCAAATCCTTCACTACTACTACTCTCAGTTCCAGTTTTGGAATGTTGATTTTCAACATCACTTAGAGGAGTTTTTTTCCAAATAGGTGTTGTTTGAAAAATTATTTACCAAAACGGGTGATTCTAAAAATATTTACCAAAATAGGTTTTTTTTCTTTACTTTTACCAAATTACCCCTCCTATCTCTTGAACTCCTATCCCTCTCTCCAATCTCAGTGCTCTCTCAGGTACAGTCGACGATTTCTCCGTGCTCACAAAAAAAAAACATAAACAATGAAGAATTCTGTGACAACCCTCACCAACCCAGGTATCCGTACAAATTAATTAATATTTAATTGCTGCTTAATTACTGTGCTTGCTTGAAACTGTGCTTAAACTGCTTACTGATTTCTGTTACATACATACTCATGCATCACATTTTATACTGTCACTCTAATATTTATACACAAACACCAGTGACAACCTTGATGCACAACAAGCACAGTGAGCACACTACGGGATACCCATTAAACATGCTGACATAACCAGCATCAGGCAAACACTGCCTCTAAGGCCAGTATGAGCCGGGAATAGATTGCTACACTGGTAGTGAATGTAGGGAGGTGAGGATTGTAGAACTGCGTCACTAGGTGAAGTTTATAGTGACCGGATGTGCCTAAAACGTACTTTAAGTACAAAAATTCTGCACTTAATACAAAACTCAGCATTTTAAAATTACTAATAAAGTGCAAAAACATTGCAGAACGGTCCCGTATATTTTCCTAAGTACCGGGAATAATTTATGTTACAAAAATATACATAAAGAACCTTTTTCGGCATAATTAAACATTTTAACGCAACGGTATTTAATCGTATAACCGGACTTTACCCGGGACACTAAATTTTTGTCAGACATTTTGTCTTATTACTTTTGGCTTGTCATGATCCCCGTATGCCATAACACCCGCTAGAAATCAATCCACCACATTACTTACATCCTAACTTCCCTTTACTAATTTAGTCACAATTTTTCACTTATAACCCCTCCCCCCCCCCCCCAACGATTTAGTTCCCATTGGGACCCCACATATCCATCTAGCCATGCTTCAAATATCTAGTAAGATTATATTTGAATTGTATAATAGATATGTTGCTTGTTGTACTAAGCATAATATCGAGATAATTATAAGAAGTATGGTTCATTAGATAACTTATCATTTCACAAGATTTCACATTCCATCTTTCACTCTCTCTCCCTCTTGTCTCGGCTGCCCAAACCGAAACCACCATCACCACCTCTAAATATCATCATCTCCTTCATTTTATACATTCCATTCAAGCTTAGAAGGATCAATGGAGGTTACAACTTGAAAGGGTTTCAAAGGAGCATTGTTCTTGCTTGGTTTTTCACCTTTTCTCATCACATTTCTTCACTAGAGTTCGTCCCTAGCTAGAGGCTAGTAGTAAGTTTCTTCACATTTGATTTCATCTTGTTCGAATTTATGTCATGTAGTAGGATGTTTTGTTGTTAAATCACTAAAGATCACAAGACTAGTAGATGTTAAACAAAAATAGAGAATATAAAAGTTACATAAAAGATTACTTGTGGCTGAATTATGAAGCGGAATCTTGTTGGTTTGAGGGTTGGTTAAATCATACTTGATGTTTAAAAGTTGTTTTCTTGCTAAATCCATTGTTCGGACACTCGTTGATGCGATTTAGTAATGTTTAAACCGTGAAATAACATGCTGAGTTACTTTTTCAGCCGCCTTCAACAGGCTGTAAACGGACTTTAAAAACTCGAAAAACGGAATTTCAAAAGCCTAAATCGTGTCTTTTCGAAAAACCAAGAAAATGGCGCTGGAATCGTATTTTTCTGATGTCGGTTACTATTTTAAAAATCTGTTTTCGTGACAGCAGCTAAGGCTGATTTTGACTGCAGTAAATTGGGCTGTGCGTTTTCGATCACAACTTAAAACCTGAACCGAACCAGCCCCTGAAACTTTTATCAAAGATGGTCACGGATGTATTTGTGAGCCTCGAACTGGAATTTCGATAAACGGACTTACGAGGAATTTTTGACGAATTTTTCCATAAACTGTGATCAGAATGTAATAAATCTGATCACAGTTCGGTAAACGATTTTCTATAAATTATTGATAATGAACTAGACCCCGAAATTTTTACACAATAATTTGTGGTTCGATTAGGACGTTCTGCAAAAATTTGGGAATTTTTGGAATAAGTTAAGTATTTTATTTACTCGTCCGAAAACAGTCCAGTTTTTCACATATTGAGACTGAAACGACAAGGGTAGTATTTTGCGTGTTAAAACGTAAGGGGTTGATTGTTGATGATCATGGGTTGATTTCAAAAAGAAAAAGATGTGCGTATTTAGCACGGACACTCCCGTTTTTAGGGGAAGTTCTGGCGAATTTTTCTAAAAATGCCAAGACTTAGAAAAATTATTTTTCTAACAAGTATGTTTAACTTTATTTCTCGGAATTAAACCTCGCCATGAGTTTTGACATAAAACTTTAAAGTGTTGGATATGAGACTTGTAAATGTATTTTGTCAATACTTTAAGTCACCAAATACATAATACATGTGCGAATACCCCATCCTTGGGAAGGAATTTATTTATACGATAACCAAGAAATATAAACACGAAATAGTTGTCTAACTATTTCCCCAAAAACGTTAAAACTCTAAGCTAAGGCACGGCCGTTCGTCTAATAGATATTAGCACGATTGTAGGTTGTCGTGTTGTGGACCGAGTTTGATTTGCTGTTATCGAGGACGCATTACTGTGAGTTCATGTCCCCCTTTTCTCTTAACTGTTTTCAGTTTTCTAAACTGCGGGGGTGAAATACATGTTACTATGATTACGAGTACTTTTACATGGTATGGTTAGCATAAGGAGGGTTACTACTTAGATCATGTGAGTGGGTAGGTGGTACTTGAGGCCATTAATCCTCATTGTAGGACCGAGGGGCACGATGCGGTAGATCTATCTGGGTGTAGCGAGCCCAGCCCCAGGCCCAACAGAACGGACCTCGGGGTGACTATGTTCCTGACGCACAAATCCGCTAGGTTTGAGTCTTCCTACTTGCACTTCACACATATCAATGGCCTTGCAAACCATTGGTGATCTCTTTTTCCTTATTTGCTACATACCAGGGTTTTTATACTTACAAGTGTTTTACATACTCACTTACACATGAACTCGCTCAACATTATGTTGATTTTTCCAACTTACATGTATTTCAGGGAACTAAGGATCTGGCACGGTATGCTACGTTTTCCCGCTGTGTTAGAGTTACGGAATCATCCACGTTTAGGGGTCGCGACTTTTACCTGGACGAGTCGCAAGTCTTAAACAGTGTTTATGTTATATTTGTGGTTGCGTTTTAAGAACAAAAGTTTTATATTATCAGGTTGTAATTTCTGTTGCATGCGTCAACGCCTTAAGACAATGTTGTGGTATTTTACTTTTCAAACTTAAATCAATGGATGATCTGCATGGTTTTATTTTCATATAGCTTTGTTATGATTAAGCTATGGTATTAAGAAGTCACACCAAATAAACCCACGCTTCCGCAAAGCCAGGGTGTGACAGCTTGGTATCAGAGCTCTGATCATAGCGAACTAGGATTCCTTCTCGAGTCTAGACTATGATCACTAGGGCTCTCACGAAAACATATTTACACTGCATACCACTTAAGTCCAGATCCAAAATGTTTTTACAAACAAATGTTGAGCACATTTTATTTTTAATTATAGGCTCAGTCTGGGAGGCTGAGGTAGTTGTCTAGTGGGACTAGGGAGTCAGTCTGGGAGGCTGGGAGGCTAGTGGGACTAGGAGAGCTATTTTATTTCTTATTGGTGACTGATGTGTTTACTTGATTATATGATTGATATATGTGCATATCTGTGGTTGTATTACAGACACTATGTCTTCATCGAGCGGGGTTTCAGACCCAGTGGCAGTAGACTCTGACGACCCGATGTACACTGATTCAGAGGTTCATACATCAGATACAGACAGCACTGACGAGGATGCATTCCAGCCTTTTGCTATACTCGATTTTGGGGATGATATACCTCATGCTGATGGTGTTCCTGCCGGGGATCTACCTCTTGTGGAGATCCCTGCTCCTGTTCCACCCGCTGCAGTTCCTGCAGAGGATTTGCCACATGATTTTGAGTTCGATGATGACCTCGATCTATTCGCGGGTCCCCCTGAGGATCACCATGAGGGTGGGGCCCCGATTGCAGACGATGTCGCTCCAACGTTAGTTGAGATTCCTGTTGAGGAGGCCCATTCTGATTCGTCGATTCCTGATTCTCTTGAGTCGGTAGCTTCCTTTGTTCCACCACCTGTTCATGCTGATATACCCGCTGAGCCTGATGTTGTTGCTCCTATTCCTGACTCGGTGCCTCTAGAGCCCGACCATGCACTCTTTGCGGCTCATGTCGACCCTCAGTATGCTGACACCCGGAATGGGTGGATAGAGGCCGATGATGATATTCCACCTTTTGTAGTACCAGATGCACCAGCTTTAGCTCCTTTTGATGCACCCTTATTCCCCACACACACTACTGATGCGCATCGTGCGGATCTGCCTGTCACATTTCTCCAGGAGATCCCTCCGCCGCGTCCTGGAGAGGGCCCATCCCATCAGCCTTTTGGCCATGTACCTTTTCTGACCGGAGGGGATCAGTTTGCACCCCAGATCCCTCACCATACTGCTGTTCCCCCTGTTCCACCGTTCGCTGTACCACCTTTTACTCCACCCAGCGAGCCCTTTCTCTGGACATCATCATCCGTCGTGCCACCGACAGACCCATATCATCCATTTTATGTCGGGCCTTCTACGGAGGATGTCCTCGTTTCATTCATGCTACAGCATGACGCGCTGACGCGTCATGTTCAGGTCTTGGAGCAGCAGATAGAGTGTCTATCGCGTTCACACCACGCCATGGAGGAGGACTGGCTCCTCATGCGCAGTTTGTTCTATTTTCATTTTCCTCCTCCACCACCAGCGGCATGAGGGCTCTTTTGGTTTGATGCAGGTACCACCACTTTTGATGAGAAAACGGCGATTAAGTCGGCTACATAGCTTTTTGAAGACCACCTGACGATTATGACTTTTGATGTTTGGTATTTGTATATGTTTAGACGTTTCGGACAAGGGCGTTGTGACCCTTGGTCCCTTTTTGGATGTATGTTACATTTGTGGAACTTGTAAACATTGTAATCGTGGTCTTGGTTATATAAAAGCTTAATCGCAGTGTTCTCATTACAGGCATGGCTGATTTATTGATATATTTATAACATGGGATGTTGTGTGATTGATTGTTTACAACATGAGATGTTATGTGTTTGGTTTATTTTAACATGAGATGTTATGTGTTGGTTTATTTTAACATGAGATGTTATGTATTATTACTATCGTTTTATACGCACACTTTACCTACCATGACCTGACTCGCGTAAACCATCTTTTAGAAGATGCCACCGAGACGTGATCCACGCATGCCTGCCAACGAGGCAGAACTTCAACAAATCATCGCTGCCGCCATCGCGCAATACGCCGCCTCTCAAGGAGGACCCAGCGGAGGCAGCTCAAACAATAACGGCAACAACAATCCGCCTCATGGTAATACTAAGTCATTAAGGCATACCATGATACATTGGATATCTCTAGCAAGTTTGCTAATGCCATTCATATATTGTAACGTATTTGCAGGGTGCACCTACAAGCAGTTCTTAGACTGCAAACCCGTAAACTTTGATGGCACCAGGGGTGCTGTTGCTTTTGTTCGTTGGGCAGAAAAGACAGAATCAGTTCTCCGCATGAGCAAATGTGCTCCTGATCAGCAGGTCACTTACATCTCTGGGCTATTCTTAAACGGAGCCCTGTCATGGTGGAATTTACAAGTCCAAACACTTGGTGAAGCCGCAGCCTACGCATTGACGTGGAACGAGCTGAAAGAGCTCATGCGCAAAAAGTATTGCTCTCGCGCTGAGATCCAGAGGTTGGAATCTGAGTTCTGGCATTTGAAGATGGAAGGTCCGAAAATTGCGGAATATGTTCAGAGGTTTCACGACCTATCACAGGTAGTACCTTATATGGTCACGCCAGAATTCAAGCGGATTGAGCGTTTCATTTGGTTTTTAGCTCCTCAAATCATTAGTATGGTGACCTCTTCAAAACCGGCAACAATCACTGAGGCGATCGATCTAAGCGTAGCTCTCACTGAGGAGGCGATCCGCCTAAACAAGTTTTCTGAGGTTGAGCAAAAGAAGAAGGAGACTCATGTAGAGTCGTCCGGGGATAACAAAAGAAAATTCTCGAATTTCAAACAAGGCACAAGCAGGGATGGCAGAAAAGGAGAGTAAAGCACGCCGACCCGAGCTACGACTGGTACTGGTAGGAAAGGAAGGGGATATATGGGCACTCTGCCCAAGTGTAACACATGCCAGCGCCATCATACCGGCCAGTGCGGACTAAGAACATGCGAAAATTGTGGGAGAAATGGTCATTTGAAGGATACTTGCTGGGTTAATACTGGCCGGGGTGGCCAGGGAGGTTTCGGTAATAGAAACAATAATCGTGGTGGAAATGGAAATCGTGCACAAGGAAATAACGGAGGGAATGGAAATCGAGGCAACAACGCGAATCATGCTGGTACTGTAAACCGAAACCAAAACAACAATCAAACTGGGAATGGAGGTGGAAACGGGCAAAGACCAGGTTGCTTTAACTGTGGTGATATGGGGCATTTTAAGCGGAACTGCCCAGAATTGAATCAAGCGCGTGGAAGGGTTTTCAATATCGAAGCAAGGGAAGCGCGCCAGGATCCCAATGTTGTTACTGGTACGTTCCCTGTAAACCAACGCTTTGCATCCGTTTTATTTGACACTGGTGCCGATTATAGCTTCGTATCATTAGAGTTTAAGAATATGCTTGGATTAGCCGCTAGTAAATTAGATATTCCTTACTCAATCGAATTGGCGAATGGAAAGTTAGTAGAAGCCAATGAAGTGGTCAGAGGTTGTGCAATCGAGTTGGGAGAGCGTGAGTTTACTTTGGATCTACTACCAGTCCAACTGGGGAGCTTCGACGTGGTAGTGGGAATGGATTGGTTATCAAGCAACAAGGCTGAGATTGTTTGTCACGAAAAGGTAGTTTGTATCCCAACCAAAGATGGAGAAACAATTGTGGTTCATAGGGAGAAGCGGGATACGCCTTTAAGAATTATCAGTTGCCTGAAAGCTCGTAAGTGTTTAAAAAGGGGATGTGCTGCCTTCCTGGCACACATCGTGGATAAGAAAGCTGCTGAGCCGAAAATCGAAGACATCCCTGTCGTGAGGGAATATCCTGAAGTCTTTCCAGAGGACTTTCCAGGATTGCCACCCCAAAGGCAAGTGGAATTTCACATTGACTTAGTTCCAGGCGCCGCACCTGTAGCTAGGGCACCTTATAGACTTGCACCGTCAGAGATGCAGGAGTTGTCGACACAACTCCAGGAGTTACTTGACAAAGGATTCATCCGACCAAGCTTCTCACCCTGGGGAGCTCCAGTTTTATTTGTCAAAAAGAAAGACGGTAGTTTTCGTATGTGTATTGACTACCGGGAGTTGAATAAGCTGACGATCAAGAATAGATACCCTCTGCCAAGAATCGATGATTTATTCGATCAGCTCCAAAGTTCAAGCTTTTACTCTAAGATCGATCTTCGATCTGGATACCATCAGCTAAGAATACAAGAAGAGAGCATTCCGAAGACAACCTTCAGAACTCGTTATGGACACTACGAGTTCCTAGTTATGCCGTTTGGGTTGACAAACGCGCCTGCTGTTTTTATGGACCTAATGAACCGAGTCTGCAAGCCGTATCTCGATAAGTTCGTGATTGTATTCATCGACGATATTTTGATTTATTCAAAGACAAAGGCTGAACACGAACAGCACTTAAGAACTATTCTGGAGTTGTTGAAAAAGGAACAGTTGTATGCCAAATTCTCTAAGTGCGAGTTTTGGCTACGTGAAGTCCAATTCCTTGGACACGTAGTTAATGGAAATGGAATCCATGTCGATCCCACAAATATCGAGGCGATAAAGAACTGGGAGACTCCAAAGACGCCAACCGAGATTCGACAATTCTTAGGCTTGGCTGGTTACTATCGAAGGTTCATTGAGGATTTTTCAAAAATCGCTCAATCACTGACACTCCTCACGCAAAAGGATAAGACGTTTGACTGGGGAATCAAACAGGAGGAAGCATTTCAGTTGTTGAAGGATAAGCTCTGCAATGCGCCGATCTTAGCACTACCGGAAGGTACAGATGATTTCGTGGTATACTGTGACGCCTCACGTCAAGGATTGGGTTGCGTGTTGATGCAACGCCAGAAAGTTATAGCTTACGCGTCACGCCAGTTGAAAGTACATGAAAGGAACTATACCACGCACGATTTGGAAGTAGGCGCAGTGATATTCGCATTAAAGATCTGGAGACACTACCTATATGGTACGAAGTGTACAATCTTCACAGACCACAAGAGTTTACAACACATATTCAACCAGAAAGAGCTGAACATGAGACAAAGACGGTGGGTCGAATTGTTGAACGATTACGACTGCGAGATAAAGTACCATCCAGGGAAGGCGAATGTGGTCACCGATGCCCTAAGTCGTAAAGAAAGGATCAAGCCCATAAGGGTTAGGGCTTTGGAGATGATTATCCAGACAGATCTTTCCCTGCGCATTCGTGCCGCGCAAAAAGAAGCTCTTAGGGAAAGAAACCTTGAAGAAGAATATCTCCGTGGGATGGAGAAGCAATTAGTACCAAACAAGGAAGGAACGTTATGTTTTATGAAAAGGATTTGGGTTCCTCTGTTTGGTGGTTTGAGGAAAGTTATTTTTGATGAGGCACACAAATCACGGTACTCTATTCATCCCGGGGCGGATAAAATGTACCAAGATCTTAAGGATTATTATTGGTGGCCCAGGATGAAAGGCGACGTTGCGGTTTATGTTAGCAAATGTTTGACGTGTGCCAAGGTGAAAGCTGAATATCAGAAGCCTTCGGGACTTCTGCAACAACCTGAAATTCCCAAGTGGAAATGGGAACAGATTTCAATGGATTTTATAACGAAACTGCCCAAGACGCCCATGGGCCATGATACTATTTGGGTGATAGTTGACCGCCTAACAAAGTCCGCACATTTCTTGCCAATCAAAGAGAAGGACAATACTAGTAAACTTGCGGAAATATACATGAGAGAAATCGTTGCACGTCATGGAGTGCCTCTCTCAATCATCTCTGATAGAGATGGGAGATTTGTATCAAGGATTTGGCAATCCTTCCAAGAAGCTTTTGGCTCACAATTGAATTTGAGCACTGCATTCCATCCGCAAACTGATGGCCAAAGTGAAAGAACTATTCAGACATTGGAGGATATGCTGAGAGCATGTGTAATGGATCTTGGTGGTAGCTGGGATAAGCATTTACCACTGGCTGAATTCTCATACAACAACAGCTACCACACTAGTATTGGAGCCGCGCCATTTGAAGCTCTTTACGGACGCAAGTGTCGATCACCACTATGCTGGGCTGACGCAGGTGATAGACAACTTGTTGGTCCCGAAATCGTCCAGGAGACGACAGATAAGATTGCGCAGATTCGAAAACGCATCGAAGCGGCTCGCGAAAGACAGAAAGCCTATGCAGATCCAAACCGGAAACATTTGGAATTCCAAGTTGGAGATATGGTTTTATTGAAAGTTTCACCCTGGAAGGGGGTGGCACGCTTCGGAAAGCGTGGGAAGTTGAATCCGCGTTACATTGGCCCTTTCAGAATTCTGCACAGAATTGGGCTTGTAGCCTACAAGTTGGACCTACCTGCTGAACTCCATGGTGTTCACGATACATTCCATGTATCCAATTTGAGAAAGAGTCCAACACAAGATACAGTAATCATTCCTGCTGACGAAGTTCTGCTCCACTTTACTGAAGAACCTGTTGAGGTCACGGATTGGAAAGTTAATAAAACTCGCAGGAGCAGTGTCAAACTCGTCAAAGTTCGTTGGAATGCTAGGCATGGACCTGAATTCACGTGGGAACGTGAGGATCGAATGAAAGAGAAATACCCCCATTTGTTTCCTAAGAACCCTGCATCTTGTAGCAGAACTCAAATTTCGGGACGAAATTTCTTTAACGGGGGGAGAATGTGACAACCCTCACAAAACCAGGTATCCGTACAAATTAATTAATATTTAATTGCTGCTTAATTACTGTGCTATCTTGAAACTGTGCTTAAACTGCTTACTGATTTCTGTTACATACATACTCATGCATCACATTTTATACTGTCACTCTAATATTTATACACAAACACCAGTGACAACCTTGATGCACAACAAGCACAGTGAGCACACTACGGGATACCCATTAAACATGCTGACATAACCAGCATCAGGCAGACACTGCCTCTAAGGCCAGTATGAGCCGGGAATAGATTGCTACACTGGTAGTGAGTCTAGGGAGGTGAGGATTGTAGAACTGCGTCACTAGGTGAAGTTTATAGTGACCGGATGTGCCTAAAACGTACTTTAAGTACAAAAATTCTGCACTTAATACAAAACTCAGCATTTTAAAATTACTAATAAAGTGCAAAAACATTGCAGAACGGTCCCGTATATTTTCCTAAGTACCGGGAATAATTTATGTTACAAAAATATACATAAAGAACCTTTTTCGGCATAATTAAACATTTTAACGCAACGGTATTTAATCGTATAACCGGACTTTACCCGGGACACTAAATTTTTGTCAGACATTTTGTCTTATTACTTTTGGCTTGTCATGATCCCCGTATGCCATAACACCCGCTAGAAATCAATCCACCACATTACTTACATCCTAACTTCCCTTTACTAATTTAGTCACAATTTTTCACTTATAACCCCCCCCCCCCCCAAACGATTTAGTTCCCATTGGGACCCCACATATCCATCTAGCCATGCTTCAAATATCTAGTAAGATTATATTTGAATTGTATAATAGATATGTTGCTTGTTGTACTAAGCATAATATTGAGATAATTATAAGAAGTATGGTTCATTAGATAACTTATCATTTCACAAGATTTCACATTCCATCTTTCACTCTCTCTCCCTCTTGTCTCGGCTGCCCAAACCGAAACCACATCACCACCTCTAAACATCATCATCTCCTTCATTTTATACATTCCATTCAAGCTTAGAAGGATCAATGGAGGTTACAACTTGAAAGGGTTTCAAAGGAGCATTGTTCTTGCTTGGTTTTTCACCTTTTCTCATCACATTTCTTCACTAGAGTTCGTCCCTAGCTAGAGGCTAGTAGTAAGTTTCTTCACATTTTATTTCATCTTGTTCGAATTTATGTCATGTAGTAGGACGTTTTGTTGTTAAATCACTAAAGATCACAAGACTAGTAGATGTTAAACAAAAATAGAGAATATAAAAGTTACATAAAAGATTACTTGTGGCTGAATTATGAAGCGGAATCTTGTTGGTTTGAGGGTTGGTTAAATCATACTTGATGTTTAAATGTTGTTTTCTTGCTAAATCCATTGTTCGGACACTCGTTGATGCGATTTAGTAATGTTTAAACCGTGAAATAACATGCTGAGTTACTTTTTCAGCCGCCTTCAACAGGCTGTAAACGGACTTTAAAAACTCGAAAAACGGAATTTCAAAATCCTAAATCGTGTCTTTTCGAAAAACCAAGAAAATGGCGCTGGAATCGTATTTTTCTGATGTCGGTTACTATTTTAAAAATCTGTTTTCGTGACAGCAGCTAAGGCTGATTTTGACTGCAGTAAATTGGGCTGTGCGTTTTCGATCACAACTTAAAACCTGAACCGAACCAGCCCCTGAAACTTTTATCAAAGATGGTCACGGATGTATTTGTGACCCTCGAACTGGAATTTCGATAAACGGACTTACGAGGAATTTTTGACGAATTTTTCCATAAACTGTGATCAGAATGTAATAAATCTGATCACAGTTCGGTAAACGATTTTCTATAAATTATTGATAATGAACTAGACCTCGAAACTTTTACACAATAATTTGTAGGTCGATTAGGACGTTCCGCAAAAATTTGGGAATTTTTGGAATAAGTTAAGTATTTTATTTACACGTCCGAAAACAGTCCAGTTTTTCACATATTGAGACTGAAACGACAAGGGTAGTATTTTGCGTGTTAAAACGTAAGGGGTTGATTGTTGATGATCATGGGTTGATTTCAAAAAGAAAAATATGTGCGTATTTAGCACGGACACTCCCGTTTTTAGGGGAAGTTCTGGCGAATTTTTCTAAAAATGCCAAGACTTAGAAAAATTATTTTTCTAACAAGTATGTTTAACTTTATTTCTCGGAATTAAACCTCGCCATGAGTTTTGACATAAAACTTTAAAGTGTTGGATATGAGACTTGTAAATGTATTTTGTCAATACTTTAAGTCACCAAATACATAATACATGTGCGAATACCCCATCCTTGGGAAGGAATTTATTTATACGATAACCAAGAAATATAAACACGAAATAGTTGTCTAACTATTTCCCCAAGAACGTTAAAACTCTAAGCTAAGGCACGGCCGTTCGTCTAATAGATATTAGCACGATTGTAGGTTGTCGTGTTGTGGACCGAGTTTGATTTGCTGTTATCGAGGACGCATTACTGTGAGTTCATGTCCCCCTTTTCTCTTAACTGTTTTCAGTTTTCTAAACTGCGGGGGTGAAATACATGTTACTATGATTACGAGTACTTTTACATGGTATGGTTAGCATAAGGAGGGTTACTACTTAGATCATGTGAGTGGGTAGGTGGTACTTGAGGCCATTAATCCTCATTGTAGGACCGAGGGGCACGATGCGGTAGATCTATCTGGGTGTAGCGAGCCCAGCCCCAGGCCCAGCAGAACGGACCTCGGGGTGACTATGTTCCCGACGCACAAATCCGCTAGGTTTGAGTCTTCCTACTTGCACTTCACACATATCAATGGCCTTGCAAACCATTGGTGATCTCTTTTTCCTTATTTGCTACATACCAGGGTTTTTATACTTACAAGTGTTTTACATACTCACTTACACATGAACTCGCTCAACATTATGTTGATTTTTCCAACTTACATGTATTTCAGGGAACTAAGGATCTGGCACGGTATGCTACGTTTTCCCGCTGTGTTAGAGTTACGGAATCATCCACGTTTAGGGGTCGCGACTTTTACCTGGACGAGTCGCAAGTCTTAAACAGTGTTTATGTTATATTTGTGGTTGCGTTTTAAGAACAAAAGTTTTATATTATCAGGTTGTAATTTCTGTTGCATGCGTCAACGCCTTAAGACAATGTTGTGGTATTTTACTTTTCAAACTTAAATCAATGGATGATCTGCATGGTTTTATTTTCATATAGCTTTGTTATGATTAAGCTATGGTATTAAGAAGTCACACCAAATAAACCCACGCTTCCGCAAAGCCAGGGTGTGACAAATTCTGTTCCAAAGCTCTTATGAGAAACACACATATTTTCATATTTGGGTTTCGTATTTTGATCCATACGATAAAATTAAAAAAATATGGATCCGGAATGATTTTGGGATTTGTACGTATAAATTGGAAATTAAATTAGCAGTTTAGAGATAGTGGGCAATGTTGCTAATGTGACTTGCACTTGATTCGGGGTGGATTCAGACAAAAATGGATTTTAATGATAATCTGCACCATCATGCCTTTAGCTTTAAAAACCTTGTGCACCACCTCATAAAAACCTTGTGCACCACCTCATTAAAGGGTTATTTTTATTATTTTATTTATTTTGGCGACATGGATGGTTGATTCACAGCTTTTGTACTCAATTTATGGCACGAAATCCAGAGGGAGTGTAGAAGTGGTTATGCTCACATGGGTGGGTGGAGAAGAATTTGGGAGGATTTATTGCACAATTATGTTGATCGAAACAACTTAATCTTGTATGATTTTATGGTATTCAACCGGAAAGTCACGTGGCAGGTGATAATGGGGGAGTGGAGAATCACATAGTGGCAGATGGGGGTCCTCCGTGCTCCGCTGGTGGTTAGAAAGTGAGACAGGTGGAGATGGCCTATGGTGTTGCCTACTTAGCGAAATCTAGCATATTGTGACCGGAAGTTCTTGGTTTCATTGGCCGGAAAAAAAAATTAGAACAAGGGTATGGGGAAGGCATCGCCGATCAAAGGGGGTGCAGGGTTTTGGATAGTTTTCTTGATTCTTAATTAAAATTAAAAATAAAAAAACATTTTGGTAAATACTTTTAGAATCACCCATTTTGGTAAATATTTTTTTCAAGAACACCCATTTGGGAAAAAACTCTCACTTGGAGTGGCAGATGTAGAGGGGATTGGTTGCTAATCATCACAAGTAACCTCATGAGATCCATGATTCCCTTCTTAATCATCGGGACTTACAGGATTTGGAGTTAATACTTCAATACTATCAAAGAAGTTTAAATGATTCACATTGTCAGTCAAATTTTTATCTTGATTGGTCAATTGATTATATTTAAAAGGGAAAAGAGTTTCATAAAACTTTACATCTCTAGAGGAAAACTCCCTTTAATTATCCAAACTCCATAACTTGTAACCTTTTTTAACATTTGAATAACCAATCAAGACACATTTTTCAGCATTAAAAGATCATAATCATTTAAGATAGTACTAAAGCATAAACAACCAAAATTCCTAAGGTGAGCAAAAGAGGGTTTAAAACTAAACATTAGTTCATATGGACTTTTTCCTAAACTCACAGTCGAGGGTAACATGTTAATAAGATAAACAGCAGTCAACAAACAAACAGACTAGAAACGAAGTGGAACATTACTTTGGAACAACAGAGATCTTGCCATATTTAAAAGGTGTCGATGTTTTCTCTCAACCACACCATTTTGTTGTGGTGTGTAAGAGCATGATGTTTGGTGTAAAATATCCATAGATTTACAAAAACTATTCATTTTACTGTTAACAAATTTGGTCCCGTTATCACTTCTAAATATTTTGACATTTTTCTTAAACTGAGTTAATATTAACTCATAAAAACTTTCAGTATTTTCAAAAACATCCATTTTATTCTTTAACAAATAGCACCAAACAGTTCGAGAATAATCATCAACTACTGTTAAAAAGTATTTGAACCCATCTCAACTAGTAACCTTATATGGCCCCCAAACATCTAAATGAATAATATCACCTACATTTTTAGTTTTATGCTCACTTAAAGGAAATGGAATTCTCACTTGTTTTGCCCTATGGCAAATCTCACATGGATGATTAACAACATCAACAACACCTAATTCACCTTTTAAAATAGTCAAGATCTGGTCAGCAGGATGTCCTAACCTACTATGCCAAAGATTACTAGTGTTCAAGCTATTAAAACACAAATTTAAGAATTACCATCTTTATTTACAAAGTACAACCCATTATCTTGTTTACCAGTCACCAGGATTCTCCCTGATTTCGAATCCTGAAGTAAACAGGTATTTTCATTAAAAACAACAGTGATTTGACTATCTGTAACACCTCGTAAGATCAGGTCCAATGATGTGTTAACACGTGTACTAAACCCTAATGAAGTCAAACGTTGATTATGAGGGACTAATTTTGTCAAACTTAAAAACTTTGAATGTGGAGGGACTAAAAGTGTCAATATGCTAAAAATAAGCCTCTGAATGACCTTGCAAGGTATTCGTATTCTCTCATTAAGCCACTTGTTGGATAAACGAAACTGTTTGCGATAAAATTCAAAAGTTATACATTGAGGGATTAAAAGTGTCAACATGTTAATTCGTACCTCTGAGTGACCTTTTAACGAACCCGGAGCATCATGATGTTCAATCATACTCTCGAAAATGCCTGATATGGCTATTTAAGGCTTTGATGCCTTTAAACGATAATACGCACAACTTTGTGCGTTAAAAGGACTAAAAGCGTCAACGTGTAAATCTACACCTTTGAGAGACCTTTTAAACGAACCGGAAAGTCCGTGATGCTCAGTCATACTCCCGGGTGTGCCTAATATTGGTCACGATGGGTATATGCGCATTATATCAACTTTACATAAGAGATTAGAAATTATGTGCCAAAAATGTTAACATTAAAACTATAAAAGAAACCAAAATGATGCAGGGGCTGAAAGTGTCAAATGATGAAACTGTTTGGGCTGTACTTGCATGCCTCGTGAGCCGCAACCCGGGTGGGCTAGCTCTCTCGCGGGCCGCCAGCAGGCCCACCTGCAGAAAGATTATTATTATTATTATTATTGTTGTTGTTGTTGTTGTTGTTGTTGTTATTATTATTATTATTATTTTATTCATTACTTGTTCACCACACATAACTTCTAAACCATTTGATCAAACAAGGGAATTTTTAATGGTTATAGAAACACATGTTATCATCCTAATAAGTTTCTAAACACATGGCATCAACCTATCAAATCTCAAAATCTATAAATAGGTGGTGAATTCTTTCATTCTAACTTGCACCATTTCCATTCTTTCTTCCAACATCTCTTCTTTGGAGGACCCTGAGCAATTGTGGACTTCCTTTGAGTTTTCTTCAGTCCCTAGGACCACTTGTAAGTGTTCCTTTCGTGACTAGTTCACTTATTTGGCTTTAAAGTCGAAAAGTCAAACGTTTACGATAAACGCTTTGACTTTCAGTTAGACCTTAAAAGGTCAAGCCATTGTTGGCAACGAACATGGCTACGTGATCGTAATTAGGTAGGTGTTAATCCCTTAAAAGGGCACCTCCTAAGAATCACGTTTGCTTGGTCAATTGACGAGTCAACATAATATTGTTTTAAAAAGTCAACGGGTCAGTTTTTTAAAATATTTGCGATATGAGTTTAGAATTGTTCTAAAATATGTTTTATCATTTAAACAACTTGGTAATAATTATTAGAACATGTGTAAACATGTTTGGCTCATCAATTCCAGTTTTAGGGTCGATTCGCAACTGAAAGTCGCGAAGTTTGACTTCTACGTTGACTTTCGATTATGAACCGAACTAGATTAGTTTACTACTGATTTTAGGTTTCGTTATGATCGTAATATAATGTAGCATAACCCTATAAGGTTATATTACATAATCATACTAGAAATCGGAGTTTTTTTGCACATGTTCCGTTTATATGTCTTACTTTGACTATTATGCCTTTTTTTTAGCAAAATTAAGGTTTCAGACACCAATAAGCTTTCAAACAACTTAGGTACTGATATGTTAACATGTTTAACATGTTTCAATGTTACGAACCTGATCATAAACTGAGTTTGCGTGAAAGTCGTAATTTATGCTTTAAATTGACCAAAATGCCCTTTAGGCGAATAGATCGGTTTTAAGCATAATTTTTTCAGACCAAACACATTACCTACTGATATAGTATCATAATTAGGATAATTTGGGATGTCTATTCAGTTTACAAACTTAGTTTACGCATACGTTCTTGAATTATGTCCTTAAATGACGATAATGCCCTTTTCGTACCTAAAATGGTTTTAAAGCATAATTTTCATACAAGAACTTTTGACCACTAATATGTTATATTAGTTAACATATTTTGATCATATAAACCTGATCATAACATCAGTTTTCCTAAATGATCGCAAATATCATCATTTTACGACTTTAAACGCCTTTTCGTCGCGTAGTATGGTTTTAAACAATAACTACCAACCAAGACTTGCTACCTACATATTTTATAACTCATTTATAATATTTCTACAGTAGGTACATGTTATAAACTTAGATTCCCAAATTAGCCTTCAAAAACTATGTGTGAATTTACCAAAATGCCCCTACGGAACATAATTTGGTTTTAAACTATAAAACACACATATGTTTGATATCATACGGATATTATATCATAAATTAAGTGTTTTCACAGAATGTTTAAGATCGTAACATCAGATTGTACTCAAGTTCCTTTTATACATCGTAAAATGACCAAAAGGCCCTTACGAGATGTAGTTTGATTTTAAAACCTAAACGGGCATACAAGTTGATATCCTACTGATATTGTAACTTGTTTAAAGTATAATAGCATATGGAACTTGTTCATGACTCATCCGGTTACTCGTTGTCGCTTATACGCGTACGGTTAGACCTACGTAAGAAGTTTACATAAGTTTGCCGAAACGGGTTTAACTTTATTGTTTTTACTTCAAAATCCAGAATGTATTTAGTTTACCCATATTTTACAAGTCTTCATACTTGGTGGGTCCAAATTATATTCTATTCCGATCATCGCATAATCTAGCGTATTGTACCGTTTTTAATACTTTAAGCTAGCCGGTCTAAGTCTATGACTTAATGAAGACCCGTTAGCATTCTAAATTGGTTATATATTACCATCATTCCAGACTAGAGTCAACCGGTAAAAGCTACCTGCATTTAGTTAGATTGGATACGACTGAGTTATTTAAATCTTGTTGTGAATCGAGTATTAGCTCAGGTAAATAATTTTTAACTTATTTTCCCTTATACGGGCTTGGGATACGGTAAATTATTACCACTTGGTCGGGTTTGGGATCAATCAAATGCCGGATTATGGCTAGTAAATCCATATAAACCGTTTTAATACTGTTTTGTTGATAACTTAAACATTGGGGGTTAATGCGACCATGTCCTGGATATATCCTCGACTCATTAAAACTGCTAATGGCCACAACCGATGCGCAAGGTGTAGGCATACACCGAAAAGATGCCAATACTAGAATATTAATTACCCACAAGTTGGGGATAACTCCTTTATGGGTGTATAAGTGGTGTGTCGGTTAATCATGTCTCAGTCTCTGTACTGGGCCCCATATGTATGGCAAACATGTAATTCAGTATACAAGATTATAAATGTAATTATCCCAAGTTATAAAATATTTTTGTGACTGGTACACCTAAACCAATTTTCATAAAACATTTTCAAATGAGTCGGTTAATTGTATTTACCAGTGTAAACTAACGTATTTTCAAAAGACTAAATGACAGGTACTACTCTTAATAGGCTGGGAGCTGCTCGGTGTTGAAGTAGAGGATCTTGCAAATCCTTAAAGATGCCTTAAAGTCTGCTAAACTTCATTTTATACATTCTGTAATGATCCGCCTGTGGAGTTGATATTACAAGCTCGTCTATAATTAACACTTTGACATTTTCAGACATTTGGGCTTGTAATAATATTTTATATTCCAAGACTCCTGCTGTGCTATTCGGCGTATGTTTGACCATGACGATACCAATCTTACATCACGATACTCTCCACCAGGCCCACCGGGCTGAGCTGTAAATATCGGGGTGTGACAAGTTGGTATCAGAGCCAATGTTTGAGTGAATTAAACACTAGCCTTTAGTGTTTAATCTCAAATGGCACAGTAGCATATTCCTTAGACCTTCTGAGTCTAGACATAACATAGGAATTCTCTCATCCCTATTAAGTAAACATTATTTTCGATTTTATATATTTTGAATATGTCGCCAAGCAAAGAAGCCATTGATGGAAATTATCCTCGTCCGAAGCCAAGAAATGCCAATCTTCGTACCACGGCTAGGATAAGCGTGCAACCGTTTTGGAGGAAAGACCTTTATGGACCTATTCCCAAAACCAAACCTATTGAAATTTATAACCAGACTTTGGACTCCATACCAGAAGTCCCTGAGGCTCCCGATGTAAGGTTGATACCTGTGAATGCTAAAAATCCCTACTTTCTTACCTCCAAGTTTTGGAATCCTAGACTTGGATGATATCAGTCAAAACTCTAATCTGTGATCCAATCTATTCTTTAATCGTAGAATCCTTGAATTCTATTTCTCCAACGGATCCAGAATTGGAATACTTACTTTATTCACTAAGGTATTCAGTGTTGCTACCGCGTACGGTAAACAAAGAAGAGAAACAATCGGAATGAAGCAATGAAGTCATTAGAAAATCCTTCTTTCATTGTATTTCATTTTCCTTTAAGTCCCTGTAGGGGCACTTGATTATTGTAGTCCTTTGTGGACATTATATTTCAATATAGTCCCTTTGTGGACATTATATTTCAATATAATCCCTTCGTGGATATTATGTTTTAGTATAATCCCTTCGTGGACATTATACTCCACTATAGTCCTTTCATGGACATGTTAATTCATTAAAATCTTTTTGTAGACATGTTATTTCATTAAAGTCCCCTGGCGGACATAATATTTCATCATAGTCCTTTCGAGGACATATTGTTTTACTATAGTCCCAATGTTGACATATCTTATAGTCCCTATATGGATTTATATTTTCCTTTCCGTCCCCGCCTGGACTAGTATTGTTACAAAGTCCCTATAAGGACCTATCTCTTCTATATAGTCCCTGTGTGGACATTTGTTTATCATAATCCCCATATGGACATATCTTTCGACTTAAGTCCCTGTGAGGACATTTGTTCAGCAAAGTCCCTTTGTGGGCATGATGTTTCAATACAGTCCTTTCATGGACATCTTATTTCATTAAAATCCCTTTGTGGATATGTTATTTCAAAATAGTCCCTTTGTGGGCATGTTACTTCATTATAGTCCCTTAGCGGGCATGATATTTCCTTATAATCCCTTCGTGGGCATATTGATTCCATATGGTCCCTATATGGACTTATAATATCTTATAGTCCTTATGTAGACTTATATTTCCTTTTAGTCCCAGTATGGACTTGTATTATTTTTAGTCTGCGTAGACAAGCTAATTAGGATAACTAAAGTCCTATATAAGAGCATATAGTAATTTCCTATCGTTTAAATGGAAAGTATTTTGAAATTATTATATATGTATTCATTATATCCTTTGTTCAAGCAATCGTCTTGATTTAATTCGAACTTTATCGATCCGCTAAATAATTCCAAAAGATCCTCTTAATGGTATAACCTAGCCTATATATCAACATGAACATTGCTATGATGGTAAAACCCTCTTAAGAAAATAAATCTTTGTTGACATTTAGAAACTGTTAACACTCCTGACAGTGTGGCTTGAGAAACTACACCAGCCGTCAAGGTATTTGGACTACGTCCAAGCCAAGTATCATCAATGGGATGATTATAATACAAACATCCATTAGTGATGAAGTGCCTACGGGCCATATTATATTGTCTATTTGGGACAAAGACAGTTGTAATCTTTTATGATTCTCTGTCAAAGGCAGTGAGCTATGCTCAAGCCTAATAGTCTATATGATCAGTGCAATCATGATTAATATCATCAATACGATGATAACCTTATTTAACATCCTTTAGTGATGTTTCGCCTACGGGCTATCTATTATATTGTCCATTAGTGACATTGACAATTATGACCATTATGGTTCACTGTCCAAGGTGATGGGCAGTGCCCAAGCCTTATAGTCTATAAGATCGATAAGATCATGACTAATATCATCAATTACGATGATTATATATATATATATATATATCCACTAGTGATGTCCATTAATTTGCCTATGTGCCAAAATAAATCATCTTTCAAGCAATGACAGATGCAGTCTATGACTCTCTGCCCAAAGGTGAAGAACTATGTTCAAGCCTTAAAGTCCCTGATCAAATAAGATTGCGACTTATATATTTAACGCCCTTTGTAATTAGGCCTTTGTGCCATATACGTTTGTCCTTCATGGCAAGGCCTTTGTGCCATATCGTTTAAAGTCTTTCGTGACATGGCCACTGTGCCATATATCGTTTAATGTCCCTCTGGGACAGGCCTTTGTGCCATATTATAATGTCCTCTATGACAGGCCTATTATGCCATATCTTATAAATGTCCATGTGACGAGGCCTCTTGTGCCATACATATATGTCCTTTATGACAAGACCTTCATGCCATATGATCGCTATGTCCTTCGTGACGGACCTATGCGCCATAGGTTAATATCTTTCGAGACGGCCTCTGTGCCAACACCTTAATGTCCTTTGAGATAAGCCTATGTGCTACATTTATATGTCCTTCGTGGCGGGTTTATGTTCCATTTTTTAAAATCCTTGTGGCGAGCCATCGAGCTATCAAAAAATCATCAAAATGACAAAGACAGTTGTGACATTTTGATCCCCTATCAAAAAGGTAATGGACTCAGTCCAAACCCTAAATACCATTAATGGTCCTTTTAAGACCTCAATATTAATGGAGTTAATTTCCAAGCTGTGATTGACGCAGCTGTTGGAAAGGCCATGAAAAAGGTCATGAAAAAGTTTAAAGAGCCGAGTGCTACTTGCTCCAAATCCCATTCAAAACCACAATCATCTGCTCATGAAGAGAGCTTGGTTCACGCTTCGAATGTGAAGAATGAACCAAAGAAGATAATGTATAATGAGAAGCTTCGTTCCTCCAAAGGATGTACTTACGAGTACTTTGTCTCTTGCAAGCTAAGAGACTTCAATGGCGAAAAAGGAGCCATTGACTGCATGAAATGGTTTGACGAAATGGAAACCGTTGTGAATATCAGCGGTTGTGCTAAGGAAGACATTGTGAAGTATGTATCACAGCCGTTCAAGGGCGATGCCCTTACTTAGTGGAAGACATTAATTAAGTCCACGGGGAAGATACCCCTATACAATGTGGGATGGTCCAAGTTTATGGACCTTATCAGAAAACCTACTGTTCACCACATGAAATGGAAAAAGGTGGAATCAGATTTTCTGACTCTCACCATGAAAAATTTAGACTGTCGGCAGTATGTCACCAACTTTAATTCATTGTCTAGGATAGTACCCTATTCGAATAACCAAGGATCTAAGCGTAATGCACAATGTATTAGTGGTTTAGCACCGGAGATAAAAAGGCATGTTAAGGCTTCAGAACCTACTTCTTATAGATCCACTGCGGATCTATCTCAGCCACTCACACTAGATAGATTAAGAAGTAAGTCTGTCAAAACTGAGACTGACGGAAAAAGGAAAAGGGAGGAGGATAACTCCCAGAAATCTAAGAAAAAGGATAAGTCTGGGCTCAATAAGAACCAACAAAAGTTCAGTAAGAAGCTTGTATGTAGAACCTGCAATAAAAGGCACTGGGGACAGTGTCGAATAGAACAAAGGCCAAAGCAGTGTGGAATCTGCAAAAGAACTGGTCATCTGCCCCATGAATGTAGGGACATAAAGAATGCAGTCTGTTTAGGCTATGGCGAGAAAGGCCACATTAGAACTAATTGCTCCAAAGCTGCCAAGGAAGGTACAACTAAGTATATAGAGGGGCTAAGAAAGGAAATGCCTGAACTCACCTGATGAATGCCAAGAGGCAGTACATGATGTCATCAGGTACATTCCTTAACATGAATCAAAGATGTTTCGCTAAGAGTTTTGTTTTAATTCAGGTACTAATAAATCTTTTGTAGATCATAAGATTAGCAAACTTTTAAATTACCAATAAGAACTCCAGATACTAAGCAAAGGGTAGAACTTACCAACAAAATCATAGAAACCATTCCTTCTATTCTTGTCAAATAATCATCATCCATAAAATCTAGAGTACTCTTCCTCTAGATAGAGTACGAGAATATATGCTATTTTATTTATTATCTCATTGATTTCTATCAACTGCGAATGCCAAACTATGTTTGATAAATGCGCCATATGAGGATTGGCGTATCCTAGTGTGTCCCATAGATTGCTTCCATGCCTGATCAGTATGGAGGTTTATTGCATGGAACCACTGAGATATCCCAATGGTTATATTGTACTAAAGTCACCTAATGGTATTCAAAGAAGATATCCAATATAGAAATGCCTGAGTATGTGTCTCTACTTAAGGCATCTATGCATTCGTAAAGCAAATGTGTCATTCATATGGCACAGATGTCGATAGATGAACTAAAGTCTGAGATTTAAAATATCTCTGTCATCTCGGTTTATCTTGATTGTCTTCTCTGAAGAACTACCCTGTTTACATCCTGAGAGGCAAGTGGAGTTAGGATTAACATCCCACCAGGAGCTGCACCTATTGCAGAAGCTCCATATAGGTTAACACCGATGGAAATGGAAGAACTAAGAGCAAATCAGATGAGCTTTTGGAGAAAATTTGTAAAGCCTAGCTCATCGTTCTAAGGGTTCCGATGTTGTTATTTAAGAAAGACGGTTCAATGCGGTTGTGCATTGACTACCGCAAGATTAATAGGTAACGATGGAGAATCATTATCCGCTGCCCAGGATCGTCGATTTGTTTGACTAACCATGAGGACAACTATTCTTTAAGATTGATTTAAGTAGTAGTTGGAATGACTATCTCACCCTAATTAAGTTCTCCTACGACTAATAGTTATTATATAAGTATGAAGGCTGCTCCTTTGGAGGCCTTGTATGGAAAGAGTGTCAAACGTCCGCTTGTTGGGCAGAAATTTGGAAAGTCTAATTATCAGGACATGGAATTATCCTGGAGACAACGGATAAGATCATACGAATCCATAATCGTTTGAAAGCTGGCAGTAATCGGCAAAAAATCAATGCTGACGAGAGTTGCAAACTTCTTAAGTTCTCAATAAGTAACAAGATTCAACGGAAAGTACCACCCTCGAAAAGGTGCTGCATTTTGATGTAACGGGCAAGTTATGCCCTAGATATATAAGACCATTCGACAAAATCGAATACGTCAAGATCAGTAGCCTATAAGCTGAAACTTACCTAAGGAACTTGATGGTATTCGCAATGTGTTACACACTTGTGATATAAGGATATATCTATCCATTAAGTCAATAGCATTATCACACAATAATGTGCAGATTAATGAAAAACTTATGGTTTGATGAGAAACCAGTATCGATTAAGGATCTACAGGTTAGGAAGCTCCGAAAGAAAGCATGCACCTATTGTATAGATCAATTAGGATGGCCGTAGAGGCCCCTAATATGCTGTGGAGGTTAAGTCCATTATACGACAGAAAGTACTTCCATCTTTTTTAGCAAATCTCGAGGTCGAGATTTCCTTTAAGGGGGTCAGGATGTAACACCTCGTAAAATCGTGTCCAATGATGTGTTGACACATGTACTAAACTCTAATGAAGTCAAACGTTGACTATGAGAGACTAATTTTGTCAAACTTTAAAACTTTGAATGTGGAGGGATTAAAAGTGTCAATATGCTTAAAATAAGCCTCTGAATGACCTTGCACGGTATTCGTATTCTCTCATTAAGCCACTTGTTGGATAAACGAAACCGTTTGCTATAAAATTCAAAAGTTATACATTGAGGGGTTAAAAGTGTCAACATGTTAATTATTTCCTCTGAGTGACCTTTTAACGAACCCGGAGCATCATGATGTTCAATCATACTCTCGAAAATGCCTAATATGGCCGTTTAAGGCTTTGATGCCATTAAACGATAATACGCAAAAGTTTGTGCATTAAAAGGAATAAAAGCGTCAACGTGTAAATCTACACCTTTGAGAGACCTTTTAAACGAACCGGGAAGTCCGTGAAGCTCAGTCATACTCCCGAGTGTGCCTAATATTGTTCACGATGGGCATATGCACATTATATCAACTTTACATAAGAGATTAGAAATTATGTGCCAAAAATATCACCATTAAAACTATAAAAGAAACCATAACGATGCAAGGGCTGAAAGTGTCAAATGATGAAACTGTTTGGGCTGTACTTGCATGCCTCGCGAGCCGCAACCCGGGTGGGCTGGCTCTCTCGCGGGCAGCCAGCCAGGCCCACCTGCAGAAAGATTATTATTATTATTATTATTATTGTTGTTGTTGTTGTTGTTATTGTTATTTTATTCATTACTTATTCACCACACATAACTTCTAAACCATTTGATCAAACAAGGGGCTTGTTAATGGTTTTAGAAACACATGTTATCATCCTAATAAGTCCCTAAAAACATGGCATCATCCTATCAAATCTCAACATCTATAAATAGGTGGTGAATTCTTTCATTCTAACTTGCACCATTTCCATTCTTTCTTCCTGCAACTCTTCTTTGGAGGACCCTGAGCAATTGGGGACTTCCTTTGAGTTCTCTTTAGTCCCTAGGACCACTTGTAAGTGTTCCTTTCATGACTAGTTCATTTATTTGGCTTTTAAAGCCGAAAAGTCAAACGTTTATGATAAACGCTTTGACTTTTTGTTAGACCTTAAAAGATCAAGCCATTGTTCGCAACGAATATGGCTACATGATCGTAATTAGGTAGGTGTTAATCCCTTAAAAGGGCACCTCCTAAGAATCAGTTTGCTTGGTCAATTAACGAGTCAACATAATATTTTTTAAAAAGTCAACGGGTCAGTTTTTGAAATATTTGCGATACTAGTTTAGAATTGTTCTAAAATATTTTTTATCATTTAAACAACTTAGTAATAATTATTAGAACATGTGTAAACATGTTCGGCTCATTAATTCCAGTTTTAGGGTCGGTTCGCAACTGAAAGTCGCAAAGTTTGACTTCTACGTTGACTTTCGATTATGAACCGAACTAGATTAGTTTACTACTAATTTTAGGTTCCGTTATGATCATAATATAATGTTACATAACCCTACAAGGTTATATTACACGATCATACTAGAAATCTGAGTTTTTGCGCATGTTCTGTTAATATGTCTTACTTTGACTATTACGCCCTTTTTAGCAAAAATAAGGTTTTAGATACCAGTAAGCTTTCAAAAAACTTAGGTACTGATATGTTAACATGTTTGACATATTTCGATGTTACGAACCTGATCATAAACTGAGTTTGCGTGAAAAGTCATAATTTATGCTTTAAATTGACCAAAATACACTTTAGGCGCATAGGTCGGTTTTAAGCATAATTTTTCACACCAAACTCATTACCTACTGATATAATATGATAATAAGGATAATTTGGGACGTCTATTCAGTTTACAGACTGAGTTTACGCATACGTTCTTGAATTATGTCCTTAAATGATGAATAATGCCCTTTTCGTACCTAAAAGGGTTTTAAAGCATAATTTTCATACAAAACCTTTTGTCAATTGATATGTTATATTAATTAACATATTTCGATCATATAAACCTGATCATAACATCAGTTTTGCTAAATGATCGCAAATATCGTCATTTAACGACTTTAAACGGCTTTTCGGCGCTTAGTATGGTTTTAAACCATAACTACTAACCAATACTTGCTACCTACAGATTTTATAACTCATTTAAAATATATTTACAGTAGGTACATGTTATAAACTCAGATTCCCAAATTAGCCTTCAAAAACTATGTGTGAATTTACCAAAATGCCCTTACGCAGCATAGTTTGGTTTTAAACTATAAAACACACATATGTTTGATATCATACTGATATTATATCATAAATAAAGTGTTTTCACAGAATGTTTATAATCGTAACATCAGATTGTACTCAAATTCCTTTTATACGTCGTAAAATGACCAAAAGGCCCTTACGAGGCATAGTTTGATTTTAAAACCTAAACGGGCATACAAGTTGATATCCTACTAATATTGTAATTTGTTTAAAGTATAATGGCATATGGAACTTGTTCATGACTCATCCGGTTACTCGTTTTCGCTTATACGCGTACGGTTAGACTTACGTAACTAGTTTACATAAGTTTGCTGAAACGGGTTTAACCTTATCGTTTTTACTTCAAAATCCAGAATGTATTTAGTTTACCCATATTTTACAAGTCTTTATACTTGTTGGGTCTAAATTACATTCTATTCTATTCCGATCATCGCATAATCTAGCGTATTGTACCGTTTTTAATACTTTAAGCTAGCCGGTCTAATTCTATGACTTAATTAAGACCCGTTAGCATTCTAAATTGTTTATATATTACCATCATTCCAGACTAGAGCCAACCGGTAAAAGCTACCTGCATTTAGTTAGATTGGATACGACTGAGTTATTTAAATCTTGTTGTGAATCGAGTATTAGCTCAGGTAAATAGTTTTAACTTATTTTCCCTTATACGGGCTTGGGATACGGTAAATTATTACCGCTTGGTCGGGTATAGGATCAATCAAATGCCAGATTATGGCTAGTAAATCCACATAACACGTTTTGATATTGTTTTATTGATAACTTAAACATTGGGGGTTAATACCACCATGTCCTGGATATATCCTCGGCTCATTAAAATTGCTAATGGCCACGACCGATGCGCAAGGTGTAGGCATACACCGAAATGATTCCAATACTAGAATATTAATTACCCACAAGTTGGGGATAACTCCTTTATGGGTTTATAAGTGGTGTGTCGGTTAATCATGTCTCAGTCTCTACACTGGGCGCCATATGTATGGCAAACATGTAATTCAGTATACAAGATTATAAATGTAGTTATCCCAAGTTATAAAAGATTTTCGTGCCTGGTGCACCTAAACCAATTTTCATAAAACATTTTCAAATGAGTCGGTTAATTGTATTTACCAGTGTAAACTGACGTATTTTCAAAAGACTAAGTGACATGCACTACTCGTAATAGGTTGGGAGCTGCTCGGTGTCGAAATAGAGGATCTTGCAAATCCTTAAAGATGCCTTAAAGTCTGCTAAACTTCATTTTATACATTATGTAATGATCCGCCTGGGGATTTTATATTACATGCTCGTCTATAATTAACACTTTGACATTTTCAGACATTTGGGCTTGTAATAATATTTTATATTCCAAGACTTCTGCTGTGCTATTTTGTGTATGTTTGACCATGACGATACCAATCTTACGTTACGATACTCCCCACCGGGCTGAGCTGTAAATATCGGGATGTGACACTATCTTTAGACAACTTATACACAGACAAAAGGTTGATATCATAATCAGGAACAAAAAACACATCACTCAAACTGACCCCTTTAGCTAGTTTAATACTCCCAATTTTAGACACTTTAGCTTTGGTTCCATTTGGATGACACACAGTTAAATCATACTCAGACACATCAACACAGTTGAACATATCTTTATCAGTTTTGACCATGTGCTGATTAGCACCAGAATCAGCAATCCAATCATATTCAAAACCAAAGTTAATTAAACTTGAACAACACACAAAACTGCCAAAAGAATTGAAAGCACAGCTAGACTTACCTCCCATATTAGAATGCTGAGGATCAGTACTAGTTTTTTCACCAACAAGACTCAAAAGTTTTGCAACCTGCTTTGGAGAAAAAGGAGACACCGAAGGAACAGAAGACACATTTGATTTATTATTTGAAAAATTTTTCCCAACCTGAGCTCCAGACTTCTTTTTAAACCCTGGAGGATACCCAACCAACTCAAAACACCTATCAATTGTATGGCCCAACATATTACAATGAGTACATTTAAGATTTGGGTTAGGTCCTTTAAACACCTTCTTTTTTTGTTCAACAGATTGGTTAACTTTTGACACAAAGACATGTTTTGACTTTTATTTCCTGCACTAGCATTTCTATGTGATTCTTTTCTGGACACAATTGAAAAAGCAACTTTGACCGAAGGAAATGGCTTTCTAGTTAACAGATTAGTTCTTACAGGTTGATAGATATTATCTAAACCCATAAGGAATTGCATTAGTTTGATTAATGTGGAAAATCATTATAATCCTTAGCAGCCTAACATGAACATGAAGGCAGTTGAAGCATAGCATCAAACTACTTCCACATTGTGTTCAACCTATGATAATATTCAGATACAGAACTCCTATTTTGAGTAATACAGTTGATTTTTTATACAGATCCTACACTATAGATCCATCTACTTTATCATAACTTTCTTTCAAATCTGTCCAGACTTTAGAGGCTAATTTTGAAAAAACTTGTCCTAAGTATAACTCTTCTGACACAGAATTTAACAACCAACTTAAGACAACTAAATTGCATCTGTCCCACTGACTACTTAAAACAGCATCATCAGAATTTTTTTCGCATTTCCCATCAATGAAACCAAACTTGTTCTTGGCTTCTAAAGCCAATTTCATAGCACTAGACCAGACCCTATAGTTTTCAATTGTCACGGCCCCCGTCCCGGTTTGACCCGTTCCAGGAGCCGCGGGACAGAAATCACGTGGTATGTATTTAATGTGGCAGCGGAATTATTAATAGGATCGTTTAAAACTTTAAATGCCCGATTATTTATTTCATAATTCGGGATAACCCCCGTAATTTACAATAGAGGAATTTCACAAGGAAATTCCCTGTTTTACACAAAACATGTTTATTTATTTATTTGAGCCACTACTTCAAGCTTGTTAGTGCTCAGTAGCACTTTTCCTTGATTCACAGTAGGTCACCTGAAACATGTTTGAAAAATATTTTTATCAGCGGGGAAATACTGGCGAGTCACTCAAATTTGATAAAACGACACATAGTTATAAATTACAGCATAAGAGCGATTACAATGGCTTTTATCTTATTTTTATCTGGCGTCGTGTCACCTCCTGGTGACGATGGTCATACCACTATTGGGTCCTATCACCCAAGTAGTGATGATTATCACTGTTAGGATTTATTAGCCTAACCGTGAGAAATTAGTAATGTGCACAATACCCCATTAGCCAGTGATTTAAGATAACAACGACTTAATCCCTGTAATTATAACTTTTGAAAATAATTGGAGTATTGTAAAACATTGTTGATAAAAGAGAATGACTCACATTGAAGATTTATACGGGCAGAGTTTAGCCTACTGATTAGCCTTGTAACATAATTTAAATAACAATGCACACGAAGTAGGTCAGTAACTAATACAGTATTTAAGATAACTCACAAGATTAAACCCTCACAACGAATGACAAAGTGCAATACTTAAACATCCATCGAATTCACGATGAATGACAAAGTATAGGCCAAATGTGGGCAACACTTAAACATCCATCGGATAGTTTCAATCAACCGGACATTGAATCGTAGCAACGATCGAGTTAATACCCTGTATCGTAGTAGCACCTCGATATCTTCAATTTCGAATTTGAGCAGTATAACTTCGTTTTTGAGAATTGTTTTCGACACCAGTGAACTGCTCATAGTCGGATCTATTTGTAGGTGAAAAATGGGGTTTACGCGGCCCGCGTAAGCCCCCTCTTAATCCTTACGCAGCCCGAGAGGCCACCTAGTCGTAGATTAGGGCATCCGTGTCACTGGTAGGCATGCCACGTGTGTGACACATGGACTGGGAACACTTATCCGGTCAACAGGGCTTTGACGTGGACCGCGTGAGGTTATTCTTAACCCTTACGCGGCCCGTCTGAAGACCAGATTTCTTGTTTTCTTGGTTTTTCATGCACAGTAGGTTTTCAGGGGTCCGGGTTTTCACTTACGGTTCGTTTTAGGACATTTTTTAGGTTCCTTACATCCTCCCCACCTTATTTAAAATCCCGTCCTCGAGATTCACTGAAATAAGTGAGGATACTTTCGCTTTATTTCCGATTCCAGCTCCCAAGTGTATTCGGGTCCTCTCTTTGAATCCCACTTGACTTTGACCAGCACTAGTCGCTTGTGCTTGAGAAACTTGACCTTTCTGTCTTCTATTTGTAGTGGCTTCTCAACAAATTTTAACTTTTCATTTACCTCTACATCTTGAAGAGGTACTATCAGGGATTCGTCAGATAGACATTTCTTGAGGTTGGATACATGAAATACGTCATGTACCCCAGCTAGCTCCTTTGGTAGTTGTAAGCGATAGGCGACCGGTTCTATGCGTTGGATTACTGGGAATGGTAGTACGTACCTTGGACTTAGCTTTCCTTTCTTACCGAACCGTACTACTTGTAACACTTGTGTCATTTCAACCATCAAACAAATGCCAAACCAATGAAATATTGTATTTCATACTTTGGACTTGTATAAATATGTGTATCGTTTGCACATATCATTTCTTGTTCGATTTCAAGCTTTAAATCGCTTTCTGGAGGGTTATACGCGCTCTGATGTGTAGATATAACCAGTTTAATCCAACGAACACTCTGGAATAGTGAAATAGGCTTAACATACCTTAAATAACCTTTACATAACTTAGATATAAGTTTTGGAAGGTTTGGTGTGGTGAAATCAAAGTTTAATCGCTTACAGGGACTAAAGTTGACAAACTGCGAAAGTATGCCAATTTGAACTGTAACAGACCTTCCGGAACATGACCATAAGTTAAACATACCATAAATATCCTTTACATAGCTTAGAAATAGGCTTTGAGGTGTTCGGTATGCTAAAATAAACTTTTGTGTCATTCAGGGACTAAAAGTGTCAAAAAGTGCACAAGTTTGCATTTTCGCGCATAACTTACGTTCTGAATACATCCGGACATCCAAAAATTTATGTAAGCACTAAAATATTTTATTTTAGTGTTCGCCATAAGAAAAATCCATTCGTCGCGTCATTTGGTTCGTTTTTCGCGCTTATGCGCATTCCGTCGTAATTAAGCGAACATCGCGTTCGTACGACCAAACGAACCATCATCCGGCATATTTTTGAGTATGTTTTGAGTTCCCTATACTTTAACTTCATTTTAGAGCCTTGAAATGAGGTTAACGGGGTTCAAACGCATCGAAAAAGGCCTTAAACACGTGCAGGGACCATTGCTGCCAAATTTTGAAACTTTCTGATTCAGGGGAGGCAGTAGCGTAGCGCGAGCCCTAAGGGCCTACCTGTCGCGCTACGCGACTGCATGATCTGGACCAGATTCAATGTTTTAAACACAAGTTGCAGCTGAATGATCCTTAACCACATGTTTTAAGTTGCTTAGTCATTAAGATAAGGAACATATGTGGCTTCCATAACCTCTCAACAAGTGTACGGATGTGATCGAATCACGGTTTCCATGAAACGATCTCAACGGTTCACCGAAAACTATATATACCCCATGCCTTTCATTGTTTTAAAGCACTAGAATTCTGATTTGAGAGCTCTAAGTTGAAACCATTGTTTCATACCTGAGTTCTTGGATCGGGATTAGCATTCGGGGACCCTTCGTAAGTATTCTTTCGTTCTTTTCCTTATTTTTACTGCTTTTCGAGTCAGAAAGTCAAACTTTGTTTGACTTTCAGCGTTGACCAGTAATGGTCAATGCGAAGTTCGTTTGAACTTCGCAACGTGATTGTAATCACGATGGTCATGGTCCCTTGGGACTATGCCCACTGATTACCACGTTGTCTAGGGTCGTAGGGTAAGCGATCTAATGAATCGCTTATACCTCGAACCCGACCCAGTTTGGTCGATCATTAGGATCCGACCAAACACATTAGGTGACCATAGTAGGTAGGGAATAACCTTCCGAGGTTATACCCTATGGTCACATCGTTTAAGTAGTTGTATGATAGGTAGTTTATATGCCTTAGGTAAATTACCAGAATACCCTTTTCATGTATAATTGGTAATTAAGTATATGTAACCTAAACCTTTGTCACATAACTGATTATGTAATATGTTTAGGCATATAACACTTGTCATAGGGCTAGTTAGGCGGTCCAAACGCGTTTCACGCGCACGACGCGTTAAAGTAGCATAAGCTACCTTAATGGGTCGCGATGGGTCGAAAGCACTTAGGTTTGGTTTCATTGTAGTATGTAGGCCTTGTTAAACCATATCATATGAGTTCCAATACTCATTTGGTTTACCAAGCCTCATCCTATCCGATCTCCCGATTTAAGTCCGGTTTATTTTTATAGTTTTAGATTGCCGACTGATTCCGTGCTCCCTCTAACTTTGTTTGGTTGTTGTTCAAGACCTCCAAGCATTATCAGGCGAGTACATTATTCCCCTCTTTTACTGTTTTCAAACTGTTTTGGGGTGAAGCATGTGTACCTATATGTTATTTTCATGATTCCAAAAGTATAATTGATTATACATGTTATTATTTATCATTTGACAAATTACATAACTATCTATGATTTAAACATTTATTTCTCAAAGAACATAAAATAAATTGTTGAATTGTACTTATTTTATGTTCACCAGACCGATTGTTAGTATGATATAGCGCTATAGGATTTGACACCCCATTCCTGTTGGCATGGAATGTCTGAAACCAATTTGTTGCTCCATCCAAATAGGGATTGCCTTTGTGGTATTTCTATAGTCTCAAAGGTGTATCTTGATGCACCAGGTCTGAATGAATTCTTAAATCACACTATCAAAGTATAGTTGAATATACTCTCATGTGTGGTATTGTACAAAACCAACATATATATATGAAACCAAAACATAGTTTAATATGTTATTTATCACATCTAAAGCATATTTTGATATGTTATATATGAAACCAAAACATAGTTTAATATGTTATTTATCACATCTAAAGCATATTTTGATATGTTATATATGAAATCAAAAACATAGTTTAATATGTTACTTACAAATCCAAAGTATACTTTTAATATGCTACTATAAGGTTATTTGTTTAATCTTACATTTATTTATACAAATCACATTGAATACATATTACATGATTTACATTAGACATGAACATTTTACATCTTGATGGTTTGGTTTGAATAAGTGATTAAGTAACGATGCGTGTGTAATATGATACAAGCATGGTGGATACGCCGCTGGTACTTCCTATATATAAGTGTTTGTATGGTATTACATATATCGCAGCGTTATTTGAATCATTTTAGTTTGATACATATAAACATTTTATACAAATAACATACTTTTCACAAGACATTGTTTTACAAACAACATATCTTATACAAACTCATTTTTACATGGTTATTCATATAATCATGCATTATTCTCTTATTTATACATATCATCTGAACTTATCATTGTTTTTCAAATAATTTACTAAAACAAATGTTTTTGGGTTAAGAGTCATGGCTATGAGGTTTTACAAATTATAACCCGCTTGATTTGAGTTGGTTAATTAAGTTGCAATATTATACTCTTTTCAAAACAAGGTTTTTAAATAAAGTATTGCAACGTATAAACTAGCCATGATTTCGACACTCCTACAAAACCAATGTATTCGCCAGCATTTCTTTGCTGACCTCGTTTTTACACATGTTTCAGGTACTGCTTCGCAATGATTGTTGATACATGCTACATTTTGGATGGACTCGTGCCTTAGCGACTTAAAACGAGACAATAACTAGTTAACTTATGTTATGTACCCTTTGTTTCTTGTTTAAACAATGTAAACTCTCATAATTGATTAATAAAACGAAACTTTAATTGCCATGGATTTGAAACGATTAATTCTGTTACAACACTCCCCGATATTTCCGCCACGTTTTGTATGTTCTACGTGGTCGGGGTGTGACAGAAAAGATGGTATCAGAGCCAATGGTTATAGGGAATTAGGTTATTAGTAATGCTTTGACCTAGTCTATAACCTTCTTAGGACCCTAACGCGAGTTTACTTGCGTTTAGTCATAAAACAATACCGTCACCTATCCTTAGGCGACGACCACAACAAGAACATAAATTTCAAAACCGCTTTGAAAACTAATCATCTGTTCTAGGATGATTGATTACAAGGTTTTGAACCCTCTATTGTAAGGTTTTGAACTCTCTGTTATAAGGTTTTGAATCCCTTTGAGTTTTCAAATTCTCGTCAAGGTTTTGGGTTTTAAATAATGTGAACACGTGCAAACTGGAAGGGTGAATGCCTGTATTCTGGGTTTTCTGTCTAGGCAAGCACTTCGTATATATCTCATCAGACGCGAGACCAGTTGTGTTTACCTGGGAATTCTTGGGATGAGTGTTCACTTATAGGCGAGCATGTCTTCGCGATACATTATTTTTGACCTATTTACTTTGATTAGTCACCGTCTCATTTGTTTGCCTTAAGTAACAAACAAATGATCGCAATTTTATGCATTGTTATTCTGTTTTCATTTCCCTTGTTCCCTCCCATATCTCCTATTTTCTTCATGGTGTCTCTTCATCGCAACAAGACTCGAGTATCCGGACCAGGTGCTACCACTGCCCAACAAATAGGCGTAGTACTCCAGAAGACCGTTGATTTAGCTATCACCATGAGTCAGCTCAGGAATGAAGCCGTGCAAAGGAACCACTCCTTGGAGAAATCAATGTAACCGTCATCATCCAAATCAAATACCCTGTTACAAATGTACCCACGGTGGACGATGGAGACATTTGGTTAACATGTGTCGCTTTCCTGTTCAAAGCAAAGCAGTTGAAAACCCTGTTGCTGCTTAACCTTCAAGTTCTGCTTCATATGTCGCCTTGGCATATCTAGCGTCTCAACCTCATGAATTTTCTACCTTGTGTATCGACTTAAACACGCCTAGTGCAAGGTGTCGAATCACCTCTCGTTACACAAATTCCAAAATCCATGAAGGATCTTTCTATCCTTATAATCAGATCCTTGTGGATGAATATCACTCAAATCGGAGCCCTTAATTGAATTCTTTGTATGATTCAATACGTACATTACGATTCAATAAGGACAAAGCCAAATTCTTATTAAGATCTTTCTATCTTCATAGATAGATTCTTGAAAATGATTAAAGTACCAAATGAAATCCACGGATTGGATTCCTGGTGTGCTTTAATTATCCATGCTCAAAGACAACAAATTAAAGAATCAAGTTAACTAATTTTTGTGCTTATGTGTTTTCTTATGTGTTTTGTGTTTTATGTGATCCATCCAAATCCTCGTAGAATCTTCCATATCTCATATGAAGGATTCGTAGTAGGATATTCCAAAAAGGTACTATCTTAAATCCTTAATGGACTTCTACGTTGTAGTTAAGTCCCTTGGGTTTTAAAGTACTATTCTAAAACTGGACCTCTTGAATGGTCTGGTTAAACAGACTGATTTTGAAAATCTGATCAAAAATATCATGTGATGATATAAATACAAAGATCCCATAAGTGGTCTATTTAAGGAGATCATACGACGGTTTAGTTAAGAAGATCATATGTTGATCTAGTTAAAAAGATCGTTCGTAGATCAAATTAAAAGGACCCTTTTGTGGTCTAGTCAGGTCGCTTTATGTTTATTCAATTGATTTTTTTTCCCATACGCATTATGAAATGAACTGTGCGGACTGTGCAAGGAACTACGTAATTATGGAGGCCTACATAATTATGGAATTCAGTGCACAGAAACCACAGGGAATTTTGTCATGTGTTAAGACCCATAGTGACAAGAGTAATGATACGGGAGAAGTATTGGACTTCGACCAATGTCATTTATTCTTACACTTCGCAATTCTGATCTCAATCACACACCAAGTTTCCTATGATGAGTCTTCATAAGAAACGTTCTTCTGTCCGTAGTTCAAAACTTCATGTTTTGTTACTACAATGACATCACTTTGAGGGTTGACATTTTCGCTAAGAATCCTAACATGGCCCAGAGTTCTACTTGGGGTTCAAGGGGTTCATTCAAAGCGAAAACATCACCTTCGTCCCCACAAGTTTCTCCTAAAATTAAATTTCGGGACGAAATTTCCTAAAGTAGGGGAGACTGTAACACCTGTGTCATTTCAACCATCAAACAAATGCCAAACCAATGAAATATTGTATTTCATACTTTGGACTTGTATAAATATGTGTATCGTTTGCACATATCATTTCTTGTTCGATTTCAAGCTTTAAATCGCTTTCTGGAGGGTTATACGCGCTCTGATGTGTAGATATAACCAGTTTAATCCAACGAACACTCCGGAATAGTGAAATAGGCTTAACATACCTTAAATAACCTTTACATAACTTAGATATAAGTTTTGGAAGGTTTGGTGTGGTGAAATCAAAGTTTAATCGCTTACAGGGACTAAAGTTGACAAACTGCGAAAGTATGCCAATTTGAACTGTAACAGACCTTCCGGAACATGACCATAAGTTAAACATACCATAAATATCCTTTACATAGCTTAGAAATAGGCTTTGAGGTGTTCGGTATGCTAAAATAAACTTTTGTGTCATTCAGGGACTAAAAGTGTCAAAAAGTGCACAAGTTTGCATTTTCGCGCATAACTTACGTTCTGAATACATCCGGACATCCAAAAATTTATGTAAGCACTAAAATATTTTATTTTAGTGTTCGCCATAAGAAAAATCCATTCGTCGCGTCATTTGGTTCGTTTTTCGCGCTTATGCGCATTCCGTCGTAATTAAGCGAACATCGCGTTCGTACGACCAAACGAACCATCATCCGGCATATTTTTGAGTATGTTTTGAGTTCCCTATACTTTAACTTCATTTTAGAGCCTTGAAATGAGGTTAACGGGGTTCAAACGCATCGAAAAAGGCCTTAAACACGTGCAGGGACCATTGCTGCCAAATTTTGAAACTTTCTGATTCAGGGGAGGCAGTAGCGTAGCGCGAGCCCTAAGGGCCTACCTGTCGCGCTACGCGACTGCATGATCTGGACCAGATTCAATGTTTTAAACACAAGTTGCAGCTGAATGATCCTTAACCACATGTTTTAAGTTGCTTAGTCATTAAGATAAGGAACATATGTGGCTTCCATAACCTCTCAACAAGTGTACGGATGTGATCGAATCACGGTTTCCATGAAACGATCTCAACGGTTCACCGAAAACTATATATACCCCATGCCTTTCATTGTTTTAAAGCACTAGAATTCTGATTTGAGAGCTCTAAGTTGAAACCATTGTTTCATACCTGAGTTCTTGGATCGGGATTAGCATTCGGGGACCCTTCGTAAGTATTCTTTCGTTCTTTTCCTTATTTTTACTGCTTTTCGAGTCAGAAAGTCAAACTTTGTTTGACTTTCAGCGTTGACCAGTAATGGTCAATGCGAAGTTCGTTTGAACTTCGCAACGTGATTGTAATCACGATGGTCATGGTCCCTTGGGACTATGCCCACTGATTACCACGTTGTCTAGGGTCGTAGGGTAAGCGATCTAATGAATCGCTTATACCTCGAACCCGACCCAGTTTGGTCGATCATTAGGATCCGACCAAACACATTAGGTGACCATAGTAGGTAGGGAATAACCTTCCGAGGTTATACCCTATGGTCACATCGTTTAAGTAGTTGTATGATAGGTAGTTTATATGCCTTAGGTAAATTACCAGAATACCCTTTTCATGTATAATTGGTAATTAAGTATATGTAACCTAAACCTTTGTCACATAACTGATTATGTAATATGTTTAGGCATATAACACTTGTCATAGGGCTAGTTAGGCGGTCCAAACGCGTTTCACGCGCACGACGCGTTAAAGTAGCATAAGCTACCTTAATGGGTCGCGATGGGTCGAAAGCACTTAGGTTTGGTTTCATTGTAGTATGTAGGCCTTGTTAAACCATATCATATGAGTTCCAATACTCATTTGGTTTACCAAGCCTCATCCTATCCGATCTCCCGATTTAAGTCCGGTTTATTTTTATAGTTTTAGATTGCCGACTGATTCCGTGCTCCCTCTAACTTTGTTTGGTTGTTGTTCAAGACCTCCAAGCATTATCAGGCGAGTACATTATTCCCCTCTTTTACTGTTTTCAAACTGTTTTGGGGTGAAGCATGTGTACCTATATGTTATTTTCATGATTCCAAAAGTATAATTGATTATACATGTTATTATTTATCATTTGACAAATTACATAACTATCTATGATTTAAACATTTATTTCTCAAAGAACATAAAATAAATTGTTGAATTGTACTTATTTTATGTTCACCAGACCGATTGTTAGTATGATATAGCGCTATAGGATTTGACACCCCATTCCTGTTGGCATGGAATGTCTGAAACCAATTTGTTGCTCCATCCAAATAGGGATTGCCTTTGTGGTATTTCTATAGTCTCAAAGGTGTATCTTGATGCACCAGGTCTGAATGAATTCTTAAATCACACTATCAAAGTATAGTTGAATATACTCTCATGTGTGGTATTGTACAAAACCAACATATATATATGAAACCAAAACATAGTTTAATATGTTATTTATCACATCTAAAGCATATTTTGATATGTTATATATGAAACCAAAACATAGTTTAATATGTTATTTATCACATCTAAAGCATATTTTGATATGTTATATATGAAATCAAAAACATAGTTTAATATGTTACTTACAAATCCAAAGTATACTTTTAATATGCTACTATAAGGTTATTTGTTTAATCTTACATTTATTTATACAAATCACATTGAATACATATTACATGATTTACATTAGACATGAACATTTTACATCTTGATGGTTTGGTTTGAATAAGTGATTAAGTAACGATGCGTGTGTAATATGATACAAGCATGGTGGATACGCCGCTGGTACTTCCTATATATAAGTGTTTGTATGGTATTACATATATCGCAGCGTTATTTGAATCATTTTAGTTTGATACATATAAACATTTTATACAAATAACATACTTTTCACAAGACATTGTTTTACAAACAACATATCTTATACAAACTCATTTTTACATGGTTATTCATATAATCATGCATTATTCTCTTATTTATACATATCATCTGAACTTATCATTGTTTTTCAAATAATTTACTAAAACAAATGTTTTTGGGTTAAGAGTCATGGCTATGAGGTTTTACAAATTATAACCCGCTTGATTTGAGTTGGTTAATTAAGTTGCAATATTATACTCTTTTCAAAACAAGGTTTTTAAATAAAGTATTGCAACGTATAAACTAGCCATGATTTCGACACTCCTACAAAACCAATGTATTCGCCAGCATTTCTTTGCTGACCTCGTTTTTACACATGTTTCAGGTACTGCTTCGCAATGATTGTTGATACATGCTACATTTTGGATGGACTCGTGCCTTAGCGACTTAAAACGAGACAATAACTAGTTAACTTATGTTATGTACCCTTTGTTTCTTGTTTAAACAATGTAAACTCTCATAATTGATTAATAAAACGAAACTTTAATTGCCATGGATTTGAAACGATTAATTCTGTTACAACACTCCCCGATATTTCCGCCACGTTTTGTATGTTCTACGTGGTCGGGGTGTGACAGAAAAGATGGTATCAGAGCCAATGGTTATAGGGAATTAGGTTATTAGTAATGCTTTGACCTAGTCTATAACCTTCTTAGGACCCTAACGCGAGTTTACTTGCGTTTAGTCATAAAACAATACCGTCACCTATCCTTAGGCGACGACCACAACAAGAACATAAATTTCAAAACCGCTTTGAAAACTAATCATCTGTTCTAGGATGATTGATTACAAGGTTTTGAACCCTCTATTGTAAGGTTTTGAACTCTCTGTTATAAGGTTTTGAATCCCTTTGAGTTTTCAAATTCTCGTCAAGGTTTTGGGTTTTAAATAATGTGAACACGTGCAAACTGGAAGGGTGAATGCCTGTATTCTGGGTTTTCTGTCTAGGCAAGCACTTCGTATATATCTCATCAGACGCGAGACCAGTTGTGTTTACCTGGGAATTCTTGGGATGAGTGTTCACTTATAGGCGAGCATGTCTTCGCGATACATTATTTTTGACCTATTTACTTTGATTAGTCACCGTCTCATTTGTTTGCCTTAAGTAACAAACAAATGATCGCAATTTTATGCATTGTTATTCTGTTTTCATTTCCCTTGTTCCCTCCCATATCTCCTATTTTCTTCATGGTGTCTCTTCATCGCAACAAGACTCGAGTATCCGGACCAGGTGCTACCACTGCCCAACAAATAGGCGTAGTACTCCAGAAGACCGTTGATTTAGCTATCACCATGAGTCAGCTCAGGAATGAAGCCGTGCAAAGGAACCACTCCTTGGAGAAATCAATGTAACCGTCATCATCCAAATCAAATACCCTGTTACAAATGTACCCACGGTGGACGATGGAGACATTTGGTTAACATGTGTCGCTTTCCTGTTCAAAGCAAAGCAGTTGAAAACCCTGTTGCTGCTTAACCTTCAAGTTCTGCTTCATATGTCGCCTTGGCATATCTAGCGTCTCAACCTCATGAATTTTCTACCTTGTGTATCGACTTAAACACGCCTAGTGCAAGGTGTCGAATCACCTCTCGTTACACAAATTCCAAAATCCATGAAGGATCTTTCTATCCTTATAATCAGATCCTTGTGGATGAATATCACTCAAATCGGAGCCCTTAATTGAATTCTTTGTATGATTCAATACGTACATTACGATTCAATAAGGACAAAGCCAAATTCTTATTAAGATCTTTCTATCTTCATAGATAGATTCTTGAAAATGATTAAAGTACCAAATGAAATCCACGGATTGGATTCCTGGTGTGCTTTAATTATCCATGCTCAAAGACAACAAATTAAAGAATCAAGTTAACTAATTTTTGTGCTTATGTGTTTTCTTATGTGTTTTGTGTTTTATGTGATCCATCCAAATCCTCGTAGAATCTTCCATATCTCATATGAAGGATTCGTAGTAGGATATTCCAAAAAGGTACTATCTTAAATCCTTAATGGACTTCTACGTTGTAGTTAAGTCCCTTGGGTTTTAAAGTACTATTCTAAAACTGGACCTCTTGAATGGTCTGGTTAAACAGACTGATTTTGAAAATCTGATCAAAAATATCATGTGATGATATAAATACAAAGATCCCATAAGTGGTCTATTTAAGGAGATCATACGACGGTTTAGTTAAGAAGATCATATGTTGATCTAGTTAAAAAGATCGTTCGTAGATCAAATTAAAAGGACCCTTTTGTGGTCTAGTCAGGTCGCTTTATGTTTATTCAATTGATTTTTTTCCCATACGCATTATGAAATGAACTGTGCGGACTGTGCAAGGAACTACGTAATTATGGAGGCCTACATAATTATGGAATTCAGTGCACAGAAACCACAGGGAATTTTGTCATGTGTTAAGACCCATAGTGACAAGAGTAATGATACGGGAGAAGTATTGGACTTCGACCAATGTCATTTATTCTTACACTTCGCAATTCTGATCTCAATCACACACCAAGTTTCCTATGATGAGTCTTCATAAGAAACGTTCTTCTGTCCGTAGTTCAAAACTTCATGTTTTGTTACTACAATGACATCACTTTGAGGGTTGACATTTTCGCTAAGAATCCTAACATGGCCCAGAGTTCTACTTGGGGTTCAAGGGGTTCATTCAAAGCGAAAACATCACCTTCGTCCCCACAAGTTTCTCCTAAAATTAAATTTCGGGACGAAATTTCCTAAAGTAGGGGAGACTGTAACACCTGTGTCATTTCAACCATCAAACAAATGCCAAACCAATGAAATATTGTATTTCATACTTTGGACTTGTATAAATATGTGTATCGTTTGCACATATCATTTCTTGTTCGATTTCAAGCTTTAAATCGCTTTCTGGAGGGTTATACGCGCTCTGATGTGTAGATATAACCAGTTTAATCCAACGAACACTCCGGAATAGTGAAATAGGCTTAACATACCTTAAATAACCTTTACATAACTTAGATATAAGTTTTGGAAGGTTTGGTGTGGTGAAATCAAAGTTTAATCGCTTACAGGGACTAAAGTTGACAAACTGCGAAAGTATGCCAATTTGAACTGTAACAGACCTTCCGGAACATGACCATAAGTTAAACATACCATAAATATCCTTTACATAGCTTAGAAATAGGCTTTGAGGTGTTCGGTATGCTAAAATAAACTTTTGTGTCATTCAGGGACTAAAAGTGTCAAAAAGTGCACAAGTTTGCATTTTCGCGCATAACTTACGTTCTGAATACATCCGGACATCCAAAAATTTATGTAAGCACTAAAATATTTTATTTTAGTGTTCGCCATAAGAAAAATCCATTCGTCGCGTCATTTGGTTCGTTTTTCGCGCTTATGCGCATTCCGTCGTAATTAAGCGAACATCGCGTTCGTACGACCAAACGAACCATCATCCGGCATATTTTTGAGTATGTTTTGAGTTCCCTATACTTTAACTTCATTTTAGAGCCTTGAAATGAGGTTAACGGGGTTCAAACGCATCGAAAAAGGCCTTAAACACGTGCAGGGACCATTGCTGCCAAATTTTGAAACTTTCTGATTCAGGGGAGGCAGTAGCGTAGCGCGAGCCCTAAGGGCCTACCTGTCGCGCTACGCGACTGCATGATCTGGACCAGATTCAATGTTTTAAACACAAGTTGCAGCTGAATGATCCTTAACCACATGTTTTAAGTTGCTTAGTCATTAAGATAAGGAACATATGTGGCTTCCATAACCTCTCAACAAGTGTACGGATGTGATCGAATCACGGTTTCCATGAAACGATCTCAACGGTTCACCGAAAACTATATATACCCCATGCCTTTCATTGTTTTAAAGCACTAGAATTCTGATTTGAGAGCTCTAAGTTGAAACCATTGTTTCATACCTGAGTTCTTGGATCGGGATTAGCATTCGGGGACCCTTCGTAAGTATTCTTTCGTTCTTTTCCTTATTTTTACTGCTTTTCGAGTCAGAAAGTCAAACTTTGTTTGACTTTCAGCGTTGACCAGTAATGGTCAATGCGAAGTTCGTTTGAACTTCGCAACGTGATTGTAATCACGATGGTCATGGTCCCTTGGGACTATGCCCACTGATTACCACGTTGTCTAGGGTCGTAGGGTAAGCGATCTAATGAATCGCTTATACCTCGAACCCGACCCAGTTTGGTCGATCATTAGGATCCGACCAAACACATTAGGTGACCATAGTAGGTAGGGAATAACCTTCCGAGGTTATACCCTATGGTCACATCGTTTAAGTAGTTGTATGATAGGTAGTTTATATGCCTTAGGTAAATTACCAGAATACCCTTTTCATGTATAATTGGTAATTAAGTATATGTAACCTAAACCTTTGTCACATAACTGATTATGTAATATGTTTAGGCATATAACACTTGTCATAGGGCTAGTTAGGCGGTCCAAACGCGTTTCACGCGCACGACGCGTTAAAGTAGCATAAGCTACCTTAATGGGTCGCGATGGGTCGAAAGCACTTAGGTTTGGTTTCATTGTAGTATGTAGGCCTTGTTAAACCATATCATATGAGTTCCAATACTCATTTGGTTTACCAAGCCTCATCCTATCCGATCTCCCGATTTAAGTCCGGTTTATTTTTATAGTTTTAGATTGCCGACTGATTCCGTGCTCCCTCTAACTTTGTTTGGTTGTTGTTCAAGACCTCCAAGCATTATCAGGCGAGTACATTATTCCCCTCTTTTACTGTTTTCAAACTGTTTTGGGGTGAAGCATGTGTACCTATATGTTATTTTCATGATTCCAAAAGTATAATTGATTATACATGTTATTATTTATCATTTGACAAATTACATAACTATCTATGATTTAAACATTTATTTCTCAAAGAACATAAAATAAATTGTTGAATTGTACTTATTTTATGTTCACCAGACCGATTGTTAGTATGATATAGCGCTATAGGATTTGACACCCCATTCCTGTTGGCATGGAATGTCTGAAACCAATTTGTTGCTCCATCCAAATAGGGATTGCCTTTGTGGTATTTCTATAGTCTCAAAGGTGTATCTTGATGCACCAGGTCTGAATGAATTCTTAAATCACACTATCAAAGTATAGTTGAATATACTCTCATGTGTGGTATTGTACAAAACCAACATATATATATGAAACCAAAACATAGTTTAATATGTTATTTATCACATCTAAAGCATATTTTGATATGTTATATATGAAACCAAAACATAGTTTAATATGTTATTTATCACATCTAAAGCATATTTTGATATGTTATATATGAAATCAAAAACATAGTTTAATATGTTACTTACAAATCCAAAGTATACTTTTAATATGCTACTATAAGGTTATTTGTTTAATCTTACATTTATTTATACAAATCACATTGAATACATATTACATGATTTACATTAGACATGAACATTTTACATCTTGATGGTTTGGTTTGAATAAGTGATTAAGTAACGATGCGTGTGTAATATGATACAAGCATGGTGGATACGCTGCTGGTACTTCCTATATATAAGTGTTTGTATGGTATTACATATATCGCAGCGTTATTTGAATCATTTTAGTTTGATACATATAAACATTTTATACAAATAACATACTTTTCACAAGACATTGTTTTACAAACAACATATCTTATACAAACTCATTTTTACATGGTTATTCATATAATCATGCATTATTCTCTTATTTATACATATCATCTGAACTTATCATTGTTTTTCAAATAATTTACTAAAACAAATGTTTTTGGGTTAAGAGTCATGGCTATGAGGTTTTACAAATTATAACCCGCTTGATTTGAGTTGGTTAATTAAGTTGCAATATTATACTCTTTTCAAAACAAGGTTTTTAAATAAAGTATTGCAACGTATAAACTAGCCATGATTTCGACACTCCTACAAAACCAATGTATTCGCCAGCATTTCTTTGTTGACCTCGTTTTTACACATGTTTCAGGTACTGCTTCGCAATGATTGTTGATACATGCTACATTTAGGATGGACTCGTGCCTTAGCGACTTAAAACGAGACAATAACTAGTTAACTTATGTTATGTACCATTTGTTTCTTGTTTAAACAATGTAAACTCTCATAATTGATTAATAAAACGAAACTTTAATTGCCATGGATTTGAAACGATTAATTCTGTTACAACACTCCCCGATATTTCCGCCACGTTTTGTATGTTCTACGTGGTCGGGGTGTGACACTACTCCTTTCCAAGGAGAAACTTTCAATAGTACCTTGTCTCCAACTTGGAATTCTAACGGCTTACGTCGATTATCTGCATAACTTTTCTGCCGATCTCGAGCCGTCTTCAATCTTTCCTTTATTTGAGTGATCTTGTCGGTGGTTTCTTGTACTATTTGAGGACCTGATAATTGACTTTCTCCTATTTCTGCCCAACAAACTGGAGTTCTACACATGCGTCCATAGAATGCTTCAAATGGGGCAGCTTCAATGCTTGAATGGTAACTATTGTTATATTAGAATTCGATTAAGGGTAGGTGGTCATCCCAGTTTCCACCAAAATCTATTACACATGCTCTGCGCATGTCTTCTAGAGTTTGGATTGTCCTTTCACTTTGTCCGTCTGTTTGAGGATGGTATGCAGTGCTTAAATTCAGTCGGGTTCCCATTGCTTCCTGGAAACTTGTCCAGAAGTGGGAAGTGAAACGACTATCTCTATCCGATACAATGGAGAGTGGGACTCCGTGTAAGGATACTACTTCTTCTACATACAACTTTGCTAATTTTTCCATGCTGAAGGTTTCCTTCATGGGTAGAAAATGAGCTGATTTGGTTAATCGATCCACAATTACCCAAATCGCGTCATTACCTTTTCTGGTTTTGGGCAATTTAGTAACAAAATCCATAGTTATAAGTTCCCATTTCCATACAGGCATTTCTAATTGTTGGAGTAATCCTGAAGGTTTCTGGTGTTCTGCCTTAACTTGTGAACAAGTAAGACACTTAGAAATATATTTAGCTATGTCCTTTTTCATTCCTATCCACCAGAAATTATTCCTTAAATCTTGGTACATCTTATTATTTCCAGGGTGCATGGTATACCTAGATTTATGGGCTTCCTCTAAAATCTTATTTCTTAACTCTCCTTGCTTAGGTACCCAAATCCTCTTTTTGTGGAATCTCCAAATTCCATCAGCTCCTTGCTCTAATTCCTTTATTCATCCTTTCATTCCTTCAACATCATCCTTGATTGCTATTTCTTGAATGTTCTTTAGTTGTTCCATTAAGTCTAATTGTAGACTTAATCTAAGAGCATGAACTCGTCGTTGTTTCTCATGATATTTACGACTTAAGGCATCTGCAACTACATTTGCCTTTCCTTCGTGATATTGAATATCACAGTCGTAGTCACTTAAAATTTCCATCCATCTTCTTTGCCTCATGTTTAATTCTTTTTGCCCAAATATGTATCTTAAGCTTTTATGATCTGTATAGATAGTGAACTTACTTCCGTACAGATAATGTCTCCAAATCTTAAGAGCAAAAATTACAGCTCCTAATTCTAAGTCATGAGTAGTATAATTTTCCTCGTGCTTTTTCAATTGCCTTGAGGCGTACGCAATTACCTTCTTGCGTTGCATCAGCACACATCTTAATCCTAGCTTAGAAGCATCACAATAAACTTCAAAATCTTATGTCCCTTCTGGTAAAGCAAGAATTGGGGCATTTGTTAACCTTTGCTTTAAAATCTTAAAAGCCTCTTCTTGCCTAGGTCCCCATTCAAACTTAACTGCCTTGCAGGTTAGCTTAGTTAATGGCACAACTATCTTGGAAAATCCTTAATAAAGCGCCTATAGTATCCAGCTAATCCTAGGAAACTTCGAATTTCCATAGCTGTTTGCGGGACCTTCCATTTGGTGATCGCTTCTATTTTAGCAGGATCCACATGAATACCTTCGTGATTCACCATGTGACCTAAGAATTGCACCTCCTGTAGCCAAAATTCGCACTTCGAGAATTTGGCATAAAGTTTTTCGTTTCTTAACAAAGTTAAGAGTGCATGCAGGTGCTTACAATGCTCATCCTGACTATTGGAATAAATGAGTATGTTGTCGATAAAGACAATTACAAATTTATCCAAGTACGGTTTACAGATCCTATTCATCATGTCCATAAATGCTGCTGGAGAATTTGTTAGTCCGAAGGGCATGACTATAAACTCATAATGACCATACCTAGTTCTGAAAGCAGTTTTAGGTATGTCTTCTTCTTGTACCTTCAACTGATGGTATCCGGAGCGTAAATCTATCTTGGAAAAATATCTAGCTCCCTGAAGTTGATCGAATAGATCATCAATCCTAGGTAATGGGTATCGATTCTTAATTGTAACCTTATTCAATTCCCGATAATCGATACACATTCGCATCGACCCATCTTTCTTCTTTACGAACAACACTGGTGCTCCCCAAGGGGATGAACTAGGTTGTATAAATCCTTTACTTAGCAATTCATCTAACTGCTTTTTCAATTCTAGCATTTCAGTGGGTGCTAACCGATAAGGTGCCTTGGCTATCGGTGTAGTTCCAGAAATTAGATGAATTCTAAATTCTACTTCCCTATCGGGTGGTAGTCCAGGTAGTTCTTCCTGAAATACGTCCGGGTATTCTGATACTACTGAATTTTTCTTAAGTTCCTTACCTTTAGTGTTAATGATTGCTGAAATCATATATACTATTTCTTGTTTTCTTGAATAACTGGCCAATTTCATTACTGAAATGAATTTCATTGGCTTACATGGCTTATCTCCTGTAATTACCACTAATTCTCCTGTGGGTGTATGTATTTCTATGGAATTTTTGTCACAGAGAATTCGAGCATGGTTGGCTACTAACCAATCCATTTCTAATACCACATCAAATTCGGCTAAATTCATAGGTAATAGGTTTGCAGAAAACTTATGGCCTAAGAGTTCTATCTTTCCTTCTCGCAAAACCTTATCTATGTTAACAGAATTCCCATCTGCCGTTTCTACCGTAAAAAATTATCTAAGTTTGGTTAAAGGTAGGTTAAGAGCTTGGCAGAATGAAGTATTTATAAAACTTTGGTTTGCACCAGAGTCAAATAATACTTTTGCATAAACGTTGTGAACCAAGAACGTACCAGCTATCACGTCAGGAATTAGTTCTGCTTCCTGAGTAGTCAACTAGAAGGCTCTTGTGTTCTTCTTGGTAGCTCCTTCTGCAGGTTTGGTTTTGTTGTCAGCTGGTTTGGCCAATTTCGGGCAGTCTGGCCTAAAATGTCCAGCTTCTCCGCAGTTGTAGCAGATTGTTGCTTTATTCTTCCTACAATCTTCTTCTTGGTGACCCAGGATTTTGTAGAAATTGCAATACCCTTTGCATCTTCCAAAATGCTTTCTTTTGTAGGTATTGCAAAATGGAACAGTGGAAGATTTCCTGGTTCCCTTTTTCTTGAAATTACTACTGTTACCCACACGGAATCCTTGGGTAATCTTTTTGGCCACTTCCTTTTTCCGGTTTTCTTCTCTTGTTTGTACCAGCCCGTCAGTTAGAGTGTTAGCTAATTCCACCGCATCGTCAATAGTGCGTGGTCTCGTAGCTTTAACGATATCACGGATTTCGCCAATCAATCCCCAAATATAGCGGGAAATAAGTACCGGCTCTGGCGAAGCCAGGGTTGGTACCACTCTCGCATACTCGAAGAATGTCGAAGTATACCCTCGACAGTCTACATCCACCATTCGGTGGTTTAAGAATTTATTTGCCATTTTCTCCTTTTCATATTCAGGGCAGAATTTTCTTTCCACCAGCTGCTTAAATTCTTCCCAGCTCATGGCATAGGCCACATCGCTTCCCTTGGCTTGTAGTACTGTATTCCACCATTCTAGCGCCCCTTTTTTAAAAGGATGCGACGCGTACATGACCTTGTCTTCCTCAGCACATTTACTTATTTTAATCACTGCCTCGGTTTTCTCTAACCAACGCAGTGCAGCAGTCGCCTCTTCGTTGCCTGCAAATTCAGCTGGTTTACAGGCAAGAAATTCCTTATAAGTGAAACCAGGTGTTGCAGCTTTCATTCTCTTAAGGAGTGGGACTTGCATTCCATCGTTATCGTTATTAGTATTGTTGCCGCCTCCGTTTACGCAATTACTGAAGTTATCTCCATGAGTACGTTTACTAGGAATAATTTGTTGAGGTTCAACTAGATTTCGAGCAGCAGCAAGGATTGCTGGAATAGCATTGGCTATTCCCTGAGCAACGATATTCTCGATATCTTGCCTATTCAGAAATTGATCTTCATGGTTTTGTTCGTATTGGTTACCCTCGTTAACTTGTTCATTACCAGTGTGTGCCATCTGGTAATTAATATATATAAATCATTAGCAGAACATAATTAACAACCAAACAATCGCATATAATCATATTAACATGTATAGCCAAAATTATCGATTTTTCGACGTTCGATATCTTATATATTATAATAGTCATCTGTACACATTGGTTATCTTACAAGAGTTTTATTTTTAGTTATTTCACATGATTATATTTTTATTTATTATATTGTTATTAAACACATATTCTCACAACCACACAACCACAGTCAGCTTGGCATTTCAGAAACGACGCTCCCTCTCGTCGTACTTCCATGATATCCTTTCCCCTACTTCCCTAATTCGGTTTCCTGCATCAATCAGCTCCTCGCCATAATGACGGAGTTCCGCCAAGTTTTCGGTGCTCATTGGTGGATGTAGTGGAGGTTTAAGGTCAAATTGATGGAAAAAGGTATTAGGGTTGTTTAGGAGATTCTGAAACTGCCAGTCGGTGGTCTACCACTCTTCTAGCTCTGCTGGTAGAGGTTGGGAATGGATAATAGGATCTGGGATTTCAGGCTCTAGATCAACTGGAAGTTGTGCTTCCGCTGGGTAATTAAAGAGGTTTTCACCGGCAGGTCTGATGAGGTCACTAAGTGCTAGTTTATGGTCCAGCTCCTCCCAGGGTGGCATTTTTTGGTTTTGCCTGGAACTTTCTCCAATCTCTATTCTCTTGCCTTTATCCATCGGATCCTCTGTCTTTATTATTTTCCGTGTTGATGGCTTCATTCTACTCACACGCCTCCAGCCCACTAATCTTCTTCTTTTCTTTGGCTTTGGTTTCTCCGGAGGTTGGGCTTGAAATTCCATAGGTTCATCATTGTCGGCACAATAACCGGTAAAGTCTCTGGAAACTTCCACATTAACATAATAGAGATTGAGATTCTGAAGAGCTTCAAACAACTCATTCATGCTGTTTAGCAGATATAAAGAAACACAAAATTCTAGGTTAAAATTGATAATGAAATTTTCACAAGATCACAGAATGGCAATTCAGAAGAAAATTAATTACAAATATCTAACACAATTAAACAGATTGATTAAAACGAAATATTATGATTTTTTTATATCTATTACAATTTACAACTGAAATTCGAAATATACTAGTGATTCCGCATCCGTAAATTATTTTAGTCTAGCTAGGTTATAGGAGTATCATTCTCAACATGTGATTATGTAAAGTTTTATCCTGTTTCTTTCTTCTACTAAGTTGTTATCTAAAGTTTCTGGCTCGTAGGTGACATAAGTGCTGGTGATTCAACTATAAGTTAACATTTACTGCTGTAGTGGCTAACATGTAGAGATTTTCCCATTTTTCGTCTAATTCATCTTCCCATGGCGGGTTATTGCCTATTTCCTTAGTCTCCTTATTAATTATCACTCCTTTTGTTTGTGACTTCCTCATTTTCTCTTGAGTTTTTCTAATAATCCAACTTCTTTTCTTAATGGTAAGTGGTTTCTCAAATTGTGCCTTACGAACAAATATTCCTTCCTCAGTATCCGCTGAGTATCTTGAGGAATTTGATTGGAATGAGGTTCCCTTATCTTTTGGTGAACTATCTAATTAAGGATCGATGTCCGAAATTCTTTGCTTAGCCATACTGTAAACTAACAAATAGTCAAATAACAAAATACATAATTACAAAATGACAATCAGAAAATTAAGTATTTCTAAATACTTAATTGGCTTAAATCAGTGGCTCTGATACCACCTTTTTCTGTCACGGCCCCCGTCCCGGTTTGACCCGGTCCAGGGGCCGCGGGACAGAAATCCCGTGGTATGTATTTAATGTGGCAGCGGAATTATTAACAGGATCGTTTAAAACTTTAAATGCCCGATTATTTTATTTCATAATTCGGGATAACCCCCGTAATTTACAATAGAGGAATTTCACAAGGAAATTCCCTTTTTTACACAAAACATGTTTATTTATTTATTTGAGCCACTACTTCAAGCTTGTTAGTGCTCAGTAGCACTTTTCCTTGATTCACAGTAGGTCACCTGAAACATGTTTGAAAAATATTTTTATCAGCGGGGAAATACTGGCGAGTCACTCAAATTTGATAAAACGATACATAGTTATAAATTACAGCATAAGAGCGATTACAATGGCTTTTATCTTATTTTTATCTGGCGCCATGTCAACTCCTGGTGACGATGGTCATACCACTATTGGGTCCTTTCACCCAAGTAGTGATGATTATCACTGTTAGGATTTATTAGCCTAACCGTGAGAAATTAGTAATGTGCACAATACCCCACTAGCCAGTGATTTAAGATAACCATGACTTAATCCCTGTAATTATAACTTTTGAAAATAATTGGAGTATTGTAAAACATTGTTGATAAAAGAGAATGACTCACATTGCAGATTTATACGGGCAGAGTTTAGCCTACTGATTAGCCTTGTAACCTAATTTAAATAACAAATCACAGGAACTAGGCCGGTAACTAATACAGCATTTACGATAACTCACGAGATTAAAACCCTCACAACGAATGCCAAAGTGCAATACTTAAACATCCATCGAATTCACGACGAATGACAAAGTATAGCCCTAATATGGGCAGCACTTAAACATCCATCGGATAGTTTCAATCAATCGGACATTGAATCGTAGCAGCGATCGAGTTAATACCCTGTATCGTAGTAGCACCTCGATATCTTAAATTTCGAATTTGAGTAGTATAACTTTGTTTTTGAGAATTGTTTTCGACACCAGTGAACTGCTCATGATCGGATCTATTTATAGGTGAAAAATGGGGTTTACGTGGCCCGCGTAAGCCCCCTCTTAATCCTTACGCGGCCCGCGAGGCCACCTAGTCGTAGATTAGGGCATCCGTGTCACTGGTAGGCATGCCACGTGTGTGACACGTGGACCGGGAACACTTATCCGGTCAACAGGGCTTTGACGCGGCCCGCGTGAGGTTATTCTTAACCCTTACGTGGCCCGCCTGAAGACCAGATTTCTTGTTTTCTTGGTTTTTCATGCACAGTAGGTTTTCAGGGATCCGGGTTTTCACTTACGGTTTGTTTTAGGACATTTTTTAGGATCCTTACATCAGTACCTTTTAGTTTTATACTAACTATAGTTAAAGAATAGAATCACTTGGATGCAAATACAAAGGGTCTCCTATGTCCAACGTACTAATCAAGGTCTGAGAAGTACCTTCACCATCACCCATGATATCAACACACAAAACAAGAACACAGAATACACAGACAAACAAAGGTTATCAACAGATAACATCAAATACAAGACAGATAGAACCACACAGATCCTAAGGCGAAGCTGAGTCAGGGACCAGATTCCAGGTTCGTCACTCTATTGTGCTTGGACAAGCCTTTACTCAGGAGCCACACTAACAAAAGAAACCAGGAAACAACACAGAATATAAACAACAAAAATAGATTTAAACAACAACTACAAAAATGCAACAATTAGCAATTAGACTCGATCAAGTGCCGGCCCAACTAGTCCGGTAAACAGGGAAGGCCTAGACACAACAACAATATGATGCTGAAAGAAAAAACCAAGAGATAGGAATAAGAACAATCTTACAGTGGGTGCAAAGCTTCAAACAATAACAGACTAGTAATTTTCAAGAACTACTAGATCTGATATATATAAAATACCACAAAACACTACTGGTTAGTTTGCCCTAAAACTTTCAAGAGTTTTAAAGACTAACGCAGAGTGCAGATCCACCAGAAGATGTGTAATGCTCACCAGCACCAGAAAACCCTAACTAGGGTTTCATCTTCACAATAACAGACCACCGAACTCCCAAGATCAAGAGGATCTAAACCAACAGCAAATAGATCCGCAAACCATAGAAAATCAGGAGCGAACCTAAACACCGAAACAACAACAAAATCAGATAAACAGCAGAGAAATAACATAGATCAAGAGCATCTAAGCTCTGATACCATGTAAAATTTTATGAATCAAATACAAACACAAATCAACACAAGAAATAGCGACAAAACAGGTGACAAAATCTTATTAACCAACCCAAAAGATTTTCCCCCCAAAATACCCTAGATCTTACAATCGTAAGATCTGAACAATACAAGATACAAATAGTATCCAGATGATCATACAAAGATGATCATCAACATAACCAGACAATCTCTCAGATACAGTTGAGAGATTGTTTCTACAATCTTGAACAATGAAACCCTAACAGAGAGAATACACAGGATACAATGCAAAAACAATGAACAACTAAACAACTAGAGAGATGAAAACTCCTTTTATAAGGTGAAACATTGAAGTTTCACTTTAGTCCAAAGCTATCGCCCAAGATGATCGGAGTCCCTCAGAAGTTAACAAAAGCCCCTCCAGATATTTATCCTGTTGCAACAAACACAACAACCATAACAGCCCAATAACCAGGAGCCCAATTGTGAAATAAGAGCCCATAATAAATAAACGCCAACAAGCCCAATGAATGACAATTGTAAACCCATCATATTTCTACAATAACTAAGATTTAATTATAGATAGTTATTATATATTCATTAACAAGTAAATTTAATATATAAAATTAATTATAAATTTTTTAAATAAACTTATTTCTTACTTAAAAACTAGTATCACCAAATTAAAAATTATTTTTGTTAAAATATTATCAAAAAAAGGAAGAATAATGATAATAATTGTTTTATTATGATTTCTAAAAAATTAAATATTTAATATGGTTAGATTATTTGAATGGTAAAAACATGTCAAATAACAAAGCTCTACTCACCACCGTAACCTTGGTCGAGATAGTCTTGTTGTACAAAACTCTGCTCACCACAGTAACCATGGTTATGATAGTTTGGCTAACCGTACGGATATTCAGCTTAAGGATACGGTTCACCTCCGTATCCGTAATTCGAATAGCTGTATAGTGCGTACGAGTCTTCCACAGGGATATCCAAGTCCAGTGGCACCGTATTGTCACAATAACGGATGCCAGAGACAACCTCCCCTTCCCTCATGTTGGACGAGACCGGTTTCTTGTACGAGTAAGAAATAGCGGTCCCTTCGTAAGAATCTGGAACAATGGACTTGTCAGAGTATTCACTGAAAAGGTTGTTTCTAAACCACGACATCGTATTTTGAAGAAACGCCACTAAAACAACAAAACACGCGTTTGTTTGAAACACTTTTGCAATTTGGAATTTAAATGAAATGTTGAATGCATGGTCTGCCTTCTTAAAGTACAAGAATTTGGGGTCGAAGCGCGGCGCTTTAGTCGAAGCGCGGCGCTTTAGTCGAAGCGCAACGCTTAGGGTTCCTCGTGACTCGGCTGACAACATCGTACCGAATCAAACCTCGTATCAAAGTTACATCAGCTCACATCACCTTTTGTCTGGAAAAGAACCCTAAACGCCACGCTTTTTGCCAAAGTGCGGCGCTTTAAGGGGTGTGGAAATAAGGATGCGTGTGTAAATATTATGATCCATTCTTTTCTTTTTATTTCAATTTTTTAAAAAACGTGCATTACTTTCAAGTTTTTAAACATTTAAAAAAGTTAATTAAATTATATAACTAAATCTTATCAAAAGCTTTTAAACATTCCATTTATTGTATCACCGAGTATTATCCAAAGTTTTGTAAGAATTGTATGCCTATATTTGTGTATAGAACTAAAAACATGGAGTTTTATAACGGTGGAATTTCACAACTTCAAAACTAATTACTTTTAGAAAAAAAGTGTAAAAAGTAAGAAAAGGGTGAATTTAGCCCACCCAAAAAATATTGGCTGATGCATTGTGATAGTGAATTATTGGTTAAAGATTAATCTTCAAATATTTGGCTGGTTCAGAGATGTTTTTGGAGCTATTATAATATCTTATTTTTTTAATGGATGATTGGTTAAAACAAGAGATTTTTTCGAAAAGATAGAAGCATGTGGTTGATAGCTTTGAGTGGATGGGTTACTGAACATTAGGTACACGATTTTTATATCTTTATTTTTCTAGATACATTAGACTGAACGTAGTGGGGCGGTATGCCCTTGCATGGCGCCGGCATAACCCCCACAACACCAAAACACCCAGCGCTATCAATCGAAAATAAATTTGGGGGTGGCGCGATATGCATAACGGCGGTATGATTGTTTAAAGTTTTTGGTTTATATATGTTTGGTCCCTGCAAATCGGAGATGAAGTAGTGTAGGTCCTGCAAATCGGACCTGAAGACCGAGAACAAGCCGGAATTTCAGCCGGAGAAGAAGGCCGGAGAAGAAGACCTGAAGACCGAGAAGAAGCCTATTTTTGTTTTAAAGTTTTACACTTTGGTCCCTGCATTTTACACTTTGGTCCCTGCATTTTTTTTTTTTGTTACTGTAATGTTTTTATTTTAATAATTGAGTAATGATTAGGCGGGAGCTTTATGACTACGGGCTTAAATGCATAACGCCCACCCGCCCACGTGGCGCGCCACGTGTCGCATAACGCCCACAAAGGGGGTTATGACTACACATGGCCTTAGAATGTGTAATATTTTCATGCAAATATTTTCCTAGATACATTAGAATGTTTAATATTTTCTTGCAAATGTTAAGGGGCCTTTTTGTTCATGAAATTCTAGGGAATTGAAATTGGAAAAGAAAATTTTTCTATCTAAAATCATGTTTGGTTGCTCATTAGATGGAATTGAAATTGGAAAATTTTCCTTTATTCAATGGAATTCATTTTTCTTTCACGTACCGATGGAATGTTAAACATTCCAATGAAATATTTAAAACTGACCGAAAAAACCCTCCCATTCTCACAACCAAACACCCAAAAATTTGTTGATCAAAAGCAAGAAGAATGAATGCGAAACTAACAACAATCAATGTGAACATAAATCAAGAAATCAATTGAGCAACTCGGAGTCGTTCTTGGTTTCTACCTCAATCAAATTCGAATCGGAACTTCAAAGTCTGTCTCATCCTTGGTTCCAGCAGATGAAAAATAACCCTTGCCTTGATGGTTTGTACTTCAAAGAATCCTTCATTTAGATCGAAAATGGTGAATTGAAAATCGATTTATAAATAAAAAATTGCATTGAAAGATATCAAAACTCAAAATTAAAAGTTGTGCTTTTTATTTGAAATTCTTTTTAATAGATAAAAAAGATCTTGCTTTAGTGGAACATTCCATTGATTCATATTAAAAGTTATAATAAAAAAATGTAAATCAATATATAAATAAAAATCTTAGTCAACGGAAAAGGTGAAGAGAAGATAAGAACTTGAACCAGGGGTAATTGCAGAAAAAAGGTGGGGAGTTAGGAAAGGGTAAGTTTGTCTTTTCATTTTTTATGAATCAAATTTCATTAAAAAATTTACCAACCAAACACTAAATAAAATTTTAAAGGATTTCATTCAAATTACAATTTAGATTCTATTTTTAATTTCTTTAAAAAGTATTCCTTGAACCAAACATGCCCTAAGGTACGGGTGTGCAAAGTCGGTTAACCATTCGATTAATCGAAAATCGATGGTCGGTTAACCGTTGTTCGGTTAATTATTGATTATGGATCGGTTTCGGTTAATTTCAGTTAAGTTAATTATCTAATGTATATAAAACTTGTAAAATATAAACTTATGAATATAAAACTTACAAAATTATATAGATACCACATGCATATTTGTAATGGGCCCAATGTACATAATAAAACAAACATAAATAAACCCTTAATTGGAATAAAAGGTTAAAGAAATATGGTGGACCGTGAACTTACAAATTATATTACATTAAGAGAGTTTGGTATATATATATGGCGGGGGATTCTATAATGAACACTAGTGTATTTGTGAACTGATTGAAAAAAATCTGAATTCCATCTCTTGATAGAATCTCAATTTCAATCTTAATTTGTTTGGTTGACAATGGAATTTGAATTGGAATCGGACATAAATTCCTTCAAATTCCCTTAACTAAAGGATTCAAAATTCTTTCTATATGTGAAGGAATTAAAGTAAATTCATTAGAATCTTCGACCGTTTCAATCTAAACGGTTTCGACCCGTACAATTTCGACTCGAAGCTTATTGACACGAACAATTTTAAACCGAACTATTTCCATGATAACCGTTTCAACCCGTACAGTTTGGAACCGAATTGCTTTGACACGAAGCGTTTCGACGTGAACCGTTTTGACGCGAACCGTTTTGACGCGAACCGTTTTGACGTGAACCATTTCGACGCGAACCGTTTTGACGCGAACCGTTTCGACCCATATCGTTCCCACCAGAACCAGGGGTGGTGGGTGCCGAGTTGATGTATTCAATTCATTTGACAACCAAATACATCAAAAACGGAATTGAGATTCCAATTCCAATTGGAATATTTTTAAATTCCAAATCTAATTCCCACAAGTTCTAATTCCTATATAAATTCCAATTACAATTCCAATTACAATTCCAATTCTAAAACATTCTGTGAACCAAACGCCCCTAAGGATGTTTTATGAATTCTCATTTAAAAGACAAAAAAAAAATATAATATAAAAAAATAAAGAGTTAAATGCCATTTTAGTCCCTGTGTTTTGGATCATTTTGATAGTTTAGTCTAAAGGTTTCATTTTTCACTTGTGGATCCAAAAATGTTTTACCGTTGTCATTTTAGTCCACTGGGTTAACTTTATCTATTATTTCTGTTAACGAGAAAGACAATTCGGTCATTTTATATGGCCGAATTGTCCTTATACTTCACAGAATTACATATAAAATAACTGAATTGCCCTTCTTATAAACAGAAAAAATGGATAAAGTTAATTTAGTGGACTAAATGGCAACGATGAAACATTTATGGAACCACAGGAGAAAAATGAAACATTTGAACTAAACTGACAAAATTGCCAAAACCACAAGGACTAAAATGGCATTTAAATCAAAAATAAAAAATAATTAGATTTTTTTACGTCACGCGTTGCGGCGAAACGGAGTAAATGATAATGTAAAACAAATGTTATTTGAAAATTTAGCATGTTGTTAAAAAAGCCTAACCGTTAGAATCGGTTCAGATGCTATCATTGTACCATATTACGATACCAAATAAATACTTTATGTTGAATATAAATTCGTTTTTAATAGAACTTATAATGATCGACGTTAAAAATTAAACACAATTACGTACTTAAGCTTTTAGAAAAAAATAACGAACATAAGTTATTAAAGAAATATCAAATTAATTGAGAAAGCAAAGATGAATTAAAAGAAGGAAAAAAAAATATTAAACAAAAATAAATGATAAAAGAAATATAGTTTTTGAAAAGAAAAAAAAATACGAAGCTAAAAGTAAATATAATAGTAAAAGGAAAAAATGAAAATATGTAAAAAGTTAAAAGTAATTATTAAAAATATCATATTGATATAATAAAATATTAAAAAACTATATATTATTTTAAAATTAAAATTACTATTTTCATGTCAGTTTCTATAAAATATATATATATAATATAATAAAATGGGACCAAAACAGTCAGAACGGACTCACCAAACAAACTGACTATCCCTACCCGACCGGCTTAGTTTGTCGTTTCCCAAACCACAGTCGCTAAACATCCTGAAATTTTCAATTCACCTGCCCGACCGGAATGTGAAAACCGGTGCTTACAATATTACAGTCCCCTCGTTGAAGAAAAAAGATCTAAGAATTTAAATTATTGTTGTTAATTCAATATTTTTTTTTTCATATTTGTCCATGTAGAAACTGAAATCAATTTCTCTTCCGCTTCTACTCGTCCCCATGTACTCATTATTCAACCAACATGTTATTATAATTAAAAGTGATTCCATATTGACTGCTTAAAATTTTAAATTATTACACAAAACACTAAAAGAAGCATATAAAATGTTAGAGTAAACCTCAATTTTCGTCCTTGTGGTTTGCTTGTTTTAACAGTTTAAGTCCAATAGTTTGAACATTGCAATTTTCATCCAATAGTTTGCTTAATCAATCAATTATAATCCATTGACTTATAACTTCCATTTGTCCCACCCCACGTGCCCCTCACATGAGGGGCATTTATGTCCTTTAATTTGATTAGTAGTCTGAGTGCAATAAAAAACCCCAGACCTTTGCATAATCCCTTCTTTCTTCTTTTAAGAAAACCCTCAAAACTTCCCTTCAAAATTCCATACAATTATTGTTGCGATCATCAGATTGAAGCTATGATTGAAGAGTTTAAGCTATGGATTATGCGACATCCAGGAACACATTTCGATCCCGTTCAAGCATACGGTTAGTATTTTTGAGTTTGAAAATTTGAAACTTTTGTTTAATATATGTCGATCGCATTGCAAAACCCTAGATTAATGTTCGTTTAACTTGGCGATTCAACAAAAATTCTAAACTTTTGTCAAATTTTTTTAGGGCAAAACCCTTCAATCTTCACACTGAGGATAAACCATGGAGGGTGGTTCACTTCTTCTCCTGGAAGAAGATATTTTGATGGTGAGGTAAGATTTATTGACTGGGTTGATGAAGACAAGTTTTCTGTTCATGAGTTGAATGATATGATGGTGAAAATAGGATACCCACTAGATGAGAAGATATATTACCATTTTATGATTCCTGATCAAGACCTTGATTATGAGTTGAATGATATGATGGTGAAAATGGTTTGTAGCGTATGTTATCAAATGTATCAGCTTCTTGTATAGGGATGAGCAAATCGTACCCGGTACCGGTACCGAATTTACCGTACCGGGTACTTTTTCGGTACCCATTCGGTACCGACTTTTGACATTTTCGGTACCGAACGAGTCAAATTGGATTGTCATGTATGGTTTCAACGTTACTGAACATCCTACTTTGCTTTCTAAAGCTAGAAGTTTCGGACTAAGTGACCACTGGATCCAAGTTCTCGTGTAACAATACACAGTTGGTATAGGTCAAATTGGTTTGTCATGTATGGTTTCAATTGTTGTATTACTGTATTAGTCTTAAATGGGTGGGTGAATATTTCAATCTTCAAAATAGAGCCACGTACTTCATTAAACGTAGTCTTCATATATTAGCAAAATGATTACATTATCACATTCTAATCTCAAAACATGCATGATGTTCGAACGGTTGTTGGAGATCCACATGAACAGAGATATTATTTTTGAGGTTGGATTTAAATGCAGGTTTGAGGCTTCCATTTGTATTTGTGTAGAAAGGAGTATTTAGGCTTTTAAAAAGGTATAGGTGGGGAAGATGACAGAGATATTAAAGGACATAAATGCCCCTCATGTGAGGGGCACGTGGGGTGGGACAAATGGAAGTTATAAGTCAATGGATTATAATTGATTGATTAAGCAAACTATTGGATGAAAATTGCAATGTTCAAACTATTGGACTTAAACTGTTAAAACAAGCAAACCACAAGGACGAAAATTGAGGTTTACTCAAAATGGTATCTTTTCGTCAAGTTGCATATCGTTATGCAGAAAGCCAGAAAAGATGCTCAACGTGGCAACCAAGAAAATATCTTTCTTTCATGAAAGTGAAAAATATCCCACAAGTTCAAAAACAAACAAACTTTCTATTTGTCTTCACTATGATGTCCTTAAGTAGATCTCTATAGGACAGAGTTTCGATATTCTCGGTGGAAATGGAGGAAGGAGGACTACAAACGCCACTCGTGGGTCAAGAATCAGCAAAGTGGGTCGGATCCTACAGCAAAGATGAGATATGTTGCGAGTTTAAGAAACAGTTTTACTTGGCAGGACCATTGATGACAGTGAATTTACTGATTTGTGGGTTGTCAATGATTTCTGTGATGTTCGTAGGTCATTTGGGCGAGCTGGCTCTCTCTGGTGCTTCAATGGCTACTTCCTTTGCTTCTGTCACGGGTACCAGTTTAATGGTTAGTTCATAGTGATAATCAGCAAATTTATATAGTGATAAGCTTCCATGTGATTTGTTGGATTTTGGTGTTTAAATTGTGTATATACAAATTTAATGCAAATATATACAAATTGTGTATTGTAAAACTTCCTTTGCTTCTGTCACGGGTACCAGTTTAATGCAAATATATACAAATTGTGTATTGTAGTACTAATCAGCAAATTGTATATATTTGCATGTAAAATGATCACCAAATATTTATATAGTGATAAGCTTCCATGTAAATAGGTTGGAATGGGGAGTGCTTTAGACACATTTTGTGGACAATCTTTTGGGGCCAAACAATATCATATGCTAGGAATCCATAAACAAAGAGCCATGATTGTTCTATTATCAGCCTGCATCCCTCTTGCTTTCATTTGGGCAAATGCCGGAACTTTGCTTGTTTTTCTAGGCCAAGATCCCGAAATCTCAGCCGAAGCGGGCCTCTATGCAAGATTCATGATCCCCACTCTTTTTGCATATGCGTTACTTCAATGTCACGTTAGATTTTTACAATCTCAAAACAATGTGTTTCCAATGATGTTAAGCACTGGGATTGCAACTCTACTTCATATTTTGATTTGTTGGATTTTGGTGTTTAAATCTGGGCTTGGAAGTAGAGGTGCAGCGTTGGCTAATGCAATTTCTCTTTGGATCAACGTGTTGTTGTTAGCGATTTATATTCGAGTTTCTCCTACGTGTAAAAAGACTTGGACTGGTTTCTCAAAAGAGGCTTTTTATAACATTCCAGCCTTTTTGAAACTTGCAGTCCCTTCTGCAGTTATGGTCTGGTAATTCAAGATTTTCATTTTGATGAACTTCAAATAAATGTTTTGCCTTTTGAATCTACACCCTTTTCTAAAACTTTTGATTTTTTTAATAGCTTGGAGATATGGTCATTCGAGATGATGGTGTTGCTGTCTGGTCTTCTTCCTAATCCACAACTAGAAACCTCGGTTCTTTCTATCAGGTTAATCAATGGAATCCAACCACAAATGTAATCTTTACATTTTTCATTTTGTTGTCTTAATCTGGTTGATAAACCCTCTCGCTGCAGCCTCAATACGTGCTCAATGATCTACATGATTCCTCTTGGTCTAAGTGGTGCCACAAGGTGATTATTTTATGTTCAAAGTGGTTAAAAAATAGAGGTGAAGTTCCTTGGTTTACATTTCTTCCAAATTGTTTGCAGTGTAAGGGTTTCAAATGAATTAGGAGCTGGACGTGCACATGCAGCGCTTTTAGCAATACGTGTTTCAATATTTTCTGTAGTGACCGAAGGCATCTTGGGTGCATTAATCTTGATTTTAGGGCGAAAACTATGGGGGTATTGCTATAGTAATGAAGAAGAAGTTGTGAGTTATATTGCACAAATGATGCTGCTTCTTGCAGCATCTCATGTTGTTGATGGCATCCAATCTGTGCTTTCAGGTTCCAACCAGCCATGAACTACTTAAATGTTACAGTCTAAGATGTCAAAACATATATATATATATACAAAAATGATAACTATTATACATTATTTTTACAGTTCTAACATTACTTAGTATTTGTGATATAACTTTTGAACTCATTTTGATAGGGGCCGTTAGAGGGAGTGGACGGCAAAAAATAGGCGCGCTTCTGAACTTGGGAGCTTATTATTTGATCGGTATTCCTTTGGCGGTCTTGTTTGCTTTTGTACTTCATTTTGGTGGGAAGGTATTAGTAACTTTTGTCCTTTTTTTTTTAATTTCAGACTTCACTTGTTGCGGAAGTGTTTTATTCTTTTTTGGGGACAGTTTCATATGTACCGTTATAACCTACCGTAATATCATATTTAATCAACAATAGAAAGTAATATCAAATATAGCCATAAAATTAAAATTCAATATTTATATACTTAAATCAAATTTATAACATTACGATTATATATCTCATTCTACTTATGATCCAAACTGTCATAGCATAATGCAAGTTATAAGTGATGAGTATAAAAGTCATAAACTTGAAAACAGGCATGTTCGATATTATGACTTTTTGTTGGGTTAATACGATATTATACAGAGTTTTGAAGGAGAAAAATGAAAGTATCCTTTTGAGTTTTTACTTATGTAACACTTGGTGATTATGCAGGGATTATGGTTCGGGATCATTGCAGCATTATTAGCCCAAGCGTTATTTCTTCTTATTTTGACTTTATGCACGAATTGGGAGATCGAAGTACATTATTAAGCCCTTGTTTTTGGTCTTTTTGCAAGTCGAGTCGATGTCTAACATACGTTTCCTTTAATTATTCGTTGTGTTTTGCTGAATTTGTAGGCAAAGAAGGCTAATGAGAGAGTGTATGACTCTATGACCCATGATGAAGTATCATAGTGATCAAGAAAGATGATGGATAAATAGCCAAATCTTTTCTCGAGGAACAAGCAATGGAAAGTCAATATACTATAACACGATCACTTACAAAATACGGCACTAGTTTTTATAGTTCGAGTTTAGGTGATTTATCATGTTGAATATAATATATTAAGAATGAAGTTTGGCTAATGTAAAGAGTTTTTGTTATGAAGTATGAACCATGTTCCTCACGTGTTTTGCAAGTGACCCAATTAGTTTCAAGATAAGTTGTTGCTAGCTGTACACTACAAGAATAACACACTTTTACCGGCGACACCTTTAGCGGCGACAGGTCAAATGTCGCCGCTATTGGTCGATCCGCGTCACAGGTTCTCAAACCAAACCCCATCCGTTGATCAAAATCATGATCTGACGGTTGGGGATTTATTCTCTCAAACAAATAGTTCACACACTGAAGAAGGGGTAGGCCTAGCATCATCTCCCCGACTAGGAAAGGACACGCCGTCCTCTCCTTGATGAAGTTTTAAAGCATGGGAAGACTCGGCCAAAAAAAATTGATGTGAAGGACATTAACACCACAAATTAAGTCAACATTAATTGCATATTATTTTCTCCATTCAATTTTTCAATTAAGTTGATTACCAAGATAATTGCAAATCAATCAAGTTGATTGACTGCAGGGCCGGCCCAATAGAAGAACCAGGTAAGGCCTGGGCCTAGGGCCACCCAAAAAATAGGGCCTCCAAATTTTTAAATGTTTTATATATTATCTATATTAATACAAAGTTGTTATGAACAGTAGTTTAACTTTCTTTTTTAAATATTTTTTTGAGTAAATTTCTGTTTTTGTCCCTGAGGTTTGTCCATTTTAACTATTTTCGTCCAAAAATCTAATTTATAACAAATCTAGCCCTGAAGTTTGCATTTCTTAACGCTTTTCATCCCTAATGGTGCTTTTTCATTTAATTCTTAGGGATGAAAAACGTTAAGAAATGCAAACCTTAGGGATGAAAAACGTTAAGAAATGCAAACTTAGGGATGAAAAACGTTAAGAAATGCAAACCCTAGGGCTGGATTTGTTATAAATTAAATTTTTGGACGAAACTAGTTAAAATGGACAAACCTCAGGGACGAAAATAGAAATTTACTCTATTTTTTTTTCTAAGTTTCCATTATTTCATTGTTTTATTACATTAATAATTGATTTTAAACATATTTTTTCCTCATATAACTTTTAACATACGAGTAAAGTATTCGTTATCAAACTGGAAACCATAAAGATAATGTGAACCGGTACCGAGGTTGTTTGGTTTAGTTCGGTACAGTGTTTATAGCGATACGGTATGAATTCATCGAAAGCAAAAAATTAAAATAAAATAATAAACACTGGTACCGATACTAATGTTGTTCGGTCTGTTTCGATACGCTTTGGTACTATAGCGGTACGGTATCTGATTTCGAAAAAAAATAATCGCAATCAAATAAAATAAGCATAGAATGCAAACGAACCGACCAGATATCAACTAAACAACATCGGTACTGGTATTGATATTCATTTTTATTGTTTTCAATCGATGTAATGTTTTCTCTTTCGATAACTATAGCGAGCGCCAGCACCATGACGAAGAAACTGGATACTGGCTAAATTCCGGTCGCGAAGTGCAAGGGAATCTCACTATAATTATTATATATGAATTCAAAGTTGTGACGAATAATTTTTACATATTTTTTTATTTTTCAATAATATTTTATTTATTATTTAATTTGTTTTTTTAGTGATAAATAGTAATTGATAATATTTAAGTATTTGTTTTTAACTTTTATTATTCAATTTGATTTTAAGTAATGACTTGCGTTCGTTAATTTATTTTGAAAATATAAAATCCGTATCTACGTTTATTTGTTATATTAACATTTATTTTTTAACAATCCAAGTTACTTGGCCGTATGTTGTGACGGTACGTTACCGCAAACATTGGATTGTTATCGGTTCAGTTCATTACAGTACCGGTATGCACTCGATATAGAAATCAACACATGATTTACATAAACTGAAAACGATAAAAAAGCGAGCACCAGTACTGACACCGTTGTCATTCGAGTGGTTTCGATCGGTTTAGATTGTCACGGTACTGGTACCGATATTCATTAATTGTTGCAGACAGAGTTATATAAATGAATTTTTTTTGAAATTAGAAACCATTAAAGTGAATACAAGTACACGTACCAATGTTGTTTGGTACCATACGGTAGCGATACAGTGTCAGTTTATCGAAAGAAAAACAATAAAAACAGTTTTACCGAAACCGATGTTGTTCGTTCCGTTCAGTTCACTACACTACGCTAGCGGCACGGTATCTGTTATCAAACAGAAAACCCTAAACATGAATATATATATATATATATATATATATATAGGGTAAGGTTCATGCGAGAACCACCTTTATTGCGAGAACCACGAGAACCAATGTGAACACAACCTAAAATAGCTAAAAAAACATACCCCCCCCCCCCCCAAAAAAAAAACCTAAATTCAGTCGGTTCAGTTCGTTTTGGTACGATAGCGACAACCGCCACGAAGGGCGGGGGATCTAACTAGTTATATATTAAATGAACTTTTATCAGTAAATCAAAACCTTATGTTCATGGTACACCGGTCAAGGTTTTGTTGTCTGTTTTCAACGTGGTTTCGAATCCCACTGCTATTGTGTTTTTTTGTTTCCGAATTTCAGACATTGGGCCTTGGGAACCCCTCCATAGTTCTTTAACATCCCGACCCTTTAGTTGCCAAACCCATTCAAAATCAAAATTGCAATCCTATGTTTGTTTATTCAACAACCGCAAGAAGCATGATGTAATATTCTTTATTTAGTTTTAGCTATCTGTCGTTGAGCTAGGTCTCTTGTTACCACTTCAATTTTTGATAATGCTAAGATTAGAACATTATGTCTTAATGTATCGTTTGTTTAAATTAAGTTGTCACTAAAACGTTCCTTTTATATTCTGGAATTATCATTGTTTGACCCATCCATTTATTTGTAACATATTTGATACGTTTTGATCGGCTGACATATTGGACCATTTCTCTCTAGGGCCCCAATTTTTTTCTTCGCTTTGGGCCCCAATTTGACTGGACATTAATCTCGCCCAAGAATGATGCTTCTGTAATTACTTTGTAATCTTTGCATTTACCTTGTACCTCTATATATTATGTTGTACATATTATGTAAAATTATCTTGATCAATACAATTCATCTTCAAGTTCTTTATTGTATCCAGAGCCACTAAGCTCCTGTGAGCATTTTCGATCCACTGCAATCCCTTTTTTTTTTTTTTCCGATCAGTACCCTTTTCTTTTCTTGCAGCCGATTACCCTCCAACATCCAATGGCCAAACCAACTGTCCATATAACCGCTGCAACTCATTTCCCCATCAAACTAACACCACAAAACTTTCCCTCATGGCGCACCCAAGTCACCGCCACCCTTATTGGTCTCGAACTAGACCACCACATCATTGGAACCTACCAAACTCCTGCTGAAACTATTCCTGACGGTCAAACCACCAAACCGAATCCCGACTTTCTTCGTTGGTTTTGCCAAGACCAAATGATAATAAGTGCCCTCCTTGGTAGTTGTTCCGACCAAATCCAACCCATTGTTTCCTCCGCCAAAACAGCCCGCAAAGCTTGGGAACTACTAAACTCAAGCTATACAAGTCCCTCACGTTCCCGAATCATCTCCCTCAAATCACGGCTAGCCAAAAACCCAAGAGGAAACTGCTCCATTTCCGACTACCTACACGAAATGAAATCCTTATTTGATGAACTTACCATTGCCCAAAGCCCCATGTCCGAAGAGGACCTTGTCGTCCACATTATGAATCAATTAGGAGATGACTATTCCAATTTAGTCGCTTCCTTTCGCACCCGCGACACCACTATATCTTTTTCCGACTTGTTTGAACAACTTTTAGACCATGAGAGAACTCTAAAGGAAACTATCACGGAACCCCTCCTCACCACCGTGAACTACACCCACCGAACCAGTACCCACGCACCAACCAAAATTTGCAAACCAACACCTATGAGCAGCGCCCCACTCGACACCCAAACTCACCCCCTACCCGCAACCAATTCTCCTCTCGCCATGTTCAATTCATCACCCATATCTTCCCGTCTCAAGCTACTAATCCCACACCTCTACATATATCCTTCGACACTTTCTTACCCACCCCACCTTCGACTCATCCTCTCTCACCATCCCCACCCTTACCCACCGAATCTCCCATTTCACCACCTCAACCGAACCCACATTTCTCCTCACCACCCACTAATACCACGCCTGGCCCAACCATATGGATGCAAGTTATGTACTGGGCCATGTACTACAAGGGGCGTGGTATGTTTCTATCATTTTGATGTTTTTACTAGGTTTTTCAGTTGTTATGGTTGTAATAAGATTCGATATTGTACAGTGAAGATTGGTTACTTGATTAGTGTAGATGTATTTTATTTATTTAGTAGAAGGTTTCTCTTTGGGCAATTTACAAAATTAGAACATGCTATCGCTTCGTTTATGGTTGTGTTATTAAATAAGAAATTTACCAAAACCATTAGTTGATATTGTGACGTGGACCCCATATACCAAAATACGCGGTATCGAAAATCCCCCAAAATATACAGTACGGTACCAAAAATACACGGTATGATATGGTTCGGTACCGGTATTTAAAGGTAAAAATCGGTACGGAAAATACTTTGGTTAGAAGAATTCGGTACAAGTACCGCTATTTGGTACTATTTTCTCATCCCTAAAATAAAATGCAGATTTTGATGTTCAAATATAATGTTATATTGTATCTTACACAAAAAATAACTTTTGAATAACTTTCTATTTAATAAAGGTTTGTTTATGCTATAAGTTTTGTTCAAATATATTAGTTAAACAAAGATTTTGATGTTTGGTTTTGGAGATTTGGTATTTTTTCAAGCATGGTAATTATCATCTAAAAGTTTTCAAGTCATAAACTGCATCAATGTTAAGTTGCATAAGTTAAAGTTAATGGAACTAATATCTAATGTTCAACATGATTAATATGTTTCAAAGTTTGTTGATGCTATAAGATTTTTGGTAGGCTGTTACTAAGCCTTTTGTTTAATTGACAGGGCAAAACATTTGATTTTCTTTTACCTAATTGGAAGACCAACAAGAATGGCCACATTATCAAAGGTTGGTTTATTTTTAAGGCAACCTATATTCACTCACGGACAACTCTACGAAACACTTTCAAGGATGGCTTAAAAATTATAATCTTAAACAGTGATGGGAAAACTACAAATAAAACAACCAAATGTTGTTTACAAAGAGATATTTTTAAATTTATAGTTTTTGTTGTATATTTTTCTCATATTGTCAATGTTTTCTTATCGTATGTAACTATGGATTGATAATCAATTCGCTTCAAGTTTATTGTTTCCATATTTATTTTGTGTTTTTTTAACTGTTACTTATCGATTTGAAAACATTATTTTGTCTATCCCGTGAAATTCACGAGTATAAGCACTAGTAAGTATAATAAAACAGTTTTCATCACTACCAATACGATTAGTGACTAACAGTGTCTAAAATCCAGAGTTTAAAGTTCAAAATAGCCATTAAAAGTTAACAGCGGAAGCATAAGTTTAACCATTCAACAAGAGTTCAAATGTTCATAAATATTAGAGTAAATTACAAGTTTTGTCCTTTATGTTAACACCAAATTGCAGACGTTGTCCTTTAGCGCAAAAGTTTGCAAGTTTTATGCTTTATGTTTCAAAATTTTGCACGTTTTAACCTTTAGGCCAAACCTAGTTAGATTTTTAGTTAATTATGGTCATGTGCCATGCACATGAGGGTATTCTTGTCATTTTACCACCCTATGGACTATAGAGTAAATAACTTGATATTTAAGGGACTAGTTGTGTAAACTTCATCATCCTGCCTACTTCTAGAATCATCTTCTTCTCCCCCAAATTCAACTGCTTTCTTGTTTTTCTTCAAAACTAGAAATCTCTTCATCTTGTTGAATAATTTCCATGTCTTTCATCTCACCTCCAACCTAGTGCTGCAACTCCGAATCGATTCTCGATTCTTCACCATCTGATCCGTAGCTAAGCCGAGATAGCGACTGATCAGAACTCTGCATCTCGTACACATTATCGTAAAGCTTATCGATTGACGGCTCGACCCTACACTCACACTAGACCCACTAAAGTTTTGATCTTTTTAAAAGTAAATTGCAGCACACTAAAAAGAAAAGAAGCTTCAAGTTCATACTTCATAAGCTACATGATATAGTCATACAATTCTTAAGAAAGATTATACACTAAAACCAATCAAGAAACAACATACCCAAGTCTAAATCGAATTCAAGATCGAAAAAGAACATCATTTTTGCTGTTTTAGGAGGTTTGGTTGGAACCCTAGTTGTTTTAGGTGGAATCATTTTTGGGATTGTTTACAAAGGAACCCTTTCTGATGGAAGTGTTGTTGCTTTGAAAAAGATGACTAGCTTCGACACAGAAGCTGATGATGATTTTGTTAATGAGGCTGAGATTATAAGCAAGATCCGACATCGGAATCTTCTGCCATTGAGAGGGTTTTGTGCGATGAGCGATCCGGTTACGGAACAATCAGAAGATGAAATTTGGCAATTGGAGGTGAATGAAGACTCTGAAGAGGAAGAATCATTGTCGATTTGATTCTCCAGAATACACCATACCATTGTTGATTTGAGGGGTTGGTGAAGGTTATAAATGGGGAAATAGAAAGGGTTGAGAGGGAAAAAGACCATTGTACCCTCATGTGCATTGCGCATGACAAGAATTAACCAAAAATTTCTAACCAGGTTTGGCCTAAAGGACAAAACGTGCAAGATTTTGGAAGGTTAAGGACACCGCCTGTAAACTTTTGGCCAAAAGGACAACGCCTGCAATTTGATGTAAACATAAAGGACAAAACTTATAATTTACTCTAAATATTATTTAGGAACCCAACATGGGTCCAAGCAACCACTACACTCCCCGCTGCAAGCTCTCGAGCTATCACTGAGTACCTGCAAAGCATGCAGTAGCGTGTCAATATAAAGTTGGCGAGTTCACGAGATTACAAATTTTAGTTCCAAAATCGTAAGTTGTTTGATTACTTATTTATATCATGTTATGGGGAGCTACCCCATCTGTAAGCTACTAAACTTTGTAATACCGAATACTAGTGACTGTCAAGTTGTAGGTGCCCCGAGTCATTATATATCATCATTGACCAAGTTGCAAGGCATAATAGTTCACGCCCATTCCCCCTGGTCACGGTGTGAGGTTTGTCAAAACTAATAGCGTCATTAACTAATATCCCGTTCGCCTCCGGCGATTAATCGGTATAGTAAGTGGGGACTTCGTGATAGAGTTTCATTTAGTTTGCTAAGACATGAAATATAAATAGTATTCAACAGCATATATCTCAGGAATAGTAGTTTAAAAATATCCTTCCCAGGGATAGTAGTTCGTCCATTTTACCCCCGGGACGTATGCTTTTAGTGTGTGAACTCACCTTTGTTTTGCTCGGCAGGTAATTTACTCGTTTTAGCAATTGGTCAACCGTGTCCTAATATGGTTACTGAGTTTAATCAGATTCGCATGCAAGTATTCCATGTATTTATACACGTATTTTAGCAAGTGGCACACAATCATCATGTTTCACATAAAAACACATACGGGCCACATACTAATTCATATAACAAGCCCAACCCATGAACAGTAACTCAGACAGTCCAAAAATATAACACATTAATGTGCGGCCCAACGTAACATACAGCCCAGTTGGGTTAAAGTGTGCGGTCCAGAACGAGGTGAGTGGTCCAGTAAGTAATACAGTCCAAAATGTGAGTGTGCGGCCCAATTAATTAACAGTCCAATGCAACACACATGAAGGTGTGCAGCCTCCCCATGTGTGGTCAACGTGCCACACCTTGTGTGCAATGTGCTACATTAAGTAGTACTATGGGCATGTTAAGTCGTACACCCTAAGAGTGCGCGGTCTCATTTTAAAACAACAGAAATCATTCAAGTTCATCAAGTCAAGATGGATTAAAGACACAGATTCAAACATCAATCCTTATGAACCCTAATAATTTATTAGTCCGTTTCATCATGCAAAGATCATCATCTGTTTATGAATACCTGTCAAACCATATTATTAGAATGCCTATCACTATCCGATCTTAGTTTTCTCATATCATCACATTATCAAAAATTAGATCTAGAGTCCCACTATATCGATAATCATCAAAAATATCCCTTTTCACATAACATCTTCCATTTCAACATAAATCTATTGGTAATCAATATAACATTGAGTCTTGATTCTAGCATCACCCTAGCTCTTTGTTTAATCATCAAACACAACCATGAAACACAAAAATCAGGTTTATGAGTATCATACTATTCATTAATCACACTATCATCCGGCCACAAAGTCATATGTTCTAAATCACTATCCGGTTATCATTACCAAACATGTTACACTGTTTTATTATCATTTAAATCCTACACATTGTCACGTATGGAGAGAGTTGTACTAACCGGATGATAAAGAGTAGGAAGATGTGTAGGATAGAGGAGGAAATGATGAGCACCGATCGTTTAATGATGATGAAGCCTCCAACAGTTTCCCAAAAAAGGAAGGGGAATATTTTAGGGTTTTTAGAAAGAGAAGGTTATGTTTGTGGGAGGAAAGAATGTTTCTAGAAGTTGTTTCCTAGGGTTTGCAACTTGCACTCTTTTATACTCACTGAAGATTCCGCACACACTCAAGGGCGGTTGGAGTGTGCGGCTTATTAGAGTTGACTGTGGGATTAGGATTTGGGCTTGGATTGAAGAGTGTGTGGTCTAGAAAGAATATACATTGGTGGATTCGTGGTGTGGGTCCGGGTTTTATCCACCAATCACAATTGTCGTTCATCTGCATATGTGCAGTGTGCGGCTGACATTCTATTACACACATAGAAAGTGTGCGGTTGAAATAGTACCGATTATAATATTATATTTTCAAATGCACATTCCACATAACACATATATAACAATTTGATTTAATAATTCACTTTTATTAATTTCACGAAATTACAACAAATAATGGAACGTGCAGGAATACCCGATGGGTCACATTATCCCCAAGTTCAAGGAAATTTCATCCCGAAATTTAGTGCGCAGCCACTGAACAAGCTAGTGTAGTTAAACGATTTCTTGGGGTGTCACAAGTGTTCACGATCAAGAACTCTTTATTGGTGATGTATGTAATCTGAGAGGGGAAAACTAAGGTATAATCAATATTGTATTTAAGGTGCGTGTTGTAGGGCTATTGGCGGGATCCAAAATAATAGTGATATCGGTGGGTTAGTCTAAACAACAACTTACTAGTTGTAAAAACAGAGAAGCAATATTGATCTGATGAACTACGACAAAGCGTGTGAGGGCGTGTCAGAAGTCAAACAATGGTGAAATTTTGAAGGGTGGTTCAGAAAATAGTCAAACATAATGGTTGCAATTAGGCCTGTAAATGAACCGACAAACAAGAAAAAGGCATTGTTCGTGTTCGTTCATTGAGAAATGAACATGGTCATGAACAATTCATGAATGCTTGCCAAACGAGTTTTTTTGTTTATATCCATTCATTAAGGAAATGAACATGTTCATGAACATTTACAAAATGCAAACGGACGTAAACAAATGTTCATGTACATAAATGAACACAATCAAACATTATACATATATTCATTTTATAACAAAATCTACATTTTTAGTAGAAAGTTTATAAAAAATACACAAAAGATAAATACGTACTTAACTATCCGATCATAGTTGACATAATTAACACAAAAATTAGAAATTGTCAAGATTTAACACAAGCTAAAATTGAAATGGTTAAATGAAGGATGTTGGGAGAGGCGTATAGTATAACTAGGGTTTCAAATTTTTAGAACCTAAACAATATCATAAAAAATAACATAAAACAACCTTTAAATGAATGAACACGAATAAATATAAATGAGCGAACTTAAATAAACATAAATGAGTGAATATAAATGAACACATTACCAAACATTTACAGACATCAAAGAACGAACACAACCTTTGTTTATTTTTTTTTTTTGTTTAATTTATTGAAAGAAATTTCTTGTTCCTATTTGTTCATTTATTAAACCAACGGACATAAACAAATTTTTCGCTAAACGGTTCACGAACTGTTAATTGAACATTCGGTTTGTTTACAGCCCTCATTTTAAGAGTATTTACAAATTGTTTTATCTTTAGTTTATTTTTCTTTTGAATGGCCAAGACTATGGGTGTGCTTATCTCTTATAATTGTCGCAACAACGTAATATTATTTTTACTTACCACCCATTTTCGCTTAAACATGTTTAAATGTCAACATTATTTTCATATTTTATATAAATGGTTTTATGTACTTTGTGTTGCGACGAAAATGTTAAATAAAAAAAAAATTAAAAACGTTGAACCATGAAATTTATAGTAAAACGTTCTCATAAAAAAAGCTAAGTCGAATTTTTAAAACTCATTTTCCAACTTGTAAAAACTATAAATGTTACACATATTTTTAGAAACCTTATTAGTATAATAATAACACCTATTATTCACTTTCTCAAATATGATCCTTCTTTCGTAAGTAAGGGTAAAGATCAAATAAGAAGTTAATTTTCGCTAGGAAGGATATGAAGCCATAGGATTATGACATGTGGCAAATTTTAAAATAAAGAGAAAGGGTATTTTAGTCAATCCAACTCCTTCTTCTTCCTTTTTCAAAACCCAGTAAATTCAAAAACCCATCATTTTCAAAACCCACCATCTTCAACTATTTCTTCACTTTCTATCTCAATAATCACTACATTATAGTGCGATTTTCATCACAAATCAATGATTCAGAACCCGATCAACGTGTTCTTCAGCTTTTTTTTTGAAGAAAACCCAGTTTAATTTCATAAAAAAATCTCGTTTTTTCCGGTGATTTTGGAGATAATCACTCGATTCGTTCGATTCGAGCGTTGATAAGTATTTCTATCATTCAAATTTCGTCAATTGATGAAGAAATCGGCTTCGATCCATGTAAGAAATTCTTTAATTTCATTTTCATGATCTGGGTTTTTGATTTAGTCATTGCGTTTTACGATCTTTGCGGGGGTCCGGGGGCGGCAGCCCCCGGTAGCGGGGTCCCAGGGGGGGCAGCCCCTGGCGGGGTCCAAGGGACAGAGCCCCTGGCTGGGGTTGAGCTCATTTCGAAGACAGTAATTCGTAGACAATTCAGACAGTTCACAGTGACAGACAGTTTTATGTGTCCATTGCGTTTTAGAAATAAGAGAGTTTTATGTGGTTTCTGGCTATTGCGTTTTAGAAAAAAAACACATTTTTAAGTGTTTTTAGTCATTGTGTTTTAGATAAAACACATTTTTTAGGTGTTTTCAGTCCATTGCGTTTTAGAATGAGTCATTTTTAAGTGTTTTCTGGCCATTGCGTTTTACATATATGACATTTCTTTGTGTTTTTTGTGCATTGCGTTTTAGGTAAAACACTTTTTTATGTGTTTTCAGTCCATTGCGTTTTAGAAAACAGACATTTTAAGTGTATTCTGGCCATTGCGTTTTACAAATAAGTCATTTCTTTGTGTTTTTGGTGCATTGCGTTTTAGGTAAAACACATTTTTATGTGTTTTCTGGCCATTGCGTTTTACAAATAAGTCATTTCTTTGTGTTTTTGGTGCATTGCGTTTTAGAAAAATGTCATTTTTTAGGTTTTTTTTTTCATTGCGTTTTACGTAACTGGTGGTTTTTCTATTGCGTTTTACGCAACTGGGTTTTAATTTTTTTTTTAAATATAGCAATAGTATACTCGTTTTAAAGATAAAAAAACACTCGTTTTTTTGGTGCAATTTTTATAAAAAAATAATGTCGTATGAAAGAGTTATTAACGTTTAAAAAATGGGGGGGGGGGGGAATTGGAGGAGAGAGAAACTATTGGCTTGGATTGACTAGAATGCCCTTGAACAAACTCACGCGCCTCTTTTCTTCATTTCAATTTGCCTGATTTAATCTTAGCCCTTGATTAACTTAATGGATGGTCAAGATCACTTCCTATCCTTCCTAGCCAAATAAACTTCCTATTGTATCTCCACCCTCGTAAGTAAATCGATTTTCATAAAAAAAATATATTACCCTAAAGACTTAAAGTACAAAGTCGGTGGCAAACGCCACCGACCACCGTCGCTATTTACCGATTAAGTCCCTTCTTTGTTTCTTTTCAACATATGTGGTCCCTCCTTTCGTGTATACGTGTTTCCTTATTGATGATCCACTGGCATCTGCCTCTCTTCTCTTCCTGAAATCATCAAGCGTCCACTTCCACAATCACCGAATCGACCTGATGAATCAATCCTTCATCAACCCAAAATCGATCTCCCCTAAATCACGCGATACCCATCTTTCCTCCATGATCGATGAACCCTAAATCGATCTCCGGCAAGTTGTCGTCAAATAAAGAGCTGTTGTGAAACGATTTCTTGCACACAAAGGTTGCACTCACCTACGAATTAGAGGAATTCCTCTCTGGATTTATACTAGCACATTTTCTTGCGCCTTGGTAATTATATGATTCCAATACTTATGCAATTAATGTTTTACATTTTTTTTTGCAGTAATCGATTGAGTTTGTTCATGATGTGGTTTTTTCTCCTCAGCTTGGTATTGTTGGTTTAATTTTGATAAATAGGTGATTTGATATCTGATGGTTGAATTAGTGGTTCTCCCAGAGATCACTTTTTTTGTTTTGGTTAAATGGTTTTACTTTGGATACATATGTGTATAATTTCGTTTAATGGACATTTTAAGGATCATATTAAAGTCAGGTTCAAAATGTTCCGGCTAGAACGAAAGCATGCCATGAAACCTATTATACAAGGATATCTCCTAATATAGTGATGAGCTTTCATTGTTCTAATTGATCATGCTAGTGTAATATTAATTTATGACTAAAATCAAAATTGGGCTCCACGAACATTTATTTCTTTTTTTTTTCTTTTAAATATATGTTGCAATTTTGCTGGTTATTACATTAGGGGATGGTTCATTTAAGAATAAAATTTAATTGAGAATAAAAATAACAAAGGGTTTTTTTTTTTTCGAAAAGAGACTTTCATTAAAACACCAACAGACCCGAAGACCGGGCTGGACAAACAACAAACAAAAACACAACCACTACATAATTACAAATTTACACCAGTCACTCCATAAGATAGTGCGAAATGAGGATCTATACTTGAACCAAAAGTAACCCACAGATCTGATTTCGCTGAGAATGTCTTCAACATTAACCCGGGAACCCGAAAATACCGCTCTATTCCTGGCCTTCCAGATACACCGCAGTGATGATAATTCCCTGAACTACCTTCCTTTCCACCGAGCCCAAATCGCAATACTTGTGCACTTCCAGTAAGTCTTTGAAAGAAAAGGCGAAAATGTTCGGAATGCGACACCATCTACTAATCCTCTGCCAAATCACAGCCGCTACGTTGCAAGCGAGAAAGATGTGCTCCGCATATTCATCGGAGGAGTTGCATAGAGAACAAATCCCCGACCCAACCACAATGCCTCGCTTTAAGAGCGCATCGGCAGTAGGATTACGACTCATTTTCATCCTCCACACAAAGATGTTGCACTTCGAAGGAACCCACTTACACCACTCGAAAACGAACCGATCAATAGCCAAAACATTTCCATTCAGCAAGTTCCTGACCGCCTTAACTGAAAACTGACCCGAAGAGTCCCCCAACCATCTCCACTTGTCCCTACCGCCGTTCAAAATCACCGAGGACAGTTTGGCCGAGAGTGTTGCCAGCTCCTGTAACTCTTCTACCGTATCTGGCTCGTGCCTCCACAGCCCGCAGCTACTAATATCAAGCCTATCCTTTACCGAGCAGTTTTTCACCACCTCCGGACGGAATAAACCGGGGAAAGACTCTTTAAGAGGGTTCGCTTCTAACCAAGGATCTAGCCAGAATTGGACATCAGCTCCTGACCCAATAACACCTCTGAAAAGGCTCCTCAAAGACTTATCTCCAAAAACAGGCTTATTTAGGATTTTGAAAAGACTAACCCAAACACCCCCAATCGCACTTTTGCACGGCAGAAACGAAAAACCTGCATTGCCCGAATGAATTGCTTTAACCACTTTGACCCATAAATTATCTGGTTCGCTTTTAAACCTCCATCCACATTTGCTAAGGAGAGCCAAGTTAGCGACTTCCAACTTACTCAAACCCAAACCCCCAGCTTTCTTTGGCACCGTAACCCTCTCCCATGCCACCCAATGCGTTTTTTTTTTACTTCGGTCGACCCTCTCCATAGAAATTTTTTGATTAAACTCTCAAGATCATTTATCACCTTCACCGGCGCTTTATACAAAGACATGAAATAATTTGGCAGACTCTCAAGGACAGAACGAATTAAGGTGACCCTCCCACCTATGGACATAACCGAGGCATTCCATAGAGATAAACGTCTTTTGAAAAAATCGTAGACCGGGCGCTAATTGTTGATGCGGTTCATATTGGCGCCAACCGTTAATCCCAAGTACTTAAACGGACTAGAATCGATCCTACACCCAACCCAACCCGCCATATCCTCTACAACCCCATTATCAACACCAAAACCAAAGATGCTAGATTTGCCAATATTAATTTTTAATCCCGAAACAGCATGGAAACACCTCAGAATCCTCATAACCTTGGCAATATTATCGAAGTTCCACTCGCCCATGATCATCGCGTCGTCGGCAAAAAGTAAGTGTGACACACAAGGACCGTCTTCGGGAAGCCTTATATGTAACATCCCGAAATTTTTAAATCAATTATTTAGAATATAATGTTCCTAAATAAACTAGTGAACTAACTAGGATTTAAAATAATCTAGTTAACTAAAAGCCATGTAGGGACTTACAATGGGTTAAAACACTAAGTATTAGAACCAAATGATAGTTGAGGGGCTGAAAGTGTTTAAATTAAAACTAATATTAATAAAACAAGGAAATTAAAACCCAAAAACACAGTGTGGGCGTGTGTGAAGATCGAACCAGGCAAGGGAGGGGCGACCAGGGTTCTTCAAACCCTAAAACTCCACAAATCCCAGAAATTGAAGGTCCAAATCAAGTTCTAAATGAAAATCGAACATAGATTAGTGATCCCCATTGCAAGGAGATCATAAGGTATGTAAAATTTGACAAGAATTCTCTACTTGAAATTCTCATGAATTTAGAAAATTAGAAATCTGGTGATGCATGTTTGTTTTATGGATATAATAGGAATGATATAGAGTCTAGGAGTAAACCCTAGACAATGATGTGTGAAATCATGGCTAATTTCTGAAAATTTCATGAACACATTGAAGGTGATTCATGGGTTTTGTGAGAAATTGATAAACACTAGGGTTTTGAGCATTATTCTAGTGTAATGTGGTTTATAGAAAGAGATTTCTGAATTATGAATGTTAAATTTTATATGTGAAAGCTAAATTGATGTAAATTTTAGTCAAATAACAAGCCATGGACTTGAATGAAAATGATATAAAAATCCGCCCTTAAAGTGTTTGTGAAAATGCCAAATAGAAGGCAAATTGTTGAGCTATAAACAAAAACGCATAAATTGTACTAAATGGTAAACTATGCGTTACATGTGAAACAAAGGGTTCTAAATACAAGGTGATTGAACTCTATAGGAAAGGAAGCCGGAGCTTCGAGCGGACAAGCCGGTGTTGATGCAAGACTAAAGGGTGTGCTTTGAAGGTATGTAACTCGATTCGTTACATTGGTTAAACTTTGATAATTGCATAAGTATAGTGAATTGTGGAATAAAGGTTGTCTTAATTAAAGCGATAATGTTCGCTATATTGATTAATAAGACCAGGATTGGTTACAACTTGTTGGTAGTCATCAAAATGGAGGATTTCGTAGATGAGCCAAACGGGTCGAATAATCGATTAATGCGTGGCGAATGCTTCGTGATATAGTAAATTAGTTTTTTTTTGTTATTGTTGATAAACGACATATTAGAATACGAGAATTTAACACGTTGGTTTGTAAGAATGAGAAATCCGGAATTTGGTTTGGGCTTTATAATCAAATCAGTCAAAACACAAATTTGCAGGGACTACCGTAAGTTACGGTATCCACCGTAACTTACGGTAGAGATCAAAAGCTTACGGTGGATCACTACTGATTTACGGTAGACCAGAATCTTTAAGTGACTACCGTAACTTACGGTAGATACCGTAAGTTACGGTAGAGCCTGGAAAATTTTGTAAATTTCTGCATAATATAGCTAATCGAATCCGTTTTGATCGTAGTTTCGAATATGCAAATTTTCTAAGAACTCTATTACTAATATTTGTCTAAAAATTCAGTGTGTAGGTATTGCAAGTATAAGGATGGTGGTCAAGCAATTTTTTTGAAGAACCGAACACAACTTTTGAAGCTTCCGCGATTTCATAACTTTGTTAAACAATGATTCTATTTAACTTGAATGTAAACAACTTGCTATTTAGGTCATGAATGTTTTAATTAGTCGTTGTTGACTAGTTTTGATCACTTGACACTTTGTTTTGGTAACTATGTTTTAATTTAGACACCTTTTACATAAATCGTATGAAATTTTATTAAATTCAAGTAATAATTAGATGGGTGTTACAAGTTGGTAATCAGAGCTTAAGGTTGCTAACAAAGTGTTCGGTTCAAGCTTGATCGATCGTCCGGTAAGAATTAATTTATTATTTTAGTAGATCCTATCTTATGTTAGAAATGAGATACGAATTAATGTGCATGGGAAGGGTGTGTTAACACACTCAAACCCGGAAAGTGCACAAATTGTGAACGGTAAAAGCAAGTTACGCACTTGGCTAAACCGAAGCAAATAAAGCTATGTTGTAAATGAAATGTTTAATGTAAACATTTCAGCTTCAAGATGTCGAAAGGAAACGATAATGATCCGGTGCCGACAAGCACCGAACAAATGGCAGAGATAATTGCCGAAGAAGTGGGGAAGGCAATTGAAGGTAGTCTATCCGGGTTTATAGACGAAATTCAAAACACGGTGTTGTCGCTTGTCGAAGAAAGAGTCAAAAGGTTGGAAGATAGTGTCAACCTTATAAAAGATAAATCGGGAGAACGTAAGGGATGCTCGTACAAAGAGTTTATGGCGTGTAAACCGCCAATCTACAACGGGGAGGTTGACCCAATAATTTGCCAAAGATGGTTGGGAGACAATGAAGGGGTGTTTGAAAGGACCCATTGTGATGAAAGTGACTTTGTTGCTTACGGAACGGGCCAGTTGAGAGGTCAAGCCAAAGATTGGTGCGACAACAAAAAGAATGAAACAGGAGCCGAAGCGGCGAGAACCATGACATGGGAAGAGTTTAAGACGCCGTTTCTTAAACATCATAGCCCCAAGGCTGTCATTAACAAAATCAAGGAAGAGTTCATGCAACTTAGGCACAAGGGCGAGACCATAGACAAGATTACGACGATGTTTATGGATAAAATGAAGTTTAGTAGTGAATTGGTGACGAATGAAGAACATAAAATATACTACTACTATAACATGTTGAGCGCTGAATATAGGGAGTTTATGACTCCTTTAAAATACGAGATCCTTACCGAGATTATAAATGTTTCTCGAGAACGTGAAATCGAGTTGAAGAAGCAAGTTGAAAGGGCTGAGCGAAGGGCACATGATGTAAATCCAAGCCCTATAAAGAAAGCTCGAACTGGGGAATCGGGAAAGAAGGTTGATGCTAAAGGTGGGTCGCCAAGTTGCAAGGGTGAGTGCCGCTTCAAAGTTAAGCCATGTCCGGTATGTGGGAAGACGGGGCACACTGCATCACTGTGTCCCAGAAAAGTTTCCGTTTGCAATAAATGTTATCAGCCCGGCCACAAAAAGTCTGAATGCCCTGAATTGGTTGGAAAGAGAGACACAAAAGAATCTCCAACGGAGGCTCCAAAGGCGAAGGCTAGATCCTTACAACTTACTGCTGTTGAAGCAAAGATAGAACCCGATGTGGTCTCAGGTATATTCACAATTAACTCAATTTCTGCACGTGTACTGTTTGATACGGGTGCGAATAAATCCTTCATTTCACATGGATTTATTCGACATCCTTCATTTGTATTGACGAAATTATCTGTGCCCTTATAAGTTGAAATAGGGGACAACAAAAGTTTTATAGTTTGTGACATTTGTCGAGGCTGCAAATTAAGCATCGATGATGAAGAATACTTGATAGACCTAATCCCAATGTTAATGGGGGAGTTTCAAGTAGTTGTTGGGATGGATTGGCTATCCCAGCACCACGCAAAGGTCGTCTGTTTTCGTATGGAGATAAAGCTAACATCTCCGAGCGAAAAACAAGTCACTATTTATGGCGAAAAAGGAGGTAACCCCATAATATGCTCGATGTTGAAAGCATACAAGTTTATGAAGCAAGGATGCAAGGCATTTATGATATACGCGAATGAGCCCGAGAAGGAATCACTGAAGGTTGAAGATGTACCAGTAGTACGAGATTACGAAGATGTGTTTCCAGAAGATTTACCGGGGATACCGCCCGAACGGGAAGTGGAGTTCGGAATCGAATTGATTCCGGGCGCAAAACCTGTAGCTAAAGCACCGTACCGACTCGCACCGTCGGAATTACAAGAGTTGATGTCCCAGATTCAAGACCCACTTGACAAAGGATTCATAAGGCCGAGTGTATCCCCTTGGGGTGCACCGGTACTGTTCGTGAAAACGAAAGACGGAAGTATGCGCATGTGTATTGATTACCGGGAGTTAAACAAACTCACGGTAAAGAACCGATACCCGCTTCCGAGGATAGATGATCTATTTGACCAATTACAAGGTGCGAATTGGTTTTCACCAACTAAAGGTCAAGAAGGAAGATGTACCGAAGACGGCTTTCCGCACGCGATACGGACATTACGAGTTCCTCGTGATGTCATTTGGGCTAACAAATGCACCCGCGGCTTTCATGGACCTCATGAACCGGGTTTGCAAGCCAATGCTAGATAAATCGGTCATCGTGTTCATCGACGATATTTTGGTGTATTCGAAAAGTGAAGCTGAACATGCACATCACTTACAAGAGGTGTTAGAGACACTTAGACGAGAAAGGTTGTATGCGAAATTTTCTAAGTGCGCCTTTTGGTTACGAGAGGTGCAATTTCTCGGCCACATCATAAGTGCCGATGGAGTATTAGTAGATCCGTCAAAGATCGATGCCGTGTCGAAGTGGAATCCCCCGAAGAACCCTTCGGAAATTAGAAGCTTCTTAGGGCTTGCGAGATACTATAGGAGATTCATTCAAGATTTCTCCAAGATTGCGTCGCCACTAACAAAGTTAACCTGGAAGGAGAAAAAGTTCATTTGGGGTGTTGAACAAGAAAGGGCGTTTCAAACGCTAAAAGAGAAATTAACTCAAGCTCCGGTATTAACGTTGCCGGACGGAGTCGAGGACTTGGTAGTTTATTCGGACGCCTCACTTTTGGGGCTTGGATGTGTTTTGATGCAACGGGGCAAAGTCATAGCTTATGCCTCGAGGCAATTGAAAATACATGAAAAGAAATATCCAACGCATGATCTCGAATTAGCTGCGGTGGTGTTTGCGTTAAAAATATGGAGGCACTATTTGTATGGGGTAAAGTGCACCATATTCACCGATCACAAAAGCTTAAAATACTTCTTCGATCAGAAAGAGTTAAATATGCGCCAGAGACGATGGTTGGAAACGGTGAAGGATTTCGACTGTGAAATACACTACCACCCCGGAAAGGCAAATGTGGTGGCGGATGCTCTGAGCAGAAAAGCGGACTATGTCCCAATACGAGTAAGGTCAATGAAACTTGTGGTGACCTCGGGTATACTCGAACGTATCAGAGAGGCGCAAGTAGAAGCAGTGAAAGAGGAGAACTGGAAAAAGGAAAGAATAATTGGCCAGTTAAAAGACTTGTCAGATGGAAAGAACGGGTTGAAGACTCGATTCGGAAGAATATGGGTTCCAAACACTTGTGGGGTGAAGGCGCTACTACTTGATGAAGCCCATAAATCCCGATATTCCATTCATCCGGGTGCGACCAAGATGTACAACAATCTGAAACAAAATTATTGGTGGCCCGGAATGAAGAGGGATATGGTGAAATATGTGGAGAAGTGCTTGACTTGCTTACAAGTCAAGGCGGAACACCAGAAACCTTATGGGAAATTGCAACCTTTGGAGATCCCGGTTTGGAAGTGGGAACATATCACTATGGACCTACTGACCAAACTACCTAAAACGATTCGGGGATTCGATGCCATATGGGTAATTGTGGATAGATTGACGAAGAGTGCTCATTTTATTCCTATACGTGAGACATATACTTCGGAAAAGATGTCTGAAGTATATACAAATGAAATAGTGGCACGTCATGGAGTACCGGTATCCATTGTGTCAGACAGGGATACCAGGTTTACTTCGAACTTCTGGCGAGATTTTCAAGAACAAATGGGAACGAAACTTTTCATTAGCACTGCCTACCATCCCCAGACGGATGGGCAGAGTGAAAGAACAATACAGACGTTAGAAGATATGTTACGGGCATGTATCATCGACTTCGGTGGAAGTTGGGATGCTTATCTACCTCTGGCCGAATTTTCATATAACAATAGTTACCATTCGAGTATTGGCATGGCACCTTACGAGATGCTATATGGTAGGAACTGCAGAACCCCGGTGTGTTGGGGTGAAGTGGGTCATCGAACGAGTTGGCAAAGTAGCTTATCGCCTCGAGCTACCGGAAGAGTTGAGTGGAATACATGGCACGTTTCACGTATCACAACTGCGGAATGTTTAGCAGAAGAAACAACTTATGTCCATTACGACGATATTGAGGTGGATAATAGCCTGAATTATGCGGTAAGGCCATTAGAGATTTTGGATAGAAAGGTTAAGCACTTGCGAAATAAACAAATTGATCAAGTCAAGATCAAGTGGGAGCATAGAAAGGGTTCGGACACCACCTGGGAGTCTGAAGAGGAGATGCGACATCTCTACCCTACCTTATTCGGTACGTACTTTAGTTTCGGGGACGAAACCCTTTTTAAGGAGGGAGGACTTGTAACATCCCGAAATTTTTAAATCAATTATTTAGAATATAATGTTCCTAAATAAACTAGTGAACTAACTAGGATTTAAAATAACCTAGTTAAGTAAAAGCCTTGTAGGGACTTACAATGGGTTAAAACACTAAGTATTAGAACCAAATGATAGTTGAGGGGCTGAAAGTGTTTAAATTAAAACTAATATTAATAAAACAAGGAAATTAAAACCCAAAAACACAGTGTGGGCGTGTGTGAAGATCGAACCAGGCAAGGGAGGGGTGACCAGGGTTCTTCAAACCCTAAAACTCCACAAATCCCAGAAATTGAAGGTCCAAATCAAGTTCTAAACGAAAATCGAACATAGATTAGTGATCCCCATTGCAAGGAGATCATAAGGTATGTAAAATTTGACAAGAATTCTCTACTTGAAATTCTCATGAATTTAGAAAATTAGAAATCTGGTGATGCATGTTTGTTTTATGGATAGAATAGGAATGATATAGAGTCTAGGAGTAAACCCTAGACAATGATGTGTGAAATCATGGCTAATTTCTGAAAATTTCATGAACACATTGAAGGTGATTCATGGGTTTTGTGAGAAATTGATAAACACTAGGGTTTTGAGCATTATTCTAGTGTAATGTGGTTTATAGAAAGAGATTTCTGAATTATGAATGTTAAATTTTATATATGAAAGCTAAATTGATGTAAATTTTAGTCAAATAACAAGCCATGGACTTGAATGAAAATGATATAAAAATCTGCCCTTAAAGTGTTTGTGAAAATGCCAAATAGAAGGCAAATTGTTGAGCTATAAACAAAAACGCATAAATTGTACTAAATGGTAAACTATGCGTTACATGTGAAACAAAGGGTTCTAAATACAAGGTGATTGAACTCTATAGGAAAGGAAGCCGGAGCTTCGAGCGGACAAGCCGGTGTTGATGCAAGACTAAAGGGTGTGCTTTGAAGGTATGTAACTCGATTCATTACATTGGTTAAACTTTGATAATTGCATAAGTATAGTGAATTGTGGAATAAAGGTTGTCTTAATTTAAGTGATAATGTTCGCTATATTGATTAATAAGACCAGGATTGGTTACAACTTGTTGGTAGTCATCATAATGGAGGATTCCGTAGATGAGCCAACTGGGTCGAATAATCGATTAATGCGTGGCGAATGCTTCGTGATATAGTAAATTAGTTTTTTTGTTATTGTTGATAAACGACATATTAGAATACGAGAATTTAACACGTTGGTTTGTAAGAATGAGAAATCCGGAATTTGGTTTGGGCTTTATAATCAAATCAGTCAAAACACAAATTTGTAGGGACTACCGTAAGTTACGGTATCCACCGTAACTTACGGTAGAGATCAAAAGCTTACGGTGGATCACTACTGATTTACGGTAGACCAGAATCTTTAAGTGACTACCGTAACTTACGGTAGATACCGTAAGTTACGGTAGAGCCTGGAAAATTTTGTAAATTTCTGCATAATATAGCTAATCGAATCCGTTTTGATCGTAGTTTCGATTATGCAAATTTTATAAGAACTCTATTACTAATATTTGTCTAAAAATTCAGTGTGTAGGTATTGCAAGTATAAGGATGGTGGTCAAGCAATTTTTTTGAAGAACCGAACACAACTTTTGAAGCTTCCGCGATTTCATAACTTTGTTAAACAATGATTCTATTTAACTTGAATCTAAACAACTTGCTATTTAGGTCATGAATGTTTTAACTAGTCGTTGTTGACTAGTTTTGATCACTTGGCACTTTGTTTTGGTAACTATGTTTTAATTTAGACACCTTTTACATAAATCGTATGAAATTTTATTAAATTCAAGTAATAATTAGATGGGTGTTACATTATACCTTTGAACACATCGACTTCGCAAGCCTTCTTGAACAACCACAAGAGCACCTCCATTATTATGACAAAGAGGAAAGGCGAGAGGGGGTTGCCTTGGCTCATGCCTTTACTACACCCGAACTCGAAAATGGGGGAACCATTCACCAGAACAGACGCTCTTGCCGACTCAAGGATACCCGAAACCCAATTGCACCACTTGGATCCAAAACCCATCTGAAAAAAAAAAACATCCAAAGCAAAGGCCCAATTAACGTTATCATACACTTTCTCAAAGTCAATTTTGAGAAAGAAAACTTGTTTCTTGTATTTTTTGACCCTTGAGAGAACCTCATTAATAATTAAGGGACCTTCTAAAATATTTCTCCCACTAATAAACGCAGATTGCGTGTCAGAGATCACCGCTCCAATAGACCTTCTCAATCTGTTGGCAAACACCTTGGAAACCACTTTATTTATAACTCCCACCAAGCTAATAGGACGGAAGTCCTTTAAACCCATCGGATCCTTAGTCTTCGGGATAAGGGTGATAAAGGCCGAACCACATCCCAAGCTTAACCTACCAGAATCGAAAAAGAACTCCAGAATTCTGTAGAAATCTTCCTCAAAAAGATTCCAGAAATGCCTATAAAATTTAAAGTTGAAGCCATCCGGGCCCGGAGCCCGATCGTCACCACAGTCGAACACCGCGGCCTTAACTCCCTCTTTAGAGAACTTCTCCTCCAACCTAGATGCCTCGACATGCGATATCTTTTTCAAGCTAGGACGATCCAAACGCGGCTGATTAGGACATTCCTCCACAAACTTATCCCTAAAGAATTTGAAAACTTCTTTCTTTACCAAAGACGGTTTAAAGATCCAAACACCATTGATATCAAGCCCATGAATAGAGTTGCTAGCCTTTCTACCATTGATCATCGCATGATAAAATTTAGAATTTTCATCGGCCTGCTTAGACCATTTAATACGAGATCTCTGCCGAAGGTCCATAAGTTTAGATTCTTCTGCCTCCTGAATAATTTTCTTGTTTTCTAAATAGACCCATTCCTCCTCCTCATAGAAATCTCTAGAATCGAGAATAGCGTCCAAATCTTCTAATTCTTTCCTAGCGGCTGTCAAGGAATCTCCCTCCTTACGGGCCGTATCATCTCTCCACCTTCTCAACCGATCCTGAATAAAATCCAATTTCTTAATAAAAACCAAGTCAGGAGGCCCACCAGGTATACAAAAATCACTAACTTCCTTTAGAACAACTTCTTCGAAACCCTCTTTCCCAAACCAAGAATTAAAAAACCGGAACAGTGGTAGTTTTGTAAAAATTAAATAGTTTTTTAACCTATCTCATTTATTATAATTTTTGACTAATTAATTAGTTATAAAGACTACTATCCTCCACACTAACTTTTTTTGCCTACACACAACAAAAGTTATCCTACATATTTCGAAATTCATCTTAAATGTTGAAATTTATCCTACACAACTCGTAATTTATCCTACACTTTAAATCATTTTATTTATTTAAATATATATATATATATATATATATATAGGATTAGGTTCAAACGTGAACAAAATCCCATGCGTGAACTGATCTGGGCCCTTGGTTTTTATCATCTTGAGATTTTAAGTCAATGGCATGATGGTAATTATTTGATTAATTGTTACTAATTTATTAAATGAATAAGGGTATATGTGTAATTTCCTTTTTAAACTGATTGCATAAATCTCGTTCTCTCTCACAAATCACCATATTCAATCTTTCTTCATCATCCAACTTTCTCTCACCTTCATCTCCCAGATCCAGATCGAAGAAAATCATAATATTCAATCTTTTCTCTTACCTTCATCGACCAGATCCAACTTTATCTCTGACCTTCAATCTTTCTCACCTTCATCGCCCAGATCCAGATCGACCTTCAATCTTTCTCACCTTCATCGCCCAGATCCAGATCGACGCCCGTCACCCCTTCAATCTTCTACAACATCGGCGAGAAGTATAGAATCACACAGACACACAACTTCGTCCTCATTCTCCTTCCCTGTACAGCCTCGTCTCCTAGTTTTTCTGATCAACAGGTGAAGTTCGCTGGATCGTTTCTCAGATCCAAATCGAACAAACAGAGAGAGAGGAAAAGTGTGTGGAGAGAGAATCGGAGAGTGAGAGGGAAGAAAACGGAGAAGAAGTAGCGATGTCGGCAGCGGCGGCGGGTCTCGACGGCGAACGGCAGGCGACGGCAAGTGGCGAAAGTGGAAGTGGTTATGTTTGTTCGGTTCGTATGCATATTCTGTTTTGGTTCGATTCGGACAACCCCCGTCATCTCAGATTTAGTTCGGGTGTGATTCGGGTCTGGCGTGATTTTCGGAGGCAACCTACACCCATTCACCTCATGAGTCCCCGGTTAGTATATGTCCATCGATTTGTCTTGCAATCTTGTAATTTTTGGTTAGCTGTTTTGTACACGGTGCGGATTGTATTATCTAGTCCTATGCTTTCATTTTGGTTGTCTTGTATTTAGTCTGATAGTTGCTGTTTGTTTTTAGAATACATTGGATTGACTCAGGTAATTGTAAATGGTTTGGTGTATATGAGAATTGAAGGAATGTTTTTTGTGAATGTGGTAACTGTACATGTATGACATATGTTTAAATTTTATGAATATGATGATAGGAATATGTATGAAGTGGAGGTATACCTACACATTGAACATATGTTTGTTGATGGTTTTTTTTACTCGTACTCATGATGATTATATTATTATCAAACTCCTATAAACTGATTAAGGGTTGAGTTATAATGGTGATGTTCAACCTGGTGATTATTGGTCTAGTGTCTAGTTGTTAACTGAGTTGGGTGTTAAGAAAATTTGGTTATGAATTAATAACTAAAAATTAAAAATCTTGTTATTATACCATAGAACGGATAAATAAGGTCTGTTATACATATAATCTGAGATTTGTTTTAGTGTTTATCTTGCATTCCTTGTAATAATTGATTTTGTGAGATAAAAGTGTGTGTAAAAATGCTTGGTGACAATCTGTTTGTTTAGACCTGTACACTAGTTTGATTGACTTATTTGACTTAGGGTTTTTATGTAAATATGTCATGATGGTATGAATGCTAAATTAGGAAGTTGAATTTGTTTGATGATGAATCCTGGTAATTTCTGAGTTGATGATATGGAACGGGCAAATCGATGGCTTGATTCGAGTGATTCGCACCGTAGAGGTTCACTTTATAATAATATTTTGAATTATTTGAGTCGTAGAGATGAAAATTTTGAATTATTTGAGTGATTCGTACTCATAGAGGCTTGTACACATGTGCATTTTGATTTTGCTCTGTTTTTAATGCGATGTACACATGTGTATTCTGATTTTGCTATGGTTTTAACGCGATGTACACATGTGTATTCTGATTTTGCTCTGTTTTTAGTGCGATGTACACATGTGTATTCTGATTTTAACGCGATGTACACATGTGTATAGCGTCTGTCGTTTTTGTGATATCTCAGAATTTTGTGTGTATTGAATGTGTAAGGTTGTTGATGTACACTTGTGAATTACACAAAGTATTAGTTGCTGAGTTTTTTTGTGCTATTATAGGAGATGTCGTTAACGAGAAAAGTGGTGATGGAAGTTCGATAAGGATGATTCACGTATGAGGTCGATAAGGATGATTCACATATGTTTGTTTGCTTGGTCGATAAGGATGATTCAGCATACAACGTGGCGAATAGTTGTAAAAGATTATTTTTTTTGTTTTTTCGATTATGTTGGGTTTATTGTTTCTACGAAACTGGAACTTGTAATTATATGTTTTTTTGTTTGGTTTGGAAAACTTTTATGGAATTTGTGATTTGTTAAATATAAAATAGTTTTACAGGTATTGTTTCTATGTATGTATTATGTAGCTAATTACACATATGTACGATGCTGAGTACACATGTGTACTGTTCTATGTATATCCAAGTACACATGTGTATACCGTTGAAATATGAAGGTTACGTGGATCTTTAAAAATCAAAATTTAAATTCTGGTGATGAAATCGAAATAAAAATTAAAATTGAAATCTGGTGATTTGTTGCTTGTTTTGATAATTATCTTATAAATAAATAAAACATAATGTGGATAATAAATTTAAAATAGGAAAGATGTAACTTAATTCAATTATTAAAATAATGATTTAAATCTATTTTTTATATAATTACAATCCTACCTTTGACAACTAAAAAGGAAATCAAGGGTCCAGATCTGTTCACGCAGTTCACTCTTGGGAGGTTATTCATGCTGGAACCCTACCCTATATATATATACATGTGGAGAGTTCAAATGAGAAGAAATTTTTTGTAAGAAGAAAAAAGAAGAAATTTCAAACAATAAGAATTCTTTATTTTACTTTATTAAATATAAGTATTAAATATTACTATAAGGGTACATTGATAAATTTACATAGGTAATTAATTTGTAGTCTTCCTATTTAATAGTTAACTATATTAAATAATTTGTAACTTATCTTCAAAATATATATTTTAAAAAAATAAAATAAAATAATTTAAAGTATAGGATAAATTACGAGTTGTGTAGGATAAATTTCAGCGTGTAGGATAAATATCGAAATATGTAGGATAACTTTTGATATGTGTAGGCAAAAAAAGTTGGTGTGGAGGATACTAGTCTTTATGGCTAATTAATTAGTAAAAAATGATAATAAATGAGATAAGTGAAAAAAACTATTTATTGTTTTATAAAATTACCATTTGTTCTTTTTCTTCTCAATTAAATTTTCTTCTCAAATGAACCTTCCCCATATATATATATATATAAAGTTTTTTTTTGCGAGAAAGGTAAGAAAGAATCTACACCATTAGATCTTTGATCTCATGATCATAATGGCAAAATTGTAAATAATGTTTACTATTAAACATATTACTTTTCTAGATTAAGGGTATATAGGTAAATTTAACATTTTTAAATTAAGAAACTAATATTTATGCACATGTAACTTCCCCCCCATCTTTTTTAAACGTTATTAACTTTTTATACGTAACTTTAAAAAAAATTACACCATAATAACGAACGTTTTTTTATCTTTAATATGAGTACCATATTGCTATACTTATATAGAGAAAAAAATATGTTTTGATCAGATGTTTAGTCCATGAATGGTGTTATATACTTACTGAATGGTGTTATATACTTGCTGAATGGTGTTATATACTTACTGAATGGTGTTAATCTGTTATATACTTGCTGAATGGTGTTATATACTTGTTGAATGGTGTTATATACTTACTGAATGGTGTTATATATTTGCTGAATTGTGTTATATACTTTCTGAATGGTGTTATATACTTGCTGAATGGTGTTAATCTGTTATATATTTGCTGAATGGTGTTATATACTTGCTGAATGGTGTTATATACTTGCTGAATGGTGTTTATAGAGATCTTTAAAAAAATGCAGTTCCTATAATTAAGGTGGCGGTTATGGGAAGTTTTTAATTAATTGAATTAATGATAAAATTACTTGTTTACCCTTTTGAATTAATTTAGATTTAGGACGCATGTCATCTCCACAATATTTCTCACCTTTCTCACACTTTTAACCTTTTTTACAATAACCTTACCCTATATATATATATATATATATATATATATATATATATATATATATAGGCTAATGCTAGACAAAAAACCCTAGAAATTTAAAAAAAACCCTTGAAAACCCAACCTCCCGACATTTTTTTTTTTGAAAAAAATAACACATGTGATATACATGTTCTTAAGAGTTTTGGGCCAAAAAAACAAAAAAGCGCCGAAGGATTATTTAAAAAAAAAAATAAACAAATTTCATCAACTTTTGTGACTAACATGTGTTAGACAAAAATGCTGAAACTTGTTTATTTTTTTTTAAATATCCCTTCGGCGCTTTTTTGTTTTTTTGGCCTAAAACTCTTAAAAACATGTATATTACATGTGTTATTTTTTTTCAAAAAAAAAAAAAAATGTCGGGAGGTTGGGTTTTCTAGGGTTTTTTAAAATTTTTAGGGTTTTCTATATATATATATAGAGTAAATAACAAAACTCGTCCTTTATGTATGTATGTTATTGCAAATCATGTCCTTTGTCTTCAATAATTACATTAATCATACCTAATGTTGACAAATCCTAACATGGTATATCCTTTACCCCAAACCAAGTTAAAATTCTCAGTTAAGTTTAGTCACGTGGTGCCCACATGAGGGCATTAATGTCCTTTCACCTGCCATTTGTTTCTCCCCCATTTAAAATCCCCAATATCTAATCTATCATCTTAAACACTGCTTCTTCTTCGATAATCCTTGAACAACATTCTGCAAAAACAAGTTTTAATCCCCATGTCTTATTTACTGGTAATTTTTTTTTTGTAAATACTCACGAATTATGTGGGAAAGATGAAACTCATGTTTTACGTAAGAATTTCCAACCCTCTTGACCCTATCTTACCTTCAAATAGCACTTAGCTAATTTGACATATACACCACCAGCTTGATCCCCTGAGAAAATGCCCCATATAAAGAAGAAATACACACAAACATTGAAATCATAAATCATTAAAAAAATTATATATTATAAAAACATCATCACAAACACACTGAAAGCCCTATTCGATAAATCAAAGCAACAACATCTGATCAATAACATTGATATATCATACAAATGCCAACGAACACGCATAATTCGTAACATTTTAACATGTAAATCAAAATCTATACCAAGGCTTTAATTAATAAGAATGGCCTTTATAACTTACATGATTTTTCCAATTTTGTAAAAATTGGCAGCTTTTTTGTATAAATTATCAGCGTCTTCATGTTTGTTACCGAAGAATTTCCAGGATTATCGAAGAAGCAGAGTTTAAGATGACAGATTAGATATTGCGATTAGGGTTACTGAGGATTTTAAATGGGGGAGAAACAAATGGTAGGTGAAAGGACATTAATGCCCTCACGTGGGCCCCATGTGATTAAACTTAACTGAGAATTTTAACTTGGTTTGGGGTAAATGATATACCATGTTAGGATTAGTCAGCATTAGGTATGATTAATATAATTATTGAAGACAAAGGACATGATTTGCAATAACATACATACATAAAGGACGAGTTTTGTAATTCACTCATATATATATATATAGAGGAAGGTTCAAATAAAAACCACTAGTTATTGTGAAAACTCGAAAACTAATTAAAAAAGCCAAAAAAACATACCAATTTTTTTGCATACCAATTTTCGCAGCTTTTTATATATAAAAAAATTTTCAATTTTTTTTTTGGTAGTGCACATGTGTAATACTACACATGTGTCATGTGTAGTATTACACATGTGTACTACAACAATTTTTTTTTTTTTGAAATTTTTTTATATAAAAAAACCTCCGATTTTTATAAAAAAATTGAAAAAAAATATTTTTTTTTGTGTTTTTTAGGCTTCTTTTAGTTAGTTTTTGAGTTTTCACAATAAAAGTGGTTTTCATTTGAAACCATCCCCTATATATATATATATGTTTTTTTTTTTGAAGATAAGTTACAAATTATTTAATGTAGTTAGCTATTATAGAGCAAGACTACAAATTAATGACCAATGTATATTTACCAATGTACCCTTATAGTAACATTAAATACTTATATTAAATAAACTAAAATAAAGCATTCTTATTGGTTGAAGTTTCTTCTTACAAAAAATTTCTTCTCATTTGAACTCTCCACTATAACATTAAGAGCATGATTTCATAAAATGACATTTGTTAGTATAATCTAGTACTAATAAAAAAGTTTACTTAATGCCATATGACATTCATAGTCTTATACTAATAAAAGAATCTACTAAATGTCACATGTCATTCTCTCCTTCTATTTACTATTATTATTATTATTAATTAATAGAAAGTAATGAAAAATTCCTTAACAACTAATACAAATAAATGTTTTATTCTTTACATAGATATTGATCATTTAGTTTTAACTTATCTAAAATATATAATTAGTTATTATTAACAATTTTACTTATAACAAGTAATTTCAAATAATGTCATTGTGACAACACTTTCTTATTCTTTAAAACGATTTTTACTACATGTTTAAAACATCCATTAAATAAATTATTATTTTATATTATAATAATAAAAATGGTAAAAAAATAGGTTAATTCGATACTCGAAAACAGGTTTACTTTCATGCTTTGAAAACACTTTTAATGTTATTAGACCCGTGTAATACACGGGTTTAAGGATAGAATATCTTCAATTAATAATTTTGACGCAAGTCCACTTATCAGTTGCCCAAAATGGAGTTATATTTTTAGGCATGATAAACCATTGATAATTACCAAAGGTCAGTGTTCCAATGACATTATTAAGAAATATTGAGTGAATGAATGGTTTATGTAATGGAGCTTGACTACAGGTCCTATCACTGGGTGATCAGGTTGTTGAGGCACTCATATTTTCCAGAAGTAATACTGGCACTCGAATATTTATCCCTAGATTTCGTTTAATACCGTTAAATAGATGGATTCCATTTAAATTGAAAAGAAACAGTTTTCTGCCGCGCTATGTTTTGCCATGACGATAAATAAAAGCATAGGGCATTTTCTATGTAAAGATGGTTTGTTTATAAAAGAATCAGTTTTTACACTTGACCTACTGTTGCGTCATCTATGGTAAAAAAATTACTTATTCTAATAAAAATTCCAATTAATGCCACATGATATTTTCTTCTTCAAATCATTAATAATATGATTTAATTAATATCTAACTCTTAATGCCACACCGCATTTTCTTATAATAAAAGATTTCACCAAAATGCCATGTGGCAATTTATCATATTACCTCAACCATAACAAATAATAAGTAAATTAATATAAAGACTATTAAATGATTGAATTAAATATATGTATATATATATATATATACATGTATGTTATAATCTTATATTCATGATTATATCTCTTCAGTATTCTTAATAATTAATATAATATCACTACTTTAATAAATAAAAACAAACTTATTAAAAGAAGATGGGATAACCAAAAATTTATATATCCATCACAATTTTATGTAACCAAAAATTTAAAACCTCATCATGTTTATAATTTGTTATTATCGTTTTCATAAATGTTAATCATATATATATATATATGTGTGTGTGTGTGTGTGTGTTTAATATATATGATCTTAAATCACAAATTAATTCCATTCAATCTTCTACTTTGATAACACTTTTTAAAATAAGAAAATATTAATTTGAAATAAAATATACTAATTCTTTTGTATTCAAAAAACAAAATTCTTACTTCGTAAACGCATTATTTAAAATGAGTAATGTTATATTTTTTTTATTTAATTTTGTGTGTATAGTTCATATTAGTGTTATATGTATTCATATCAAAATTTATATTTATTATGTGTGATGCAAGAAATAATATGAAATATAAAAAATAATTCAAAATTTGTAATCGTTATGTCATTCAAACGCAACCAACCTCAATAGTAACATATTTATTAAAAAACTCATTCAAGTTTATATAAACTGAAAACACATTTTTTTTCAAAGAACTCGATCAATTCCATGATTATCTTAAACTCTTTCATTTTCTATCCTCAAACCCATGTAGCACATGTGCCTATAACCTGATGATTAATACAATGGAAAATTTTCCTGTTTTTTCTAAATATTTGTTCCAATTTTGCGGGTTATAACATTAAGAGCATGGTTGCGTAAAATGGTATTTTTTTACTATAATGATTAATACAATGGAAAAAGTAGTGAGCATAAGACCATTCCCAATGATTACCCTAAAAATATATGAGTGAGTTTAGTTATATTATAAGGAATGGTTGTTAGTGTTTTTGAGTAGTTGTGAGTAGAGGAGAGAAAAAATATATGAGAAAGTCACTATTCATCTGTAAATATATGGGAAAAATCTGAAGGGAGAAAACCTTATAAATTTTTAATTATTTAGAAATGGTTGTGAGTGGATGAGAGAGAAAAAGTAATGATAAAGGTATAAAAATATTATTTAATTGAAAAGGAGAGAGAAAAATTAGTTGTTTTTAGTGTAAATATATGGATATGGATAAGAAATTCATTGCGAATGCTCTAAAATATAATACAAACGTAGATAGTGAAAATTGTCATCTACTGTAGTGACTTTGGAAGAACAATTGAAACCTACTCCCCATCTTTCTCTCCCTCTTTACTCTCTCTCTTCACTCTCTTTCTATATTTTCTCACCACCACAAACCACCACCACACCATCGTCAGACACTAAGAGATACCATCGTCATCACCTTCACCTAACACAACCACCACCACCTACCTCCGGCAAGGAACTCCTCGCCTCCACCCTCTGCTACTACCACCGGTCGACTGCCAATAGCCACCATCACAACAATGTAGAACCACCACCTAGCTACCGCCACAACATCACAACCACCCAACCCCCACCACCACCTAATCATCACTGTCTCGATCCGTTCCTAAAGCTGATATTAATGACGACAGATTCACCCTCAGTTGCAAGTTGCAATCATCACCATCATCTTTAGTTGTTTGGTATGTAATTTTGTCAGAGAGATGTAGGAGAGAAAAAGACGGAGGGTTGTGTTGAATAAAGTGAAAAGTATGGATGAGGTAGTGTGTTAGAGTATTCACATCCCTTCCATAAAGTCTATCCTATAAAAACAATGCATTTTCCTAATGATGAAATTTTAAGTATAAAACATCTCTTCAAAGCTTATAATATCACAAGAATCAATTCAACTCTTACCATGAGTTTTTGATGACATAACAATGAAGAAAATGTTACTAGTCAAAGCATTGAAACTCAAGTGAACTGAAATGATGCTCAAAACTAAACAACATAAAGTTTTTAGCTCAAGCCACCATTTCGACTCCAACAGGAGTCTAACACCACTACCCCATTCAGCCTTCTTACTCTTTCCAATACTTTAACGTTTTTTTACCGCTCCAAAGAAAACAATCTAGGGAATCTGCTGCAGAAAGCCTCCTTCCCAACCATCTTTCCTTCCAAAACAGAATGGAATCACCTAGACCTAGAGTTGCAGGAAAACATCTGGCCAGATTTACCCCATAAATCTCAACATTAGCGGACACCCTTACTATCTGCTTCCAAAGGCCGGCAATAGTTTGATTTCCTTGTACGAAATTCCATGTTCTCGCATTATAATGTATGCTCCATACTACTTTCTGCCACAAACTATTTGCTTCAACCTTAAACCTTCATCACCACGTGGCAAGCATGGCCAAAATTTGCTTCCTTTCATGACCCGATACCCGCTCCTCCAAGATCTTTTGGCGTTGATGTCTGTCGTTAGTGACATGCAAAAACCGAAATAAACTAGTAGCTAGAGTAAGTCGGGTATCGAACCAGAGGAGGATTGTGGAAAGTGTCGAATGAAAAGTATTAATTAATTACTACTGAATTAGAAAATCGGTGTGATTGATTATATGAATTATATAAATTAACGAATAAAAATTGAGAAAAAGATTGAGTTGTAATAAACAATGATAAGGAAAGGTGATCACTCCGGGATTCAGATTGTGTGATTAACTAATAACTTAGCTGATTGTCATATTGGATACTATTGGTTAAACGATATAATTATCAACTATTCATGCAATGAATAATTATTCAACCAACAAAGTATAATCAGATTTAAACGTATTTATGTCTCTGTCTATCACACAGGATTCGTTTGTCAAACGAATTATAAAAACGCAAGTAAAGACCGTCTGTCACACGATTACAATCCGAACTCAATACATAAAACAATAAACCAAATCAATAGTGTCTTACACAATCATTCACCTGAAGTGTCCATGAGAGATTTAGCCGCTCATGATGGTGGGATGATCTTCCATAGCTTCTCCCTAACTGCCGTCTCCCGTCTCCCGTCCTTTCTGCCGTCGAAGATGAGAAATAGATGATATGGAGGTGCCCTCAATAATCGATGGTATCCAATAAGAGGGCCCAAAAGTGATCCAATGTTGGCTACCAAAAATTCGTAGTAATGGAAGCCCAAAGTTGTGTTATGGCTGCTGCTTTTGATAAGTTTCGGCCCATGTGCCCATATATCTTTTATGTGAAGATAGAATAATGTTCAAGCCCAATTCATATCTTTTCTTCAATCCCATATCTCGGCTCCACCATGTCCTCCAATCCACATGGTACTGATGATAGGTGATGATGTTTGTTTCTTTGAGAATGATGATGATTATTTGTGATGATGTGATGATCTGCCAATTCTCGTTCCCCCTTTAAAGAGTCAGCCGCCAAGTCCCTTGTGATGATGATGATATTGTTTAATTAAATGCCCTCCAAAAGTAATGATTATGTTTGTTGAAAACCAATCCCCTATACTAAAATCTGCATGTCACGTGATGTTGTTGCTTCCTTCCTTTTTTTATGATTAGGGTATTAAACCCTTTAAATAAATGCCCGCTCACAATAGAACAACATGTGCTCCAAGTCTTTTGTACCGTACTCTACGAAACCAAACCGTAGGCTACGGTTTGCTGTTTCTGTTTCTTTTGCTGGAACCATTGTGAATTGCTGAAGATAACTGTACGTACGACAAATTGACCGTAAGCTACGTCTATTATTACAAGTTCTTCATGGGCTTCAATTCAACTTTCATTTAATGACCAATCATCTATCGAATGATATCTTTCGCATTTTTCATCATCCCCGGTAGTTCCGCTTCATCACCACCATGCTCTCTAACTTCACCGAATTACGTGGTTAACCTGTAAAACCACAAACTTGCGTAGTCAACATATTCAGAGCATATAATCAACTAAACGGACATAAACATGTAATATAACACACTTTAACATCCGGGTTTCACACACTCCATCAGGCGTCATTACATTTTGCCAAGCAACCCAATTAATCTTGTCCCGTTCGGTTGTAATACCCCATAGGAATTCTCTATGTAATCTTTCAAGATGATCGACCACTTGTATAGGAGTTCGATACAACGAGAAATAATATGTGGGAAGCGCATTAAGGACTAATTATACCAGTGTTAACCTCCCCCCAAATGACAAGGTGCTTGCTTTCCATATTGCCAACCTATTCTTGTAAAGGTCGATTACCGGTTTCTAATATTTTATCAAATTCATGCTCGCACCTACTTGGAGGCCCAAGTGTTTGAAAGAAAATGACCCATCCCGACACCCAAGTATATTATTCGTGTTATGTATATGGACACCACTCACATTACCCCATACACGCCACTTTTTGCAAGGTTGATCCGTAACCCTGAGAGAGGATAAAAACACCGAAGGATTCTCTTTACGTTTTTAACATCGGAGGCGACCAAGTCCCTATAAAAATTACATCATCAGCATAAACAAAATATAAAATCACTGAACCGTGATTTACAAACCGATTTCCTTCATAAAGCCTAGGTTCACATGCTTTCTTCATAACTCCTGTCAAAGCTTCCATGGCAATTATAAAGAGGAAAGGCGATATTAGGTCCCATTGCCTCAATCCTTTATGGCAATCGAACTCCTGTGTAGGCGACCTGTTAACAAGAATGGAAGCCTGTGCATTCCTAACAGTGGCGATAACCCATCTTCTCCAAATTAAGGGGAATTTTATTTGATCCAAAACAGTCAACGAAGTCCCAATAGAGCGAGTCAAATGCCTTTTCATATCTGCTTTGAAGATGAAACCTACTTTTTATTATGCCTCAACCATTGTAATAATTCATTTAGTACAAGTGGTCCATCAAGAATGCTTCTGTTAGACAAGAATGCAATCTGCTCTTCAAAAATTAGTTTGTTGATAACTAATTTCATCCTATTCGCCAAAACTGTTGAAATTGCCTTATTAATACACCCTATACGGCTGATTGGTCTATAATCTGCCAACCCACTCGGATCATTTCACTTTCGTATAAGGGATATAAATGAAGACGTACACCCCTAGGAAATAGTTGCATTCTATGAGAACCGCTAAAAAACATTAACAAAATCAGATTGTAATGATCCCCAACTTCTCTTTATAAATTGGAATTTTATTCCATCCGGTTCGGGGGTGCTATCCCCTGCACAATCCCACACCGCTTTCTTCGTTTCTTATCAACGAAAACGGGGCTACAAGCATCTCCATTGTTTTGGTCGAAAATCACACAAGGATAATGTAACCATATTTGATTTTTGTGAGGTTGGATGCTTGAATAAATGAACAAAAGTATGAACAATGAATGAATGAAAATGATGATGAACACAAGGATTTATACGAGGAAAAAGCCCTTGATCAATGAATGATCTCCGGCATAAAAACCTCGGATAGTGAAAACTATCACTATCAACTATATTTGTCACGGCCCTCGTCCCGGTGTTACCCGGTCCAGGTGCCGCGGGACAGAAACCCGTGGTATTTATTAGTTGTTGCGACAGCGGAAGTTTAACAGGATCTTTTAAAACTTGAAAATGCCCAATTATTTTATTGCACAATTTGGGACAAACCCCATAATTTACAGTAAAGGTAATTTCACGAGGAAATCCCTTGTTTTACAAAACATGTTTATTTATTTTACTGAGCCGCCACTTCAAGCTTGTTAGTGCTCCGTAGCACTTTTCCTTGATTCACAGTAAGTCACCTGAAACATGTTTAAAAATATTTTATCAGCGGGGAAATACTGGCGAGTCACTCAATTTTGATAAAACGACTCCTAGTTATAAATTACAGCATAAGAGATATTACAATGACTACTATCTTATTTTTATCTGGCGTCGTGTCACACCCTGGTGATGATGGTCATACCACTATTGGGTCCTTTCACCCAAGTAGTGATGATTATCACTGTTAGGTTGGTGAACCTAACCGTGAGAAATTAGTAATGTGCACAATACCCCACTTGCCAGTGATTCAAGATAACCACTACTTAATCCCTGTAATTATAACTTTTGAAAATAATTTGAGGTTTAGTAAAACAGTTGATAAAAAGAGAATGACTCACATTGCAAGTTTAGACGGGCAGAGTTTAGCCTACAGATTTAGCCGTGTAACCTAGTTAAAATAACAATGCATACGAAACTAGGCCAGTAACTTAATTCAACATTTATGATAAGCTCACGAAATCAAAACCCTCACGACGAATGACAAAGTTTAGCCCAAATACGGGCATCACTGACACATCCATCGGATCAGTTTCAATCGATCGGACATTGTATCGTAGCAGTGATCGAGTTAATACCCTGTACTCGTAGCAGCGTTTCCCTATGTGAAATTGTGATTTTGAGCAGTTTCTTTTGTTTTTGATTGAAACTTTCGAGCATAGAAGCAAGTCTCATGCACCAGCAATTTATAGCAGAAAAATGGGTTTTACGCGGCCCGCGTAAACCTTTAGATGAATCTTACGCGGCCCGCGAGGGCCCCTAGTCTACGTGTAGGGCTTGTGTGTCACAGGTAGGTCTGCCCCGTGTGCGACACGTGGCTTGAACACTTATCCGGAGCATTTTTAAGTTGTCGCGGCCCGCGTAGCCTTACCTTATGGCTTACGCGGCCCGCGTGAAAACCAAATTCCTTAATTTCTTGGTTTTTCATGCACATTAGGGTTTCAGGGGTCCGGGTTTTCACTTACGGGTCGTTTATGGACATTTTTGCAGGTCCTTACATCCTCCCCATCTTATTTACAATCTCGTCCTCGAGATTTATTGAAATAAGTGAGGATACTTTTGCTTCATCTTCGATTCCAGCTCCCAGGTGTATTCGGGTCCTCTTTTTGAATCCCACTTGACTTTGACCAGTACCAATCTTTTGTGTTTGAGAAACTTGACCTTTCAGTCTTCTATTTGGAGTGGTTTTTCAATAAATTTTAGCTTTTCATTTACTTCTATATCTTAAAGAGGTACTACCAGGGATTCGTCTGATAAGCATTTCTTGGGGTTGGATACATGAAATACGTCATGTACCCCGGCTAACTCTTCTGGTAGCTATAAGCGATAGGCGACCGGTCCTATGCGTTGGATTACTGGGAAGGGTCCTACGTATCTTGGACTTAGCTTTCCCTTCTTACCGAGCCGAACTACTCATTTCCAAGGAGAAACTTTCAAGAGTACCCTGTCTCCAACTTGAAATTCTAGTGGCTTGCGTCGAGTGTCTGCATAACTCTTCTGGCGATCTCGAGCCGTTTTCAGTCTTTCTTTGATTTGAGTGATCTTGTTGGTGGTTTCTTGTACTATTTCAGGACCTGATAATTGACTTTCTACTATTTCTGCCTAGCAAACTGGAGTTCTACACTTTCGTCCATACAGTGCTTCGAACGGGGCAGCTCTAATGCTGGAATGATAACTATTGTTATAGGAAAATTCAATTAAAGGTAAATGGTTGTCCAAGTTTCCTCCAAAATCTATCACACATGCCCTGAGCATGTCTTCCAGGGTTTGGATCGTCCTTTCACTTTGTCCGTCTGTTTGAGGATGATATGCAGTACTTAAATTCAGTCGGGTTCCCATTGCTTCCTGGAAACTAGTCCAGAAATGTGAAGTGAAACGACTATCCCTATCCGATACAATGGAGAGTGGGACTCCATGTAAGGATACTACCTCGTCTACGTATAATTTGGCTAATCTTTCCATGCTAAAGGTTTCCTTCATTGGTAGAAAATGAGCTGATTTGGTTAATCGATCCACAATTACCCAAATTGCGTCGTTACCTTTTTGGGTTTTGGGTAACTTAGTAACAAAGTCCATGGTTATTAGTTCCCATTTCCAAACATGCATTTCTAATTGTTAGAGTAACCCTAAGGGTTTCTGGTGTTCTGCTTTAACTTTTGAGCAAGTTAGGCACTTAGAAACATATCTGGTTATATTCTTTTTCATTCCTATCCACCAGAAAGTATTTCTTAAATCTTGGTACATCTTATTATTTCCAGGGTGCATAGTATACCTAGATTTATCAGCTTCCTCTAAAATCTTTTCTCTTAACTCTCCCTGCTTAGGTACCCAAATCCTTTTCTTGTGGAATCTCCAAATTCCATCACTTCATTGCTCTAATTCCTTTATTCTTCCCTTCATTCCTTCAACATTATCCTTAATTGCTGTTTCTTGAATATGCTTCAATTGTTCCATTAAATCTAATTGTAAACTTAATCTAAGAGCACGAACTCGTCGTTGTTTCTCATGATACTTACGACTTAGGGCATCTGCTACTACATTTGCCTTTCCTTCGTGATATTGAATATCACAGTCATAGTCACTTAGAATATCCATCCATCTTCTTTGCCTCATGTTTAATTCTTTTTGCCCAAATATGTATCTTAAACTCTTATGATCTGTATAGACAGTAAACTTACTTCCGTACAGATAATGTCTCCAAATTTTAAGGGCAAAAATTATGGCTCCTAACTCTAAATCATGAGTTGTATAGTTTTCCTCGTGCTTCTTCAATTGCCTTGAGGCGTACGCAATTACCTTCTTGCGTTGCATTAACACACATCCTAATCCTAGCTTAGAAGCATCACAATAAACTTCAAAATCTTCTGTCCCTTTTGGTAAGGCAAGAATTGGGGCGTTTGTTAACATTTGCTTTAAAATCTTAAAAGCCTCTTCTTGTCTAGGTCCCCATTCAAACTTCACTGCTTTACGGGTTAGCTTAGTTAATGGTACAATTATTTTGGAAAAATCCTTAATAAACCGTCTATAGTATCCGGCTAATCCTAGAAAACTTCTAACTTCAATAGCTGATTGTGGGACCTTCCATTTGGTAATCGCTTCTATTTTGGAGGGATCTACGTGAATACCTTCGTGATTCACCATGTGTCCTAAAAATTGTACCTATTGTAGCCAAAATTCACACTTCGAGAATTTGGCGTAAAGCTTTTCTTTTCTTAACAAAGTTAAGCGTGCACGTAGGTGCTCACAATGCTCGTCCTGACTTTTGGAATAAATGAGTATATCGTTGATAAAGACAATTACAAATTTATCCAAATACGGTTTACAAATTCTATTCATCATGTCCATGAATGCTGCAGGAGCATTTGTTAATCCAAAGGGCATGACTGTAAACTCGTAATGACCATACCTAGTTCTGAAAGCAGTTTTAGGTATGTCTTCTTCTTGTACTTTTAACTGATGGTATCCGGAGCGTAAATCTATCTTAGAAAAATATCTAGCTCCCTGAAGTTGATCGAAAAGATCATCAATCCTAGGTAATGGGTATCGATTCTTAATTGTAACCTTATTCAATTCCCTGTAATCGATACACATTCGCATCGACCCATCTTTCTTTTTCACAAACAACACGGGTGCTCCCCAAGGGGATGAACTAGGTTGTATAAATCCTTTGCTTAACAATTCATCTAACTGCTTTTTCAATTCCAACATTTCAGTGGGTGCTAACCGATAAGGTGCCTTGGCTATCGGTGTAGTTCCAGGAATTAGATGGATTCTAAATTCTACTTCCCTATCGGGTGGTAATCCAGGTAGTTCTTCTTGGAATACATCCGGGTATTCTGATACTACTGCAATTTCCTTAAATTCCTTACCTTTAGTGTTAATGATTACCGACATCATATACACTAATCCTTGTTTTCTTGAATAACTGGCCATTTTCATTACTGAAAAGAATTTTATTGGCTTGCGGGGCTTATCTCCTGTAATCACCACTATTTCTCCTGTGGGTGCATGAATTTCTACGAAATTCTTATCACAAAGAATTCGAGCATGGTTGGCTACTAACTAATCCATTCCTAACACAACATCGAATCCGGCTAAATCCATAGGTAACAGGTTTGCAGAAAATTTATGGCCTAAGAGTTCTATCTTTCTTTCTTGCAAAACCCTATCTATGTTAACAGAATTCCCATCTGCCGTTTCTACCGTAAAAATTTGTCTAAGGTTGGTTAAGGGTAGGTTAAGAGCTTGGCAGAATGAAGTATTTATAAACCTTTGGTTTGCACCAGAGTCAAATAATACTTTTTCATAAACGTCGTGAACTAGGAACGTACCAGCTATCACATCAGGGATTAACTCTGCTTCCTGGGTAGTCAACTGGAAGGCTCTTGCGTTTTTCTTGGTAGTTCCTTCTGTAGGTTTGGCTTTGTTATCAGCTGGTTTGACCAGTTTCGGGCAGTCTGGTCTAAAATGTCCAGCTTCTCCACAGTTGAAGCAGATTGTTGATTTCTTCCTTCTGCAATCTTCTTCTTGGTGCCCCAGAATTTTGCAGAAATTGCAATACCCTTTGCATCTTCCAAAATGCCTTCTTTTACAGGTACTGCACAATGGAGCAGTGGAAGATTGCCCTGTTCCCTTTTTCTTTAAATTACTACTATTACCCACACGGAATCCTTGGGTAATCTTTTGGGCTACTTCCTTTTGGCGGTTTTCTTCTCTTGTGCGCACCAGCCCGTCGGTCAAGGTGTTGGCTAATTCCACTGCATCGTTAATTGTGCAGGGTCTCACAGCTTTGACGATATCATGAATCTCGCTAATTAAACCCCAAATATAGCGAGAAGTAAGTACCGGTTCTGGCGAAGCCAGAGTAGGTACAATTCTAGCATACTCGAAGAATGTTGAAGCATACCCTCGACAATCAACATCCACCTTTCGGTGGTTTAGGAACTTATTTGTCATTTGTTCCTTTTCATATTCAGGACAAAATTTTCTTTCCACCAATCTCTTAAATTCTTCCCAATTCATGGCATAAGCCACATCACTCCCCTTGGCTTGTAGTACTATGTTCCACCATTCTAGTGCCCATTCTTTAAAAAGATGCGACGCGTACATGACCTTGTCTTCCTCGGAACATTTACTTATGTTAATTACTGCTTTGGTTTTCTCTAACCAACGCAGTGCAGTAGTTACCCCTTCATTTCCTGCAAATTCGATTGGTTTACAGGCAAGAAATTCCTTATAAGTGCAACCAGGCGTTGCAGCTTTCATTTTCTTAAGAAATGGGGCTTGCATCACATCATTATCATTATTATTATTGTTGCCTCCTCCATTTACACTATTACTGAAGTTTTCATCATGAGTACGTTTGCTGGGAGTAGGTGGTGGAGGTTCAACTGGATTTCGGGTAGCAGCAAGGATTACTGGAATAGCATTAGCTATTCCTTGGGCAACGATATTTTCTATATCCTGCCTATTAAGAAATTGATCTCCATTGTTTTGCTCAGATTGGTTAACTTCGTTAACTGGCTCATTAACAACGGGTTCCATCTGATAATTTTCAATATATAAATTATTGGCACAAGATAAAATAAATAATAATTAGTCATAATAAAACAATCACACATAATCATGTCAACACATATAGCCAAAATTGTCGTCTTTGCGACGTTGATATTTTTATATATTAGTATGCATCCATACACCCTAGTTATATTACAAAAGTTTTATTTTAAGTTATTTTACATAATTATATTTTTATTAATATTTATTATTATTTTATTATTAATAAACACGTAACCACACAACCACATACGATCCCGTCAACTGGTACTTCAGAAACGACGTTCCCTCTCGTCGTATTTCCATGATATCCTCTCCCCCACTTCCCGGATTCTATTTCCTGTCCACCAGCTCCTCGCCATAGTGGCGGAGTTCAGCCAAGTTTTCCGTGCTCATAGGTGGGTTTGGTGCAGGCTCAGGGTCAAACTGGGGGAAAAAGATGTTAGGGTTATTCAAAAGATTCTGAAATTGCCAGTCAGTTGTCCACCATTCTTCCAGCTCTCCTTGTAGGGGTCGGGAATTGATAATAGGATCTAGGATAGCAGGTTCCAAATTATCTGGAAGTTGTGCTTCAGCTGGGTAATTGAAGAGGTTTTCATCGGCAGGTTCGATGAGGTCGCTATTTGCCAATTTTGGGTCCAGCTCCTCCCACGGTGGCATTTCCTGGGCTTGCCCTGAACTTTCCCTGATCTCCTTTCCTTTGCCTTTATCCTTGGGATCCTCAGTCTTTTTAACCTTTTGTGCAGCTGGCTTCTTCCTCCGTCCGCGTCTCCAGCCTATGATTCTCCTTCTCTTTTTCAACTTGGGTTTATCCTGGGCTTGAGCCTGGAATTCCATAGGTTCTTCAGTATCGGCCCGATAACCGGAAAAGCCCCCAGAAACTTCCATGTCAGCAAAATAGATAGTGAGATTCTGAAGAGCTTCAGATAACTCATTCATGCTCTTAGTAGATATGAAGAACACACACAAACTTAAATTAATATTTTATTTATCATGTTGAATTTTCACAGAATTACAATATAGCAATTTGAAAAATTAAGTATTTCTAAATACTTAATTGGCTTAAATCAGTGGCTCTGATACCACCTTTTTCTGTCACGGCCCCCGTCCCGGTGTTACCCGGTCCAGGAGCCGCGGGATAGAAACCCGTGGTATTTAATAGTTGTTGCAACATCGGAAGTTTAACAGGATCTTTTAAAACTTGAAAATGCCCAATTATTTTATTGCACAATTTGGGACAAACCCCATAATTTACAGTAAAGGTAATTTCAAGAGGAAATCCCTTGTTTTACAAAACATGTTTATTTATTTTACTAAGCCACCACTTCAAGCTTGTTAGTGCTCCGTAGCACTTTTCCTTGATTCACAGTAAGTCACCTGAAACATGTTTAAAAATATTTTATCAGCGGGGAAATACTAGCGAGTTACTCAATTTTGATAAAACGACTCCTAGTTATAAATTACAGCATAAGAGCGATTACAATGGCTACTATCTTATTTTTATCTGGCGCCGTGTCACACCCTGGTGACGATGGTCATACCACTATTGGGTCCTTTCACCCAAGTAGTGATGATTATCACTGTTAGGTTGGTGAACCTAACCGTGAGAAATTAGTAATGTGCACAATACCCCACTTGCCAGTGATTCAAGATAACCACGACTTAATCCTGTAATTATAACTTTTGAAAATAATTTGAGGTTTAGTAAAACAGTTGATAAAAAGAGAATGACTCACATTGCAAGTTTAGACGGGCAGAGTTTAGCCTACTGATTTAGCCGTGTAACCTAGTTAAAATAACAATGCATACGAAAATAGGTCAGTAACTTAATTCAACATTTATGATAAGCTCACGAAATCAAAACCCTCACGACGAATGACAAAGTATAGCCCAAATACGGGCAACACTTAAACATCCATCGGATCGGTTTCAATCGATCGGACATTGTATCGTAGCAGTGATCGAGTTAATACCCTGTAGTCGTAGCAGCGTTTCCCTATGTGAAATTGTGATTTTGAGCAGTTTCTTTCGTTTTTGATTGAAACTTTCGAGCACAGAAGCAAGTCTCATGCACCAGCAATTTATAGCAGAAAAATGGGTTTTACGCGGCCCGCGTAAACCCTTAGATGAATCTTACGCGGCCCGCGAGGGCCCCTAGTCTACGTGTAGGGCTTGTGTGTCACAAGTAGGTCTGCCACGTGTGCGACACGTGGCTTGAACACTTATCCGGAGCATTTTTAAGTTGTCGCGGCCCATGTAGCCTTACCTTATGGCTTACGCGGCCCGCGTGAAAACCAAATTCCTTAATTTCTTGGTTTTTCATGCACATTAGGGTTTCAGGGGTCCGGGTTTTCACTTACGGGTCGTTTATGGACATTTTTGCAGGTCCTTACAATATTGAACAATAAAAATTACTACTTTGGATGATAACAAGCTTGTTACAAAGATTATTAGTGTGTTTGTGTGTGTAATCGCCAACTGATTGTAGAGAGTTCGAATTGTGTGAATGTGTGTAATTAAGTTACTAAATAAAGCTTGTTATCCCATTCAAAAATAGAAAAAAATCTAACTAACAAACTATCTGAATTATGTGCTAGCCTCCCCCACGATCACCATAACGGTCATGAAGCTTTTTCACATGCATAAATGTGGAGATTACAAAGATTATTAGTCGTTTCTGGACATTTTTGCAGGTCCTTACAATATTGAACAATAAAAATTACTACTTTGGATGATAACAAGCTTGTTACAAAGATTATTAGTGTGTTTGTGTGTGTAATCGCCAACTGATTGTAGAGAGTTCGAATTGTGTGAATGTGTGTAATTAAGTTACTAAATAAAGCTTGTTATCCCATTCAAAAATAGAAAAAAAATCTAACTAACAAACTATCCGAATTATGTGCTAGCCTCCCCCACGATCACCATAACGGTCATGAAGCTTTTTCACATGCACAAATGTGGAGCATATTCCCCTAGAATCTCGGCAAGACCAAGTATCCTTCGAATACACCTGCAAAAAAAGCTAAAGGTTGATGGAAACAATTGTTAGTTTAGAATAATAATGAGGATCCTGGATCCTTAGCCTTCCTATATCATCTCCTAAGGATCATTGATCCATACTGAACTGAGGATCCGTGATCCATAACTAATAAAATTCTATCCCTAACAATTGCTCCCAAACATGACTAGTTGAAATTTGATTAGATAGTCTTGTTTCAGTAATATGCGGACTAACCGTTGCAAGTGGATATAGCCGTTACAGACTGATGTCAGTGATGTGTGCTAAACAAACTATTAAAATTAACTAAATTAGACTCTCTAAGCTAGACACTAAAAAGCTTTAAATCTAGACTCGACCTAAACCACACAATTGGCAAGTATACCGATCACTGTAGTATGACCTAAGGAAGTCCGGATATCGAACCACGAGACTCTATTTATCACGTTAACTAGACTCTAACAGCCACTGACAGACACGACTTAAACTGTTTAATTGTTTGGGGGGGGGGGTTACTGAAAATCTTAGGAAATCTATCAAACTAAATTATAAAACTAATTATTAAACTAGAACTAAACCAATACGAAATAAGGCGAAGGCTTTTCTTATATGATGACGAGAATCACCTAGACTAGAATCCTGGATTGATTTTAAGAATTTACCAATTAAGTTAACTGCATGATTTATGGAACTGGGATCTTGTAATACTAAACCTATTAAGATACCAACTAAGCCCCTCAACCCTTCTCGAGGTGAAACTTATGGCACTACCTAGGCCGTTAATCCTACCGGTTATTAGACTTCCTTCCAGTCGTCTAATTATTGTGTAAGTACCCTAATATTGACCTACTATTTTCCAATTATAGATCTAGGGTAGTTTAGATTTATTAATTTGACTTGATAGACTAATAAACCGACGAGGCAACTAAGGCATGAATTTTTCCAAAAACTGTCTAATGCAATTCACCGGGTAAGACCTACCAATAGCCCCTCACCTTCCAGCTATTAGGACTGGTAGAATACTAAAATCTAGCAAAGTACTAACTATCACCTCTAGAGTTTATTGGCCAATTCTCCCTAAAGGTCAAAGACACACAGTCAAAGATCTAGCATGAACCTATTCCGTAGCAGACAACCACCTAGATTCATACGAAGCAATCGATAGTAATGAACCGGATTAAAGTACGCATATACACCAAATCAATAAATCAAACCGTTTACTAAACACAATCAATCCATAAAATACATGCAATTAACGAAAAAGGTTAAAACTTAATTTCAATCCATTCATCATAGTCTAGGCGGCTTAAAAATTTAGCCAAGCATATCAAACAAAGAAAATAAATCAAAGATGTCCAAACAAGAATTCATCGTTACAAGAAAAGAAAAAGAAATCAACAAACAGGGAACTAAAGAACCCATGTAAGTCTTCAATCTTTGTCCCCAAACTCGTACCAATGATTCCGGTGATCAAAAACCTTCAAAACTGCTCAAAGATTGCTCTGGAAATCGCCTATTGCTGCCTTAATTCGTAATTAGGGTTTTAAGTATGATTTCTTGGTTTTTATACGTAACCCTTGGTCAAAAACGAATTATCGCCGTCAAACTACCTCGTCGCTTTGCGCGACGGGCTTGTGTCTTCGTGGTCGCGTGACGCGACAGCATAAAAATCCATATATTAATATAATAAGGGTGGCGGGGCGCGACGGCTAAGGGAGTTCTTCGTGGCGTGACGCGACGGCAACAAATTGACAGACTGTTGCGTTTTTTCCCAGCTTCAACATCCCAAAAATTGATTTTCAACATTTTCAGCACCGAAGACCTGGAATGCATTCTTCATCGTTTTTCAGCATTTTCAGACAAAGCGTGACGCGACGGCTAAGGGAGTTCTTCTAACTCCTAGAATCAACCCATTCTTCATCGTTTTTCAACATTTTCAGCACCGAAGACCTGGAAAACTCGATTTAATCAATAGTATGCACATTCTAAGGAAAACATAACTAAATATAATGAAAAACTATACAAACTGTACACGAATAAGAGATGTATTTTGCAATACATCAAATATCCCCACACTTACTCTTTTTTCGTCCTCGAAAAAGAATTATGCAACGAAATCAGAGATGAGTAGTTACTCGTGTCAAAAGCATATTTATATTTTGTTAAAACCAAAGCTTGCGTTAGCCGCGATTGCGAATATGTTTGTCCCTTTAAACCCAAATCCGGCCTTAAGCCCTTATCATGTGAATTTAGTTTAAGTGCGGTCAGTCTACCTAGGGTCTCACGCTAGAATCTACGGTCCACCTAATCCCGCCTCAAGCTTATAGAACAAAAGGAACGATCACTGGATCAATTCCTAACCGTCTTATATCAAAACCAAGAGAATTTAAAACCAAATTTTTTTCCTTATTCTTTTTTTTTTTCAGCTTTTTTTTCTATGAGCTTAGACATTGCTTTTACCTAACCCAGAGGCAGTCCGGCTGTAGAGTCGCTATCCCCAACCAAGATTACATTGGCCTACGCTACTTTCATTCAGTTTCTTGCTCAATTATTCTATTTTTTTCTTTCATGATAAAAAATCCTAACGATTTTAACTTTTAACGGTGTTCCTTATACTCTTATTGGCAGTTTCAATTTCCCATATTTCCCAGATGAAAACCCACTAGCAGACCGACAATTAAGGTATATTAATTCAAAGGGACCTAAAACCAAACCCGGACCTATTCACACATCCCTAACTAGACACAAGCTCGATTTATTTAATCTCTTATTATTATTATTATTATTATTATTCGAACCCCAAGCAAAAATTCATCTTTTCTATCATTTTCCGTATTAATTTGCAAACTTCTTTATTCAAAAGACATTTTTTCTGATTTTTTCAATTTTTTTTGGATTTTAAAATTTTTAATAATTTTTTTTAATTTTTTTTTTCATGTTTATGACTCGACTACTACTACTACTACTACTACTACTACTACTACTACTACTACTACTACTACTACTACTACTACTACTACTACTACTACTACTACTACTACTACTACTACTACTACTACTACTACTACTACTACTACTACTACTACTACTACTACTACTACTACTACTACTACTACTACTACTACTACTACTACTACTACTACTACTACTACTACTACTACTACTACTACTACTACTACTACTACTACTACTACTACTACTACTACTACTACTACTACTACTACTACTACTACTACTACTACTACTACTACTACTACTACTACTACTACTACTACTACTACTACTACTACTACTACTACTACTACTACTACTACTACTACTACTACTACTACTACTACTACTACTACTACTACTACTATTTATGACTCGATTATTACTACTATTTACATGTATCCCATCCCCACACTTAAAGATTGCATTGTCCCTAATGCAAGAACGGAAATACGACTCAACAACTACCTAAAAATAACCACTAAACTACGAACGAGCTAAATAAATAAATAAATAAAAGAATACAAGAATACAAAGGAAACGACTTAGCTAAGTATGTGAGACTGTCAAAGTGCCAGTCGTTTCCACATAAGCCCTCCATTTCGAAACACGCTCAGCAAACAACCCCCAATCTCGGACACGCGAACGAAAGCGGCATAAACTTCAACCAACATGCGAGGATAAAAAACAACATAAAAGAAAAATCAAACAAAAGATATAGTCCATCAGTGCTGCTGCTGCATCCTCATCATCCCCACACTAGTCCTCCTTGTGCTCACTGGCAGTCCCCTCACTGCCCTCCTGCTGTCCACCTGCTCCAAAACTACCCTCTCCAAATACATGAAACGGGGGAAACGGATCAGACCTCTCTGCACCACCAGCCGAGCCACCCTACTGTCTCGGCTGAAAGAAGTCCGGAATCCCCATGCTATGTCTGCTCATAATGTACCGGAGGGCCTCCTCCTGCCTATCCTGTCCTATTTGAATCATATGCTCCAGCCTGTTGAATCTCTGCTCCACATAGCTAGAGAACGACTGCAAAGTGAGAGGCTCAGGTGGGGGCTGCCTACGCCGGTACTGAGGCGCTGGCCGCTCGTGTCACTGTGGTGGCTACTGTCGGTGTGTAGGGTCAATCTGCATCATCACATCCTCAGCTGGATGTCCCTCTGGCGGCTGCACCTGTGTGCCCTGCCTAATTAGCTTCCAGCCGTAGGGCTCAGTACACGACACTATCCCAGCCTGCTGACACTCTCTCAAACCAAACGTCATCGTCTTCGGCCCCTCATGTAGAAATTAGGGGACATACTTGTCAAACACCCCCAAATTTTGTGCAATACGAGTAATATACGGGCCCATAGCTAACCCAACACGATGACCACCTCTACGTCCCCTACTGAAAGTGTCACACCCTGACTTTTGCGGAAGCGTTATTATGTGTGACTTGCTTAATATCATTGCATTCAATCATACCAACAACTATATGATAAAACTAAAGATGGTCATCCATTAAATAAGTTTTAAAAACATAACAACAGCATTGTCTTGAAACACAGACTTCAAATTCGAGTACAAATCATGCAACTTGTTTAAGAGTTCACAAGGACTTGACAAAAGACATTAAATAAATCCAGGCTTTGGAAGGTGTGTCTTGTCCAGGGTAAGACACACTATCCAAACCCTAAGACTCCGGATGACATCTTTTATTCTCAACATAACTTGAAACATCCAAACGCCCACAGATCCACACTTAATTCCCTGAAATACATGTAGTTTGAAAACATCAACAAAAGTTGAGCGAGTTCATGTGTTTGTTTGTGTGCACTCATAAACCTTTGAATCATTGAAAGTATGTATGTATGTTTGTAAATCCCCGTATCAAAGCAACAAGGAAAACAGATCATTAATGGTTTGCAAGGCCATTAATATGTGTGACGTGATGCAGGAAGGCTCAAACCTAGTAGACTTTGCACCGGGCTTCCGGCTGTAAGACATAGTCATCCCATGGGCCAAACCCTGGTCCAATATGGGCGGGGCTCGCTACACCCAAATAGATCTATCACTCAGGTCCCTCGGTCCTACAACGAGGATTAATGGTCTTAAGCATTATACCCACCACTCACATGATCTAGCAGTACCCTTCCTTAGCTAACCATACCAAATAATAACGTTTGTAAATAGTTTGTAGCATGTACTTCACCCCCGAAGTTATAAAACCGAAAACAGTTAAAAGAAAAGGGGGACATGAACTCACAGTCTTGCGTTCTTCGTAAGCACCGTAACTCAAAGCTTCACCTAGCGTACACGACTACCTACAACGTACTAAGGTCTATTAGACGAGCGGGTCGTGCCTTGACTTAGTATTAATTAATGTCTTTGAGTTACATTTCCTTGTGTCTTCAATATTATTCCAAGTTATAATTATTTGTTTAAATAATAAATATTTTAACTTAAATTATATTTATTAAATTTTGGAATAATAGTTAAAATAATATATTTTAAATAATATATTTATTAAAATAATATATTTTAACTTGATACTTCTCATGTATTTATACATGTATTTCCTTCCCAAGGATGCGTGTACTTGTATTCATATTCTTATACTTGTATATTTTTGTTGGATCGATGTGTGACCCTAACGAGTCAATCAGAAGAGTATATGATCTATTTCAAAGGCGGAATCAGAGAAATAGACTTGAAACAGCTTGATTCCTCTTAATTATCTTCTTATTAATGATTTCAAAGCTTTTACAGATTGTTTGACAAACTGGCAGCACCTCGGCTCTAAATCAGAAAAGTTACAAACGACCAAGCAACTCAGCTATATATAGTTGAGGTAATTTCGTTTGAAAGTGGCACTGGCCATTTCAAGCGAAATTACAAAGTCTAATTTCGTGTGAAATGGTCAGTGCCATTTCATGCGAAATTACACACTTTAACACAAACCCTAGTTTCTAACCTGTTGAGCACTGGTTTATCCTATCTAGACACAAGACTCGATAAAGACGAAGTTAAGAGAAATTTGTGCACCAATAGACTCGCCCTTGGATGTTGAAGAAGTCTTTAACATCAAATCTTCAGTCTTTAGTCTTTGTCTATCTTCTTGCTCTGTCCAATTTGTCTGACACTGTAAGCATCCTTCAATTCTTCTCTTCTTCTATCAACAGCTAGCATGAATCACAGAATCTGAATCTTTAACAACCTTCAAACTCCCCTTTGAATGTAAATCTAGAAACTATATCTGACTTTTAAGTCTTCAGACTCCCCCTATCAGTTAGCTGGGATTTTGCTATGCTGCTTTCAATAACAAACCTGTTACCTGCACAATCTCTACCTAAATATAAGATTTATGATTATGACAATTTCAATCCAAACTTACCATTTGAGTTCATTTGATGTTTTAATCAGTTTTAGTAATCCACTAAAGTATCCAGGTCCAAATTAATGACCCTGAGTACTTAATTTGTCTACCAAGTCCAATTTAATGACCTTGGTTGACCTGAGACAAAGCACACTGACATTTTGTACAAACTAGTTCAAACAATTTTCTGAAATTTACAAGTTTCAAATTAATGAACTTGTTTTGACTTTTCAATTTCACAAGTTTAACATTTTAAGCTCCTAACTCATCTTCCAGCTCAGAAACTTCCTGCATCTGCTTCAAATTGCGAATCTGAAGATTAGCTTTCCACTTTGGTTTGTCGGAAAATAAATCAGAAATATAAAATCTTTTTGGATTTTTGAATAAGGTTTCTAGACTAGAAATGAAATACAGAAATAAAATGCAGTAAATGTAAACTATTTACAAACATATTTTTGGTGAGCGTGTTAGGGAATCATATCAGCTATTCAACAAGTCACAAGTACCGTTAAGCTTTGATTACATACTCAGAATTACACAATTCGCTTAGATTGTCGATATACTGATCCACTTAAATTCTCACACAAATTTCAATCTGTCCAGGATACGGATTAGGTGAATTAAGAACTTAAACTCATTCATGTGTCCCACCTCTTGAATATACTCCCGTATCCAGATCCCAATATTCAGTCTTACAGGTGAGTATACCACGGATGATATCTGTAAGGGGTTAAATGCGAGGGCCGTGAGAGCTCAGGCTATTGCTTCCACAAAATCAGAGAGATGACGGCTTCGACTTTAGGTGTGTCCCCTTTAGAGGATCTTTTCTTCAACAACACATGATTAGCATTTTTCAATGTTTCATCATTTTTATGCTGAGGGCGGTGCTATATTTCAAGCAAGCAGTAAAATATTATACGGGGACTAGGCCATTGCTTCCGCAAAATCAGAAGTCCTGGGATAATACCCCAGATATCACTGAGTATAAAGACCTAGTATCTCAGAAAGAGGGATCTTTCAAACGAAATTTCAGGGGTTACCTATATATCCAAGTAGTGTTCCCCATGAAGTAAGCAAGTAAAGATTTAGGTTTATATCCTGAACAAACCTACTAAATGTGCAAAAACCTATCGGCATATCATCAGCGAGACTGTCTAAGACTTTTAAACTTTACATTTCTTTAGCATACTGTAACTGTCAAGCCAATGTACTATCATTTTCCCTTTTTACACAAGCTCTTTTCTGGTTTTCTATTGTTTTTGGATTTTGAAATATCTCATGTTTTTGTATTTTTGAAATTTTTATTGTTTTTGTATTTTCTGAAAATATTACCCTATACTCCCCCTAAATACCAAAACAAGTAAAAAATCGACAAACAATTGCAGATTGCATCTCAACATCATCTACAGTGGTGCCTTCATCAACGCCAAGAATTTCCTCCGACACCGATAAAAGCTTCATACCGTTCAATTTTAACAAATATTGAAAATGAGTTTTATCAAACGCTTTGGTATGTAAATCAGCTTTTTGCTCGTCAGTGTGGATTTTCTCAATTCGTATCAACTTCTTCTCGAAACAATCTCGGATGAAGTGATGCCGAATTTCAATGTGTTTTGTTTTAGCGTGATGAACATGATTTTTAGTGATGTTTATCGCTGCCTCATTATTAACAAAGATAGGGGTGTTAAGAAATTGTAAACCGTAGTCGCGCATCTGTTGCTGGATCCACAAGATCCGAGAGCAGCAACTGCTAGCAGATATATACTCAGCTTCACATGTGGACAAAGCTACAGAGGTCTGCTTCTTGCATTGCTAGGTAACCAATCGTGGTCCGAAAAACTGGCACCCTGCTATTGTTGATTTAGCGTTAACTTTGCAGCATCCAAAATCGGAATCGGAATACCCTTCGAGCGTGAAATCGCCTTCTCTTGGATACCATAACCCTAATGATGGAGTTCCTTGCAGTTAACGTAATATCCGTTTCACAATCACCATGTGCGAAGCTCTCGGGTTAGATTGAAATCTTGCTGCGAGGCAGGTTGGATACATAATATCGGGTCTTGAAGCAGTCAAGTACATCAGCGATCCGATCATGGAACGATATACCGTTTCATCTACCTTCTCTCCGGTGAGATCAGGGTTTATCCCATGGTTCGTCTCTAATGGGGTGGAAGCTGGAGTAGAACCTGACATCCCAAATTTCTCTAAGATATCATGAATATACTTCGTTTGATGTATGAAAATTCCCTCGGGTAGTTGATCAACCTGAAGTCCCAAAAAGAATTTCATCTCACCCATCGATGACATTTCAAATTTTTTCTTCATAACTCTTTCAAAATTTTTGCACAAATTTTCATTTGTTGACCCAAATATGATGTCGTCCACGTATATCTGAACAATCAGAAGATGTCCGTCGACCTCTTTGGTGAAGAGAGTGGCATCCACTTTTCCTTAGATGAAACTGTTGGCAAGCAGGTGTTGAGACAATGTCTTGTACCAAGCTCTCGGGGCCTGGTGTAAACCATACAGCGCCTTATCCAGCAAATAGACCTTGTCTTTGTGGATTGGATCGGTAAAGCCTGGTGGCTGTCCGACATATACCTCCTCTTTTACCTTCCCATAGAGAAACGCCGATTTAACATCTAGCTGATAAACTTTAAAACCTTTCCAAGATGCAAATGCTAGGAAGATTCTGATCGCCTCAAGTCTAGCAACTGGAGCATACACTTCAGTGAAATCTATACCCTCCTGCTGACTAAAGCCCTGAACTACGAGTCGAGCTTTGTTACGAATAATAACCCCTCGATCATCTCTCTTGCACTTGAACACCCACTTGGTGTTTATCTTCCTGTGACCATTAGGCAAGTCTACCAATTTCCACACTCCTAACTTCTCAAACTGACTCAGCTCCTCTTGCATCGCGTTGACCCAAGAATCTTCAGTTAGCGCCTCTTTATATGTTCGCGGTTCAATCTGCGAAATAAAACAACTAAGTGAAAACTCAGTTTGTAACGGAGCAACTGTAGAATAAAAACAAGTAAGGCCTTGGTCAATTTGACGTCTAGTGCGAACGCCTGATTGTAATTCTCCAATAATCAACTCTTCTGGATGGTACGAAAGAGTTCTCGGCATCACCTCGCCTGGAACATCTACCTCACCTTCCAAATTCGTGACATTCTGATTTGCACCTTGTTCACTGACTAGAATTGTTTGACTTGATATCTGGATCTGCTCCCCCTCAGAATCTGAATCACCATGATCGAATATTGGTCTATTATCAGATTCTTGATTATCATTGACTGCCGTCTGATTTTCAGGAGCTTGTTCTTGTTCCGAAGATTGTTGAACATCATTATGTTCTCCAGCATTACTTGGACCGGCTTCATCATCATTTGAAGTTTGCCGTCGACTTCTAGTATACTCGGCTGGAAACCTTTCTTGTGATGACTCATACTCTCTTAGAATATCCAACTCATCAAAGAACTCTAGTTCTTCTTCTTCCATGTCAAACGAATCCCACAGAGTATCGTAGTTAAAACGCCACGAGTCGCCTGGGTTCTGCAGTGGCATTGTGTAACCTTGGCATTCAACATTGTGTGCTTCAATAATCCGCTTCAAGCTTGGAACAAAGACTCGCTTTAATGGACTTGAGTAACCCACAAATATTCCTTCAATGCTCTTTGCACCAAACTTTCCAAAAGGCTCTAGAACTGTGCAGGGAGACCCAAACGATTCTAAATACTTCAGGTTCAGTTTGCGGTTGCTGATCAACTCAAAACACGTCTTGTTGAATTTCTTTACTATGAGAACCCGGTTGAGTGTATAGCAAGCGGCTGACACTGCTTCTGCCCAAAAATTGACTGGTAATTTCGAATCAGCAAGCATCGTCCTGACCGTTTCAATTAGCATCCTGTTCTTTCGTTCAGCTACCCCATTTTGATGTGGAGTATAAGGAGCACTAAATTCTTGCAATACCTCTCTCATCACAATACTCTTCCATCCTGTTGTTCTTAAACTCAGTACCGTTGTCACTCCTGATTCTTCTGATTCGAGTTTGGTACAAGTTTTCAATTTTTCTGAACAACGCCATCAAACTTTCAAACGTCTCATCTTTTGTTTTCAGAAATGATACCCATGAAAATCTCGAATAGTCGTCAGTTACTACTAGACAGTAGAGATCTCCAGTTATGCTTTTGACGTTTGCTGGACCAAACAGATCCATATGAAGTCTCTCTAACGGTCTCGAGATTGAGTTAACTTTCTTTCTAGGGTGAGATTTCTTCTTTTGCTTGCCTTTAATACAGCTAATGCACTCCCCCTCAAGATGAAAACCTTTCACATGAACACCAATAACTAAGTCGTTATGCACCAGGTGATTCATTTTCCTCAAGTGAATATGGCCCATTTTTCGATGCCATAACTGCGATTCTTTTTCTGTTGCTCTTGACATAAAACAGTGAGCCTGACCCGTGGTAGTAGTAGCTACGCTCATATCCAACATGTACAGATCATTGACTCTGGGTGCTCTCATGATAACCCACTATTCGGGAACAACAAATCCTGGTTTCAAGATCAAACATTCTTTGCCTGTAAAGTGCGTTGTATACATACGATCACAGATTTGAGATATACTTAGAAGATTGTTTTCAAGCTCGGCGATGTAGTTTACTCTTTCAAACCTGACAATTCCATTTGATAAAGTTCCTTCACCAACTATTCGACCACCTTGATTACCCGCAAATCCCACATAACCTCCATTAAACCCTCGAACATCGTACAATAGGGTCTTCTTCTCCGTCATGTGCCGAGAAGCTCCACTATCCATAATCCAACGTGAAACGGATCTTGGAAGCTCATGCACATATCACAAACATTTAGTTAGATTTTGATGCTACCCAAGCCTCTTTTGACTCAGGTAGGTTGACTTTGATGTGAGTTTAAGCAGTATAAAGTGGCGGAAAATTCTTGTCATTCATCTTTAAGCTCTCCTCAGATCCAATCTCAACCTCTTTGTATAAAAAGAAATTATTTTTAGAAGGTTGACCAGATGATTGGTCTATCTTTGGTTCATACTTCTTTTCAGAAGTAGTAGACTTTTGATCTTCAAGTTTCTCATAATAATCCACAGGAACATTCATCTTTACCGGAATGGTAGAAGACGATTGTTTTTCTTTCTCAGAAACCTTTGGTTTTGGAGAACTTGGTTTCTTTTCAACTGATTTTGGTTTCCATGCTTGTTGAGACGAAGCAACCCGTTTGCAAAAATTTGTCGGTTTTAGTTACCACATTCTTTACCGGTTCAGTTTTGATCTTAGTGTTTTCATTTTTAAAAACTTTCTTCTCAACAACCATTGGAGCTTTTCCTTTTGCATCAGCTTTCTTTTTCTGACTCTCAGCAATTTCAGACTTAGGCTTCAAGTTGGTGCACTTTCGTGCAATATGTCCAACTTTGTTGCACTTAAAACATGTACGGGTGTCAACTACCCGACTTATGCCTTCGGTCTGAGGCTGTGAGGCCTTTTCTTCAAAGAACTCTTCATTAGTTTTTGAAAAAATCTCAGATTCCTGCTCGGAATGAGAACCCGAGCTTTTTACAAACACCTTTTTCTCAACAAATTTCTTGTTTTGAAAGTTCCTTCTTTGATAATTCTTACCACCCTTGTAACCACCCGACCAATTGTTTTGATTTTTGTTAGAAAAACGCGGCGGTACAACAGGTTTTTTGTAGTAAGCTTTATCTTTTTCAAAGTTTAATTACCTATTAGAATGTTTCAAACCTTCGATCTTAGAAACATCAATCTCAATCAACTTGAACATATTTCTCAATTTACCAACATTCACATTCTCCAAAGGAAAATCACGATCCGAATACAACTTATCAGATCCCGCCATCTTGTACATCACAAGATTAGGTTCTTCATTTAAGTTGTTTTTGGATTTTGATTTTGGAATATATTTGTCCAAAAAGCATTCATCATCCTCAGTAGTGTCCCTTTCAGACTTTAAAACATTTTCAACCATGCTTTTCACAACTTCAGATTGGACACTATCTTCATCAGAAGATGATGTGAATGTAACATCAATTGTGTCTGGAAGCTTAACTTCACTTTCTTCTTCATCATTAACCAACCCTGATTTTTTCTTTGAAAAATTGTTTAGAACTGGTGGTGGAACCTGATGAAACCCAACCTCGGTTCCATCAAAGTATACATCTTCGCCTGCTTTGTTCTTTCCAATTGGTTTAGGAACTATATGTTGAAGAACAAAACTTGTGGAGTTGTAACTGTTCAGTTTCAACTGGATGCGTTCATTTTCAATTTTAGCTTCTTGAAACTGAAGCTTCAACTTAGCAATTTCATCCATTTGTTGATTGATCAGCTCTTCTTTTACCCTAAGAACTCTTGATAATTGAACATTTTCTTTGTATGTCTTACCATTTCTCTCATCAGAATCTTTTACCGTTCGTTTTAGCTTCTCAAAATTTTTTGAAAGTTGACGATTTTCATTAATTAATTTTTCGTTTTCTTTCCTAATTCTTTCTACGTCACTTTTATCATTTTCGATTTTCTCAGTTAATTCTTTTAATCGTTCATTTGAAGCTTTTAACATTTTGTCACAGTTTAAGATCTGATCTTCAACGTCTCTGACTCTTTCTGTCAGATCTTCAACTGTACTACAAACCTTACAGTCTTTCATGTAATTTTTGCAGTCACTCTCATTTTTAGCCTTCTTACCTGACTCATTGATTGCATCATTCCGACTGACCATGGCTTTAGACTCAGTTCTAGAACCAGAAACTACCTCAAGCTCTTTCGCAGCAAACACTTTGTCAGCCATCTTCTTCAAATTCTCAGCTGTGAATTCTTGTGATGTATCAATAATCCCATCATCAACTTTCGTTGGCTGTGGCTCCTTCTCTTTTTCTTTTTCCTCAGCTTCTCCTCCTCCCCACCACAATCTCTGATTTGCTTCTTCTTCATTAGCAATTTGTTTGGTGAGTGTTTCAACATCAACAGTAGCTGGATCAACAACTATGTTACCATTTGGATCTAGGTAACATTCTCTATCAGCATCCCATCTTTTCGCCATTTTTGCTTCTTTGTATGTTCGAGAAATTCTAATCATCCTGTTCTGAGCTAGCATCTTTCTGTTGATGTATTTCACTTCTTCTGTTCTGGAATCTTTGAAAGGAACAATTTTTGTCACAAATGCATAGCCCACTGCATCCCCTTATGGTAACACTTCACTCCAATCATATCCCTCAGATTTGTTTTGATGATATATTGTTCTTTTGTAGTAATCCTCGCTGAATGGATTTGTAGTATCATCAGCAGGTGCGTTTCGACATTCACGTTTAAAATGTCCCCTTTGTTTACATCTGAAGCACGTAACCTTTGATTTACATCTGAAGCACGTAACCGCACTAGCCATACACCACCTGATATCGATCAACTCCATCTCTTCTGGGTCGATCTGATCATAATCCTCCTTGGTGAGGTTAGTGTTTCCAATCTTGCCCGCAGGAAGGCTCTCGTATGACTCTAGAACAGACACTAAAAACACCATTTGCTGCTTTGCGGATTCCTCACTAAAGTTTTGTGCATTTTTTCAGATCCACAGCAATATTACATTGGAACAGATTCTTTGGAACTAATTGATTTGAAGTAGTTGACGATGAACCACTATGAAAACCACTACTTGAACTTTCTTGATTTGACGTGTTAGAACTTTCAGCTGAGAAAGCTGTCTTAGGAGACACATTCTTCGGGATCATACTTCCTTGGTAATACAGCTCAACATTCTGCTGATATGATGAATGATTGATTTTATATGATTTCTTGATCTCCAGCTCATGACTCTATAGTCTTTCAATTAACAGATCAACCGTCAGATCCTCCGACTTGATTGTATTCTTCAGCATCAAAGCAAAGTATTGCCAATCTTTCTCATCCGGCAACGAGTAAAACAGTTTGTCAACCAATTCTTCTCAAGAATAAATGATTCCATGTCTTGCCAGCTCCATCTTCAAATGCCCAAATCTTTCAATCATCTTAGATACAGATTCGTTTTTCAAACATCCAAACAAATCAAATTCTTTTCTTAACAATTTCTTTTTGTTTTTAACTATCTCGGCAATACCCACACATTTCACTCTCAATTTCTCCCATAGATCTTTCGCATCTGTGTACTCAATTAATGATATTATATTGTCTCTCACAGATTGATGAAGCAATGCAATGCACTTTTTTTCAGCAACAAAACTTTCTACATGATCAGTGCCTTCTAAATTTTCATAATCCGATCTTCCGATATTAAAACCATTCTTCAAACTCTTCCAGCTTGGGTACGCAAACGCTTTTAGCCACTCCTCAAAAATAATATATCTTCTAATATTTCCAAGAAAATACATATTTTTATTCACTAAAAAATAATATATTTTCTTCTTGGAAAAAATATGATATAACTTTGTACTAATTGTGGAAATCATATTTTTGTTCTTTTGGTGTCCAAAATATTATTTACCAAAATATACACATGAATAATATTTCCGTAATATTTTGTAAGTTATATTGCTTTGTTTGGTTTCTCCAATATTTTGGGTATTCTTTGTATATTTTTTCCTTGGAATTTTGGTAATATTTTGGATTGTAATTTCTTGGTATTTTGATGAGTTATATTATTTCATGTCCTAAAATAATATAACTAATACACAAAATATACAAATGTTCACACACATGGTGTCATCTAAATATATATTTCCTAAATACATATTTAGTCACTTTTATTTATAAAAACCAACCTCCAATATTTATAATTTTTTTGTATAAAAAATTATGGCAAAGTTTATGTAAAAATTCATGGTTTGAAATATACTTGTAAATATTTGTTTAAAAATATTTTTTCTAAGTGTTAATTTTTAGAAAAATTTCACCATAGTTTCCCCTAAAAATGGAGGTTTCCATACCTTGAAGGTATGCCATTTTCTTTTGTAAATCAACACAATCAATCCATAATCAACAAATAACAATCTATACTTACCAATTTTGCCATAAACAAGCATAATCTACCACTTCATGAACTTGAATATTTATAAAAACTTGCAGTAACTTACTAGGGTATTTAGCAAGTCTTGTTACCCTTTAAAGTGTGGTTGATTCTTCAAAAACATCATTTTTAAAGAATCTAGATCTTTACAACTTACAATCATATTTACTAAAAATGTTTCTTCATGGATCTTTCTTGTTACACATAAGTTTCTACACTTGTTTAACCACCAAAAATAAGGTTTATATGTTTAAGAACCAAGATTTAGTAAAACTTGTATTTTTAACTTGGTTTCTTGGAAAATCACTCTTGAAGTTTTAGATCTACAAGACTTACATTTGATTTTGATCATTATTTCAAAACAACACATTATATTCTTTCAAGTTCATGCTTTATGTGAGGATGATTCATTAAACTCTAACATATTTATCCTCTCATCTTGCTAGATTATGTTTTTAATCATGATCTAGCAAGATCATATGATGATCTACATCATTTTCATAAGCAAACAATGATCAACAAGTAAATCAACACATAAACAACATAGTTTCTTCATGATTTAAACTTATGTTCAAGTTTCATTCTTGTGATTCTTAGTGTTCTTCATGATAATCAACATGTATCATTCTTTAACCACTTAAAATAGATGTGAAATGGAAGGATTAGTGTTCTTACCACTAGCTCAAGGCTAGGGATGATCAAGAGAAGAAAAGAGATGGATAATAGCAAATAGAGAAGGTCCTTGAACTTCCGAAAGCTCCACGCTCCTTTGCGCACCTTCTAACACCGTTGTAAGTGTGTGGATTGAATGGAAATGAAGTGATGATGATGGTATTGTTATTATGGTTCTCAGCCGAGACCAAGAAGGAGAAGAAGAGAAAGATGAAGGTGTTGGTGAATGATATGTTATGATCTTAAGGTTAACTTTATAATCTTCCAACACAACACAACTTAATCCAATGTGTAATGTGTTCCATGTCTTGCAACATAATCTAATAATTTATTCAAGAAAATCAAATGGTGGGGGCCATGTATGGGCCGTCCATAGGTGGGGGGGGGGGGGGTAGTAGGCCAGGGTTTAACCATATGATTAGTTAATAGTTGGAATCCAAGTATCTAGTTATGTGATTAGTTATTAGATATTTATATGATGTGTTATGATGTTCGGGGACCATAACTTGCTTGGTAATGTTAAAACAGCGCTTCTAGTGAAAATTTGGTGTTTCGGGTAGTGTCCGATTGTTCGGTTGATTACCGGTTCGTTAAGGTGCTAAACTATGCAGTTTAGTGTGCTTTATGTACCCTTTTATGACAATTTTGATTCCCGACACTTAGGAAAGCATTCAGGACCATTTAACCGTATTTCTGCAAGATATTAGAGTGTTAAAATGCTAAATTTGCTGATTTTCTGCAGAATTTTGCAGTTTATGTGAGTTTTAGGCATTTTCCGACACTTAAACTATCTTTAGGAAGGCATTTTTGTGATCCTTACTTTCCTACACACTATACTAGTGTAATACTTGGTTTCTGGCTCATTTTGTGCCTCAACACATTGTCTGTCTATGTATAGAACTCCGTCAGCATTTTCCCGGTTTGTCTGATAACTATGCTAACTGTGTTTCGTGCATCATTTGAGTCAATAAAGTTTCCATGCAATAATGATATGTCATTTGCATTATGTGATGCACATGTAAGTATAAAGCAGTAATCAGAAGGCAGTTCAAATCATCAATTGTAATGCAGCACAGTCATTAAACACTAATCATGATTTAATAGTTGTACGGATACCTGGAATTTTGACAGTTGTCACAGAAAGAATCCGCTAACACCATAGCTAAATTCATCTCCCGGTTTTCCACAAGGCACATAACTATGAACAAATCAATCAAGTTTGCTTTGTTCTCACCCGATTTTCGCCCCACCAACGTAGTCGACAAGATCTTCAAAACATACCGATAAACTGGGTTACGAACCGAAGTAATCAGGTTCGTAACTGTAAATGGATGGTCAGAAATCGTCTTCCAGAAATTTCAGAGCTCAGCCTAACCAACACTGTGATCCCTCACAGTAGAGTATGCACCTCACAGACTACTCACAAACCCAGGCTGCCTCACCTCCTCCTCAGTATAAAAACCAGACACAATAGCAAACCTTGCCATATTCATCTCGAATACCTGCCTACCCGGACTGAAAGACACAGCTTTGTCATGATCAAACTTCCCTTCTTTGTGTCTCCATGTGCTAGGAAACTCCTGTAGCAACTCCTCATATTGATCCTGCGTACACTCTAATGCCTCTGTCAACTTTGGACCCAGGAGATCCAACACTACCTGTCTTGAACCTATTTCCTCCAACCAAGTCCAGTCTATTACCCTGTGCTGAAGTAGATCCGTATCCTTCAACTTATCATACTTATCCCACTCAGGTGTACTCGGCTCAAATTGTAGTATGGGGTGGTCCAGTCGATTAACTTTATTTGTTGGAATAAATTCATGAGCCCTTTGGTATTTAATTTTTCTCAGTCTCGGATCATTAGCACCTATATGAAGAATTGGGGTATCTTGTGGAATCGGATCCTGCTGTGGTGCTGTCTGATCCGCACCCCTTTTCCAGGGCCCTACCGCTGCGTGAGCTGCAGCCTGCAGCTGCCATGTCTGCAAAATAGATATTAAACAAGACAAAAAAAGCAAACAATCAGTAATCACAAACTATTTGGTATTTTTAATTTATTTATTTTTTTGAATTATTTGAAATTTTTATATTTTTTTTTGAATTTTTATAAAGTTTTTCTAAAAACTAGAATAGCCGTATAGCATTTCATTCGCGGCTGATTCTAAAAAATAAAGTTGAATTAAAAACACCGGGTTACTTTTTTTTTTACAAATGCTAAGTGATAATTAAACTCGCCCGAATGGAGATTGAGTACGGGCGAGCCTAAATCACTTGTACGTGCAAGTAATCCCAAAAACAACTAAACTTGACTCGATCTAGACTAAAGCGACTAAAAAGACCCTAACTTGGACTCAATGTACACTGCCCCCCTCGGCACTTTAATTGTCCGCAATTAAACTCGAGTGCCTAACCAAGACATTGAAGTCCAACCTTGCTTATAAATCAGCCGTTTATTAGTTGAAAAACAAAAATATTCACGTATGAAATAAAGTCCGCCTAGTTAAAGGAGGGTTTATCAATTGTGCAAAAATTCTGTTTTAATGTGCAAGGTTCGACCTTTAAGTGTCGATACTCTAACATACCAATCAATCAACAACTAAAACTCATTCCATAAACCAAACCGACACCGCCCGCACCCATATATCAACTTGAAACAACAACTAATTTTCATGTCAAAACGGCAATGCTAAGTTAAGCATAAAAGAACATCATGTGCACAAACCCAAACCAAGCCAGCCGCACCCATTAAACGACATTAAAACAATCTATACTTAGCTTATGACAAGCAAAACTCCTAAACTTAGTTGACTCGAAATTGACTTGACTGACCCAACAAATACGACCACTAAAACTGAGATAATCGAACCTATACAAGACCCAAACTGAAGTGTATAAGAGCATAAGAAAAAATTACATACCAGATTCGCCGGAATTTTGAAAGAAAAACAAAGGTGGTTCGTGAATGAGGGTCCCGAATTCGAACAAACCAGCGGTCAAATGGTGTTTTTGTATGGTGGAGTGTTGTTAGGTGTTGAAATCTGATCACAGGAGTGAAAAAATGGTGCGATTTGGTGGGGTTCGGCTGAGTTATGGTTGTAGAGGGAGTGTTCGGCTGTGGGGTGTTGGGTGAAAAGGGTTTTGTGTTGTTTGGGGAAGACAGATGAGAGGATAGGTTTTTTTTGATCCGTGGTGGGGTCGCGTTCCGCGACAAAGGTTTGCTTCTGTGGTGGCGTGACCCCACAGGTAGGGTCAAAAGATCCAGTTCATGTAGGGGTGTTGCATAACGCGCACGAGCTTTGCAGCTCACTATCGACACTAACTTATCTGATCCGATTCGCCCTTTTCAAACTGGAGAACTGAAGGAAGGGAATTTTCAAGTTGAACCTATGCGGGGCATGGAGAAGCAACCTTGGCAGGTCAGACGATATTCGCTACCTCATGGAACGAGTGTGAATCTCATTATACGGCAACTGTAGGGAACTCGTGTTGAGCAAAGCACATCGGCTTCGATATTCTAGTTGTCTGGGTTTTGATGAGAGACATTAGGATTTATAAACTTTGTACTGGTGATCGGGCATGAAGGCCCACTTAACTAGGTATGGGAATGATATTTGACTTATGGGAAAGTCAAGGTGAAGTGTTAACAACCAAAAACACCTATATGGAAAGCGAAAACAGACTGCCATGGATTTGGTCGCTAGTCTACTTACAACTCAAAACGGAAACAATATCACCTGGATGATCGTTGATTGTCTCACGTAACTAGCACACTTTCTAGCCGTCAAGGAAATGGATAAGTTTTCTACACTTGCAGTCATCTACCTGAAAGAAGTGGTTGCTAGGCACGGGGTGCCAACCTCCATTATCTCTGATCGCGACCCACGATTTGCATCTGATTTGTGGCAAGCAATGCACAAATCCTTTGGCTCACTTCTAGACATGAGCACAGCATATCATCCACAGACGGATGGGCTGACTGAACGCACCATCCAAACTCTTGAAGACATGCTTCGAACATGTGAAATCGACTTTGGCAACGGCTGGGAAAGACACCTCCCTTTAGTGGAGTTTTAGTATAACAACAGTTACCACACCAGCATTCAAGCTGCTCCGTTCGAGGCATTGTACGGACGGAAGTGCCAATCACCTCTTTGTTGGCTGGAAGTTGGAAACAGCCAAATCACTGGCCCAGAACTCATCGTAGACACAACAGAGAAGATTGCTCAGATACGACAACGAATGGCGGCAGCTCGTGACCGTCAGAAAAGCTACGCTGATAAGCGTAGGAAACCACTCGAGTTCCAGGTTGGGGATCGAGTACTACTTAAAGTCTCACCTTGGGAAGGTGTAGTTCATTTTGGTATACAAGATAAACTCAACCCGCGATATGTTGGACCTTTCGAAATAACGGACATAATTGGTAAGGTGGCCTATAGATTGAATCTACCCGAAGAACTCAGTGGAGTTCACAACGTATTCCATGTGTCGAATCTGAAGAAGTGTCTGTCAGATGAAACACTCATACTTCCTTTCAAGGAGCTCACCAGCTGTAACACCTGTGCCTTCGCGGCCATCAAACAAATGCCAAACCAATGAAATATTGTATTTCATACTTGGGATTTGTAAAAGTATGTGTATCATTTACACATATCAACTCTTGTTCGATTTCAAACTCTAAATCGCTTTCTGGAAGGTTATACGCGCACCGATGCGTAAATATAACCAGTTTAATGCAACAAACACTCTGGAATAGTGACATAGGCTTAACATACCCTAAATAACCTTTACATAACTTGGAAATAAGTTTTGAAGGCTTTGGTATGGCAAAAACAAGTTAATTCATCTACAGGGACTAAATTTGACAAACTGCGAAAGTATGCCAATTTGAACTGTAACAGACATTCCGGAACATGACCATAAGTTAAACATACCATAAATATCCTTTACATAGCTTAGAAATAGGCTTTGAGGGGTTCGGTATGCTAAAATAAACTTTTGGGTCATTCAGGGACTAAAAGTGTCAAAAAGTGCACAAGTTTGCACTTTTGCGCATAACTTACGTTCTGAATACATCCGGACATCCAAAAATTTATGTAAGCATGACTATATTATGCTTTAGTGTTTGGCTTGCCAAAAATCCATTCGTCGCGTCATTTGGATCGTTTTTCGCGCTTATGCGCATTCCGTCGTAATTAAGCGAACATCGCGTTCGTACGGCCAAACGAACCAATGTCCGGCATATTTTTGAGCATGTTTCATGTCCACAATGTTTAGGCATCATTTTAGGGCCTTAAAATTGGCTTTACGGGCCTTGGAAGTGTCGGGAATGGCCTTAAACACGTGCAGGGACCAAAACTGTAACTTCTGAAACTTATTGCTGATCTGTGCAGGCCAGGCGGCCCGCCTCAGATTCTGTTAATCCCCACGCGGCCCGCGTCCGCCTTCTGGACCAGATTCAATGATTTTAACAGCAGGTTGCAGCTATTTGTTTCACCACCACACAATCCCAATTGTCTAGTCAGCTGATAAGGATCAAATTTTAGTCACCATAAGGTCCCGACACTTGTACGGGTGGGATTAAGGCACGTTTTCCATGAAACGATCTTAACGGTGGACCTTTTACTATAAATACCCCACCCCCCATGCTTCAAAATTACAAGAATTCTGATTTGAGAAGCTCTAAGTTGAAACCATTGTTTCATACCTGAGCTACTTGGATCGGGATTAGCATTCGGGGACCTTTCGTAAGTATTCTTTCGTTCTTTTCCTTATTTTATTGCTTTTCGAGTCAGAAAGTCAAACTTTGTTTGACTTTCAGCGTTGACCAGCTTATGGTCAATGCGAAGTTCGTTTGAACTTCGCAACGTGATTGTAATCACGATGGTTATAGTCCCTTGGGACTATGCCTACTGATTACCACGTTGTCTAGGGTCGTAGGGTAAGCGATCTGATAAATCGCTTATACCTTCGAACCCGACCCAGTTTGGTCGATTATTAGGATCCGACCAAATACATTAGGTGACCATAGTAGGTAGGGAATAACCTTCCGAGGTTATACCCTATGGTTACATCGTTTAAGTGGTTGTATGATAGGTAGTTTATATGCCTTAGGTAAATTACCAGAATACCCTTTTCATGTATAATTGGTAATTAAGCATATGTAACCTAATCTTTTGTCACATAACTGATTATATAACATGTTTAGGCATATAACACTTGTCATAGGACTAGTTAGACGGTCCGAACGCGTTTTACGCGAACGACGCGTTAAAGTAGCATAAGCTACCTAAACGGGTCGTAATGGGTCGAAAACAATTAGATTAAGGTTTCAATTAGTATGTAGGCTTTGTTAAACCATATGACACGAGTCTCTATACTCGTTTGGTTTACGAACCCTCATTCTATCAGATCTTCCGATTTAGGTCCGGTTTATTAACATAGTTACCTATATTAGGTGCCGTTTGATATCCGCGATCTCTAGCATTACTTGGTGGTTATCTTAGGACTTCTGAGCAGTCTCAAGTGAGTACATAGACCCCTCTTTTACTGTTTTCCAAACTGTTTTGGGGTGAAACACATGTGCCTACTTGTTACTTTCGTGCTTTCCTGTTTTCACATCATATACTTGTTATGTTCATTAGTACACTATTAGTACATGATTTACATTACATTTCTGCTAGGTATGTTGACTGATAGCATGCTAGCACATTGATTTACATGACTTTTCTACTTTGTATGTTAACTTAGCATACTTAGTACATCATTTTACATTGCATCTCTGTTGCATATGTTCCAGTAACATATGGACACATTGTTTTTACAGCTCTACCTTGTATGTTTACTCTAACATACTAGGTACATTATCTTCATCACATGCTTACATTTTGGTATGACATTTGGTTTGTTTAAATGAGACAATGTACATTCATTAACACCGATCATGCCGCTCGGTAGTAGGTAGTGGTACCATAGGACTTGACAAATCCCATTCCTGAAATCTCGGGTTTGTTTGGACGTAAGGAATGACCGAATCCGAATACATATTCTCTTGATAACTCACTTTTACATAGTTATCCGTCTGTCTCAAGGCTTGGATGTATGAATTTTCACAATACCGCATAAATGTTCATATTCAGTATAGCATGCATATATCTTACAAAACATAACTTTGATTTAAACCAAGTTTTACTTCAATACTTTGTTTTGTACATTTTTACTTATGGTTTAAGTAGTCTTAATTTTACTTGCCATACATATCATTTTGGTTATACATTACTTGACTACTTTTGGATTATAAACATTTGACATGGTTTATACAAGGACTTTTGACTATTGGTTTAAACATAGACTTATTACATTGTTGGTTTGGTTTGAGTAAGTGATTAAGTAACGAGGTGTGTGTAATATGATACAAGCATGGTGGATACGCCGCTGGTACTTCCTATATATAAGTGTTTGTATGGTATTACAAATTGTAGCGTTATTTGAATCATTTCAATTTGAGACATATAACATTTTATACAAATAACATACTTTTCACAAGACATTGTTTTACAAAACAACTCATCTTTTACAAACTCATTTTACTTGGTTATTCATTTAACCATGCATTATTCTCTTATTTATACGTATCATCTGAACTTATTGTTTTTCAAATGATTTACAAAGACAAAGCAAATTACAAGGTTCATGACTAAACATTTTCTCAAACATAAGTCATGAAACCTATTTTCACAAAACCTATGTATCTCACAGGCATTTTTATGCTGACGTACCTATTTTCACATGTGTTTTTCAGGAGATGTTGCATAAGATGATCAAGATACACATAGGCAGACTTGGGCCTTAGTGACAATAAAAGATGCAAGACTAGTTAATTATGTTGTATTTCCTTGTTTGTTAAGACATTGTAACATTTTTAATCAATAAAACGAAACTTCAATTGCCATGGATTTGAAACAATTAATTCTGTTACAACACTCCCCGATGTTTCTGCCACGTTTTGTATGTTCTACGTGGTCGGGGTGTGACAGAAAAGATGGTATCAGAGCCAATGGTTATAGGGAATTAGGTTATTAGTAATGCTTTGACCTAGTCTATAACCTTCTTAGGACCCTAACGCGAGTTTACTTGCGTTTAGTCATAAAACAATACCGTCACCTATCCTTAGGCGACGATCGCACCAAGAACACAAATTTCCAAACCGCTTTGAAAAACTAATCATCTGTTCTAGGATGATTGATTACTAGGTTTTGAACCCTCTATTGTAAGGTTTTGAACTCTCTATTATATGGTTTTGAACCCCTTTGAGTTTTCAAAATCTCGTCAAGGTTTTGGGTTTTAAATAATGTGAACACGTGCAAACTGGAAGGGTGAATGCCTGTATTCTGGGTTTTCTGTCTAGGCAAGCACTTCGTATACATCTCATCAGACGCGAGACCAGTTGTGCTTACCTGGGAATTCTTGGGATGAGTGTTCACTTATAGGTGAGCATGTCTTCGCGATACATTATTTTTGACCCATTTACTTTGATTTGTCACCGTCTCATTTGTTTGCCTTAGGTAACAAACAAATGATCACAATTTTCATTCGTTACCATTCTGTATTGATTATCCAATAACCTTTCACTCGTTTCTTCCTATGTCTTTCATTCTCTTCTAGAATGTCTATTCCTCTCAGCACTGGTCAAATGTCCGAGCAAACAGCCAAATTTGCCCAGCAAATAGGCGAGGTGATACTGAAGTCTGTGGATCTAGGCATTGCCATGTCTCGTCTCAAAAATGAAGCCACTCAAGAGCCATCAAAGGAAGCAGAAGTCAAGCCAGCACCAAAATCAAAGAAGCGTAAGGTTTCAAGGAAACCCGCAGCGGTTACACCTAATCAAGCGGGACCTAGCCATGTGGCAAGGCCACCAGCTAGGAAGCCATACAACAGAATTGAACCCTTGTGCAACCAATGTACCCTTCATCATCACCCTAATGTGAAGTGCCGCAAATGCCAAATTTGTGGACTTAAAGGTCATACGGCAAAGGTTTGCGTAGCAGCAGTACCAAATCAAATAGGACCCAATCGGGTGGCAACACCACCTGTTAGGAAGCAATACAAGGGAACAGCCCCAATATGCGACAAATGTAATGCACACCACTTAGCTCACCTACAGTGTCGTTTGTGTGCATCATGTGGGCGACTCGGTCACCGGGAAAATGTTTGTCGATTTACCCCGAACCAAAGTGGTCCAAACCAACCACAAGCCAACTCTGCTCAAGCTCGTTTCTCACCAGGGTCTTGCTACAACTGTGGCGAGATGGGCCATTTCCTAAGGGATTGCCCAAAGCTTGCTAATGCAAATCCCACCCACGGATGAGCAGTTGGCTGACTAGAAGATGTTGCTGTCTTATGCTTTTGTTCTTTTGTTTCCTTGTAATGTGAAACAATCTGTTTTGTTTATAAATAAATCGTTGTTCACAAATTCTGATATACAAGTATAGTTACATGTGTGTATGATTTTCCTATGATACCTACATCAAGGAACTATGTTCCTTACAAACTACTATTGGGATTTCTCTCTTTCAAATGATCGCTCATGATTCCCTCAAAAATTTTAAGTACTCGTTTCATTCCAGGAGATGAAGTACAAGAAATAAAGTGAAATTATGAGCAATCGGGCTTTTTACACATCTGTATCTTTGAATCCTTGGTTGGATAACTAAGGGTATTTTCAAATCTCATACCCATTACGTTTTGATTTTTCAACATACACAGTACAAGTATTTCAAAACAATCTTCATGATCTCAAAACATTTCATATAGTTTGAATAAGATGATCAAGATACACATAGGCAGACTTGGGCCTTAGTGACAATAAAAGATGCAAGACTAGTTAATTATGTTGTATTTCCTTGTTTGTTAAGACATTGTAACACTTTTAATCAATAAAACGAAACTTCAATTGCCATGGATTTGAAACAATTAATTCTGTTACAACACTCCCCGATGTTTCCGCCACGTTTTGTATGTTCTATGTGGTCGGGGTGTGACACCAGCGACGATCAGTTGCGATTTATCGAAGAACCAGTGGAAATCTTGGACCGGGAGGTCAAAATTCTCAAACGCACCAGGATACCTATTGTTCGAGTTCGTTGGAACTCCCGTCGTGGCCCAGAGTTTACCTGGGAACGAAAAGACCAAATGAAACACAAATATCCCCAATTGTTCGAGAACAATGAAAACACTACTGAGGCTGAAGCTATTGCGGAATTTTGGGACGAAATTCCAAACCAACGGGGGGATGATGTGACACCCCTGGAAAACCAGGAAACCATGCAACCTAAAAGCAACCCATCAAATTTCTGATAAATTTTCATCAGAATCTGATTCTGAATCTTGCAAGTCAACCAGTTCTGAATACTTTTTTGAAAAACCAAACTTCAAAGCAAACATAAGTGAATGCAGTCAAGAATCTTTAAAGACTCTAGAAGCAGTTCACTCATCTTTTCAAAATTATCCACTCATTCCATCACAAGAAAGAATATCAGAAAATTCTGATAAATCTTGTATGTGTGTTGACATACTGAAGCTTGTTCAACACCATCTTCAAAAGAAAAATGTAAAATCTATTTATGGCTCAGCATATAACAGAATTTCTGATGAAAGACCAACAAGAGAAAATAATTTGTTTAAAATCTCATCAGAAAAAGTACCCAAGCAAGCCTGGGTACCAAAAACCCTCTAATCATTCCATTTCAGGACCATCATGTGCAGCAGATCTGGTACTGTGATTCAGGAAGCTCCAAGCACATGACTGGGGACATGAGCTTACTCAGCAACTTTGTTCCAAAGCTGGGTAGAATGGTAAATTTTGATAATGGAGTAAAAGGGAGGATTATGGGATATTGATGCATAAGGTATGGATGTTTGACCATAGAGAAAGTAGCCTATGTTGAAGGCTTAAAGTATAATTTGCTAAGTTGTGGTCAATTCTGTGACAAAGGTTTTCAGGTAACCTTCTTACCAGAAAAATGCTTGTTAATAGGTATAGATGATAATAAAATATATTTAAGTGGAAAAAGGATAAGAAAATCGATTTACTATTTTGATTTCAAAGAAGAAAGTAAACATCCAAAATTGTGTTTATTTTCAAAAATCAACAAGGGTAGTAGCTGGTTATGGCACAAAAGGCTAGCTCATTTAAATTTCAAAAACCTAAGCAAATTAGCAAGCAAAGGTCTGGTAAAAGGATTACCTTTGATATCCTCAAAGAAGGATAAAATTTGTGAAGCATGTGAGATGGGAAAATCCAAAAGAAGCTCACATAAATCAATGTCTGAGTCTTCTATTTCACAAAATTTGGAACTTTTACACATTGATTTGTGTGGACCCATAAGTACAGAAAGTTTTTCTGGAAAGAATTACATACTAGTAATAGTAGATGACTTTTCCAGGTACACATGGGTAGAATTTTTGAGAAAGAAAAGTGAAACCCCTGATCTGATCATTAATTTTATCAAGAAAATTGAAAATCTGTTAAAACTAACTGTGACAACCCAAACCTTTGAGGTTAGTATCTTTTAGACTCGCGGTCCTGTTTTTCCCATCATTCCTCTGTTACGTTCTTTTTAGGGCTAAACTTGTTATACTTCTTGTGTTGTTATAAATTTATTGGTTATAAACGAAAACAGTTGTGTGTGTATTGGGCCAACCTCTATGTCGTTTGTATAAGTGTGTGACAATCCTCATAATTACATGTATCCGTACGATTTATTAATCTTAATTAAGTGCTTAATGACTGTGCTAAATTACTTAACTGCTTTCTGAATACTGTGTCATACTTACATGTGCTTGTTAACATACTAGTCTTGTGCAGAAAATTGACTAAATGGTCCTGTATGCTTTCCTAAGTGTTGGGAATTAAAAGTGTTACAAAACGATATATATAGGACACTATATGGAATAACTTAGCACTTTAACGAAACGGTATCTAACCGAACAACCGGACATTACCCGGAACACGAAATATTGTAAGAAGCATTGTTTTTATTTATCTGAGCTAGTTATGGTCCCCGAGCACTATAACACCCTACATAATGCATGTAACACTAAACACTAGACTCTTACCTATAACCTTCTACTAATTAACCTTCTTACCCTCAAATATTACACTAACCCCCCCCCCCCCCTTTTTGGCTGATTTTCGGATCATAGGAGCCCCACATCACAAGACTTCTCAATCTTCCATATTCCCCTCCAATCTTTCCTTGGGATTGTGTCATGATCTTGTTTGTACTACCTTGGACATAATGACCATTGGTTAAAAGGTTTAAGGGTTATATGTATCACTTAACACTTATCATCATCTCCACACACAACAACTCCTTTCTTTCTCTCCCTCCATAGCTCTGCCGAAACTCCCCTTAACACCACCACCATTTTTGATTTTTAATTCAAGTATTCCAAGCTTACCACAAGGTGCACCAAGGTGAATAACGAAGGGTGGAACTCATGGATCATCAAGGACGTTCTTCACGAGCTTTTATCCACTCATTTTCTCTAGTGTTTCTTCCCTAGCATAAAAGCTAGTAGTAAGCTTCTTTGATCATCATTTACTTCATGTTTATGGTGATTAATAGTTATTTTATGATGAAATCTATAGAACACTAAAAGATCATAAACAAAGTCTTGAAAATAAGCTTTACATGAGATGAAATAATGCTAGAATGATCTTATTTTGAGTATGTATGATGTTACTTGGTGATTACTAGTAATATGATGATTGATCATCATATGGAACTTGTTAAAGCATGATTAAAAACATGGTTTAACAAGTTAGAGGTGATTATGTGCTTGTATGGAATAATCATCTTCTAGTCTACACATGAACTTGAAAGAAAAATGATTTTTCTTGAAAAATAATAGACCAAGTGAACTAGTGATCTTGTATATCTAAAACTTGTGAATGATTTTCCTAAATAAACCAAGTCTAAAAGACGGGTTTTGAAGGATCATAACTTTTCTTGCATGTACATTATTTTTGGTAATTAAAAGGAGTATAAGGATGCAAGTGAAACATGAAAATGTGGTAAATAAATATTTTTGTAAAATATGTTCACAAGTTGTGAACATCTAAAAATCACGAGAATGAGATTTTAAATAAAGTAAACACACTTGGGAGGGTAACTAAGACCACTAAATACCTTACCAACTTACTACACGTTTTTACGAAAACTCAAGTTCATGTTACTACGTAGAATGCATTGTTTTTACACTTGGTGAATGTAATATTGTTTAGTGAATGATTGTTGATTGTTGAATAATGTTTGGAAAAGAAAATGATATGCTTATTAGCATGGACACCTCCATTTACAAAGGAAACTCTGGCGAAATTTTCTAAAAATTCTAATACTTAGAAATTATGTTTCTAACAAGTGTTCACATATACGTTTTAACTTTGATTTTCAAAATAAACTTCTCCATTAGTTCGTTACAAAAATTCAAAGTATCGGAGGTTGCTGTTTACAAGTAAAATGGTTAAATATTTATTTAGAATATATATTTTATACTAGAACACTTGTGTGGATACTTGTTTATTTTGTGAGATAGTTATATTATTTTAGGGTAAAATAATATAACTTAACAAAGTACATTGACATTAGAATTGTGTGGTACGTGATAGAAGTAATGAGTAGATAAACCGTACGTAGGATACGTGTTATGCATGAGAAACTGATTGTTATCTGTACCTTATTAGGACGTGCTTGATTTCTGATTATTAGAGTAACTAATCTAACCGAGCAAACCAAGGTGAGTTCACACACTTTCTACAAGGCATGGGATTCCCGGTGGTTTGGGAATGGGTTAAAGAATTAAAACGGAACCTACATATCCTCCTTGGGTAGGATATGTACCGCCATCCTCCTTGGGTAGGATGCCAATATTAATCCTGCGTATTCTCCTTGGGTAGAATACGTACGTTCGTCCTCCTTGGGTAGGACAACAACCTTAAAACTTACTAGACAAAACTCTATCATGAAGTCCCTCATTTTATATCGACTTAATCGCCGAGGCCAATGGCGAGCGGGTCATTAGTTAATAGCGCTATTAGGTTTAACAAACCTCACACTGTGCCAGTCGGACGGGCGTGTACTAATGGACTATGGCAAACTGTCAATGATGATAGACATTGACGTAGGGCACAACTTACTTTCGTTAGTAGTCGATATGGTAACGGTCTAGTGGTTCACATGGGGAAGCCCCCACTGATTATGGATATCGTTTAGGTAATTAAGAAGGAACTGGTTAATCATATTTTCAACTATGGGGTAACCCCCATGGCAAGTAAGCCCGCAAAAGACAAACCATGTTTTCGGTAACAACTTAAAACTAAACAACCAACTGTGAACTCACTCAACTTTGTTGTTGACTTGTTGTTACATGCCTTACAGGTCGTTAGATGCTTATGGAGCTTGCACGAGGAGGAGGTCGTTGTGGGATATGGACTGTTATGTCCCGTGCTAAACATTTAATCCTTATGAACATATTAAACTTACGAATTGGACTTTAAACTTTTGAACTATGGAATTTATGTTTTGGACTTACGTTTTATGCTTCCGCCGTTAACTTAAAGTTGGTTACCTTCTTTTGGTCACCAATTATATTGTGGTTGGTTTTATTTACTTAATTACGTTGTTCAATATGATTGGTGGCTCGATCCTGGTCATGTCACGCCTCCAAGCGGTGATACTCCGCATGGTGGATTTTGGGGGTGTGACAGATTGGTATCAGAGCCATTGGTTATAGTGAACTTGGTTTTAAAAAGAGAAAAGCTTTTTGACAAAACCAGACTATAACCAGTACAGTGCTCAACGATCCACAACGATGCTTCGCTCCACGTGCAAGACTCGACACAATAGGTGGTATGATTTATGTTATATTGTCGGTTAGATAGTTCACACCATGCATTAATTAACGTGATAATTACTATTTGAACCCTGTGTGCTTACTCTCTACTGTCGTCCCACACTTACGCACTTTCGCGACACTTTTCTCACTTACGTTGCTTCGTTGTGAAGATCATGAACGGACACGGAGGACGTATCAACCTAACTCAAGCCCAGTTGATGGCTTTGATCAATGAACGGGTTACTGAGGCACTCGCAGCTGTCCCTGTAGGAGGTATAACCTGCCATATCAACCCATCTTAGGACGTTTAGATCCTACCTTCGCAAACCAACCCTTGTGCTTAACCTTGTCATTTATTCTCGCGCAACAGGTCAACATGCTCAGCCTCCTGTGTGCACGTTCAAAACATTCATGGATTGCCGACCTAGTACTTTCAGCGGCACAGAAGGAGCTGTAGGCCTTCTTCACTGGTTCGAGAAGCTTGAGTCCGTTTTTGAGATGTGTGAATGCCCTGAAGATCGTAGGGTGAAATTTGCTATTGGAACGCTTGAAGGTGCTGCGTTAACCTGGTGGAAAACACAGGTTCAACTGCTAGGGCTGGCAGTTGCTAATGCCACCCCATGGAATGACTTCAAAGAATTGATCAAGGAAGAGTACAGTAGTCGTGACGACATCCACAAGCTAGAGGTAGAATTTTTCAATTTGAAGATGACGGGGTCTGAAATTGAGGCATACACAAAGAGATCAAACGAATTAGCCATCTTGTGTCCTTCTATGGTGGATCCTCCTATCAAGCGTATCGTGTTGTACCTTAAGGGTTTAGTGCCAGAAATTCAGAGCCACGTGACCTCGGATAATCTTGGCACCATTCAACAAATCATTCGGTTGGCTCATCGTCTCACTGATCAGGCAGTTGAGAAGAACAAGCTGCCCAAGCGTATTAGTGCTACTACTACTGATGCTCCCAGTGATAACAAGCGCAAGTGGGATGGAAATACGGGCAAGGGTTCTACCTCAGTTCAGACTCAGTCCCAGAAGCGAAAGACAGATGAGTACAGGAGCCCCGGTCAGCAGTCTTCTGGGAATCAAGGTCAGGGTGGGTACAAGGGAAATCACCCGAAGTGCAATCGATGTAATTTGCACCACAGCGGGCAGTGCCACAAGGGTCGTTGTCTGAGGTGTAACAAGTTTGGTAATGAAGCAAAGGATTGCAGCGGCGCACGACCAGCAAATCAGAATCGCCAACAACAACAACAAGCTCCACAGAACCACCAGCAGCAGCAACAGGAGGGCAATAAAGGATGCTTTCAGTGTGGCGCTGAAGGCCACTTTAAGAGGAACTGTCCTCAGCTAAACTAGAATCAGAACAACAACAACCAAGGAAATGGGAACAACAATGGAGGCAACAATGGAGGCAACAACGAGGGTAACAATAATGTCAATGGCGCCCGAGGTCGTGTTTTCGTGCTGGGTCAGGGTGACGCGAGGAACGATCCCAACGTTGTGATGGGTAAGTTTCTTCTGGATGGTTTCTTTGTTACTGTTTTATTCGATTCGGGTTCCAATACTAGTTATGTGTCCTTAAAAGTTAGCCAAATGCTTAAGCGCACTCCAACACTTTTGAACACCAAACACACGGTAGAACTAGAAAACGACAAAAGTCTTGAAGCCACACACATAGTTAAGGATTGTAATCTTGTTCTTGCTGATCAGACCTTTTCTATCGACTTCATTCCTATCGTTCTGGGTAGTTTCAACGTTGTTATTAGGATGGATTGGTTATCTCATCAGCAAGCGGAAATTCTTTGCAACGAAAAGATTGTCCGCATCCCTCGTTCTGGTGAAGAACCCCTCGTAATTCGTGGCGACAAAAGTGGTGCTGTTGTGGGCATCATCTCTTTCCTTAAGGCCTAGAAGTGGTTGCGAAAGGGCCACACTACTATTCTAGCCCTCGTTTCTGATACATCCTCAGAAGAAAGGAATATAGAAGACATACCTATTGTACGTGATTTTCCAGAGGTATTCCCTGAGGAATTACCTGGTCTTCCGCCTCATCGTCAAGTTGAATTTCAAATCGAGCTAGCTCCTGGAGCAGCGCCCATAGCTCGAGCACCTTATCGTCTAGCTCCTTCAGAACTTGAAGAACTGTCCACGCAACTACAAGAACTCTTGGAAAAGGGTTTCATACGTCCTAGCTCTTCGCCTTGGGGAGCTCCAGTGTTATTCGTGAAGAAGAAAGACGGTACCTTCAGAATGTGTATTGACTACTGCGAACTCAACAAGGTGACCGTAAAGAATCGTTATCCTCTCCCACGCATGGATGACTTATTCGACCAGTTGCAAGGGTCGAGTTTCTACTCAAAGATTGACCTGAGGTCAGGCTACCATCAACTGAGAGTCCGAGACGAGGATATCTCTAAGACAACATTCAGGACTCGTTATGGGCATTACGAGTTTCTGGTTATGCCTTTCGGATTGAAGAATGGACCTGCGGTATTCATGGATCTCATGAACAGAGTGTGCAAACCTTACCTGGATAAATTTGTCATAGTTTTCATCGACGATATCCTGATCTAGTCAAAGAGTCAGGAAGAACACGAGCAACATCTGAGGCTTATTTTGGAGCTTCTTCGAACAGAGCAGTTGTATGCCAAATTTTCAAAATGTGACTTCTGGCTTCGCGAAATCCACTTTCTAGGCCACGTGGTAAACAAGGATGGGATTCATGTTGATCCATCCAAGGTTGACTCGATCAAGAACTGGCCTGCACCGCGTACACCAACAGAAATCCGCCAATTCTTGGGTAAGGCAGGTTATTACAGAAGGTTTATCAAGGATTTCTCTAAGATTGCGCAACCTCTCACTCGCTGACTCAGAAGGGTGTCACCCATCGTTGGGGTGATGCACAATAATCTGCTTTTCCACACTTAAAAGATAGACTTTGTAGCACGCCTATCCTCTCATTGCCTGAAGGCACATATGATTTTGTGGTTTATTGCGACGCTTCCATCCAAGGACTTGGGTTGCGTGTTGATGCAACGTGACAAGGTCATTGCCTACGCATCGCGCCAACTTAAAGTTCACGAAAGGAACTACACTAAACATGACTTGGAATTGGGAGTAGTTGTTTTCGCACTTAAGATATGGAGACATTACCTGTACGGTACCGAGTGCACCATTTACACCGATCACAGGAGTCTCGAGCATATCTTCAAGCAAAAGGAATTAAACATGCGACAACGTCGATGGGTCGAACTCTTGAATGATTACGAATGTGCGATCAAGTATCATCCGGGCAAAGCCAATATTGTGGCCGACGCCCTCAGTCGAAAGGATACTATACCTAAGCGTGTAAGTGCGTTACAACTTACCATCCAATCTAGTCTTCCTACTCAGATACGAGATGCTTAGGTTGAAGCATTGAAAGCAGAGAACATCAGGGCGGAGTCCCTACGAGGATCAAGGAAATGGTTAGAACAAAAGGAAGACGACGCCTACTATGTAAACGGGGGCATCTGGGTTTCACTCTATGGTAACCTACGTGAGCTTGTGATGGATGAGGCACACAAGTCTCGTTACTCAGTACATCCTCGTTCGGATAAGATGTACCACGATCTCAAGACTACGTATTGGTGGCCTAGCATGAAAGCCAACATAGCGACCTACGTTAGTAAATGTTTGACTTGTGCGAGATTTAAGATTGAATATCAGAAACCATCAGGCTTACTCCAACAACCAGAGATCCCGACATGGAAATGGGAGCAAATTTCCATGGATTTCGTTACTGGCCTGCCTAGATCTCAACGCGGAAATGACACTATTTGGCTGATAGTGGATCGATTGACTAAGTTTGCAAACTTCTTGGCTATCAAGGAAACTGACAAGTTTTCCACTCTAGCAGATATCTACCTAAAGGAAGTAGTATCAAGGCATGGAGTGCCAACCTCCATCATTTCTGATCGTGACTCACGTTTTACATCTGAGTTTGTTAGTACATTTATGTCTATCGCCTCCGTCATCTCAAACCGTAGCAGAAATAGTTTAAGATTAGGCTTACATTGTAATATTAGATAGAAAAGGCTAGGTGGCAATATTGTAAATAAGGGGAAATCCCTTATAAGCCATGGCCTATATAAAGAAGTCTTAGGGTTTAGATTTAGAACTTTTGAAGACTTTACACATTTTGCACTTTGGAGAGCTCTAGTTCTAGAGAGAGAAACTAGAGAGAGAAAGTGCTGTGTACGTGATTCACGGTTCTTGTACGCTATCAAATCTTTAATAGAATCACAGTTAGAATTACTGTTCGTGTGTTCGGTCACGATCGTTCAAGGATTCCGCACTTCGAACGGTCGATTCGCAATCGAAACGGAGACGATTCCGGACCTACAAGTGGTATCAGAGCATAGTACTGCCAATCCATCTCGTCTGGTAGTGAATCGAACAGTTTGTCAACTAGCTCCTCTGGAGGATAGTTTATTCCGTGCCTTGCCAATTCCAACTTTAAGTGTCCAAATCTTTCAATCATTTTACAAACAGATTCACCTTTTAAGCATCCGAACAAATCAAACTCCTTTCGCAGCAATTTCTTTTTGTTTTTGATTATTTCTGCACTTCCTACACATTTTTTATTTAACTTTTCCCATAGATCTTTTGCGTTTGTGTATTCAATGAGTGAAATAATGTCGTCTCTTACGGACTGGTGAATCAAAGCGATGCATTTTTGTTCAGCTATATAGTTCTCTACTTCTTCTCCTTCTGACAAATTCTCACAATCTTGTCTTTCTGAAGCATAACCGTTCTTTAAGTTCTTCCAGCTCGGATATGCGAAGGCTTTCAGCCATTCTTCGAATCTTTTTGCCCACCGATTATATTCTTCGATTGCCATTAGCTTTGGTGGTTTGTTGTAGGTACCATATGCGCTTTCAACACTTAGGGCATCGGATAACGTTTTCTTTGGATTCGGATTGGGATTATCATTTGAACGATTGGAAGTATCGTCTCCAGAATTACCCGCGAAGGCATACATTTCACTGAAGGGATTCATGAATTCTTCCATTTTTAAGTACCTGAAACAATTTTCAAACGCTTAGACAATTTTTACAAATTTTTTAAAAATTTCAAACACTTGAACCGAATAGTTATCCGTTCGAGCAGGAATACGGATGATAACAAAGTCTATCCGCACGGACGGTGATCCGCTCGGATGGTTGTGCGTACGGTTAGCTTTGACCTTTTGACTATTCTGGTTATCCGCACGGATTGTAATCCGTGCGTGTAACAATGATGATGTCAGCAAACAACTTGCAGTAACTAACTAATCCAAACCATTCAGACAGCTGTCCGCACGGGTGAATGACGTCATCAAATACGAACAACTAAACATGATTTTCGATGAATTTTATCTGGTTTTAGGTTGAATCTGATTATGAAACTAAGTAGGATTATACTTTGAATGATTGCGAGTTGATTGATATCAATTTTAACAAATTTTAACCGTAAATTCTTGCTCAATTTTAAGTTTTTCTGATTTTATGGTGACAAATGAAGAACAGATGTAAAATCTGAGTAGATGTAGAAGAAATCTGTCAAATTTCCGGTGAAATTTGAATCAAATCGGCAACAGAAGTCAAATCTCCGGTGAAATTCGACTTTGATCGGCGAATAGAACTTGAATTCCGGTGAATTCAGTGTCGTTGATCTCGATTCAGCTCCCTGGATGCTCTGATACCACTTGTTGGTCCCGTTGATACAGGATCTGATCGTAGGAACAAGATGAATCGATTTCGTCTTAGTGTGCGGAATCCATTAAGACGAATCACAGATTTGTACAACAGAGAATTCAACGTTTAACTTCTTGTCTGTTCGTTCTATTAATCGTTCTGAAAGTCACAAAGTTCCGGTGAATGTACAGACTATCCGTGCGTGTGTCAAAAGTTTTAACAAAGTAGCACCGGACCTACTATATATAGACAACCTCAGGATGCTAACAAGTGTTGTACGTGCGGGTGGGCTACCCGTACGTATGACTCACCCGTACGTATGGTCATCCGCGCGTATTGCCATCCGTACGATTTATACTTGTCCCAAACAACACCTTTACATACAGACCCTATTCCTGAGTTGTCCTACTAACTACATACATACATTCAGACAATATACATAAACACAGAACAAAATATGACTTCATGCTGACGGAAGCTACAGACGTAATGTACTAACAGACTCCCCCTCGGATGTAGCTGTAGTTCCTTCCAGCATAGCCTTTAATTCCTTCTGCTGCGTCTTCGCTCACGTGCTTTCTCTCTTCTTTTCTGTGCTCTTTCCTCCAACATTCTTTTTCTCTTTTGTCTTCCCTCAGTCAACCACCAATGTCTGTAGACAGGATCTCCATCACGTTTCCCTTCCCATCTTGGAATTTTGTTTTCTTCAGATTCAATTGGTGTCTGATCTGTTGGAGGAACAATTCCCAATTTACGTCTTCCCCTTTCAGCAGCTCTTTCAGTAATCTTCTTTGAACGTTGTTCACGCTTGTAAACTTTCAAGAACTCATCAATCTCTAGATCTCTCCATTTAGTCTTCCAGTATCTTCCAGAGTTGATGTCTTTTGCGTAACAAACATCCACAATCTTTTGATATTGCAAAGCTTGCTCTCTATCAGGTCTCTCGTAAACTATCTTGTTGTAGAACAAACAGTCGATATCTTTCTTTGAGCAGTTAACAAGCCACATCGGATCTAACACACAGATCCTTCTAGCTTCTCCTGTGGACTTGTTATTTAACGAGATTATTGCTTCAGCTGTAGTTTGATTATACAACCACCCTTCAAACTCATCGTGGAAATCTTGCTCCATTGCCCGTAACGGCATATTCTTCAAGCAACTTGGAGGTTTGATATTCAGAGTAATATCCTTCTCACCACTTTCTAGGATTCTGACAATCTGTTGAGGAAAGTGTGGTTTCCAGTCAGGATATCTTTTCTCAGCTTGCAGCTTCACATAATTCCATAACCTCTGATCGTGCTGCTTCACATCTAACCCATGATAGAATTCTTTGATGTTCTTTGTCTTTACCAGCTCATCTATATCCCACCAAGGCAAAGTTTTGATATCAGACAAGAACTCAAAATACTGCACTCCCTGTTCTCTTCTGATTGCATAGACCTTTAAGTCTTCCAAATATCCCCATGAGAGAATGTCACCCCAAGAGAGTTCTTTGTCGTGCTTAAAGAATTGTAGTGCCCGTAGTTTCTTTCTCTCTTTAGGCATGACTTTGTACCATTTCTTTCTTTCTTCTGCAAGATTTTCTCTTGGTATAGTATTTGGAACACCTTCTCCAGACACCTTCTCCACTATCTTCCTTCTAATTTCATCTTCATTTCGATCCTTGAACATTTCCGACAATGAAGGAAATGTTGCATCAATCCCAGAATAATGAAAACGAACTTCATCATCAGATGAATCTGAAGCATCTTCAACGATTACATCATTGTAATTATCAGCTTCAAAGGCATATCTTGACTCAAATACATCTTCAGAAGTTTCAGGAATTTCATCTTCAATATCAAACTTAAACTTACCTTCTTGCAAACCCAATTCCTCTAACATTTCTTCCCTTGTTCTACTAACCTCAATCACTTCTTGACTTTTATCTTGTAAGAAAATGACAGTGGGATTTGAGAGGAATACCTGATCTGAGTGTTGCTTTCCAGAAGTGGAAGTTTCTTGATGATCATCATCTTCTTGTTCGTTGATTTGATCATTCAGAAACTCCTCTATCCTTTGTTCATCAATAGGATTCTTCACAATCAATCCCGACGAACCTTGATCGTCATCATCATTCTTTTTATCATCATCATCTTTCTTGTTATCATCGTCTTTCTCATCATTGTCGTTTTTCTCCTCCTCTTCATCTTCGTCATCATCTACAAGAAGTTCTTCATCAGAATCACTAACTTCTTCACCCCGAGCCTTCTTCACTTCTTTTCTCCTTTTCATAACTTTCATTCTGTAGAGACCATCTTTTACGTTGAGTGGCACAGTTTCAGCTTTACCAATAAGAACAAACTGCTTTGTCTTCCATTCAAGTAGCATCACTTCTTTGGACTTTTTCTTCTTTTGTTCAGCAGCAACTCTACGAATGATCTCTTCAGAATCAATGACTTGAGAAGGCTCTCCAACTAACATGAAATCTTGATCATGTTGTTCTTGAACATGTTCAGCGTCATCTTGAAGAGAAGAACCACCAGCTTCTTGAACATCTTCAATTATACTTTTGTTCTTTTGGATAGCATCCTCAGCCAGTCTTCGTTCTCTTTCAAGTCTTCTCTCTTCAACTTTCTTTACTTCAATTTCATTGTAAGCAGCATGAGCATCCTTCTTCAAAAGATTTTCCACAACAGAATATAACATCTTCAGTTGTTCATCTTTCATCACTTTGTCAGCTTTCATGGCTTCCATCTCCAACTTCATTATTTTCATTTCGTTTGAAGTAGATTCACTCATTTCACTGACCACCTGATTGAGTGTTTGGTTTACATCTTGGAGATTCTTGTTCAGTGAAGAAATTTCTGCCAGAAGAGCTTCAATCACTTTATTGTTACTTTCACCATCTTCCTTTATCTTCTTCATAGTGCGTTCATCCTGGATTATCACCGTTCTAAGTTGATCATGAGCTTTCATTATCTTTTTCACTTGCTCTTTTAAAAGATCACGTTCACTTTCAGCTTTTTCTTTTTCTTTCTCAAGATCTTTGACTTTCTTTGCAAGAACTCTCACTGCTTCATTGTTGAATAAATCATCATCAAAAGCCAGATCTTCTAAAGGATCACCTGAAGCAGATGGCATATGGCTAAAGAAATCATCTGAATCTTTTGGCCGTGAGGACGATTCTGGAATCTCTATTGTTTCTGGTACATTTGGAAATTGTGAGGTAAAGACTCCAGCATCAGTAACTTCAACGTAGTCATCGTGACTAGTCTGCTTTTCTGCTTCTGTTTCTTGTCGTTGAGGAGATTCAACATGTTGAGTATCTTTGCCATCATGTTCCTTTTGAACTTGACTTTCTCCTTTTCTTGCTCGAACACTTCTTGGAATGAGACCTGCTACAACAACTTTTCTTTTCTTGATTTGTTTCTTTGGATTCTCAGGATCATAAGTTGAGTCTTCTTCGTTTGATCCCTTCTTTTTCTTTGGAGATCTTTTCTTCAACTGAACTTTTCCTTTGCCAAGAGTAAGTGGATCAAGTTCAGATTCTGATATTGTGGTTTCAGAATCATCATCACTTGAAAGATCTTGAACGACTCCTTCTTGATCTTTAACACCTTCTTGATCTTTAACTCCTTGAGCAGCATCCTCATTCTTCTTTAAGAAACTTTCAAGAGATTGTGATAACAACTCAGTTCCTTCTTGAATAACAGCTGACGGTTCCAGAACTTTTTCATCTATCAACTTGTGCTGCTGTTTTCTAGAAGACCCTGCAAAACAGATGTTTGACACATTTATTAGAAATTTTAACAATATAAAATTCTAATTTCCATGTAACTCCCCCTTTCACAATACCCTTTTTCACATTCTTTGGAATAGAAACTGCAGGGGACGTCTTTGGAGTTCTCTTCCTTTTTCCATCTTTGATACAGCACCATCTTGTATCCTTCTTATAGAACAAACTCATCTTGTCATCTTCGTTATCAGAATTGCTGTCTTCATGTCTCCACGCATCATTCTCTAGAGCTACATAGTTTGGATTTGAAATTTTGCAGATCATTCTCTTTGCTCCAGGATTTGGACCTTTGATCAATCTGCTGATTGTATCTGGTGTCATGTGCCTCAGGCCCAAAATATCACTACTTCTCTTTTCTAATCCTTGAAATTGATCATCTATCAACATTTGGACAAACCTAGGATACATAAGGAACCTCTTGCTTCCATCCTTTACATTCTCAGCCATGTGATCAAAAATTACATGAGAGATATTGTATGGTCTGTTCAGTACAAGACACGCAATGATATTCATGATGTAATCTTGAGTTTCATCATATCCACCTTTTCTGTGTGACAAAGCATGAAGCACACAATGAATCATGAACTTATAAGCATGGCTAAAACTTGTCTTTTGCATTCTTCCATTCACACTCCCAGCAAAACCCATCCTACACCACAATCCTTTTACTAAACGTTCAGAAACTATGGTTGGATCACTATCATTGTCTCCTAAATTCAACACTCTCCCTATAACACCAACCGTCACTTTCATCTCCAAATCTACATCTCTTCCACTTTCATCTTTCTTTGATACAGCAGAATAAATGGTCTTATCACTTTCTTCGTATCGTGCAGCACTCCAAAATCGTTTCACATGCGATTCATAAACTACTGTCTTATCAGTTAAGGCCTTAGAAACTCTACATTCCCTCAAAAATTTTGCAACATCTTGAACTACTGTGTTCTCGGTATACACTTCATCCAAAATACAATATATATTATGAGCTTTATCCCAATCCTGCAGAAATTTTATTCATTTTAAAAATTTTGGGATCTCAAAATATTCTGTCAAGAAAAGACTTGTTGTATGATATGACACTTGAATGGTTATCCGTACGCATGACTTGTCTGTGTGGATAAGTTGTCCGTGCGGACAACTTGTCTACACCGCGTATAGCCGCCCGTGCGGATAGCAATTACGTGTCACAATATTTCACCCGATCAAGTCAACATTAGTCAGAATTTTGTCAGCACCGTTTATTGATGACAGATTGCATGTGATAGTGATAATGTTTGTTGGCAATTGATTGTTTATCAGTAAATCACGTGATCATTCAGCAAAAATTCGATTTGTGTGAGTCATTAATGCATTCAGTGATGAACATGTGAAGTTGTTAAAGTGCATGTGATATTGTTTGTTTGGTCAAATAGGATCATGATTTGAGATTCTTTGTCGGCCACTTAATTGTTTGTTGAAATTAGACTTTCACGTGAAGGTTATTGTTAGGTTGCAAGTAAGATTGTCGTTCATTGTTGTGGTCAAAGAAGTCAACAGGCTACCCGTTCGGACAACAATTTTGTCTTTTTGTGCCACGTCACATACTTTCACATATTCACTTCGTTTTTAAACTGATTGTCTGTTTGTTTGTTTGTTTGCAGGTGATTCGAGGGGATTTACAAAGAAGTTGAAATTTTGTGGACTTTGAGATAAAAACAATTTTTGAATCAAGTCATTTAACAAAGAAATTGTGGTTAAAATGTTTGACGAAAAGGAAAACGATAACCTTGAAAGATTGAATGATTGGTATGATAGGTTTTGGTTTAACACAAGAGAAAAAGGGGATAAGCATGTTTGGGTTAATAGACTTGAAAATTTTTTGTGCAAGAAACATGAACCGTTGGATGAGTTGGTAACACGATATAATCAATTACTTGAAAATTTAAAAAGGTATGAGATAAGAATATCAGATGCTGAACAGATATCAAAATTTGCAGATGTATTACCGGCTGAATGGAATGAATTCTTGACTAACCTGAAAAAGGATTTTAGATTCTCAAATTTGTGTTTAAGAGAATTCATCGGTAAGATTAAAACACACAATTATGAAAATGAAAAGAAAAAGAAGGAGTTGATAGATGAAATAAAAAAGGATTTAGAAAAGATAAATCTCTGTGTGTCTTGCTGCAAAAAATGTCATGAAATATGATATTAAGAGAGGTTGTTTTATTGATGAATATGCAAACCCTCTTGATTTTGTTAAAATTTTTTGTGCAGGAACATACAAGATGGAAACAAAGAAAGAAGCTGATAATGGAGAGATGAATGGAAAATGTTCGAAATGCGAAAAATCAGAAACAGACAATGTGAAACTCTTGAAGGATTTGGAGAGTTTGACATTGGAAAACAAAACTTTGAAGATCGAGAAGAAAGCTGATGATGAACAGATTCTGGAGTTGCGCTTGAATTGTGATAAACTGAGATCTGAAAATGACAAACTTTTGAAGAATGTTAAGAGTTTGTCATTAGAAAACAAAAAAATTAAAGAAAAAGAAACATATTTTCAAAATCAAATAAAAGTTTTAGAAAATGAAAAATCTGTTTTTGAAGAAAATAAAATTGCAAATGAAAAGGCAATAAATTATCATCTTGAGAAAATTTCTCAACTTGATAAAGAAGTTGAGAATGATAGAAAGAAAATTGCTGATTTTGAAAACAAGTTGAAAAGTTTTGTGACTTCCGCACCATATGTGTGTCCAAAACCGATCAATTCTGTTCCAATAAGTGACAATGTCACAAATTTTGACAAAGTCAAAATTGAAGATTGTGATGACAAAGCTGATGATGAAAAAGAAAAGGAAAAGAAAAGAAAAATATTTTTAGATTTACAAGAAAATTTTAAAAATACTGTTTTGCAATCTACTGAAACAGGTGAATGTTCTAAGCAAAAACCTGTTAAGAAGAGTGTAGAACAGAAACAAAAAGTTAAAAATTCGAAAAATGTTAAAAATGAAAATAAAAGCTCATCAGTTCAGTCATCCAATCATTATAAAAAATCACAAAAATTTGTAAATGAAAATTCACAAAATGATGGTAATAAGTGGTGCAGGTTTGACCACAGTGCTCAAAAGACAAATCCAGCATTGAAGAGGAGAAATGATTATCACCAAGCCAAACAATGTTATGATCTGAAGGTTTGGACTGGAAGAAATGGATGGTACGATAACAGAGTGTGCTACACCTGTGGTGTGAGAGGACACATTGCTGTTAACTGCCAGAATCGGTATCTTGAGACAAGAAGATGCTTTGAATGCAATATTAAAGGTCATATTGCCAGAGATTGCCCAAGGAGATCAATATTAAAGGTCATATTGAATGCAATATTAAGTTGTACTTGATTTTCTACAAGTGATAGTGGTGTTTGGCCTAATAATGTTAAATTTTCAAAATGGTTAAAAGAGAACAAGGTGATGACATGACCCCGAATCCACAAGTGATGGGTAAACAAACTAATTTTTTCCGAAAAAACCATTCTGATTAACACAAACTTAAGTGTTTTGAAATCATTATGGGAAAATAGTTTTTTGTAAGGGGGAGTTTTGATGGAATACGCCGAAACCCTCACGGCTGAACAAACATGATTACTTTCACAAGATTGAAAAACGGTTTTCAAACTGTCGAAAATCAATGGGTTGTAAATCATGGGGGTATGTTATATTTTCTGCAAATCAGAGCATGTGAAGCAGAAAATGGATGGCGAGACAAAGCTATCTACATCGGGTTGTCAAATTTTCTTTAAATGATTTTTCATTTTAGGGGGAGTAAGAAATTGTCAGAAAATCCAAAAACATTAGAAAATTTGAAAAAGCCAAAAACATGATAAAACAAAAAATTGAGTTTTTGTGTAAAAAGAGGAAATGATAGTACATCAGTGGACTGTCACAATACGCTAAAGAAATGGAAAGTTTAAATGTGTTAAACGATCTCACCGTGGATGTGTCGGTAGGTTTTTATACATTTAGTAAACTTTTTCGGGATATAAACCTAAATTTCAAACTTGCTTATTTCGTGGGGAACACTACTTGGATATATAGGTAACCCCTGAAATCTCGTTTGAAAGGTCTCATAATCTGATATACTAGGTTTTTATACTCAGTGATATCTGGGGTATTATTCCGGGACTTCTGCTGAACGGTAGTTCTGACCTAGTCCTTGGATAATACTTTCTGCAATGCTTGAAACATAGCATAAACCCTCAGCATGCCGATGAAACAATAAAATTGATAGTCGCTGCTGTTGTAGCTAAAAGATCCTCTAAAGGGGACATTCCGTAAAGTCAAAGCTGATATCTCTCTGCGTATACGTAAGTATCGATCTGAGATCCCTCGGCCCTCGCATACCTAATTTATATACAGATATCATTGTAGTATACTCACCTGTAAGACTGATTATTGAGATTCTGGATACGGGAGTATATTCAAGAGGTGGGACACATGAATGAGTTTAAGTTCTTAAAATACCTAATTCGTATCCTGAATCAGTTGAACTTTGTGTGAAAATTTAAGTGGATCAGTATATCGACAATCTAAGTGAATTGTTTAATACTTAAAGTGTTATTAAGCTCAACGGTACTTGTGACTTGTCAAAAACTGATATGATCCTCTAACGCAAACTCAAACAAAAATAGTGTCTGTAAATATGTTTGTAAATATTTCTTTACTGCTTTATGTTTTCAGAAAATACAAAAAGATTTTTGATTCTGCTTTATTTTCGACAACCGATGTCTAAGAACTGAGTTTCAAAATCTAAGTATGTTGATCGTGTTTCTGAAAATAAAACAAGTTCATTAATTTGAAACTTGAAAGTTTTAAAATCAAAAAAAAAAAAAAACAGTTTGTGATATCTCCAAGGTCATTAATTTGGACTTGGATGATTAACTGTGAGGGATTTGGATGCTTAGATTGTTAAAATCTGTAATCGAGATAGTTTCCGATCCGGTTCATTGAAACTGCCAAATCTTTTAAGATTGTTGTTAGGGGGAGAGATTCAAGTAATCCTGGATATATTTCATATTATTATATCTTAGTCCCAGGATCTTGATTTAGAAAGTTTGATGGAGCCAGGTTACGATACCTGGAAATCTAAAAATGTTTTACTTATGAATGTATGAGTGTTGCAGATATTGTACCAGACTACGATCCCGAAAGCTGAGTCTAAGGGGGAGTCTGAAGACGAGCTCAACGAAAGGGGACGCATGCATAGGTGCCAGGAAACTATCCTGAAGGAGCTTGTAACCGAAAAGCCAGGTGTCGATCCCAAAAGCACGGAAGCTTAACGAAAGGGGGAGCCTGAAGAGTTTACCGAAAGGGGAAGCTGGAGCTGAAGACAGATCCACGGGGATTCTGTTTGAGCTAAAGAGAGAGAAAGAGTTAAAGCTACGTGTCTGACTAAATGTTTGAGATTGACTGCGGCAATATCCAAGGGGGAGTCTGTTAGTGCATTTATGTCTATCGCCTCCGTCATCTCAAACCGTAGCAGAAATAGTTTAAGATTAGGCTTACATTGTAATATTAGATAGAAAAGGCTAGGTGGCAATATTGTAAATAAGGGGAAATCCCTTATAAGCCATGGCCTATATAAAGAAGTCTTAGGGTTTAGATTTAGAACTTTTGAAGACTTTACACATTTTGCACTTTGGAGAGCTCTAGTTCTAGAGAGAGAAACTAGAGAGAGAAAGTGATGTGTACGTGATTCACGGTTCTTGTACGCTATCAAATCTTTAATAGAATCACAGTTAGAATTACTGTTCGTGTGTTCGGTCACGATCGTTCAAGGATTCCGCACTTCGAACGGTCGATTCGCAATCGAAACGGAGACGATTCCGGACCTACAAGTGGTATCAGAGCAGGGAGCTCGGTTGCGAGATCAAACATACAATTACGCACTCAATTTCAGCAGATTCAGAGCGAAAAATCATCCAGATTTGTCAAATTCTTCATATTTTCTTGTTCTTCACGTTTTTATCTGATTTTTGTTGATTTGAACAGGTTTTTACGGTCGAAAATGGCTGAATTTTGGATATGTTGAGCGAAAGAACCTGATCTACAAGCGTACAAATTTTCAGATCTAAATTCGAAGCAGTTCGTGAGATATCTTGATTTTTGTGGTTCGAAAAAAGTTGAAGAAATGAGGAATGTTGCTGTTTACGTTAACCGCACGGATTGTCACCCGTGCGTATGACCATCCGCGTTGACTATTTGTTGACCTGTACGCACGGATAGCATCTCCGCACGCATAACTTATCCGGGTTGACCTCTGTTGACCTATGCGGATGGTTAAGTAATACGCACGGATAGTAATACGTGTCACAACATTTCACTTGAACAAGTTACTTTTGTCAACAAATTTCTTGATATCATTAATAAGCTGCAACAGTAAGTCACGTGTATCCAAGTGAGGGATTAATTCAAGCGGTGAGCATGTGAAGTTTCGGTAAATCACGTGATAAAATTGTCAGTTTACATGTGAAATTGTTTGGTATTGATTGCTTACATGTGCAGATAGAATCTTTTGCATCCGTACGCATAGCACCCACCTGTACGCATCACTTTAGTCAGATTGTTGTTAGGGGGAGCCTGAAGAAAGAGTTTGCTGAAAGGGGGAGCTGAAGCTCAAGACAGATCCACCAGGATTCTGTTCGAGAAAGAGGGAGTCTATGTTGCAGAAAAGATGATAAAGCTTCAAGAAGACTCAGAGAGAGAGAGAGGAAGAAAAGTCGCTACGAGTTTGACTACAGATTGACTGCGGCAATATCCAAGGGGGAGTCTGTTAGTGCAGTATGTCTATCGCCTCCGTCAATCTTAACCGTAGCAGAAATAGAAGAGATCTAGACTTTGTGTTAAATGATGTAGCTAAAAGGGCAAGGTGGCAATTTAGTAAATAAGGAGAAATCCTTATAATCCTTGTGCCTATATATAGGGAGTTATAGTGTTAGTTTGAAGACTTTGCTCATTTGGAGATTTAGAAGCTTAGATTTAGAGAGAGAAAGTCTAGAGAGAGAAAGTCTCTCCGTGTGATTCTCGGCTATTGTACTCGTCAGATTGTTCAATTGAATCACGTCATTTGTACGTTATTGTCTGTTCGATCCACGATAGTGCACGGATTCCGCACGTCGCACGGTCGTAACGCAATCGATTCGGTGTCAATCCGGACCTACAGAGTTGTGGCAAGCTATGCACAAGTCCTTTGGTTCTCGATTAGACATGAGCACAACATATCACCCGCAAACTGATGGGCAGTCTGAACACACCATCCAAACCCTTGAAGACATGCTTAAGGCATGTGTGATTGATTTTGGCAATGGTTGGGAAAAGCACCTCCATTTGGTGGAGTTTTCGTACAATAACAGCTACCACACCAGTATTCAGGCCGCTTCATTTGAGGCATTGTACGGACGGAAGTGCCGATCACCTCTTTGTTGGGCAGAGGTTGGCGACAGTCAAATCACTGGCCCAGAACTGGTAGTAGATACAACCGAGAAGATTTCTCAGATACGACAACGAATGGCGGCAGCTCGTGACCGTCAGAAAAGCTATGCTGATAAGCGAAGGAAACCACTCGAGTTCCAGGTTGGGGATCGAGTGCTACTTAAAGTCTCTCCTTGGAAAGGTGTAGTTCGTTTGGGCAAACGAGGCAAGCTCAATCCGCGTTATGTCGGATCGTTTGAAATCATCAAGAAAATTGACAAAGTCGCTTACAGGCTGAATCTACCTGAAGAACTCAACGGAGTTCACAACGTATTCCACCTGTGAAATCTGAAAAAAGTGTCTTTCAGATGAGACCCTCATAGTTCCCTTAAAGGAGCTCACAATCGACGACCAGTTGCGATTCGTCAAGGAACCAGTTGAAATCACAGACCGAGACGTTAAGATTCTCAAGCGTACCAAAATACCTCTTGTTCGAGTTCGTTGGAATTCCCGTCGTGGCCCAGAGTATACCTGGGAACGAGAAGACCAAATGAAACTCAAGTATCCCGAGCTGTTTGAGAAAAGTGCAACCACTACTGAGGCTGAAGCTACTGTAGAATTTCGAGACGAAATTCCAAAGCAACGGGGGGATGATGTGACACCCCAAGAAAACCAGGAAACCACGCAACTTAACTAGCTTCCTCAGTAACCACACGCTAAATTTCGGGATGAAATTTTCTTAACAGGGGGAGAATGTGACAACCCTCATAATTACATGTATCCGTACGATTTATTAATGTTAATTAAGTGCTTAATGACTGTGCTGAATTACTTAACTGCTTTCTGATTACTGTGTCATACTTACATGTGCTTGTTAACATACTAGTCTTGTGCAGAAAACTGACTAAATGGTCCTGTATGCTTTCCTAAGTGTTGGGAATTAAAAGTGTTACAAAAAGATATATATATATAGGACACTATATGGAATAACTTAGCACTTTAACGAAACGGTATCTAACCGAACAACCGGACATTACCCGGAACACGAAAATATTGTAAGAAGCATTGTTTTTATTTTTCTGAGCTAGTTATGGTCCCCGAGCACTATAACACCCTACATAATGCATGTAACACTAAACACTAGACTCTTACCTATAACCTTCTACTAATTAACCTTCTTACCCTAAAATATTACACTAAACCCCCCCTTTTTAGCTGATTTTCGGATCATAGGGGCCCCACATCACAAGACTTCTCAATCTTCCATATTCCCCTCCAATCTTTCCTTGGGATTGTGTCATGATCTTGTTTGTACTACCTTGGACATAATGACCATTGGTTACAAGGTTTAAGGGTTATATGTATCACTTAACACTTATCATCATCTCCACACACAACAACTCCTCTCTTTCTCTCCCTCCATAGCTTGGCCGAAACTCCCCTTAACACGACCACCATTTTCGATTTTTGATTCAAGTATTCCAAGCTTACCATAAGGTGCACCAAGGTGAATAACGAAGGGTGGAACTCACGGATCATCAAGGACCTTCTTCACGAGCTTTTATCCACTCATTTTCTCTAGTGTTTCTTCCCTAGAATAAAAGCTAGTAGTAAGCTTCTTTGATCCTCATTTACTTCATGTTTATGGTGGTTAATAGTTATTTTATGATGAAATCTCTAGAACACTAAAAGATCATAAACAAAGTCTTGAACATAAGATTTACATGAGATGAAATAATGCTAGAATGATGTTATTTTGAGTATGTATGATGTTACTTGGTGATTACTAGAAATATGATGATTGATCATCATATGGAACTTGTTAAAGCATGATTAAAAACATGGTTTAACAAGTTAGAGGTGATTATGTGCTTGTATGAAATAATCATCTTCTAGTCTACACATGAACTTGAAAGAAAAATTATTTTCCTTGAAAAATAATAGACCAAGTGAACTAGTGATCTTGTAGATCTAAAACTTGTGAATGATTTTCCTAAATAAACCAAGTCTAAAAGACGGGTTTTGAAGGATCATAACTTTTCTTGCATGTACATTATTTTTGGAAATTAAAAGGAGTATAAGGATGCAAGTGAAACATGAAAATGTGGTAAATAAATATTTTTGTAAAATATGTTCACAAGTTGTGAACATCTAAAAATCACGAGAATGAGATTTTAAATAAAGTAAACACACTTTGGAGGGTAACTAAGACCACTAAATACCTTACCAAGTTACTACGCGTTTTTACGAAAACTCAAGTTCATGTTACTACGTAGAGTGCATTGTTTTTACACTTGGTGAATGTAATATTGTTTAGTGAATGATTGTTGATTGTTGAATAATGTTTGGAAAAGAAAATGATATGCTTATTAGCATGGACACCTCCATTTACAAAGGAAACTCTGGCGAAATTTTCTAAAAATTCCAACACTAAGAAATTATGTTTCTAACAAGTGTTCACATATATGTTTTAACTTTGCTTTTCAAAATAAACTTCGCCATGAGTTCGTTACAAAAAAATACAAAGTATCGAAGGTTGATTTTTACAAGTAAAATGGTTAAATATATATTTTGAATATATATTTTATACTAGAACACTTGTGTGGATACTTGTTTATTTTGTGAGATAGTTATATTATTTTAGGGTAAAATAATATAACTTAACAAAGTACCTTGACATTAGAATTGTGTGGTACGTGATAGAATAATGAGTAGATAAACCGTACGTAGGATACGTGTTATGCATGCGAAATTGATTGTTATCTGTACCTTATTAGGACGCGCTTGATTTATGATTATTAGAGTAACTAATCTAACCGAGCAAACCAAGGTGAGTTCACACACTTTCTACAAGGCATGGGATTCCCGGTGGTTTGGGAATGGGTTAAAGAATTAAAATGAAACCTACATATCCTCCTTGGATAGGATATGTACCGCCATCCTCCTTGGGTAGGATGCCAATATTAATCCTGCGTATTCTCCTTGGGTAGAATACGTACGTTCGTCCTCCTTGGGTAGGACAACAACCTTAAAACTTACTAGACAAAACTCTATCATGAAGTCCCTCATTTTATATCGACTTAATCGCCAAGGCCAATGGCGAGCGGGTCATTAGTTAATAGCGCTATTAGGTTTAACAAACCTCACACCGTGCCAGTCGGACGGGCGTGTACTAATGGACTATGGCAAACTGTCAATGATGATAGACCTTGACGTAGGGCACAACTTACTTTTGTTAGTAGTTGATATGGTAACGGTCTAGTGGTTCACATGGGGTAGCCCCCACTGATTATGGATATGGTTTGGGTAATAAAGAAGGAACTGGTTAATCATATTTTCAACTATGGGGTAACCCCCACGGCAAGTAAGCCCGCAAAAGACAAACCATGTTTTCGGTGACAACTTAAAACTAAACAACCAACTGTGAACTCACTCAACTTTGTTGTTGACTCGTTGTTACATGCCTTACAGGTCGTTAGATGCTTATGGAGCTTGCACGAGAAGGAGGTCGTTGTGGGATATGGACTGTTATGTCTCGTGCTAAACATTTAATCCTTATGAACTTATTAAACTTACGTATTGGACTTTAAACTTATGAACTATGGAATTTATGTTTTGGACTTATGTTTTATGCTTCCGCCGTTAACTTAAAGTCGGTTACCTTCTTTTGGTCACCAATTATATTGTGGTTGGTTTTATTTACATAATTACGTTGCTCAATATGATTGGTGGCTCGATCCTGGTCATGTCACGCCTCCAAGCGGTGATACTCCGCATGGTGGATTTTGGGGGTGTGACAAAGTGGGCCGCAACGCATGTTTGGGCCGCGCCCCAAACATGTGAAACCTACAATAAACTTGGTTAGTGAAGAAACCCCAAAACTCATGTCCATTTATTTGGCAGCCCAACTTAACGGGCTTAAAGCCCATTCCGGCTCCTTAACCGCCTAAACCAAACCCTTTTATTTAAAGTTTTGCATTAATTGTTGATTATCGGTATCTCTAAACAAAACAAACCCCACCCTCCCTTCAAGAATACGCATGGCAGTAAACCCTCTCCCCTCCCTCGATGTTGTTCTCCTCTGATTGTTACAAGTCAACCATTATTTTGTATCTTGTTTAGTTATCCTATATGTATATTCTGATTATATGTTATGTTGCAAACCTTAAACTGAATTATAGGTGGTTAGTAATCGATGATCATGTTTTGTGTGCACGCCATGATTTGATAACCCTTGCATGATCTTGTTTGATGTGCATAATCCGATATATCTCGACTACATGAGGAGTAGTAATAATATTGACACTCTAATAGGTTGTTGAGGTTATGAATGATTACAGAAGTATAGAGAATAGGCTTGCATGTGATTTAATTTGTGTTTGTCTGATCCATGCCATGTGAGTTCTTGTATTTTACTCGGTCCAATCACATCACATGTAATATAACAACAGTTTTTGTCGGCCCAGTGAATTTAACATTAGTTGATTCAAATATCAAGATTTAAAACAACCGACCCACTAACATTCGGTCCAATCAGTTAGACTAAAATTGAGTGGCCCATGTGATAATTGTAGAAAGCAATGATGATATTAAATCAGTGATGTGCATGATAGGATCTAGTCCGACTTAACTCGGTTAACATTCGTAATTTCGACATGATTGTTGGATAAGATAAACACTAAGGTTATATGCTGGTAGAGTTATGTGAATAAATTATAAATAAATGGGCCATCTCCTAGTGGGCTGCGTACCAGGTATTGGGCTGTATGCTCTGGGTCGCACCAGGCATAGCCGTGACGGGCCACCCAGCTACTCGCACACCGGCAGCCCGGCCACCCGCATCTTAGTTGGGCCTGGAACCAACTGGGTTGCACAATAACATGAAGAACCGATGTGGGCTATTAGGTAACTGTTGTGTTGAATGTTGTGATGCAATAAAGCATATGGTCTAAATGGTTATGGTGTATTAGATGGTGAAGTTATGAATTATAATCGGATGAATGCATGAATTGTTTATGTGAAATGCTAAACTGTTAAGTGATATTATGATGTATGCACATGAGATGAAAGTATATAGGTGATTCAAGTGATTTCTATGTGTTATGTGGTGATGACTAAAACATACAATTTAATAGAATGTGTGGTATAGGTGGATAGGAAACTGATTGTTTCAGTGGACACTATAATTAGTGTGATACGTGAATTCTTGTTACGATTTGTATGACATTATGCGCATTACTGTACAATACCTGTGTTGCGAATGTGAATTACATGACTTACGTGCATACAAGCTAATTATCTTTGGTAACCACGGTAGGAATTGGTTGACTAACTGTAGACGAGTAACTAGTCATACCGAGCAAACCAAGGTGAGTTCACACTATTAAGGCATGGGATTCCCGGTGGGTTGGGAATGGGATTAAGAAGCTAAGATGAAACCTGTATATTCACCACTAATAGACTACATTAAACCTGTGTATTCTCGGATTGGGAAGAATACGTACCTCCGTCCTCGGATTGGGAAGGACGCCTACACTAAACCTGCGTATTCTTGGATTGGGAAGAATATGTACCTCCGTCCTCGGATTGGGAAGGACGACTACATTTAACCTGCGTATTCTCGGATGGGTAGAATACGTACCTCCGTCCTCGGTTGAGAAGGACGCCAATGTATATAACTAGTCTAGTGGTTCACAAATAGGGTAGCCCCCACTGGTTATGGTTTAGGAAACAGGGAACTGATTAACTACGGTTTTCAAATGAACTTATGATTTTTGGAACAACTTTAAAATGGACAACCAACTGTGAACTCGCTCAAATGTGTTGTTGACTCGTTGTTACATGCCTTGCAGGCTTTTAGGTACATATTGTTGGAACTTGCTGTATGGGATGCTGGAGTGTTCATGGGTCAAGTCATAATGAGTCACAAGACATGTCTGATGGTTTTAAAACACCTGTTTTATGGAACTCATAACAAATTGTAATATGCTTCCGCTGGATAATAACTCTTGTATTGTAACACTTACTTTAAATGAATGAAAGTTTTATTTAATCTTTATAAGTTCAATGTGATTGGTGGCTAAGATCCTGGTATGTCACACGCCCTGCGGTGTTTTCGCGAGTGGTATTTTGGGGGTGTGACACTAATAGTCAGAAGGATCGGATCAGACAATGGAACAGAGTTTAAGAATTCAAAAATTGAGAACTTTCTTGTAAGTAAAGGAATCTCTCATGATTTTTCTGCTCCCAGAACACCTCAGCAGAATGGGGTGGTTGAAAGAAAAAATAGGACCTTGGTAGAAGCTGCCAGAACTATGCTTGCTTATGCTAAAATGCCCACTCATTTTTGGGCAGAAGCTATAGCAAATGCATGTTTTACCCAAAACAGAACCATAATCAACAAAAGGCACAACAAAACACCTTACAACATTATCAATGGAAGGATTCCAAGTGTAAAATTTTTGCATACATTTGGTTGTAGATGTTTTGTTTTCAATGATTTTGAAAGCCTTGAAAATTTTGACAGAAAAGCAGAAAAAGGTATTTTTCTTGGTTATTCTTTGTCCTCAAAAGCATATAGAATTTTTATTCTTAACACAAGGACAATTAGAGAAAGTCTGTATGTTTCATTTGATGACTCATCAGAAACAGAGGTTTCTAATGAATACATGAAAGAAATAATTTTTTCTGACAAATAAGAAAATTATGAACATCTCTTTGAAATGATAACTGAAAATTTCTTAGAACATGATAATTCTTTCAAGAACAAATGTGTAGTACATCAGAAACTTAGAATTCTGATTCTATACACACAACTGAGGCACCTGTTCAGGGGGAAACTTCAAATCCATCAGAACCAACAACTTTTCACAAGATGTTAAGATGGATCAAAGGACATGTTCATTCTGACATCATTGGAAACCCTTCAGATGGTGTGAGAACAAGATCTGCAACTGCACATGAGTGTGCATTTGTTGGGTTCTTAAGCAAGGTAGAACCCAAATCTGTCAAACAAGCTTTAAGTGACCCAGACTGGATTCAAGCTATGCAAGAAGAGCTTGATTAGTTTGAAAGGAGCAAGGTATGGGATCTGGTAACCAAGCCAAAAGACAAATCTGTCATAGGCTCAGAATGGGTATTCAGGAATAAATCTGATGAAAATGGCATAATCACAAGAAACAAAGCAAGGTTAGTGGTCAAAGGTTACTGTCAACAAGAAGGTATTGATTATGATGGAACTTTTGCACCAGTAGCTAGATTAGAAGCTGTAAGAATTTTTCTTGCCTATGCTGCATCCAAAGATTTCAAAGTTTATCAAATGGATGTAAAATCAGCTATCCTGAATGGGAAAATTGAGGAAGAAGTTTATGTGCAGCAACCAGAAGGCTTTATTGATCCAAAATTTCAAAACCATGTTTACAGATTAAACAAAGCCTTATATGGTTTGAAGCAAGCTCCTAGAGCCTGGTATGAAACACTATCAAACTTCTTACTCAATTCTGGGTTTACTAAAGGTACAATTGACACAACACTTTTCCTCAAAACACACAAAGGTCATACTTTGTTGGTCCAGATATATGTTGATGACATTATATTTGGATCAACAAATGAGAAATACTGTAAAAAGTTTCAAAAGTTAATGACCAGCCACTTAGAAATGAGTATGATGGGAGAGTTAACCTTTTTCTTGGGTTTACAAGTAAAACAAAGAATTGATGGAATATTTTTGAGTTAATCGAAATATGTGAAAACAATTCTACAAAAATACTCACTTGAAAACTGCTCTGTTTCAAAAACTACCATGGCAACAGGGAACAAATTGGATTCTGATAAAAATGGAATAAGTGTAGATATTAAAACCTATAGAGGGATGATAGGATCATTGCTATATTCAACTGCAAGTAGACCATATATTATGTTTGTAACATGCTTTCTGGCCAGATATCAACGTGATCCTAAAGAATCCCATCTAAAAGCTGTAAAAAGGGTTTTCAAATATTTAAAAGGCACATCAGAACTTGGTCTCTGCTATCCTAAGGATATAAACCTTGAATTAATTGCATACACAGATGCAGATTATGCAGGGTGCAAAATTGACAGAAAAAGCACATCTGGTGCTTGTGAACTCTTGGGAGAAAAATTGGTATGTTGGGCAAGCAAGAAACAAAACTGTGTTGCCACATCAACAGCAGAATCAGAATATGTAGCAGCAGCAAGTTACTGTTCACCAGTGCTGTGGATGCAAACTCAACTGAAAGATTATGGAGTAAATCTGACAAAAATACCAATTTTATGTGATTCAAAGAGTGCTATTGCAATAACAGAAAATCTAGTTCATCACTCAAGAACCAAACACATAGATGTCAGATATCACTTCATAAAAGATCATGTGGAGAAAGGTAACATAGAAATGTATTTTTTTCCAACTGAAAACCAAATTGCTGATATCTTTACAAAACTTCTTGATGAAAAGAGACACAATTTTTTGATCAGCAAACTTGGCATGGTTAATTTAAATGATGAAGATTTTTCAGAAAACACAAGGACACAAGTTGAAAACCAAATTGATGAACATCAAAGTTCTGATAATCAAAGAACAAATCAACTGATTTTTGACAAAGAAATCCATCAATCTGATGGAACATCAGAAAATCTGATGAATCATCAATAAATGATGATTTATCAGAAAATCTGAAAAAATATCAGAAAATCTGTTGAAATCATCAGAAATTCTGATATAAAATCAGAAACCTTGTTGAAACATCAGAATGATTAAGTAATCATCATAAACTTCCATCTTCATGCATATCCCACACATTGTTTATATTCATATCTATGTATAGTCTGTTTTTGTATTTTTTTTTCTTTTAAATTTAAAAAAACAAAAAGGGGGAAAAGTAACATGCATTAAGATAAAATTCAATATAGCTGAGAAAATCAATCGTCACTAGAATTTTTTTTTCAGATTATTGAATTTTATTTACACTGATAAGAAGGTTAAGAGACACGTAGGCACTAAAATGATTAGGAGCTATGAAAGTAGTCGCCTAGCTATTCAATGCTTACTCACACATAGGGGCTTAGTAGACTGTCACATGCTGCAACATATATCGTCTTAATTGAAGAGATTGAAATGAAAATGAAATTTTTTGGAACTTTGGCTGTTAATAACATTTATGGCACAACTATCGCTTTCACCTATAAATATTAACAACCTGAGAAAGTCTTTCTTCACCAAACAAATCTTCTCTTCAAAAGCTCTTCGACAGAATTTTCTTATTTTAAAATGGGTCGCCCATAAATGATGAAAGCAACACAATTCCCTCTCCCACTTCACAGACATCATAATCTTAGAATTAGGTCTAACTTGGAAGGACCTGCACGGGAGGACTGCAGGTATGTGTATAACATGATCATGCGAAGTCCCTTGGGTTTCGCTGTATCTACACATGTCACCATTTATCCAAAACTTCTTCAAGATTTCTGGTGGAACTCTGAAATCATTTTTAGTGGTACTTCCATGTGGATAGAGAGTGAGGTTATGGGGGTCAAAATTACCCTAAAGGAGGAAACACTCAGAAATGTCCTCCGACTGGGTAATGATCAAGAAAACAAATTCCTGGTTAAGGCAGATGTGCAACAGACCTTGACAGAAATGGTAAATCTGGTTTTATACCACATTTCCAGTTTTTGGTAACACAGCTCAGTGACTGCTTCTCCAAGAAGATTGGACACTTCAACGAGCTGTCCCATAGGATGATGGAAGTGATTCATGCTATTGTACAAGAAAAACCTTAGAACTTTTCTAAGTTTCTCATGAGAGACCTAGAAGCAAACATTCACGACCGTCAACCTTTTCTGATCTACCCTCGATTCGTAACCAAGGTATTTACAAGTCAGCTGGACTTTAGAGGAGTAAGAAGCTGCTATCCAAAGGCCGAGCTGACACTTCAAGAAAACATAAGTGATCCTACCCTGGTGCCATCAACGAATCACACTGGTCGAATAACAAGTCTCTGGTTATATGTGAAGTGCATGTACAACGTGCTGGAGGAGAAGGAGTAGTTGTTGTTTGTTTTTTTTTTTTTTGTGTTTAATGTTTTTTTTATTTATCTCTATATATTAAGTTTGCCTTAATTTTTTTTAACTCAAAAAAAAAAAAACCCCATAACAACAAAAACATGTCAATAGATTTAGGGGGAACTAAAACAACATGTCTGATAAAAACAAGGAAAATCTGGTGAAAATCATATGAAATCTGATAGGATTTAATGAAACTCAGAAAATCTGAAGATCAATCAGAAAATCTTGTAATTTCTTTTTCTCGAAAACCCATTAAACCATCAGAATCTGTTCATACACAAGAAAATTCTCAAAGTAACCAGAAAATCTAACAATATATCAGAAAATTAAAATTTTATCAGAAAAATCTCTTGACAACCAAGAAGTCTGACAAATCAACAGATAGAAACATCAGAAAGCACTACCGTTAACCAGATTCAAAGAAACTTATAACCATCTAAATTTTTAAAATAAGTTTCTTTCAAAATATTTTTTTCTGAGGACTGGAACAAGTTGTATGAAAAACACTTCATGTATATTAGAACAAAGGTGTGGAGTTGAGAACTGCAGAACAGCAATGTAAGTAAAAATCACGGAACTCTACTTATTCCCTCTCATCTCAAAAAAAAAAAAAAAAAAAAAAAAAACCCTGCTGATTTAACCTCTGTAAATGAATCAAATGCATTCTGATGATATATAAAGAAAATCCAACCCCCAAAAGTTTTACTTAAAGATTTTATGATATATATCATCAAGAGGAAAACTTGGGAAGATACACAAACTCAGAAAAGGTTTCTATTGGACCTTTTTGAAACAAAAGGGGTCCCACATGGAGAAAAGGTGCAAGTTGGACATTAGTGTTTATCCACAAAATCATTGGAATCTCTAATTTTCTTTAAAAAGGATTTACATTAAATTAGAGATAAACCAAAGGTTTTTCCAAAAACGGTTGTTTCCTTAAAGGATTAAAACATCATTAAGGTGTCATTAACCACCTTGAACACAAACAACCCACGAAAAACACTCAAAGATCTCTGTCTCAATACACTATAAATACCTCATTCAAAAATAGAGACTTCCATCTTCAACCTTCAAACTCAAAACCCTAAAACCCTTTTCCGAAACAGAGAACCCAAATTCTCAATGGCAGCTATCAACATCAACATGCCACCAATCGAACACTCTGTTCCTTTCATCACCGAAGCTGAATTTCTTCCATTAAAGAGCAACAATGAAGCAATGAATGATCACATTGAAGAGTATGATATAAAGTGTCAAATTCTCAATTAATTTCTAATCAGATTCCCGATAGCTCAAGCTCTCATAAAGACCAGAGAGGTACCGGAAGAACTCATACAACAAGTTGTAAAAGCTCTAAGAAGTCTCAAATCAAATTGAGCTAACAACACATGTGTGGGGAAATATCTTTATTACAATCTCACCGAAGAAAATAAGGGAATGCTTGGAACTACCCTTAAACCAAAGCTATGAAGAAGCACCAGAAAAAGAAGATATGTTCTCACAACTTGATGATATAATGGGTTACAAGATAAAGATTTCAAAAATCAATGAATTCAAGAGAAACAAGCTACCTACCTTCTGGCAAGTTTTAAAGGAAATTCTGAACAAGTGTCTATCATCAAAGATTGGAGGTACAGATCAGATAAATATGAATATTCTTACAATCATGTTCAGTCTCATTAATGGGATGAACATTAATTTTGGAACAGAAATATTTAATCTGATCAGAAGATCAATCCTGACTAATACTGGAAGGATAGATTCACATCTACCTTTTCCCAGATTTCTGTCAATCATAATTTCTGATGCATTTTCTGAAAGGAACCTAGAAATTCCAGCATCAGAAAATATGTGGAGTACATAATTTATGAGACCTTGGACTGCTGTAGGATCTTGGAAGTCAGATTATGATGTGCATGTTCTGTCAGAAAAAGTGATGAATCTGATACCAGAAGATTCACCATACAGAGCATAATACCTGAAGATGTTGAACAAAAGGCCAGAAAACAAAGAAGTTTTTGAAAGTGTGTCTCCCATGGAGCATGATGCACAAGAGTCAAGAACACCAAGAATGGAACAGCAGGGTGAATCAGATCCTCACCCAGCTGATGAAGATGTGAACATGAGTCCTGTTGCAGAAGAACATCATGCTGAAATCTCACATATGGGAGAAACAGGTGCACAACACTCTAAACTAAACTTATTTCATTTCTCTGAGAGTAATTCTGATGAATTAATTCAAGGAAAACATGAAATTTTACATAGAGGCACTATTTCTACAAAACAAAATGTGAGTGAAACCAAGGACCCATTTTCTGAATCAGATTCTGAAGAAGAAAATGTGGTAACAACAGGTGGAGATCAGTCAACTGATCAAGAAAGCCTGGGTGAGAAAATTAAAAGTGTCTTAACAACTCATGGAGAACCTGAAAAGGTTCAAGGATATGAGGAAAACCAGAACTTGAATGAGTTTCAATTTTCTGGTGAGGATACAGAGAATTTGGAATATTCCAATCCTCTTAACCTCAGAACAGCAGAGAATGTGTTTTCTACTGGTGTTAGAAAAGGAACATCTATTGTTTCTCCTATTTACCAAGGACATAAATCTATGTCCCCTAAACAACTTCACAGGGAACTTGAAGTCACAATTGCTACTGAGAAAACAGCCACAGAAGGAAAACTTGATCTGATACTGGAAGAAATTAGAAATCAAAAGTCAGATCTCAAAGTTTTATCAGAAACTGTCAAAACTGTGCAGAAGCAAATAGAAGACAATGCTGCAGCCCTCAACAAACTGCAAGATTCATCAGAAAACAGAGAGAGCTCATCAGAATTCGAGAAAGCTCTCAAAGAACTGCAAGATATCAAGAAAAAGATGACTGAAGTTGCAACTGCAGGAGAAAGCTCAAGTTCAGGAAGAATTCTTGAAGAAATACTGTTCCTCAGAGCCAACAACAGCATCATGGATGAGGCTTTTGAGAAGCTGATGGTGGAATTAATAGCACAGAAAAATCAAGAAAATCTGGAGTATCAGAAAATGAAGAAGCAAGAAGAAACAAATTCTCAAACTCTTGCTAATGTTCATCTATTAGTAAAGAGGTTGCAGTATAATGTTGCCAGGCTAACAAAAGTTGATCTTCATGAACTGAAAGCCCCAATTCCACAAGAGAGACGAGCAGGAGAATCAGAAACTCCTCAACAACAACCAAAAACCATTCAACAAGATCAAACCAAACAATCAGAAACTTCAACAACTAAAAAACAGAAGTAGCCCATGGGTCCCCCTCCTATTAGAACAAAGTTACTCATGGGTCCTCCACCAAACATTCCAAAGCCAGATAGTTCAAGGGTCCAATAGAAAGAACCTGTTCCAGTTCAGTCTTCTTCCACAGCTCTCACAGGAGAAATAGAGTTCAACATAAAGATGGATACAAAAGAGAAAAGAAGAATGGAACATGAAGTGACCTCCTGATGTGTGAAAAATGCAACATATAAATTACATCAATTGTGGCATAAAACTAACCCTTTTTTTAGTACTAATGTTTGAAAAAGTGTGCTTTTGTCTTCCTTTTGTATTTTCAGACTTTTATTGAGCTTAAATTAACAAAAGAAGCAAAAAGACAACTAAATCTAACATAAATACAAGAAAAGGAACAAACGTGACATGCCCGACCCCACGACAGCATCTTCCCAAGCAAAACAAGAAAACAGAAGGCTGAACACGCCCCGTGCTCAGTGAACACAGGGGCGTGCCCAGTGCCAGCAGAAAAGACAAAGCTGTAGAAGCTTCTATCGCCCACCATGGGGTTGTGCTCAGTGGACACGGGGCCGTGGTCAACTCTAAGATTCGCAGAATCTGGGAAATCTCGATAGTACAGATTTGCTTCTACACACGGGGGCGTGGTCAACTAATGCAGACAAGCTGCAATTAATGAAGAAAGAGATGAAGGATGAACACGGGGTCGTGCCCGAGCTTCTGTTCAGCCTATAAATAGGAGTGCTTGGCTCAAGTGCAAACCATCCCTTGGCACACCACTTCTCTCACACTTCACCCACCACCCACCACCACCATAACACCATCATCCACCACCATCATCCATTGTCCATCATAGAGTGTGTGAGTCGTCTCGGGATCCAAGATTGATCGTAAGAGTTCTTGACAATCAAGGCCATGTTTGCCTAAGTCTCTTACATCACTTGGTGAAGACAAAGTGTCTAGTGTAATACTTTTTATTTTTAATCTTTGCGCACTTTTTACTTGGTTATGTATTAGTGACTTAAATAACTAGTTTCTTATGTTGAAGGTGATTTTTCCTTATCGTTTGTCCGTGGTGTCTTGGCATTATTTTATTGTGTGTATAAAATAAAAGATTTTCACCATTCATATCTCCACGGTCTATATGGAGGTATGTTGGCTACCTAGTCGGGGGTTAAGGGAACGGTTTGGTAAGAGTCTTGCCTTGTTCAGTGTATAGATCCTGCAAGGACCTGGGTCAAATTTAGTAGGACCTCCTTCAATACTTAACGGTATTGGATGGCGGGGGTCCAAAGTCTTTGACCCCCTCCTATGTAAGCTACTATTAATACTTTAACCCGGCTACTTAGGACTGTATCCCTGCCGACTCAGACTACTTAGCCGAGGGTAACGTCACCTTCAAAAGAGGGGCCTACCATAATATGCATTAATAACTTAATTAATTATCTTTCAATAATCCGATTGTATCCTTGCTGACTCAAACTATTGGGTTGAGGGTAACGTCACCTTCAAAAGAGGGGCCTACTACAATAACTAAGATAATCTCTTAAAAAGTGCAAAAGTGCGGAAATAATCAAAGGTTACACTATACACGAGTCGGAGCCAAATGATTCATCTTGTCTATCTGTTTTTATTTTTTATTTTATTTTCAGCATTTTAGTTAGTTTTTATTTTTCTAGTTTAAAACCTTTTTCTAACTTTTTGATTTGATTAGATGTTGAGGATAAACCGGTACTGAAAGCTCTTGTGTCCTTGGACGACCTCGATATCTTACCAACACTATACTACGCTCACGATGGGTGCACTTGCCCATATGTGTGTTTAGTGTTAGTAAATATCGTGTTTTATAAATTTAAAAATTGGCTTAAAAGTGTAAAAGGGCTTAAAATAAACATTAAAACCATAACACACTTCACGCACATCAAGTTTTTGGCGCCGTTGCCGGGGACACAAGGATTTTAAGAAAGTTAGGAATCAATGGCCTAATCGTTTTTTCTTATTTTTCTATTTTTTTTTAGGATTTTTCTTAATTTTTCAGTTTCTGCAGAGCTCAGCACGGGCCGTGCCTGGTCGAACATGGGCCGTGTCCAGCATTATCACTGGCAGTTTTTATTTTCCGATTTACAGAGAGCTGAGCACGGGGCCGTGTCGGTGCAACACGGGGCCGTGTCCAACTCCCCAGTAACAGGGATCCGGAAAACAAACGCTGTACTTCCGACCACGGGCCGTGTTCATTGAGCACGGGGCCGTGGTGAACCTTCTGACCAACATTCTTTTCAGTTTTTATTGCAGGACTTGGAACCCAGGCGCCATATTTGAACTTCCTACGAAGTGCATGAGCTCCAGTTCTAGTAGAGACATAAAAGAACCTCTAGAAGAACCCGAACGCTTTCTCAGAAAAAGACTTAAAGCTAAAAACCAAGAGAAAGTTTCGGGGGACCCACTTCCAGTGGCGGACCAACGTACCCTCATGGATTACCTACGGCCAACTGTAGGCAATCTCGGCGCCGCTATTAATGCACCGAATGTCGAAGCCAATAACTTCGAACTTCGACCGCATTTGATACAAATGCTTCAAAACTCCGCAACCTTTCATGGGCTTGCGGACGAGGATCCCCATCTACATATCACTAATTTCTTAGAAATATGTGATACCTTTCGGATCAATAGAGCATCAAATGACGCCATCCGCCTTCGAATGTTTCCATTTTCACTAAAAGACCGAGCTAAGGCTTGGCTTAACACCCTCCCAGTTGGTTCGGTAAACACCTGGGATGAACTAGCCCAAAAGTTTCTATATAAGTATTTCCCTCCTGCTAAAACGGCTAAATTAATGACTGAAATTAATACATATTCACAAGAGGATTGGGAATCCTTATATGAAACTTGGGAAAGGTTCAAGGAGCTACTAAGAAAGTGTCCTCATCACGGTCTTGCGGTATGGCAACAAGTATCCACTTTCTACAATGGGTTGTTGCCACACACGAGACAAACACTTGATTCTAGCTCCGTGGGACTTCTAGGTAATCGTCGCCCAAATGAAATATATAATCAAATTGAGGAAATTGCTCAAACCAATTTTCAGTGGCACACTCCCCGAGGCAATAAATCTATTGCCCCGGGCGCCCATAAGGTTGATGAAAGCACTTCTTTGCAAGCCCAAATCGAGGCTCTTTCTTCAAAAATAAAAAAATTAGAAATGGCAAAAACGGCCTCGGTTATGGCTTGTGAGGGGTGTTGTGGACCACATGAAAATTGGAGTTGTATGAAAGAAGTAGATGATCAAACAGAAATGGTAAACTACATTTATAATAGACCTAGGCCGTCGGGTCCCCCAACGGGTACCTACAACCAAGGATGGCGTAACCACCCTAACCTTGGTTGGAGAGATCCCGGCAATAGAAGTAGCCAACAAAACCAACGAACTAACTTTCAACAACCACAAAACTTTTCTCAACAACAAGGTGGACGAGAAAGGCTTGAAGATATTGTATCTCGCCTCATCTCCGAAACCGAAAAGAAAAACTCGGATCTATTTCAGCAATTGGAATCGAATTTTAGAAATCAACAAGCTAGCATTCAAAACATTGAAAAAAAACTAAATTAAGTAGCTCAAAATTTCTCCGAGAGACCACAAGGCGCGTTACCAAGCAATACCGAAACCAACCCAAAAGCGCAAGTACATCTCATCACATTAAGAAACCGAACCGTGGGTCCCGAGGAGGCTCAATTACCGCCAGCTGAAAGAAGCCAATCCAGCCAAACCATGACTCCACCCGTGCCCCAACCAGAAAAGGCTTCTCCACTAACTCAAGAGCCCACTAAGACTCCTCCTGTCCTATACCTCAGTCGGTTAATTCATCAAAAGACCGATGAGCAATTCGAAAATTTACTATGTAGGACCGGCTTTAACACCGTTCGATTGCGTAACTAACGTTCGACGTGCAGAATCCGTGAACGTGCGTGACCGAACACACAATAACGTACTAGAACCGTGAATCTATTGAAAGATATGACGTGTACGATACAAGAATCACGTAGAGAGTACTTTCTCTCTCTAGACTTGAATCTCCTAAATCACCAAATGAGCAAAAGTCTTACACTTTACAACTAAAGCTCCTATATATAGCCCTTGGAATTAATGAGATTTCTCATTAATTACCAAAATGCCACCTTACTAAAACAATCTAAATATTACAATAGAAGCTTAGATTTCTACAGTTTCAGCTACGGTTTGAATTGACGGAGGCGATAGACATTAATGCATCAACAAACTCCCCCTTCGATATTGCCGCAGTCAATCCGTAGTTAAACCTGTAGCAACTTGTCTTTCTCTCTCTCTTGAGTCTTCTTTAAGATTTAACGTCTTAAGCAAACACAGACTCTCTCTTGCTCGAACAGAATCCCGGTGGATCTGTCTTCAGCTTCAGTTCCTTTCGGTAGTCTCTTCAGGCTCCCCCTTCCGTCAAGCTTCCGTGCTTTTGGGATCGACGCCTGACTTTCCGTAGCAACAGAATCAGAAACCTACACATCTCAACCTCTTGTAAGACAAAATAATTTTGACTCTAAAAGAGTTCACTCAAAATTCTCAAACATATAACACACGATATTGTGATTCAAATTAATGAATCATCTAAAAATTTGAGAATTATCTTCCAACTTCTCATCATCTTAATCAAACCAAATGTTCATCATGTTCAGCACTCGGAATTTTGAAAATCAGCTCTCCAACATCAGTTGTCGAAAATCTTTTTGGATATTTCAAAATTTATGCTAAAACACACTAAACATCTTTTTGAACTTTTTAATAGAATGAAATACAGTAAAGAAATATTTACAAACAATATTTTGTGAGTTTGTGTAAGAGGATCATATCAGTTTTTGAGACAAATCACTAGCACCGTTAAGCTTTAAACATATTAAGTTCTAAACGATTCACATTGATTGTCGATATACTGATCCATCTTAAATCCTCACACAAATTTCAATTTACTCAGGATACGATTTAGATGTCTTAAGAACTTAGCTCATTCATGTGTCCCACCTCTTGAATATACTCCCGTATCCAGAATCCCAATATTCAGTCTTACAGGTGAGTATACTACAATGATATCTGTACATAAATTAGGTAATGTGAGGGCCGAGGGATCTCAGGTTGATACTTCCCTATACGCAGAGAGATATCAGCTTCGACTTTATGGTATGTCCCCTTTAGAGGATCTTTTAGCTACAACAGCAGCGACTATCAAATTTATTGTTTTATCAGCATGCTGAGGGTTTATGCTATGTTTCAAGCATTTGCGGAAAGTATTATTCGAGGACTAGGTCAGAACCACCGTTCAGCAGAAGTCCCGGAATAATACCCCAGACATCATTGAGTATAAAAACCTAGTATATCAGAATACGAGACATTTCAAACGAGATTTCAGGGGTTACCTATATATCCAAGTAGTGTTCCCCACGAATTTCACAAGTTTGAAATTTTAGGTTTATATCCCGAATAAATCTACTAAATGTGCGAAAACCTATCGACACATCATCAGTGAAACCATTTATCACATTTGACATTTCATTTCTTTAGCATGCTCTGACAGTCCAACTGATTTACTATCATTTCCTCTTTTTTCACAACAAAACTCATTTTGAATTTTTCAATGTTTTTGAATTTTTCAAATTTTCAAATTTTTTTTTAAAATTTATCTCCCCCTAAAATCAAAATATGTTTCAATTTTGATTTTCTGAGAAAATTTGAAACATAAAGCAGTAAACTATACAAACAAAGTGACAAACTGATGAGAATTGCTACAATTCGCCATCCACTTGGCTTAAACAATCAGAACTCCCCCTGACAAAAAACTATTTTCCCATTATGATTTCAAAACACTTAAGTTTATTTTAATTAAAATGGTTTTTCCGGAAAATTAGTTTTGTGTGTCTTTTCACAAACATGGAGTTTCATCACACTGTTTTAAATCACTTGTAAGTTTATCACACAAACAATTTCCAATAATCAAACCACTTGTAAGATAGTTAAATCAAGTACAACTTAATGTCCTTGATTAACCACTTGTAAGTCGAAATATCACAGTTACCAACCTGTGAATTTCTCAAGAAAGATGCCGATTCCTACTCCCCAATTACCAACCTGGGAGTTCCGGCAAGTCAGGTTTTTCAGTTACAGAATGGTGACACCCAAGCCTGACCAGTCTTGGGTGCATCCGAGTTATTTTTACTCGGTGTATCGGTATTCCTCTTTGATTCATAAAATTCCTTTACCCCTTTGACTTTTCCGTCAACCATTTTTCCAAAAATATTTAGAACATTGGGGGTAAAGGCTTTTTCAACATCAAAATCTTTCTTTTCAGAAAAAGATTGATTTGAAATTTCAACTTCGTCAACTTTTTGTTTATAATTTTCAGCTCGCAATGGTGGAAAGTTGATATCATCCATTGGCGGAACTAAATTTTCTCCTTTTTGCTCAACTGGTGGCTCTTTTGACTTTGACAAGTCAGATTCATCGCCAACACGTGGCTCCTTTGTTTCCGAAGAAACAAAATCATCGCCAGATTTTTCATCTGAAAATGTTACTTTCTTTTCTCTCTCTTTTATCCTCAGATTTGCATCTGATGAATTCGTTTTACTTGACTTGTATGTTGAGTGAAGCGATTCATCAGAACTTTTATTTGAACCATCCGTTGTACCCGAGGACAAAATCCTTTCAAGATACTCTCGAGCTTTCTTTCTTTTCTTTCTCAGTCGATCTTTTTGCCCCTGAGAAAGCTTCACTTTCTTTTCTTGAACTTTAGGTTCTTTGACTTTCTGTTCTGAAACTTTCAGTTCCTTGGGCTTTTCTTTGACTTTGATTGACTTCATCACTCTTTTCTGTGATACAGCCCTCGATCTTTCAATTGATCTCATTGGGCAATCTCTGGCAATGTGACCTTTGATTTGGCATTCATAACATCTTCTTGTCTCAAATCTCTGTCTCAGGCAGTTAATAGCAATATGTCCTTGAAAACCACAGTTGTAACACACCCTGTTATCATACCATGTACCACCTTCACACCAAACGCTCAGATCATAGCATTGTCTGGCTTTGTGGTAGTCATCATTCTTCTTGTAAGCTGGATTTGACTTTTGAGTACTGTGGTCAAAACTGCACCACACATCACCAACTATTTTTGAGTTTTTGTTTTTAGATTTTTGTGATTTTGCATAATGATTGGATGACTGAACTGATGATCTTTTATTTTCATTTTGAAAAAAATTCGAATTTTTAATTTTTTGTTTTTGTTCTACAATCTTCTTAACAGGTTTTTGCTTTGAGCATTCACCTATTTCAGTAGATTGCAAAACAGTATTTTTGAATTTTTCTTTTAATTCTAAAAATAATTTTTGTTTAACTTGTTTTTCATTTTCATCATCAGCTCCTTCATCACAATCCTCAACTTTGACATTGTCAAAGTTTGTGACATTTTCACTTATTGGAACTGAATTGATCGGTTTTGGACAGATATAATGTGATACTGATGAATTCACAAAACCTTTCAATTTCTTTTCAAGCTCATCAATTTTATTCCGAGCAATTTCAGCTTCATTTTCAAGCCGAATGATTTTCTGAAGATGAGAATTTATTTCAATCTGTTTTTCAAGATTATTTTTAAAAATAACAGATTTTTCATCTTCTAAAATATTCATTTGACTTTGAAAATCTTTTTCAATTTTTAATTTTTCTTTTTCAAAATCTTTTTCTTTTTCTTTCAAAATTTTGTTTTCCAATGTCAAACTCTCTACATCCTTTAAGAGTTTGGCATTGTCTTCTTCAGATTTTTCACAGTTTAAACATTTTTCAGACATCTTTTCAGCTTCAGCTTTCTTCTCAACCTTGGTAGCTGAAATTTCTTTAACCTGCTCCTCTACCACTTGAACATTTTTCTCAGGTTCGAATTTTTCATCAACAGACTTCATTTTTCTAATCCTTTGGAGTTCAAGTTCTTAAGCTTGAATCTTCTCTATGAACCCACTAAGATTCATATTTTCAAAACTTGTTTTGTTCTTTAACACCGTCAAATAAGTACCCCACTCATCATATGGTAATGCGTCTGCCAATTTATTAATCCACTCTTCATTCGTCTTAGTTATCTTCAATCTTCCCATTTCCAAAACTAAATGGCAATATCGGTCAATCAATTCTTTTGTAGACTCTCCCTTGATACCCGTAAAACTATCAAATTTCTTCTGTGCAATATCTGCTGGACTCTGAACACGATACGACTCACAATCCATATTTCGTTATAGAAAGATTCACGAAAACAGATTTTCAAATGATACGAGAAATTCACACACTCTAAAATCCGTTCAATCTCTTTTTCAAAACAAATGAATCAGATGAATATCTGATAAATCGGTGACAACAGATCGGGTGAAGATTCGTTCGTGCGTGTATCCGATGCTTGACAAATCACCTCGGATTACCTGCAAACAAACAAATAAACGATTAATTCAAAACAGATTCAATATGTAACAGTGTGTTGATGAAACCAATCTAAGACTCGTGTCAAAGACTCGCGAAGCTTTTTGGTACAATGATAATGTTGTTTGTATGGAAACACTGTTATTTGATTGGATGAAAAATCAGACGAATCACCCTTCGTTCAAATCAATTGTTTCAACACCTATATATGCAAATTTCTGATTATTCAAGCTAATTTGGCCGTTCCAAATTCAACACGTGGGTCTAAGTACAAACTGATCTAGCAAATGGGCCTGCTACAAATCTTCAGATGGACTCCACTGTATTATGTGAATGGGCTCAAACTGCTTAACGATGGACTTTATTCAAGAATTGGATCTAAAAATAATATCATGTCACCACATCAAAAATACTTAATTTGAGCCAACAAAAATCACAATGTAATTGGATACAATCAGTTCACGTGATACATTGAAACAAGCAATTTGGCCAAAGAATATTGATTTGCTGTTATATCTAAATCAGTAGAAGCTCATTGGACCTTTATACCCATTAATTCGACAACTCTTTTTATGTGTATCAAACTGATTGGGCCTCTTGTTAAGACTTGTCACCTATATCCGACACATTTAATACCCAACACAAACTATTGGACCTCTACTTTGATCAGATAACATGCAAAAGGGCCGCAAACAAAAACACATGCAATTTACTTCATTCTAGATTCACAGTTGCCGACTACTTTTTAATTGTTCAATACAACCTGATTGGACCGTGAACTTAATGATCAGACAACCATTATTTCATCACACAACCACAAGAGCGAAATCTTCGATATAATGTCACAAAAGCGAAACCTGTCACAGACCAAATGAGCGAACCTAATGTTACACCTATGAGCGGACCTGCACAATGAGCGGACCTCTTAATGTCACTATAAGCGAACCACAAAAGCGGATCTCTTGAGCGGATCTCAAAGTCACAATAAGCGAACCACAAAAGCGAACCACACAAGCGAACCTGTTTAATGACACATGAGCGGACCTGCCTGATACCCTAAAAGCGAATCTATCTGATTTTTGACGCAAAAACAGACCGAAAAACTTCGATTTCTCCTAAACGGCTAGGAGTTTGGATCTGAAACTTGGTAGGGTTATAGATCAGGTGTTTTCGCACAATATATCAAAAATTCAGCCGATTCGGACCGTAAAATCCCGTTCAATTTGACGAATTTCAGTAAAAACGTGATAAAAGTGAAAAAATGAAGAAATAGATGAACTTCGGATCTGAAATTGCTGAAATCTGGTACGAATCAATGTATTTGGTCAGCGCAATCGAGCTCCTAGCTCTGATACCACTTGTAGGACCGGTTTTAACACCGTTCGATTGCGTAACTAACGTTCGACGTGCGGAATCCGTGAACGTGCGTGACCGAACACACAATAACATACTAGAACCGTGAATCTATTGAAAGATATGACGTGTACGATACAAGAATCACGTAGAGAGTACTTTCTCTCTCTAGACTTTCTCTCTCTAGACTTGAATCTCCTAAATCACCAAATGAGCAAAAGTCTTACACTTTACAACTAAAGCTCCTATATATAGCCCTTGGAATTAATGAGATTTCTCATAAATTACCAAAATGCCACCTTACTAAAACTATCTAAATATTACAATAGAAGCTTAGATTTCTACAGTTTCAGCTACGGTTTGAATTGACGGAGGCGATAGACATTAATGCATCAACATACTAAAACAATTGCATGTTAATATTCCTTTTATCGAAGTCCTAACCCAAATGCCTAAGTATTCAATATTTATGAGGGACTTCCTCACTCACAAAAGGAAAATTGAATCATTGCAATTAGTTAACTTAGGCGAAGAATGCTCCGCTTAAGTACTCAACAAACTCCCACAAAAGAAGATTGATCCTGGAAGCTTCACGATTCCTTGCTCGATTGGGGAATCCCCCATTCGCAATGCACTAGCCGATCTTGGGGCTAGCATCAACCTCATGCCCACATCAATGTTCAAATGACTCGGCCTAGGAAAAACAAGCCCTACAAAGATGAGCATACAACTTGCCGATAGATCCGTCAAATTTCCACAAGGTGTCGCTGAAAATCTATTGGTCAAAGTCGACAATTTCGTCTTCCCGACCGACTTTGTCATACTAGATGTTTTGGTCAAAAATTACCGAAGCAATTAAGTGATCAAATTAGTAAAGTGAGGTAGTGTGCTAGAAAGTGTATTGAAAATATACTTGTTAAGTTATTTAGAAAATCAGTATTCAGGATACGGCTCAGGATATAGAGCTGTATCTATGATCAAACAATGAGCAAAAGTAAAGTAGACGACACGAGATGTACGAGGAAAGCCCTTGGTCAATCTAGATCGCCGGCATAAAACCTCGGGAGCTGACAATCGCAGCTGCCTTGTTCTTCTATTGCTTCAAATATCAGGATACAGTGCAGGATGTGGTGCGGATCGACTATGTGTTACAATGAAATTTGAATACAAGTGTGGTGTTTGCAATGAGCTAGAAAGTGAAAGTGTTCGAGAGTGTCAGTGAAAAATTGTGTGCCTTAAACTGATCCGCCCCCATCTATTTATAGTAAAGATAATGTAACAAACTATCCTAAACTTCCGGGATGCACCGAATATTCCTTAATCGAACGTTGTAGACCTGGTCTTTCGGGTTCAACGTCTCTCCTTCAACAAACACGTCCGAGTCTTGAGGAGAAGAAGTCCACTTGACCGTTAGCAAGTCTCAGCCTTTAACCTGCACGTGGTTAATTCAATAAACCTCAGGATATCACCCAAGATGTTAGCAATATCCTCTTCCAGCATCCTGGTCACAAATAAACAAATAAAGGCAGGATATTGGTCAGGATATGTATGCTTAGAAAATGAGCCATAACAATTGTCCCCAAATATATCGGTTGGTATACCAATCCAACGGATATATTTCAAAAATCTTATCCCATAACTCAAGGCATTTAAAACGAAGCGACGGTCAAGATCACATCGTAACTTCCAACGCGTTTTTTACTCAATGGTGATCCATAATGCCCCTATATCTTCTCTTTTCTTGTTTGAAAAGCAGTTATCTTCAACAGAACCTTCAGGTAATTCTCCATTTCTGATTTATTTTCTGTCAATTTACATCGCCTTTCTCGCAATGGACGCCGAGACCTTCACCCAGCAGAATCTCCTTAAAAATCCTGAAAAGGAGATCTGTGCTTTTGACAACGCAGACATTGCAGCTTTAAGAGCTTCCGGCGCTTTCCCTGATAACACGGTCTTCAGACCATTCGATCGGTCAATCCGATCGGATGTTTCTTCCACTGAATGGGTTTGTTTTCCAGCATATCCTTTTTCGCTAGGTCTTCGATACCCTTTTCCTGAATTCATGATACAATTCTTTCGAACCACCGGCATCTCTTTTGCTCAAACTATGCCCATGGTTTGGAGAGTACTAATTGTACTTAACCAAATCAAAAACCTCCATTGTTCCGACCTCCGCATCGAGGATTTACCTATTGCTTATCGCCTCCGATCCCATGGCTCTAGCCGGTTCTTGCTCTTCTCGACCTCCAGCAAACCCCTGATTCTCAAAGCCACCAAAAACGAAGACGGATGGCAGCGCAAATTTTTCTTTGTCAAACGAGACTCCATTGCTGAGGGTGCCAACCTTCCGGTGGAGTGGTTAACCACCGGTAGAGTCATAAATACTCTCATAGACCATTTAATTCTCATCTTCTATTAATATCCTTTTTTTTTTATCTTTATGCAGTGAACTTCAAGGAAGTCGCTCCCCCTACCGCCAAGTCAGAAGAGAGAATCAATACTGTTTACCAGTTACCTGCAATAGACAGGACTTTCACCACGCACGTCCCGAGTTCCAGTCAATACTCGTCATCCGAAATGTCTGGTAAGGATCACTTTCAAAATAATTAGTTAAGATAGTAAAATAATAAAATGAAGAGTAAAACTTTTCCCTTTATGCAGCACCGGCCAAGATCCCTGAAGTTTTTGACCTCGACGAATTGGACAGTTATTCTGATCAGATCCAAGTCAAAAAAGAACCTAGCCCCAAGACCACAGCCACATCCAAATCCAGTAGCTCCAAAGCCATCGTTATCCCCAAACCTTCACCGGCTACCAAGCCCCGAAGTTCAAGTTCCCGCAAAAGGAAAGAGCCTGATTCCCCTGTCATCTCTGACACATTTCCTTATGAGAAACACGGGTTCATTGAAGCCAGCAGGTTTATGACTTCCTTTCTCAACCAGGTTAGTTTTCTCATATCACATCCTGTGGCTTACATTATTTTTAAAGATTTATCAATACTAACACCTGTCCTTTTACCTTTGTAGGGTCTTGAGCGTTTGGTGAACCTATATCAAGAATCCTGCAAGCTCAACAAGACGCTTGAAACTAAGCTAAAGGAAGCTGAAACCACAATCTCTGATCAAGGCATGATTGCAGCCGCTAAATCTCATCATTACGAGCAGAAATTTAAAGCCATGACTCAAGAACACCAAACTGCTCTCAACAAAGCTGCTCCTCAAGCCTAGACCGACCTTGAAGCTGCCCACATGCAATACGAACGAGATATGGTCAGCTACCGGGAAAGCCTCAAGAGTTCCGTCGTCATTTCTCTCCTTCAAGCCAGGTTGAAGATGGCCCACGAAGCCAAATCATTAGGCTTCGAATGCCCTTCTTGGGATGTAGGTGCCTGGGAGACCAAGCTAAAGAACCTCGGCGGCGTTTCTTCCAAATCAGCTGTCGAAGAATCTTCCAAAGCAGTTGATGCTGAGAAGGATACTGAGGTGGATCCCAAGACGGATGCTGCTGAAATTACTATGGGCGAAGAAGGCACTACCCCCTAAAGCTTATTTACCTCAAATCGTTTGAACAATTTTAGGTTTTTATGAACAATTTTTATTTTTGTATCGAAACAATTTGATAGCCGAAGGTGGATGGGTCCTGGGTTTCAGTATGAAACCTTCGGTTATCAACCAGTATTGATTGCTTCAAGAATAATTTCATCTTTTTATTTTTCTAAGTATAAATCTTAGCTTTGCAAAAAAATTCGTACTGTTATCTTATAAAATATCCTGATCAGTATACTCAGCAATATATTACAAAAACTTTTTTACTAGATAGGACTCCCAAATGCTCGTTCAACTTTGTAGAAAGCTTTTTGAAAAACAACCTATTTTTCCAAAACCAGTTTTCGATAAAACTTAAATGATCAAAGTTCCAAACTAATACTAACTTCAAACACCTTAATCAAATATCCTGAAAAGGAATTTGAGAATATATCAGGATACTTATAGTGTTACTAAAAACTTAGACGATGTTTACAAAGGAAAGATCATACCAGAAATAGGGTATAAACCTATTACCAAACTTCAATCCCTTTGCAACTCTTCCAATGAAGGTGTCCCCTGTACAAGGTACTTAGTGCATTAGTTCTGAGCCTCATCCTTTTAGCTTTACATCACCACCTTGGTAGGAATGTCCCCTGTGTACAATGTCTTCAAATACTTTAGAAATCTTCTGAATGTCAGTTTCCATTGTATAGGCAATTTTTTACGTCCCAAGGGTAAAACCCAAGGATGTACTGGAGATAAATCCCTTGTATCCTGGGGAAAATCCCAAATTTTCATGCGCTACAGGCGGGAGTGTATAAACTCCAAGACTTAGAAAGGTGAAAACCTTTAAACCTTAGAGAGTATGAAAATACCCTTTCGTGAGAGAGGGTGATCAATCCTCATATACCTTTAGGATTCAGGATATAGCCAACAGTAACGAAATTGTCAGCCACTTTTACATGGACTGGTCCCGCCACCTTGAACTATCCCTGAATAACTTGCGCTCCAGGCGGGGTGTTTAAACCCAATTCGGAAGAAAGGTGAATACCTTTAAACCTGTGAAGGGATCAGTATCCCTTAAACGTGAGAGAGGGGGCCAATCCTCTAATCTTTCGAGTTATCCTGAGTACATATCCTGGAGCTATATCCTGAAATATATCTTGCAAAACAATTGTAAACTAAGGTGGGTGTTAGCTTGGCTAACACCCCTCCGATGCTTAAGTCAGTATTGGGTTACAAAGAATAAATTAAACCAAACATATTTAAAAAAGGTAGAATTCATACCATCCTCAGTTAGAAATTGAATTCTAAATTCACTTGAAATAGAGCTTAAGGTGTATAGCATTCCAAGATCTCGGTAGCATATCCCCCTCCATATTCTTGAGTCTGTATGCTCCTTTCCCTGCTTCTGATTCAACTTCGTATGGTCCTTCCCATTTTGGAGCTAACTTGCCATCGGCAGGATTAGTAGTATTCTGAAAAGCCTTTCTTAACACCCAATCTCCAACCTTAAATCTTCTGGTCCTAATATTCTTGTTATATGCCCTGGATATTCTCTGTTGATATGCTGCCATCCTTAGCCTTGCCACATCTCTCTTTTCATCTATAGTGTCTAAATCCTGACTCAAGGCTTCAGGATTCTGCTCAGGATCATTTAGGGTAGATCTTGCAGTAGGTATTGTCATTTCCGTTGGAATCATTGCCTCTGCTCCAAATACCAAGGAAAATGGGGCTTGGCCTGTTGCATTCTTTACCGTTGTCCTATCAGCCCACAAAACAAAGGGTAATTCTTCCGCCCATCTTCCTTTTTTGGCTCCAAGCCTTTTCTTTAAGTTATTGACAATTATCTTGTTTGAGGATTCTGCTTGTCCATTCGCTTCAGGATGTACTGGAGTAGATGTTATCATTTTGATTCCCCAACTCTTGCAAAAGTCAGTAGTTCTCTTGCTTATAAACTGAGAACCATTCTCACAGATTATTTCGGCTGGTACTCCGAATCTGGTCAGGATATTCCTCTTTATGAAGGATACTACTTCTTGGTCTCTAACTTGAACAAATGCTTCAGCTTCAACCCACTTAGAGAAATAGTCTGTCATTGCTAGCATAAAAACTTTTCCTCCCGGAGCTTTTGGTAGCTTTCCCACTATATCCATACCCCACTTCATAAATGGCCAAGGGGAAACAATAGGATATAATGGTTCAGCAGGTTGATGCAGTATGTTACTATGTCTTTGACATGCGTCACATCTTCGAGCATATTCTGCGGCATCTTTTCTCATTGTTGGCCAATAATATCCCGTCCTTATTACTTTTGAGAATAACAACCTGCCCCCAGTATGGTTACCACAATCCCATTCATGTATATCCTGAAGTACTTCTTTGGCTTCAGGATCCTCCAAGCACCTCAAATACGGTCCTGCAAGAGATTTCTTGTATAAAATATTATTTATAATAGTGAATCGTGATACCTTCATCCTAAATACCTTAGGTTTTTCATTTCCAGGGATGTGTCCTTCTTTGAGATATCTCATGATTGGAGCCGTCCAGGATTTAGGATCCTCTTCAGGATGCTCTGCTCCAGGATCCTGAATACCCACTACTTCTTTATCCTGAGGATTCGTTGCAGGATATAAGACATGTAATATTGGTATTTGGGTCCCTTCAGGTATCCTGATCGATGATCCCAAATTTGCTAAGGCATCCGCTTTAGCATTATCCTTCCTTGGTACCTGTTCAAGTATAAAAACATCGAAATATCCTGCTAATTTTTTGAGAATATCGAGATATTCGATTAATTTCTCACCCTTAACTGCATAGGATCCATTAAAATGGTTAGTAATTAACAAAGAGTCAACATATACTTGCAGATTTTTGATACTCATACTCTTAGCCAATTCTAATCCTGCAATTAAAGCTTCATATTCTGCCTCATTATTAGTAGCAGGAAATTCACACCTAATAGCCTGGGGTAATATGTCCCCCTGTTGCGATTTTAGTAGTATTCCTAATCCTACTCCTCTTACATTAGATGCACCATCAATATATAATGTCCAGGATCCTGAGGATTCTCCTAACTGTTGAACTTCTAGGTCTACCTCATCCTGAATGTCACTACTAAAATCAGCCACAAAGTCAGCTAAAGCCTGAGACTTTATGGCATTTCTAGGTTCATATACTAAATCATAAGCACTTAACTTTACTGACCACTTGGCCATCCTGCCTGACATCTCTGGTTTCCTAAGCACATTTTTGACAGGATAATTTGTTTTAACATGTATCCTATGTGTCTCGAAATAATGCCTAAGCTTTGTCGATGCCATGACTAGAGCTAATATTAATTTTTCTAAATGAGAATACCTAGTTTCAGTATCTAACAAACTTTTACTAACATAATAAACAGGATATTGCTGACCTTCATGGTCTTTTATAAGAACGGCACTTACAGCATTCCCTGATACAGCAAGGTATAGGGATAGTGGTTCACCATTTTCAGGCTTCATCAATAGAGGTGCGGTTGAGAGATATCGTTTCAAATCCTGCAGGGCTGCTTCATGCTTCTCCCCCCATTCAAATCTTTTGTTCTTCTTCAGGATATCATAAAAGTCTTTGCATTTCTCTGAGGATCTCGAGATAAACCTGTTTAAAGCTGCTACTCGGCCTGTCAATCTTTGTACGTCCTTCATATTTGAGGGTGATTTTATATCCAGGATAGCTTTGATCTGCTCTGGGCTTGCTTTTATCCCCCTTTTTGTCACCATATATCCTAGAAACTTTCCTGCCCCCACTCCGAAATGGCATTTAGCAGGATTCAGCTTCATGTTATATCGATCTAGGATATCAAATGCTCCCTTGATATCCTGGAGGCGATCCTCAGCCTTTTTAGATTTCACCACCATATCATCTATATATACCTCCATGGTGTCCCCCAGTTTGTCTTTGAACATCATGTTTACCAATCTTTGGTATGTTGCACCTGCATTTTTCAAACCAAAAGGCATAGCTGTATAACAATAAATACCTGTTGGTGTCATGAATGCAGTATCCTCCTGGTCAGAAGGCTCCATTTGGATCTGCTGAAATCCTGAGGACGCGCCCATGAAGGTTAGCATTTCATGCCCGGCCGTGGCATCTACCATTGCATCAATGTGGGGAAGAGGAAATGGGTCTTTAGGACAAGCTTTGTTCAAGTCTGTGTAGTCCACACAAACTCTCCATTTCCCATTTTTCTTCTGTACTACAACCACGTTTGCTAGCCACCTTGGGAATTTAACCTCTCTGATCATCCTGGACTTTAATAATCTCTCAACTTCCTCCTGGATAATCGTGTTCTGCTCAGGAGCAAACTTCCTTCTTTTTTGCTGCACAGGCTTGAATGATTTATCAATTCCAAGCTTGTGAGTGATAATCTCTTTGGATATGCCTGTCATATCCTCATGCTTCCATGCAAACGTTGACATCCTGCATTTTAAAAAGTTAATTAATTCTTCTTCAATATCCTGAGGGATATTGGTCCCTACGAGCACCGAAATATCGGGATTATCCCGGTCCAGGATAATTTTCTTCACATCCTGCTCCGGATCCTCCACGATATCCTGGGCCCGCGTCTTTAATTGCTATGCTGCACTGGGTTTGGTTGAGGATTTCATCGAGGATGAGTAGCATTCTTTCGCCTCCTGCTGATCACTATCAACTTTGACAACTCCCCAAGGGGTAGGTATCTTGATGCATTAGTGATATGTTGATGGCACAACCTTCATATCGTGAATCCACGGTCTTCCCAGTATGATGTTATAGCAGGATAGAGAATCCATCACACAGAAACGATGTATCGAGTTGACTCCTTCAACGTATACTGGCAACTTTATCTCTCCCACTGTGTTTCTAGCCTCTCCACTGAACCCAACAAGCACGGTAGACTTTGAAGTGATATCCATTGGAGATACATTCATTCTCTTCAGAGTTTCTAGTTGGATTATGTTGACGGAGCTGCCATTATCAACCAATATCCTGCGTACAAAATGGTTAGCCACATATAACGTTATTACCAGAGCATCATGGTGAGGATCCTGGACAGCATCCCTGTCATCAGCATCGAAAGTGATCACTTTGTCAGTTGTGAGGGTAGTCATCCTGACAGGTTTGTCTCCCCTTTCGGCCTTAGCTTCCTTTGCATGTCTCTTTGCTGCCGAATACGAAGTTCCACAAATGTCGGATCCTCCCGAAATGAAGTTGATTATCTTGGCATCCGCGGGAGGTGATGCTGCTCGCTCAGGATCCTTCTCAGTATCCTGACCCTTATTCTTCTTTCTTCCTAAGAGATCTTTCAGATATCCCTTGCTTAGAAGATAGCTTATTTCTTTCCTTAGAGCAATGCAATCCTCAGTCACATGTCCGAAATCTTCGTGGAAAGCACACCATTTTGACTTATCTTTCCAGTCAGCCTTTTGTTGATTCTTTCGAGGCCACCTAGCCTTGTCTCCTAGACCCTGCATGGCATACATCAATTCGGGAATGTTAACAGAAAAGCAATATTCAGACAACTCAGGATACTCTTCAGGATCCTCATCTTCGACAGCATTCACTCTCTTGTTTTCATTTCTACCATATGGCTTAGGCCGATATGACTTGAATGAGGATTCTGACTTCCTGTTAGTTGACTCATAAGTGTTAGATGAGTTCATCCTTTCTTGCATCTTCCTGTCATCTTCCAGACGGACATATCTCAAAGCCCTGTTACGAGCTTCGTCGAGATTCCTGCAGGGATTCATTACAAGATCCTGATAAAACTGAGAATCCCATTGTAATCCCATCTTAAAAGCTTGCACAGCTGTTGCAACATCAAGATGTGGGATATCCAAGGATTCTCGACTGAATTTGTTCACATAATCCCTCAAGGATTCCTGAGGCCCTTGAGTTATCCTGTAAAGATCACTGGTTAGTTTCTCAAAACTCCGACTACAAGAAAATTGACTGTTAAATAAATTAACCAAATGAGCAAATGAAGTAATTGAGTGAGGAGGAACGTTTAACAGCCATTTCAAGGCTGATCCTGTTAAGGTTGAACCAAAACCCTTGCACAAGCATGCTTCCTTGAGATCCAGAGGGATAGGGTTGATCTCCATTCTTTCCCTATACTGAGCAATATGCTCCTCAGGATCCGTAGTTCCGTCGTAAAGCTTCATGTTGGGGGTTTGAAATCTCTTTGGGATCTCAGCATCACAGATAGGATGTGCAAAACGAGATATCTTATAGCTGTCTTAGGACACTTCCGGGATCGGCTGGACCACCCCAGGTACACTGGATATCATGTCCTTCAACTTTTGAAGTTCCCTAGTAAGTGCTGATGTTACACCTGTATCCTGCAAAGATCCACTATTGTTAGTAGCATGAGTATTATTATTATTTGACACGTTACCCGTTGGAGGATTTTGCCCATATCCTGAAGCATATCCTGAGCTCCTCATGGTTGACATCCTGACCGAGGAGGGTATTTCAGGAGTATGATTCTGAGGAAGGCTGGGCACAATATTCCCCCTATTATCCTCAGTATACACAGCTGAACTGAAGTTCAGAGTTCTGGGATGTAATGGAGTGACAATATCCTCAGCAGATCTGCTCGAGCCAGACTTCAGGAGTTGTATTTCCCTTAAAAGCATTTGATTTGTTTCCTGTTGCTGCCTCAATTATTCCTGCACACTTCCAAATAAAGTAAGAATTTCATCATTAGAAGCTAGAACGGGAGCAGATTCCTGAACACTGCGAGTAGGGATAATATCCTGAGGTCGTGAAGAGGCTGGCATCCTTGGAGGAGGTGGTGGAAGCGCCGAACCAGTAGTAGCAGAAGTCACAGCAGACACAGTAGAGGAACTCATGTTTGATCTTGAGGCCATTATGGACAATGTGGCAAAAAGTTTTGAAAATAGAAAGCCGATTAGCGATTTCACAAAAATTTTTAGTAAAGAGAGCACCACTTGCCCCACGGTGGGCGCCAAATTGTTTTGGTCAAAAATTACCGAAGCAATTAAGTGATCAAATTAGTAAAGTGAGGTAGTGTGCTAGAAAGTGTATTGAAAATATACTTGTTAAGTTATTTAGAAAATCAGTATTCAGGATACGGCTCAGGATATAGAGCTATATCTATGATCAAACAATGAGCAAAAGTAAAGTAGACGACACGAGATGTACGAGGAAAGCCCTTGGTCAATCTAGATCGCCGGCATAAAACCTCGGGAGCTGACAATCGCAGCTGCCTTGTTCTTCTATTGCTTCAAATATCAGGATACAGTGCAGGATGTGGTGCGGATCGACTATGTGTTACAATGAAATTTGAATACAAGTGTGGTGTTTGCAATGAGCTAGAAAGTGAAAGTGTTCGAGAGTGTCAGTGAAAAATTGTGTGCCTTAAACTGATCCGCCCCCATCTATTTATAGTAAAGATAATGTAACAAAATATCCTAAACTTCCGGGATGCACCGAATATTCCTTAATCGAACGTTGTAGACCTGGTCTTTCGGGTTCAACGTCTCTCCTTCAACAAACACGTCCGAGTCTTGAGGAGAAGAAGTCCACTTGACCGTTAGCAAGTCTCAGCCTTTAACCTGCATGTGGTTAATTCAATAAACCTCAGGATATCACCCAAGATGTTAGCAATATCCTCTTCTAGCATCCCGTTCACAAATAAACAAATAAAGGCAGGATATTGGTCAGGATATGTATGCTTAGAAAATGAGCCATAACACTAGACAAGGAAGAAGACGCCGATGTCCCTCTCATCCTCAGGAGGCGATTTCTAGCCACCGCCCAAGCAGTGGTAGATATGAATGATGGAACACTAACATTGAAGTTTGGGGATGAGGAAGTGAAGTTTGGAGTTGGAAAGAGAGTAGAAGACGAAGACCCGGTCAACTACATGAAGGTCGTAGACTCAAGCTTGGATGACGCTCCCCGACGGTGTAGCTTGGGATGCAAAACATCCCACTTGGGTGACATATGACTAGGCTTTGGGTCTAGCCAAGGACCCATATAAACGTGGCGCACTACGGAGGCGTTCCGCGGAACTATCCTTAGTTTAGTTTAGATTAATTTTTATGTTTTCTAGTTAGTTTTAATTTTCAGGAATAAAACACACTCGGGATGGCAAAGGAAACAAGGGAAACTTGAACAAGCACCCCATGCAGGAAAACAGGGCCATCCGACAAAATTTTCTTCGTTACAGCAAGTTCAGCACGGGCCGTGTCCGCCCAACACGGCCCCGTGCTGCACAGTCTGCAGAAAATGCCCAGTTCAGGTAAACTGGACACGGGCCGTGTTCACCCAACACGCCTCTGTGTCCAGGCTTCTGTTTCTCTTTTTCAATTTTGTTACTGGCGACTGAACACGAGGTCGTGTCCGGACACCATGGGGCTGTGTCCAGAAGCCCAGTAACACAAATTTTTGCTTTTTCACACCCTTTTACACATTCAATCAACCTAAAAACTTATTTTTGGGACACATTGAGGAAAATGTGAAATTTAAGTGTGGGGGGGATGCTAAAACCTTGAATCTTGCAAGTCCTAACTACAAGCCTTACACAAAACTCTATTGGAAACGCTAATCACCCCAAATTATTTTCAAAAATTTTCATTTTTTTTACTTGTCTAGGTTTAACTTGGGAGTTTCAAATTCTAAAAAGGTTATATTTTTATAAATTTACAACCGATAGCGTCGTGATAAAAAGAACCAACATAAGAAAACTATGAAACGGCATGACAAGCTTAGTTAAAATTTGATTATATATACTTGATCACATAAAAACCCATTCCCACAAAAGTGAGTTTTGAGCCTTTATTGAGCATGCAAATATATATCTTTAAATTAAATGCTCATTTTTCGTTTCTTGTGTGAATAGCCGCTTGGTTCTTACGACTCTAGAACTTGCCATGACGATACATTCCCGGTCCTTACCAACTTAAACCGAGTAAGTAAATGATGGAGGCATTAGGACTAACCCTTTTTATTTCTGCACCATTATTTTTCTTTTTTTTTACCACCTACCCAAAATCCCCCTAGTTAGCCCCTTTGAGCCTAAATCTTTTCATTTCATAACCCAAACCAAACACCCTTTCACCCACCAAGACCCTTTTTATTTTTAACCTTTTGTTTTAGTAACAAGCTTGGTTTTTCTTATGATTTAAAAAAAAATGTTGATGATGAAGCAAAAGAGAAATAAACAAACAAGTTTATCAAAAATAACTTTCTTTGAATAAAAGCTTCATCAAAATAAAAGTTGCAAAAATAAAATGTCTTCCGAAAACTGACGCTTGTTATGCTTTTCGCCCTTTCACTAACCACTAACCTAACCACCTACCTTTAACCCAAGCCTAACCCTTCACCCCAAAAGTCCTCTTGATATTTACAAAGGTATATAGTTAAAAAGGAGGATGATTGATTGCTTGGCAAGCCTATGGTAGGAGTAAGTTCCATGCCGCTCTCGAGTGATTCACTAAAATACATTTTCGGCCGAGTGTTGAGTGATCCCCGTGAGGTATGTGAACTTGTATATAAATGGAATTCTAAAGAGGCATGTTATGCCCTAATAAGTAATTTATCTTATGAAAAGTTTTAAATAAATCATGACGAATAGGATTGTAAATAAATAAAAAAAAATAAAACTTAATAAAGAATCTTGGAAATCCCGACACTCTATAACAAGCCCAAAAACCTTCTCTTCTACCCATTCCATTTAGGAGTGTAAAGCCACAATATAAAGAGTTTTGCTTGAGGACAAGCAAAGATTCAAGTGTGGGGGTATTTAATGTGTGCAAAATGCAACATATAAATTACATCAATTGTGGCATAAACTAACCCTTTTTTTAGTACCAATGTTGGAAAAAGTGTGCTTTTGTCTTCCTTTTTGTATTTTCAGGATTAAATGAGCTCAAATTAACAAAAGAAGCAAAAAGACAGCTAAATCTAACATAAATACAAGAAAAGTAACAAACGTGACATGCCCGACCCCACGACAGCATCTTCCCAAGCAAAACAAGAAAACAGAAGGCTGAACACGCCCCGTGCTCAGTGAACACGGGGGCGTGCCCAAGTGCCAGCAGAAAAGATAAAGCTGTAGAAGCTTCTATCGCCCACCACGGGGTCGTGCTCAGCGGACATGGGGCCGTGGTCAACTCTAAGATTCGCAGAATCTGGGAAATCTCGATAGTACAGATTTGCTTCTGCACACGGGGGCGTGCCCAGTGGACACGAGGGCGTGGTCAACTAATGCAGACAAACTGCAATTACTGAAGAAAGAGATGAATGATGGACACGGGGCCGTGCCTGAGCATCTATTCAGCCTATAAATAGGAGTGCTTGGATCAAGTGCAAACCATCCCTTGGCACACCACCTCTCTCACACTTCACCTACCACCCACCACCACCATAACACCATCATCCACCACCATCATCAATTGTCTATCATAGAGTGTGTGAGTCGTCTCGGGATCCAAGATTGATCGTAAGAGTTCTTGACAATCAAGGCCATGTTTGCATAAGTCTCTTACATCACTTGGTGAAGAAAAAGTGTCTAGTGTAATACTTTTTATTTTTAATCTTTGCACACTTGGTTATGTATTAATGACTTTAATAACTAGTGCCTTATGTTGAAGGTGATTTTTCCTTATCGTTTCTCCGTGGTGTCTTGGCATTATTTTACTGTTTATATAAAATAAAAGATTTTCACCATTCATATCTCCACGGTCTATATGGAGGTATGTTGGCTACCTGGTCGGGGGTTAAGGGAACAGTTTGGTAAGAGTCTTGCCTTGTTCAGTGTATAGATCCTGCAAGGACCTGGGTCAAATTTAGTAGGACCTCCTTCAATAAATAACGGTATTGGATGGAAGGGTCCAAACTCTTTGACCCCCTCATATGTAAGCTACTATTAATACTTTAACCAGGCTACTTAGGACTGTATCCCTGCCGACTCAGACTACTTAGCCGAGGGTAACGTCACCTTCAAAAGAGGGGCCTACCATAATATGCATTAATAACTTAATTAATTATCTTTCAATAATCCGACCCTTTAGGATTGTATCCTTTCTGACTCAGACTACTGGGTTGAGGGTAATGTCACCTTCAAAAGAGGGGCCTACTACAATAACTAAGATAATCTCTTAAAAAGTGCAAAAGTGCGGAAATAATCAAAGGTTACACTTTTTTATTTTATTTTATTTTCAGCATTTTAGTTAGTTTTTATTTTTCTAGTTTAAAACTTTTTCTAACTTTTTGATTTGATTAGACATTGAGGATAAACCGGTACTAAAAGCTCTTGTGTCCTTGGACGACCTCGGTATCTTACCAACACTATACTATGCTCACGATGGGTGCACTTGCCCATATGTGTGTTTAGTGTTAGTAAATATCGTTTTTTATAAATTTAAAACTTGGCTAAAAAAGTGTAAAAGGGCTTAAAATAAACATTAAAACCATAACACACTTCACGCACATCCCCTCCTCAAAAAGGCCAAGAAAAGAAATGATAGAAGATTCGGATGGGAACATCAAAGAAATGGAAGTGCTGAAAGGCGATTTACACACAATTATATACCCTGAAGAACATCTAAAGCATTACTACTAGAAGGGTCCAAAAGACAACCCAAAAAGACCACTCTCTCCAATGAGTAAAGGTATTGTTGAAATCAGGAACAATGGAAGCTGGGAAATTCTGCACAAAGAGATGACCAATCCAATAGTATCTATTGAAAGAATCGATACTTTGACCACTGGAGGAGGTATCTTAGGCAATCAAGGACAGGACAAGTATACCTTGATCAGAAAAGATAACAGTGAACAAAAGGTTACTGATGGAAATCTGGAAGATGATATTCACCCAATGGGAATAGTCAAAATGAAGAATATCATTGATAAAGAGAAAAGCAGTTTAGTTGTGACCAGAAGAGCACTTGACAGCTTCAAAAGTGCAGGAGCAAAGATATATAAAAGAGCTGCACTGGCAGATTTTGATCTGTGTATCAATTTTGAGTATAGCAACAAGGTGCTATTACCTCCTCCCAACAACACAATTCCAGTTGAAATTCCTTCTAAACTAGTAAGAACTGGAGCAATCTTTGATAAACCCGAAATGTGTGTGGTCTTCAAAGATGCTCACGAAGAGAAAGCTCTGTTCAGAATCAGTGAAATTTGCAAGTATTCCAATCAAACTCTGAAATATATAAGGAACTGCATGAATGAGAAACAAGAGCAGCTCAAAAAGAAGGGAAAGAATAATGAACAACTAAGAAAAACAATTGAAGATTGCATTGAAAACTGGATGGAATCATGAGGATGGTACAAAGAGATGTACAAGGAAACTCAAAAGGCATGTGATCACAAGAAAAGGCTACAACCAGGAGACAAATACAGAAGTGGAGTGAAGATCAATTAATGAATTGATGAGATTGAATTTCTGTTTTTGAACAATATTTTATTTTTGTCTATTTTAGACATTGGGTGGTTTGATTATGTTTTTGTTTCTAAAGTTAGTTGTTTGAACTTTTCTTTTCAAGAATTAGTTAAAGTTGTTTTAGATATAGATAGTTCATTTTCTTACAATACTTAGGGGGAAACTGTTAGGAAACTTTATTTGTAAGTATTGAAGAAAATCATATTCAATTGGATCTATGAAGAAGACAACTGTCCTGAAGATCACAACAAGAAGAAGAAGATCGGATAGGACAATTGAAATGAATAGTATCTACTTCAAAGAATCACAAGTTGATCAAGAGCTGAATTGGATTATCAGAGAAGGTCATTTCTGATGGATCTGATGATATTTCTGAATATCATCAGTTTCTGACGATTCTGATCATCAGGTTTTCTGATGATTTGTTCACCAGAATTTCTGATGAAGTGGTTTATCAGAAATTCTGATGAATACCTCACTTGTCTGAAATCAGCTATATCCTGCCACAATAACCAAAGCAACTTGACATTATTGGATATCATGATTACAAAGGCAACTTGACTGTGGGATTCAATGAATATGTCAAATGGCTACTTTTTGCAGGACTTATTGCATGAATAAACAATTGTTTATTCATGTACCCAGCCTTCTATAAATAGAAGGCTAACCAAGCAGAAGACAATGAGTTTGAAGCTTAGCATTCATACATACTACAAAACTCCATTGCCCTCTCACCCACAGAATTCAAGATTCATTTGTATTAGATAATAATCTTACAATCACCTTGTAAACTATTTTGTTTCAAAGTGATATAAACTTGATAATTCTGTAGGTCTTGTTTCTGAAAGTCTGATTTCCATTTCCGCACATCTTTTTTACATCTACTGAAATCACTTGCCATATTACGTGAAAAGAAGTTGTTAAGGCCAAACTGGGTCCAACACCTAAGCTCTTCAAGCTCATGGATTTGAAAGAAACGCTTCCTAGCGGCTTCGGTCATGTCAAGGTTAACGGTTTTTAAAGCCCAAAGTGCTCGGTGTTCTAGCTCTATGGGAAGATGACAAGTTTTTTCATAGATGATCGTAAATGGTGTGGTTCCTAAAGGTGTTTTGTAAGCAGTTCGAAACGCCCACAATGCATCGTCCAGCTTGTCGGACCAATCTTTCCTATTCTTACCAACGGTTTTCTCTAAAATTCGTTTGATACCACGATTTGTGTTTTCCACTTGACCACTCGTTTGTGGATGGTATGCGGTGGACAAACGATGAGTGACTCTGTAGCGTGCAAGCAATTTTTCCATTAATGCATTGCAAAAGTGAGTACCACGGTCACTAATTAAGGCTTTAGGTGTACCGAATCGGGAAAAGAGTTTCTTGAGGAAACTCAATACTACTCGTGCTTCATTCGTAGGAAGATCTTGAGCCTCTACCCACTTAGACACGTAGTCAATTGCCACAAGTATATAATGGTTCCCTTTGGAGACGGGAAAGGGTCCCATGAAATCTATGCCCCAAACATAAAAAACCTCTAACATTTGGATTGGATTTTGAGGCATCTCGTCTTTAGTTGAAATGTTACCGGTTCGTTGACAAGCATCACATGTTTTCACGAACTCAATGGCATCTCGATGTATGTTAGGCCAATAAAATCCACAATCAAACACCTTTTGAGCCGTGGCATATGCACCATGATGTCCTCCCGTTATGCCTTCATGCACATGTTTCAGAATATTTAAACCCTTTTCTCACGACACACACCGCCTAAGTATCCTATCTCCCCTACTCTAAAGAGAAACGGATCATCCCACACATACTTCCTCGACTCACTAAGGAACTTCCTTCTTTGTTGTGTGGACATCCCCTTCACAATATTGCCACTAGAAAGATAATTTGCTAAATCGCAAAACCAAGGTAATCCCTCCTTCTCGGCCTCTACAAACTCAATAGACTCGTGAGGGAATGTAACTCCAATCTCCTCCTCGTGAATCTCTTCTCTCTTGGGGTCCTCTAAACGTGATAGATGATCGGTCGCTACGTTTTCCGCCCCTCTCTTGTCTCTAAACTCGATATCGAACTCGGAAAGCAATAGAATCCACCGAATAAGTCGAGGTTTAGCGTCTTTCTTTTGGAAAAGAAAACACGACGCAGAATGGTCGGTGAAAACTATGGTCTTGGATAGACCGAGGTATGAGCGGAATTTGTTGAAAGCAAAAACTACGACTAAGAGTTCTTTCTCCGTGGTGGTGTAGTTCTCTTGAGCATCATTTAACGTTTTGCTCACGTAGTAGATGGGGTGGATGTGCTTATCCGTTCTTTATCCTAAAACCGCTCCAACGGCATAGTCACTCGCATCACACATGAGCTCAAACGGTAAGCTCCAATCGGGCGAGATTATAATAGGTGCACTCACAAGCTGTTCCCTCAAAAAGTTGAAGGCCTTAAGACACTCTTCGTCAAAGACGAATGGAATATCTTTCTCCAAAAGACGGGTCATGGGGTGAGTGGTTTTCGAGAAATCCCTAATAAAGCGCCTATAGGACCCCGCATGCCCTAAAAAACTCCGAATCAACTTCACGTTAGTAGGTGGAGGTAACCTACTAATAGTATCGATTTTCGCACGATCTACCTCTATACCATCCCTCGAGATCTTATGGCCTAAAACAATACCTTCCGTCACCATGAAGTCACACTTCTCCAAATTTAGCATAAGCTTAGTCTTGACACACCTCTTTAGCATCCTCTGGAGATTCTTCAAACACTCATCAAACGAGTTACCATACACCAAAAAATCCTCCATGAAAACCTCAATGGAACTCTCAATCATATCCTGAAATATGGCAACCATGCACCGCTGAAAGGTAGCTGGAGCATTACACAGCCCAAATGTCATGCGTCGGTACGCATAGGTTCCATATGGCCATGTGAAGGTGGTCTTATCCTAATCCTCAGGGGCGATGGGAATCTGGAAGTACCCAGAAAAGCCGTCGAGAAAACAATAAAATTGTTGTCCCGCGAGACGCTCCAACATTTGATCGATAAAGGGCAACTGAAAATGGTTTTTTCGAGTGGCATCATTCAACTTTCGGTTGTCGATGCACACATGCCAACCCGTGACCGTGCGAGAAGGGATAAGCTCATTCTTGGAATTCATGACAACGGTCATCCCTCCCTTCTTAGGGACAACCTGAGTAGGACTCACCCATGGCGAATCAGAGATGGGATATATCATCCCGGCATCTAGGAGTTTTAGAACCTCCTTCTTCACAACATCTTGCATGTTAGGGTTGAGCCGCCTTTGGGGTTGCACCACTAGCTTGAAATCATCCTCCATAAGTATCCGGTGAGTACAATAAGAAGGGCTTATGCCCTTAATGTCGGACAACCTCCATGCAATGGCCTCTTTGTTGGCCCTCAACACCTCCAACAACCTCAACTTCTCTCCTTCCTCCAACTTTGATGAGATGATAACAGGTAGCTCGGAACCCTCCCCTAGAAAAAAACACATATTCTAAATGAGATGGAAGGACTTTAAGCTCTAAAGGTGGGGGTTGGGTGGTGTCATCACTAACAGCTAACGCTTCGGGAATCAAAGAAATTCCCTTAACTTCAACTTCATCTACCCTCAACCACTCCTCCTCTACTCTCTCTCCTACCACTAAGTCAGCTCCACTAATGTACTCTAGGCAATGGTCGACACATGAGATGAAGGAGTTCAAGAAATATACGGAATGGCAAGGACCACTATAGTCATCGGAACCACTCGGGTGGTTCATGGAACGATTTATCTCAAAGGTGACTCTCTGCTCACCGACCCTAAGTGTAATCTTACCATCATAAACATCTATGAGGTCTTTAGCGGTACGCAAGAATGGACGAACAAGTATGATAGGAACTCTCTCATCCACTTCCATATCAAGAATGACAAAATCGGCGGGAAAAACAAACTTGTCGACCTTAACTAGCAAATTCTCAACAATACCCCTTAGGTATTTCACGGACCGATCGACTAAGGATAATGTCATACGGGTAGGTGAAAGCTCGCCTAAGTCTAGCTTCTCGTATAGAGAAAAGGGCATCAAATTGATGCTAGCACCTTGGTCGGCTAAGGCTTTAGTATTAGTGTTACTACCGAAAAGACATGGAATAGTAAAAATACCGGGATCGATAAGCTTTTCCAGAAGCTTATTTAGAACGACGGCCAAGCACCCTCCATTCAATGGAACATTCGACAACTCCCCCAACTTCTCCTTGTTCCTAAGAAGGTCCTTTAAGATATATAAGAATTGCCCGTATTTGTTGGTGCATACATCTGTCGTCTTCGTCTTATATCGAATCTTGAATTCTTCGCGTATTTGGGCATAGATTGGAGTGCCTCGATTAAAGGTAGATTAATCTTCAATTGGTTGAAGATATATAAGAATTGCCCGTATTTGTTGGTGCATACATCTGTCGTCTTCGTCTTATATCGAATCTTGAATTCGTTGCAGATTCAAACAAGTGTGACATCATCAATATGACATCATCGTGTGACATCATAATGATGACATCACAATATAGAATTCATGAAATAGTTTGTAGTATTTCGTTTGAAGGAAACCGTTTGAGCTGTTCGTTTGAAGAGGCTTCCGTTTGAAGCGTGTCCGTTTGAAGGGTGGCATGTCACCTTCAAACGAAAGGGTCATTCCCTATAAATACCCTTCATGTCTAGTTCATTTGTAACTTTCCGACTTGTGCAACGAAGTGCTACCGAAGTGTTGTCAGGTTGTAAAATGTTACGAAATTAATAATACAACAGTTTAAAGAGTAAATCTAGCTGAATTGAACTCTACACGTCTGTTTCCGCCTTTCGTTTAGAGATAAACTCTTCTGATCGACTCATTCGGGACTGAAAACTATCCTACAAGTGGTATCAAAGCTCGGGAGGAAGAGTTCTATACAATTCAGCTGCGATTTCTGTTTCTACACCATTCTTTTTCAAATTAAACATCATTTCATGGTCAGAAACTGCTCAATTTCTCACCACTGACTCGGAATCATGTATTAACAAAACCTTATATGTTTCAGACTAAAATTCGACCTAAAACTGATCGAAACACCTATACCGATTGAAAATGTTCGTTAAATGCTGACGTAATCCGTTTGAAGCTTGGCTTTCCGTTTGAAATTGGTCACATTCGTTTGAAACTGGCTTCCGTTTGAAACTGTCCGTTTGAAAGCCACACTTCGTTTGAGAGTTCACATTTGAAAGAGGCTCGTTTGAAACTGTTCACGTTTGAAACATGTGTTTCGTTTGAAATAGTGGTTTGTGTCCGTTTGAGGATTGTATTCCGTTTGAGGATGTCGTTTTAAGCTTGATGTCCCGTTTGAAACACGTCTTCCGTTTGAAAATGATTTGGTAGTTCATGTGATACGTGTCTTAATCTGATCAATTGTCATCATTTGGTTTGAATTAAAATCGGTTGCATGTGATTGCTGATAAGCTCAAAGTCTCAATAAAATCAATTGCTAAAATGTTTGTCGGCCATTGTTTAATAGAATGAGAAAGGGTTGAATATAAATGTGAAGCGGCCCAATAGAATGTTATAAAAATTGTTGTGATAAGATCTATAACATCAGATTACATGTGAGCACCGACCCACTTGTCTTGAGTGGCCCAATCATATTTGGTTACTTTTTGATCTAAAAAACAAGCAATCGGTTATTGCATGTGATGTTGTAAGATAGCATGTGACTTGGGATTGACTTTATTTTGCGGCCCAATCAATTTGATAATAGTTATTGGTATTGTCGGCCCAATCAATTTGAGATTACATGTGTTTTGATTAAAAATCATTACACTTTGTGGTATCCATCTATCAATCAGTCACGTGGTTTGGATCCTGTTTTCTTGAAGTCATATTCTAAGTTCATCTGAATCCCAGTTCACAAGAGATGGTTCAGTCTGTTTGAATTTGTTTTCGTTCCAGACCGTGTGATTTAGCTAGGTCTTTGGAAAAGGTCGTTTGAATTTGATCCGGGTCATAGTAGTCTGCACAGTGTGTAAATCTTTAGTCCGCACAGAATATTCATCAGTTCGAGTACTAGTCTTATTCTGTAAATTGATAAGTCTTTAAACTGATTGTATTTTGTTTGTGTGTTGTCAGGTATTTCACGAGGTGAACCAGATCGTTTGAAACTATCTGTTTGTGAATCTTTGAAAATTGAACAATGGACAACGAGTTCTATAATGCGTTTGCTAGTCCAATCACAATTACTCAGAATGCTTTGCTTGAAAATGAAACCGGGACATCACAGAAACCGCCTAAGCTCTTGGATATTGATGATTACAATGGTTGGTCCGAACGCTTTGGAAATTGGGTTGAAGCTTATCACTTGGATGCTTGGGAACACACTGAAGTCCCATATGAAAGACCCACAAGGAATAGTATTCAGTTAACAATCAGAGAAATGAGTGCTGAGGAGAAAAAGAAGTATAGAGATGAGAAATTGATGGTGAGTCTGTTACAGCAAGCGATCAAAGAGGACATTCTGATTTTGCTTCAACATGATGGAAGTGCTTATTCAATCTGGACTGAATTGGAAGCAAAGTCTATAGGAAGTGATGATATGCTTAAAAACAAGATGTCACTCATGAAAAAAGAATTTGATTTATTCCGTGGTTTGAAATCCGAAAACACCAAGCAGATTATTGAAAGATATTGTAACTTGGTGAGAAATATGACGAAGCTAGGCATAAAAAAGGATACTGATGAGCTGATTGAGAAACTTGCTGATGCGTTACCACATGATACTTGGGGAACATTCCTGATGATGTTGAGAAACAATCGGAAAGAATATAAAAAATTAACACTGGGTGAGTTTATCAAACATCTGGAAGCTCAAGAGATGGAGCAGAGGAAGATCGCCAGGATGAAGAACTATGATGGAGAACAGTATATTGGTTTGTATTTTAAGAGTGGTGTTAGTGAAAAAACAAATCTCTCTCCAAAGGTTGAAACTGCTTATAACGCAAAAGGTTCTTCTGAAAGTGCATCTCAGGGATCAAGCAGCACAACAGGATTCTCTTCATTTCCAACCTATGATCCACAGTTTTCTACGACAAAGAGTGGCAAAGTTCTTCAATGCAACATTGACTTAAAGCTTGAGAATGATCAGAATTATACTGAGGAAGTTGTAAAAAGTCACATGTCTTTGTTGGTGACTGTGCTTGAATCCTATGGAGGCTTAGTTGCAGGAAGGATCGGGAATCCAATGCTCACTAAAGAGAATTACGATCAAATTGATGCCGAGGAAATGGAATTAATGGATATTAAATGGTGCATGGCCAATGTGTTGAGACGGGCTGAAAAGTTCAAACAAATTACAGACAGAGATGATTTTCGCGAGGCACATATTTCAACTTTAGGTTTTGATAAGTCTAAAGTTACTTTTTTTCGTTGCAGGGAAAAGGGGCATTTCAAGAGAGAGTGCGCAAATCGAGAAGCGAGTGGAGCTCGAAACCCTTTCGGAAACAACGATTACTACAAAAAGGAGATTTATCATCAAGTGACACAACAGCCATATCAACAACAATAGGCACCACATCAGGCTCAAACTGCACATGGTAGAAAAGAAATTGAAGATTCAAAGAGAGCATGTATGGTTAATCAGGGCAAGGATGGTGGATTCAGTTGGGATAAATACTTTTCAACAGACAGGAAAGTGTGTTTGGCAGATCAAGATGATGAAAGATTGCCTGAAGGTTTCAGTTGGGACAATTTTTGTCCAGATCAAGAATTCATGGCCAAAGAGATGTCCAAAGAGATGTCAAATGCTAAAGCTTTTATTGCTAATGCTTACGATGAGTATTGGGCTGCAAAATACATAAAAGTCAGGGAAGCTGAAGAAGAAAAATGGAGAAAAATTGAAGAAGAGGAAGAAGAAGAAGAAAGGTTAAAAGCTGAAGCTGAAGCCGAGAAAAAGAAAAGAGCTGAGTTTTTTCAAGAAAAAAGAACAGTCAAAGATGTTCCAGAATTTGAAATCAAAGTTGATACTGAAGTAGCCAAAGTTCCTGAAAAGTGTTTGAATTGTGATTCTTTGATCATGCAAAACAACGAACTGCTACACAACATAAAAAGATTGAAAGAATCCTATGATACTTTGAACATAGAGATTAACAAGTACACTGATTCGAATAGTGAACAAGCCGTCGCATTGAATACACTCAAAGGAGCTTACATGAGACAGCTTGATGATGCCAATTACTACATAGAGAAGTGTGCTGAGCTGGAATTGAAATTGGCAACACAAAGAATAGAAACTGAAAAAGTCAACAATTTACTGAAAAGTTACTCATGTTCTACTTTTGTTGTTGACAGGATTTATCCAATTGAGAAAATTTCGGAAGAAAAGAAATCCGAGACAAAAGAAGAGGATGAAGTAGAAATTTCTGGTAAGAAACCAAGTGTTGTCTACAATAGATGTCCCCCTCCGGTTGAAAATGGATATTTGTCTCGAAATCCAAATTCTGAAAGAGTCAAAAAGGCAATTAACTTACAGTGGGAGTCACGGTTGTCGGATAATTTGCCAGAAAATATTGATGTTACGTTCACATCGTCTGACACTGATCATGAGTCCGAGTTGATTAAACGTGTGGCCGATCAGGTGTTAGATAAAGATGACATAGAGGAGTAAAAAATGGAGTCCAAATCCGAGTCAAAGTCTGAATCCGACAAGTCAAAGTCAACAATCAAAAAGGACAAACGGGTTTATGATAAGGAATTTTTGCTATCAAAATCTAATTTGAATGATGAACCGGTCAAAGTAGTATATACTTTGAAAGATTCTGACAAATTATATTCTGATGAGATTTTTCCAATAAGAAGTGTTAGAATTGAAATGATTAAAAAGGTTTTCAAAATTACAGAAATTAATATTTCTGAAATAAAAGATTTAAATAATTCTGGAAAACCTAAACAATACACTTCAAGAGATAAACAGAGAATTAACAAGAAAATGGGTTACAATTGTGGTTATAGTTTTCAAAAGAAACCAAAACATAATGGTAATGTCAAAAAGAAAGGCCTTGGATTTAATCAACCGAAAAATTATAAAAATGAAAAATTTTATAAACCAAAAACTGTGTTTGTTTCAGGAAAATCTTTAGAAGATGAGAAAGAGCAAGCGTTCAGAAAACAGACAAATCAAGAATTCCTTGCCAAGAAGCAAGAGAACATGAAGAAAAATGGTGCTCAGAAGACTACAGAGACGAGAACCTGGTTTCAGTGCAAAACTGTGGTCATATTGCTAGAAATTGTCCGAAAACATTCAAAGCAAAACAGGAAGTCTCTGGTAAAATAAAAGAAAAAGTTGTTGAGAAAACTGAACTTAAAACCAGAAAATTTACAGGCTTTGAAAATTCAACTTTTGAGGTTGGAGAATGTTCAAAGAATGTGATAAAAAGAAAAGAAAATCTGAAAAATAAAAAATGGGTGGTTAAAGGTTCAGGGAATAGTTCTGGTGATGAATCTGATTCCACAAAATCAGAGGAGCCTAAAGTTGTTAAAGAAAAGGTTGAGAAATCAGTTCCGAATGTGGATGATGTGAATTTTCCACCTCTGCGGGCTGAAAATTTTAAAAAGAAAGTTGGGAAAGTTGAAATTTCAAATCAATTTTATTCTGACAAGAAGAAATTTGATGTTGATAAGGTTTTCAACAGAAATGTTAAACACATTTTTGGAAAAATGGTCGATGGTAAGGCCAAAGGAGTTAAAGAATTCTATGCTTCCAAAATGAATGTTCACAAGTCTGTAGAAAGTAAAGATGAAGAGGTTGATACACCTAAGGAAGGTCAGGCTTGGGTGGATATATTTTTCAAAGAGTAAAAACCTGACTTGCCGGAGCTCCCAAGTTGGTAATCGTGGAGCATGAATCGGCATCATTCTTATATTGTGTTTGAAAATTGTTTTTGTATAAGTGTGATTTGCCGGAACTCCCAGGTTGGTAAGAGAGGAGTAGGAATCGGCATCTTGAGAATTCAACCCATATATGGTAACTTACAAGTGGTATTGGTTGGTAAGCCATGTGGTTGAAAAAGAGATTGTGTTTTTAATTGAAGGTTAATAAAGGTCATTAGGTTGAACTTGATTGAACTATTCTTACAAGTGGTAAATCAGGGACATTAAGTTGTATCTGATTTCCTACAAGTGGTTGAGAAACAATATGATGAGTTTATCCCCTAACCTACAAATGGTTAAAATCAATCAACAAAACTTATTTTCGGGAAAAACCATTTGATTAAAACAAACTTAAGTGTTTTGAAATCATAATGGGAAAATAGTTTGTTGTGAGGGGGAGTTCTGATTGTTTATGCCAAGTGGATGGCGAATTGAAGTGATTCGATATCAGTTGTCACGTTGTTGTACAGTTTATTTTCAAATTTCCTAAAATGTGTTTGCATTTTAGGGGGAGTAAGAATTTTTAGAAAATCTAAAAACATTTGAAATTTTGAAAAATCCAAAAAAAAAAAAAGATTTTCGACAACTGAATTTGGAGAGCTGATTTTCAAAATTCCGAGTGCTAAACATGATGAACAAATGGTTTGGGTGAAAGTGTTTGAGGATTGTTGAAATTAAATGAGAAAAGGTTTTGCAATAAAAACATTATTCCTGCAAGTGGTAAATTAGATTTGAAAATCTTATTCACAAATGGTTATCAGAAAATTTATTTTTGGGTAGAGTTTATGCAGGTTGGCCAGGTTTCGATCCAGAGCAGGATGAAAGCCAGGTTATGATCTTGTGAATTCCAGACTACGATCCCAGCCTAGTGAAAGGGGGAGTCTGAAGACAACGAGAGGGAGTCTGAAGATAGTAGAGCCAGATTCAGATCCTAAAGATTACGAGAAAGAGTAAGAGATTGATTGAGGATACTTACAATGGAGAATTTTGAAGAAAGTGAACAGACTGATAAAGACTGAAGGTTTGACAATCAAAGACTCGACACTTAAGACTCGTCAACATCTGAGGGGGAGTCTGTTGGTGCATACATCTGTCGTCTTCGTCTTATATCGAGTCTTGAATTCGTTGCAGATTTAAACAAGTGTGACATCATCAATATGACATCATCGTGTGACATCATAATGATGACATCACAATATAGAATGCATGAAATAGTTTGTAGTGTTTCGTTTGAAGGAAACCGTTTGAGCTGTTCGTTTGAAGAGGCTTCCGTTTGAAGCGTGTCCTTTTGAAGGGTGGCATGTCACCTTCAAACGGAAGGGTCATTCCCTATAAATACCCTTCATGTCTAGTTCATTTGTAACTTTCCGGCTTGTGCAACGAAGTGCTGCCGAAGTGTTGTTAGGTTGTAAAACGTTACGAAATCAATAATACAACAGTTTAAAGAGTAAATCTAGCTGAATTGAACTCTACACGTCTGTTTCCGCCTTTCGTTTAGAGATCAACTCTTCTGATCGACTCATTCGGGTCTGAAAACTATCCTACAGTATTCCCTTGAGTACTTTTGGTTCCTAAGATGTGTGGGAAATGGGACACGCGAGTGGTCTACTAGTGGAGAAGTTCTAATGTCTACGGGTGGTTTCTCTACTTTCTTCTCAACTTGAGTCTCACTGGGTTGTGCGGTACTTGCTGGGCTTAGCCTCGGTTACACTTTGCCGGGAGACTCCATCTCGATTTCTTCATCTACACTCTCCTCATCGTCCTCTACTACTCTCTCCTCAACTCTCGAGTTCCCTACGGTTTTGCCACTACGAGTAGTAATGGCTTTGGCATGGGCGTTAGGGTTTGGTTGTGTGTTACCCGCAATCTGACCGGGTAATCTTTCCTCTAACTTCCTAGACATGTCACCAACGACCCTTTGAAGGTCTTGGAAAGAGGCTTGGTGGTTCTTAAGCATATGGTCATGTTCGGTAAGGATCTTTTGGGTGGTTTGGTCCTTAACAACTAACTGACTCATCATTGCCTCCATTCTTTCAAGACTACCCCCTAAATCATAACTTGAACCCTGACCCGGTTGAACCTGACTATTTGAACCCCCATCTTTGACCTACCCATTGAACCCCTTATTGAACTGCCCATTTGAACCCCCACCAAAGAATGAACCTTAACCCCTATTTGGATTTTGAGCTAATTGAAAACCAGGGGGGTTACCATTGGACCGGAAATTATTATTATTATTGAAATTATTATTATTACGCCTACCCGAATTAAAATTATTACCAAACCCACTAGGTTGACCTCTACCTAAACCTCCCTCCACGAAATCGACCTGCTCCTCAACAACTAACAGTGGACATGCACTCGTATCCTGACCCCCTCGACAAAACTCACACTTATCTACCTTTGCCTTAATTTCCTTGAGTTCCCTAGTCATGTTTTCTAATACAGCGGCTATACTAGGGTCCATAGTGACATGGTTCACCCCACGAGTGGAATGACTAGTAATGGTATTTGAATTGCCACTTTGATACCACTGATCAGCTCGCGACTGAGATTGAGAATGGGCAAATGCCTCGAAACGCTCTAAACACTCGGAAACAGTAAGAATACCCATCATATGACCTCCCACATTAGTGTCAAAACGATCACGAGTCTCTTGGGTGAGACCGTTATAGAATTTTTCACAAAGGGCCCAATCAGAAAGACCATGCTAGGAGCAACGAGCGCAAAGGTTTTGAAAACGCTCCCACGCAAGGTAATAGGGCTCGTCGGGCTCCATGCGGAATGAGTGAATTTGATCGTGAAGACATGAGGCCTTCGCGGGTGGAAAATATTTGTTCAGAAAGGCTTGATGGAGGCCCGCCCACATGGTAAAAGTACTGGTTGGCTGAGAGTCCAACCAAGTAGTCGCACGGCCAGCTAGTGAAAAGGGAAAGAGCTGTAAGTAAGTAGCATCATTTGGGGCTCCGTGAAGGATAAAAGTAGCAAGTATACGAGAGAAACGGTTTATATGGGTGGGGGCGTCCTCGTCCTCACGGCCATGGAATTGAATGGTATTAGTGATGGCTTACATGGCATAAGATGGAATCTGCCATGAGTTTTCGCTAACTATGGGTGGAACGGTGATGGGTGAAGCAAGGCCGGTGAAGTTTTGGGTGGCTTATTGATGGACGGTTTATCTTGCATTGGCCATTTGTTCTAAGTCTATGTTTTCTGAGCTGCTAGAGGTGCTAGAAGTGGGACTATCGGGTGGGGAAACTTTTGGTGAATGTTGTGGTGAAGGTGGTGGGACGGGTATGGGAATGGTATCGAAATCTGGGAAAGTAGTAAAAGATGAAGATGAAGTACTAACCTCTGGGCCTTGGCCCTGTTGAGATGATGACTCCTTGACTGGTGGCTTCGGCGGTGGTCCCTGCGATCGCAGATGTGGCATCCAGTACAAGCAAAAACCTATATACGAGAAAAACCAACACTAGTCACTAAGAATCAAAATGAAAATAAAAGACACAAAACAAAATAAGACACGTAGCGCGTATATGTCAAATAAGTCTATCAAAGCTAATTAACGCAATTGCCAAGAGTCCCCGGCAACGGCGCCAAAAACTTGATGTGTGCTAAATAAACTATTAAAATTAACTAAATTAGACTCTCTAAGCTAGACACTAAAAAGCTTTAAATCTAGACTCGACCTAAACCACACAATCAGCAAGTGTACCGATCACTGTAGTATGACCTAAGGAAGTCCGGATATCGAATCACGAGACTCTATTTATCACGTTAACTAGACTCTAACAGACACTGACAGACACGACTTAAACTGTTTAATTGTTTTTTTTTTTGGGGGGGCGGGTTACTGAAAATCTTAGGAAATCTATCAAACTAAATTATAAAAATAATTATTAAACTAGAACTAAACCAATACGAAATAACGCGAAGGCTTATCTTATATGATGACGAGAACCACCTAGACTAGAATCCTGGATTGATTTTAAGAATTTACCAATTAAGTTAACTAGCATGATTTATGGAACCGGGATCTTGTAATACTAAACCTATTAAGATACCAACTAAGCCCCTCAACCCTTCTCGAGGTGAAACTTATGGCACTACCTAGGCCGTTAATCCTACCGGTTATTAGACTTCCTTTCAGTCATCTAATTATTGTGTAAGTACCCTAATATTGACCTACTCTTTTCCAATTATAGATCTAGGGTAGTTTAGATTTATTAATTTGACTTGTTAGACTAATAAACCGATGGGGCAACTAAGGCATGACTTTTTCCAAAAACTGTCTAAAGGTCAAAGACACACAGCTATAAGGACTGGTAGAATGCTAAAATCTAGCAAATTACTAACTATCACTTCTAGGCCAATTCTCCCTAAAGGTCAAAGACACACAGTCAAAGATCTAGCATGAACCTATTCCGTAGCAGACAACCACCTAGATTCATACGAAGCAATCGATAGTAATGAACAAGATTAAAGTCTGCATATACACCAAATCAATAAATTAAACCGTTTACTAAACACAATCAATCCATAAAATACATGCAATTAATGAAAAAGGTTAAAACTTTATTTCAATCCATTCATCATAGTCTAGGCGGCTTAAAAGTTTAGCCAAGCATATCAAATAAAGAAAACAAATCAAAGATGTTCAAACAAGAATTCATTGTTACAAGAAAAGAAAAAGAAATCAACAAACATGGAACTAAAGAACCCGTGTAAGTCTTCAATCTTCGTCCCCAAACTCGTACCAATGATTCAGGTGATCAAAAACCTTCAAAACTTCTCAAAGATTGCTCTGGAAATCGCCTATTGCTGCCTCAATTCCTAATTAGGGTTTTAAGTATGATTTCTTGGTTTTTATACGTAACCCTTGGTCAAAAACGAATTATCGCCGTCAAACTACCCCGTCGCGTTGCGCGACGGGCTTGTGTCTTCGTGGCCGCATGACGCGGCAGCATAAAAATCCATATATTAATAAAATAAGGGTGGCGTGATGCGACGAAAACTAATTGACAGACTTTTGCATTTTTTCCCAGCTTCAACATCCCAAAAATCCTAGAAATAATTCTAACTCCCAGAATCAACTCATTCTTCATCGTTTTTCAACATTTTCAGCACCGAAGACCTGGAAAACTCGATTTAATCAATAGTATGCACATTCTAACAAAAACAGAACTAAATATAACGAAAAACTATACAAACTGTACACGAATAAGCGATGTATTTTGCAATACATCAGTCAGCAACACTCATCTCCAGCAACAATAATCTTTATAAATAGGATAAGGATTAGGACGATCTGTGCATTTAAATTCGAGAAACTTCCCCTTTAAATCCACATTTGAAGATCACCACAGGTATCTCCTTCCTTCTTCTCTCTAGTTTTCTTTTATCCGATCCCCTGTTCTTCAAATATCCATGGCAAAAATGAGCACCCGATCCTCTCCTGCCAAGGATCCTAAGTAGATAGCCCTCCGAAAAGTTAGGGTCTAACTAAAAACCCCTCGACGGAACTCTGTCGTTTCACTGATCCTGAGATTGATCAGTTAATCTGCTGTTTCTCAGACGGTACCATTTTTTGCCATTCGATTCTTCAACGAAGAGCGATTGTGTATCGGATGTCTGGATCATCTTCCCTGCAACCCCTTTTCAAATAGGCTTCACATATCCTTTTCCCACTCTCAAAAAAGGATTCTTCACACTGACCGACCTGTGCTACATCCAAGCTATGCTGATGGTGTGGAGAGTCTTGTACACACTTGAGTACATCGTAGAACATGAAGGTGTAGACTAGGGGTGCTAAACGTCGTGTTCGCGGGTTGGCAGGTTCAACCCGACCCAAACCCGAAAATTTTATACGAACCCTAACCCGAAAATTGTGTCATACCAATGAACCCGAACCCGACCCCGACCCGAATATTCGTAAGTTGACCCGAACACGACCCGTTCAACCCGAAAACTTTTATTTTTTAATTTTTTTTACACAAATTAATGTAATAAATTTAAAGTTTACTTAAAAAACACAAATATATAAAAGACAATTACATTTAAATTATAAAATCATATATGAATTTCTTTTTCTTTGTTATAATTATAGCATAAAATACATCCCCAATTTAATTTATAACATAAAACAAATTGTAAAAAAAATATTATGTAATATAAAGGGGTTAAACGGGTCAACCCACCAACCCGACCAAGTTGACCCGAACCTGACCCGTTTAGCAAAACGGGTTCGCGGGTTTAACCTGAAACTGACCCGAACCCGTTTAGACTAAACCTAAACCCATGAATTTCATGTTAGGTTCGTGTCGTGTTTTCGAGTCATGTTAGAAATTCACACCACTAGTGTAGACATAGGCTTGTCTGAGTTGAGCCGTTTGTACAATCTAGTCAGCCATGGTTCTCACCGCTTTCTCTTCAAATCCAAACCCCAACAACCTCACCCAATTCTGAAAACCACTAAGAACGACTCTAATTGGAGGAATCAGTTCTTCTTCGTAAGAAGAGACTCCATTCCAAACGCGAGTTATCTTCCCAAGAAGTGGAACACCTAGGGTAGGATATGGGATCCTTAGGCCAGGATGATGGTAAGATTTCTCTGTCTTGTTGAGGATAACTGATCCTTTTTTTGTCTACGCAACTATATCACTTTCTCATATTCAAGAATCTACTGTCACCAAAGAGAGGATAGAAGCTTTCTGGAAGCTTGATCCTGCCATTAGAACATTTCAAGCCAAAGCAAATGATTCTCAAGAGATCTCCTCCGGTTCCTATACCATGTCAAGTAAGTACCCATATTTGTATGTGTATAAATGTTTAATGAAAATAAAATAGGATATGAATACTTATCTGTGTGTTATGTTTGTAGGTGCTGCTAAATCTTCCAAGTCTGCTTCCAGGTTCAGTGTGGGTGATCTTCAGGAATATGTATCCCCTCGATCAATTAAGAAGGAGCTGGCTGCAAGCCAAAGCATCCCAGAGACCAAAGGTACTAGCACCAGGGGTAAAGGAACAAAAAGGAAGAAGCCCACTGAGCCCACTGAAGGCCTCCCACTGATGGAACGTCAACTCCAAGAATATGTCTCCGAGGTAAGGATTTCATATCCTGAAATTTGAACATCTTTTGAGGATATAGGATCCTGAATCTTGAATTCTTTTGTGAAGAAATTTGTTGAAGTCCAGATCCTCCTAGATCAGCATGTGGCTGAAGCTGAACAAAAGAACATTGACCTCCAGGCCATTGCAGTTACCAAGGATAAGAAGATCTCTCAGCTTAAAAAAGAGAACAAGGCACTGCAAAAGGAGCTGCTTCTTGCTGAGATCACCGCCAACAAGGAGAGGATGGAGGTCATGGATGGAGCCAAACTCTCTGCTGCCATTGCTATGCTGAAGATCAAGCTTCAAATGGCCAAGGAAGCTGCTGATCCTTCCTTTGACAGGTCTGAGTGGGACTTGGAGGGTTGGGCAAAGAGGTTGACTGAACTTGGAGATGACGAGGAGCCTGAGGAGGTATTGACACTTGAAGCCGACGGTAGTGGAGGCAGCAAAGGTGTAAGCTGCACAAATGGGCGATGATGGAAAATTCTAGACGTGGCCGGAGCCCATTTTTTATGGTTTAGTAGTTTTTTGGTTATGATGTTTTAAACAGTGATGGTCTGTATGGTGAACAATAGTTTCTAGGTTTAAGGATCACTGATCCTTTGGACAATAGGGGGTAGCAAAGGTGTATGGGTCATTCTGTTTGTGGACGATGAAGCCTTTGGTGCCCCTAGCCTTTTATTTCCCTGCACTAGTTTGGACCTTGTTAATATGGACACCCTTTGCCAACCCAAGTGGACGGGCCATGTTTTGCTGGTAGAAGCTTGGGTTGGCAATTTTGACAACCTTTTATATGGTTAATCTGATAAATAAATAAATAAAACTTCAACTTTTAGCTATCTCTTGTGTTGTTGATTTTATCTTAGAATGTTGTTTCATATACATTTATTTGTCAATTTCGATTCTAAAACTTTAGGATTTATGACTGTTAGAAAGGATATCAAATGTATATTGAAATCAGTTTAAGTCAAAAGATTATACACGATATGATCAAGGATCATATATCCTGTTGTCAAAGGATAAGGGTGATAATAAAGAATAAAACAAAGGCATATAAGGATCATACCAGAGAATCCAAGTTAGGATTCTATATCCTTAACGCATACAACTGTGCCAATAAAAGATAAAATCTGGTAGAAAGTTAGGATCCTGGATCCTTAACTGTTTAACTTTGGAAACCTGTAACAACATATAACTTGGGACTAAGCCAATTGTCAAAGAAAGAAAGTATTAGTAACTGGGGACAAGCCCAACAATCTGGGGATGAGCCCAATAAGCTGGGGATAAGCCCAAAAACTGGGGACAAGCCCAACAACTGGGGACAAGCCCAAAGAATCTTGTGTAAACTGGAGTATGGTGCAAACTGGCGACTATCCATAATTAGTGAGATGAAGATGCCAAAACCTTAGCTAACGTGAAAACGTTAGAAACATTGGGAACGGATGTATGGTACGTCTACCATTATAATTAGGATCCTAAATGCAGCCAGTACAACGAAATTTTCAGCCCCTAAAGCGGGTACTGGTCCCATTGCCTTGAACTGCACCAGGATAATCGTGCGCAACTGGCGAAGGTCTAAGAACCTGATTTGTAGAAGGAAATAGATACCTTAAACTGGGGACAAGCCCACAAACTGGGGATAAACCCAAAGACTTTGGAGATTTGACTGAATACTTGATCCTTTGTGAAAAATACACCTACTTCTACAAAACTCAGAACTTGATGAAAAAGGATAAAGGATTCTAATACCCTCTCCTTATAATCAAATGAATTAAAGAATTTAAGAAATAATATTAATCAAATCATTACCAGAGTGAGGATCATATATCCTCTTAGGATCCTTAACATGAACTGAGTATAAGGATATCTAAGGATCCTTAATCCTTCTTACATGAAGTACTTTTTCAGATGGACAACATTCCAAGCCCCTGGTAAAAGATCACCTTCCATTGTTAGTGTTTTGGTCAAAAATCGGACTAGGATAATGCAACCAAATCTTATTTTGTGAGGTGTGATGCTTCAATGAATGAACGAATGTATGAATAACTTGTAAATGAAATGAATAAGAGACACAAGGATTTATACGAGGAAAAAGCCCTTGATCAATATATGATCTCTGACATAAAAAACCTCGGGTGATGGAAACTACCGATCACCAACTATATTAAACAAGTAAAGGTTACATTTCGAGTGTGTATGTTTGCTAACTTGTTCTTACTATCAAGCTCGTTATCCCCTTATAAAAATAGAAATAAACTAAATAACAAACAATCCGCAAATCATGCTAGCTTCCCACGACTTCCATAACGGTCATACAAGCTATGCACGTGCAGAATAGTGGAGCATATTCCCCAAGAATCTTGGCAAAACCGATTCCCATTCGTATACTCCTGCAAAACAAGTTCAAATATAGTGGAAACAACCTTTAGTGTATGGATAATAATGAGGATCCCGGATCCTTAAACCTGCAACGTCTTCTGAGGATCCTTAATTCAAACAGAATTGAGGATCTGTGATCCTGGCTGCACTGGAGGATCCATGATCCTTAGATTTAGAAAATCCATCCCTAACAATTGCCCCCAAAATATCAGGAATAAAATACAACTTGATGAGGATCAAGAGGCATTTAAATTCGTGCGTTACTCTCCCAACGTAAATATAGCCGTTATCATCTGACTAGTCGTTGCAATCCTGACGTCAGCGACATGACTACCTGCAGATCATCATTATAAATTCGAAATTAGAGATAAGGATCAAGAGGCATTTAAATTCATGCGTTACTCTCCCTTTAAATCCTCATCCAGAGACTAATCAGGTATCTCTCTTCTTCCTTATCTCTTCATCTTCTTATTCTGATTTTCCTTTTCTCTTAGCATCCATAGCGAAAATGGTTCTCCGATCCTCACCAGCCAAGGATCCCAAGAAGGATAGTCCTTTGAGGAGTCAAGGCATTATCAAAAATCCTTCGTCTGAACTCTTCCGCTTCACCGACCCGGAAATCAATCGAATCCGCCACTGCTTCCCGGCGAATGCTGTCTTCAAACCTTTCGACTCTTCTAAGAAGAGTGACTGCATCTCCGACACCTGGGTTCTTTTTCCGGCCACCCCCTTCTTGATAGGATTCTCTTATCCTTTCCCTGCTTTCAACCAATCCTTCTTTGCACTCACCGGCATGTGCTACATTCAGGCCATGCCGATGATGTGGAGAGTTCTGTATACCCTGGAGAACATCAATGAGCAGGAAGGCGTAGAGATAGGGTTGTCGGAGTTGGCTGAGTTATACAATCTTGTTAGCCATAGTTCACACCGTTTCTTGTTTAAACACAAACCTGGTGATCCTCATCCAATCCTCAAAACCACAAAAAACGATACCCATTGGAAAAACCGTATCTTTTTTGTTAGGTGGGACTCTATTCCGGACGGGAAAGACCTTCCCAAGAAGTGGGCCACCCATGGTAGGATATAGGATCCTTATACAAGGATCATAGGAAGATTCTGTCTTTATTAAAGATAAATGATCCTTTTTTCTGTTTCTATTGTGCAGCTATCTCAGTTTCTCATCTTCTAGAATCCCATGCAACCAAAGAAAGAATTGCTGCCTTTTGGAGGCTTGACCCTGCTGTGAGGACATTTCAAGCTAAAACCAAGGATTCAGAAGAAGTATCCTCCGGTTCCTTCACAATGTGTAGTAAGTATTTGAATATATGTGTAAATTAATGAATGTTAAAATGAACGAGAATATGAACACTTATCTGTTGTTTGGCATTTGCAGGCGCTGGAAAATCTTCAAAATCAGCTACCCGGTTCAGTGTCAGTGATCTTGATGCATATGTTTCTTCCAAGTCTACCAAGAAACAACCTGCTGCCAGTCCCAGCATCCCAAATCCTAGGGGTGCCAGCACAAAGGGCAAGGGTGGAAAGAAAAGGAAAACTGCTGACACTCTTGAAGGCCTGCCTCTCATCCAACATCAGTTTGAAGAATACGTCTCTGAGGTAAGGATCCCTGATCCTTAAATCTGATCTTCCCATACTAAGGATAATGGATCCTGACATGTGTTTCTCTTTTGCAGATATTTGCTGAGATCCAGATGCTCCTAGATTCATATGCTGAAGAGGCTGAGCAAAAGCACTTGGACTTCCAGAAGATGTACCTGGAAAAGGATCAGAAGATTGCCTCTCTCGAGAATGACGTCAAGCTGGTGAAGAGGGAGTTGGTTATGGTCCAAATTACAGCTGATCAGGAGAAGGCGGAAGTGATGGAGGGTGCCAAGTTTTCTGCCACAATAGCCATGCTCAAGATCAAGCTTCAAATGGAAAAGGAGGCTGAGGATCCTAACTTTAACAGGACTGCCTGGGACCAAGAAGGCTGGAAGATCAAGCTGGCTGAGCTAGATGATGAAGAGGAGGTTGAAGAGGTTCTGATGATTGAAGCTGGTGGTAGTGGGTTGAAGGATCAGGCTAAGGAAGCTGCGGCTAGTGGTGATGCAGCGAAGGTGTGAGCTGCACAAATGGGCGATGATGGAAATTTCTAGACGTGGCCGGAGCCCATTTTTATGATTTAAGGTATTTTTTTCGTTGTTGGCGTTTTTAAAACAATGGTCTGTACTTGAACAATAGTCTTAGGTTTAAGGATCACTGATCCTTCGAACAATAGGTAGGATGACAATTGGTGGAGGGATCCTCTGTTTGGGGGATGAAGCCATTGTTATCCTGCCGTCTTTCTATTCCTGCATAACTTAGAACTTATTATCATGGATACCCTTTACCTACCCCAGCGGACGGGCCACGTATTGCTGGTAGATGCTTGGGGTAGGTAATTTTGACAACCTTTGAAAGGTTTAACTTTTGATAAATAAAACCTTAATCTTTTGGCTACTCTGTGTAGTTAATGTTGTATATCTTTACCTTTCAACTGTTATGATATAATTTCCTTGAATTTACAAGTTAAGAACAAAAGTATATTAGATTATGCCAAATAGTTTAGGATATGATCAAGGATCAAATATCCTATAATCGAAAAGTTCAAAAAAGTGATGTAATTTCAGGATCATGTATTGTGTTGTCAAAGAATAAGGGTAACTTAAATAAATTCAGAATAAAGTGAAGGTAAATAAGGATCATACCTGAGAATCCAAGTTAGGATCCTAAATCTTTAATACTTACAATCAAGATAACCAACAGACAAACCTTAGTAAAAGGTTAGGATCCAGGATCCTTAACTGTTTAGCTTTGGAAAACCTGAAGCATATCATAACTTGGGACTAAGACAATATAAAAGAAGAGTTAGTTACTGGGGACAAGTCCAACAATCTGGGGACAAGCCCAATAAACTGGTGACAAGCCCAAAAACTGGGGACAAGCCCAAAAAAACTGGGGAAAAGCCCAAAAAAACTAGGGACAAGCCCAAAGGATCTTGTGTAAACTGGAGTATGGCCTTCACTGGCGACTATCCAAACTTAGTGACATGAAAATGCCTAGACCTTAGCTAACGTGAAAACGTTAGAAACCTTAGGAACGGATGTATGGTACGTCTACCATTATACGTAGGATCCTGAATACAGCCAGTACAATGAAATTGTCATCCCCTAAAGCGGGTACTGGTCCCATTTCCTTGAACTGCACCAAGATCATCGTGCGCTACTGGAGAAGGTATTGGATACCTTAAACTGGGGACAAGCCCAAAACTGGGGTTAAACCCAAAAAACTGGGGACAAGCCCAAGAAACTTAGGAGACTTTTGTAGATACTTGATCCTTTGTCAAGGATGCATCAATCTTCTGCAAAACACAGAACTTAGTGAAAAAGGAGTAAAGGATCCTAGATCCTTTTCCTCGTGATAAAATAAATTAAAGGACTAAATAAATTAGAATCAGATCATTACCAGACTGAGGATCATATATCCTCTAAGGATCCTTAATGTATACCAAATATGAAGACGACTAAGGATCCTTGATCCTTATTACATGAAGTATATCTTCAAATGGACAACATTCCAAGCTCTTGGTAGAAAATCACCCTCCATTGTTAATAATCAATATGCCCCCTTTCCTACTTCAGCTTCAATTAGACAAGGGCCTTCCCACTTTGGTGCTAACTTACCATCAGCAGGATTTGTGGTGTTCTGGAATGCTTTCCTCAACACCATATCACCAACTTGAAACTTTCTGATCCTGACATTTTTGTTATAAGCTCTAGCCATTCTTTGTTGATAACTAGCCATTCTTATCCTTGCCAAATCCCTTAGTTCTTCTATGGTATCCAAGTCTTGAACCAAGTTTTCAGCACTTCCTTCAGGATCACAGATGCTTGTTCTAGCAGTGGGAACCACCATCTCTGTAGGGATCACTGATTCTGCTCCAAACACTAAAGAAAATGGAGTCTGGCCAGTAGCATTATTGGGAGTTGTCCTATCAGCCCATAGCACATAAGGTAGCTCTTCTACCCATTTTCCTTTCTTGGATCCAAGCTTCTTCTTCAAATTGTTGATGATGATCTTGTTGAATGATTTTGCTTGACCATTAGCTTGTGGGTGGACTGGTGTTGATGTTATCATCTTAATCCCCCAGCTGTCACAAAAGTTAGTAGTTCTACTCCCAATAAATTGGGATCCATTATCACAAACAATTTCAGATGGAATACCAAATCTGGTAATAATGTTTCTTTTAATAAAGGATATCACTTCTTTTCCTCTGACTTGAGCAAAGGCTTCAACTTATATCCACTTGGAAAAGTAATCAGTCATGGCAAGCATAAACACTTTTCCTCCTGGTGCTTTGGGAAGTAGGATGCAGGAGCTCTACTGGCTGATGGAGGATATTGCTATGTCTCTAACAAGCATCACATTTCTTGGCATAATCCACAACATCCTTCTTCATAGTAGACCAATAGTATCCTGTTCTAAGGATCCTTGAGAACAATGCCCTGCCCCTAGTGTGGTTTCCACAATCTCCTTCATGAAAATCCTTTAGGACTTCTTGAATTTCAGGATCCTCAATGCACCTTAGATATGGACCTGCAAGAGATCGTTTATATAACATGTTATTTAATATTGTAAATTGAGATACCTTGACTTTGAAAGCTCTAGGATTTTCTCCTGTAGGAATCTCTCCATGTTGTATATATCTCATGATTGGAAGGATCCATGATCCTGAATGAGATTGTGCATCATTACTAGGTATGATTGCAGCATCCTCTCCTATCTGCATAGCTATGTGATCCTCAATAGAAGGAGGCAAAATATGGATGATAGGAATTTTAATATCCTCTGGAATCTTTAATGATGATCCAAGATTGGCTAATGCATCAGCTTCAGCATTCTCTTCCCTAGGTACATGTGTCAAACTAAAGGAAACAAAAGAGAGTGTCAATTCCTTGACTATCTCTAGGTATTTGATTAGTCTTTCACCTTTAACAGCGTAGGATCCATTAAAGTGATTAGTAATTAACAATGAATCTACATGTACCTCAAGATACCTGATCCTCATGTGCTTGGCAATTTGCAAACCAGCTATCAAGGCTTCATATTCAGCCTCATTATTAGTAGTTTGAAACTCACAAGCTATTGAGTGGGGTATTATGTCCCCCCTGTGGCGATTTTAGTAGTATTCGTAGTCCAGTTCCCTTGATGTTAGAGGCTCCATATGTGAATAGTATCCAAGGATCCTTGGTTTCTTCAAGCTGTTGGACTTCTAACTCTGCTTCCCTTTGTATGTCACTACTAAAATCTACCACAAAGTCAGCTAAGGCTTGGGATTTAATGGGAGTTCTTGGCTCATATCTTATATCATAAACACTAAGCTTCATTTCCCATTTGGCCATCCTTCCTGACATCTCAGGTTTCCTGAGAACATTCTTAATTGGGAAGTTAGTCTTAACAATGATAGCATGAGTTTCAAAATAATGGCGTAATTTAGTAGATGCCATAATCAAAGCAAGGATAAGTTTTTCTAAATGTGAATACCTGGATTCAACATCAAGAAAACTATTACTTACGTAATATACAGGATGTTGTGTACCTTCGTGATCCTTAACAAGGACTGCACTTACTGCTTTAGAAGAGACCGCCAAATACAAGGATAATATATCCCCTTTTTCTGGTTTCATTAAGGCAGGAGCTGAGGATAGGTAATCCTTAAGGCCGTTGAGAGCATTCTCATGCTTTTCAGTCCACTCAAATTTCTTGTTCTTTCTCAGAATGTCATAGAATTCCTTGCACTTTTCTGATGACTTTGATATGAACCTGTTCAAGGTTGCGATCCTCCCTGTCAACCTTTGCACATCCTTGGCATTGGCAAGAGATTTGATATTCACAATCGCCTTAATTTGCTCTGGACTTGCCTCTATGCCTCTTTTTGTTACCATGTAGCCTAGGCACTTGCCTTCTTTAACACCAAAGTGACACTTTGAAGGATTCAATTTCATATTGAATTTGTCAAGGATATCGAATGCTTCCTCCAGGTCTCTGAGGTGATCCTCAACTCTCTTGGACTTAACCACCATGTCATCTATATAGACTTCCATAGTGTGGCCAATTTGTTCTTTAAACATCATATTGACTAGCCTTTGATAAGTAGCACCTGCATTCCTTAGTCCAAATGGCATAGCAATATAACAATAGATACCAGTTAGGGTTATAAAGGCTGTATCCTCTTGATCAGATGGTTCCATCTGAATTTGCTGAAATCCAGATGAAGCATCCATAAAAGTCAACAACTCATGACCCACGGTAGCATCCACCATGGAGTCAATGTGGGGCAATGGGAAAGGATCCTTTGGACATGCCTTGTTTAAATCAGTAAAATCGACACATACCAACCACTTTCCGTTTTTCTTTTGAACAACAACCACATTGGCTAACCATCTTGGATACTTAACCTCTCTTATCATACCTGCTCTGAGCAGCTTGTCTACCTCCTCCTTATCAATGGCATTCCTTTCAGGTGCAAACTTTCTCCTCTTTTGATGTATGGGTTTAAATGACCTGTTAATGCCAAGCTTATGAGTAATTATATCTTTAGAGATACCTGTCATGTCTTCATGCTTCCAGGAAAAGGTAGTTTTTCTCTTCTTGAGGAAGGATATTAAATCCTGTTCGATGTTGCTGAGGATCCGGGATCCTATGAAGACTTTGGATTCAGGATCATGAGGATCCATAAGGATATCTTTCACATCTTGTTCTCTTGCCTCAAGGACATCTCTTGGAGGATGCTTTAATTGCTATTGCTCCGTGGGTCTTGAGGCTGGTTTCATCGATGAAGTATAGAAATTCTTAGCTTCTTGTTGATCGCTCTCAATCTTCACTACAACCCACGGACTGGGAAGCTTCACGGATTGATGATATGTAGATGGGACTGCTTTCATGTCATGTATCCATGGTTTGCCAAGGATAACATTGCAACAGGATAAGCAATCTATAACACAAAATTTCTGAAAATAATTAAGTCCCTCTATGTAAATGGGAAGCTTAATGTCCCCCAATGTATTCTTAGTTTCTCCACTGAATCCCACGAGAACTGATGATCTTGGGACGATTTCTGATTCAGGGATATTCATCTTTTTGAGGACATCAAGTTGAATGATGTTGAATGAGCTTCCTCCATCTATCAAGATCCTACGAACAAAATGATTAGATATGAACATAGTAATAACAAGACCATCTTGATGACGATCCTGAACATCCACACGATCATCCTCATCAAAAGTTATAAATTTTTCCTGTGTGACAGTAGATGTTCGAATGGGTCTATCCCCATTATCCATCTTGGTCTCCTTGGCATGCCTCTTGGCTGCTGAAAAGGAAGTGCCACATATGTCTGATCCACCAGATATGAAGTTGATAATTTGTGCATCAGCAGGAGGAGCAGGAGCTCTTTCTGGAACTATTTCAGGATCTTGGATCCTTGACTTTTTTCTTCCCAACAGCTCCTTCAAGTGCCCCTTGCTTAACAAATAACCAATTTCTTTTCTAAGTGCAATACATTCTTCAGTGAGATGACCGAAATCCTCATGATATGCACACCATTTGGTTTTGTCTTTTGTTGCAACTGGCTTATCACTCTTTCTGGGCCATCTTGCTTTTTCACCTAGGTTCTGCATTGCAAGGATCAGTTCATTGTTATCAACAGAAAAACAATATTCAGAAATGGGATGATAATCCTCATCATCCTCTTCCTGTTCTACTGCATGCATGTTCAGATTGTCAAACTTGTTATAAGATTTGGACTTGATGTTCCTGAAGTAGGATCCTTGTTTTTCCTGCTTCGAGGATCCTGCCAGTCTTTCTTGGATCCTTTTATTATCCTCTAATCGGATGAATCTAAGGGCCCTGGTTCTCACTTCATCAAGATTCCTGCAAGGGGTCATGATAAGTGTTATGGGTCATTTTCTGAGCGTACATATCCTGACTAATATCCTGCTTTTGGTTTTTTGCTTGTGATCAGGATACTGGATTAGGATATTGCTAACATCCTGGGCGATATCCTGGGGTTAACTAAATTAACCACGTGCATGTTAGATGTTGTGGGTTACTAACGGTCAGATGGACTTCTTCTCCTCAAGACTCGGGCGTATCTGTTATGTGAGAGACGTTGAACCCGAAAGACCAGGTCTACAATGTTCGAGTGGGGAATATTCGCCGGATCCCGGTTATTTAGGATAGTTTGTTGCATTTCTTTCACTATAAATAGATGGGGGCGGATCAGATTAAGGCACGTAACTTACACACACACTTTCGAACACTTTTGCTCTCTAGCTCACTGCAAACACTATACACAAACACTTGTATTCGAAATTACATTGTAACACCTAGTTGATCCGCATCACATCCTGCACTGTATCCTGATATTTGAAGCAATAGAAGAACAAGGCAGCTGCGATTGTCAGCTCCCGAGGTTTTGTGCCGGCGATCTAGATTGATCAAGGGCTTTCCTCGTACATCACGTGTCAACCTTTACTTTTTTGCTCATTGTTTGATCACAGATACAGCTCTATATCCTGAGCCGTATCCTGAAACTGTTTTTACAATTAACTTGGTTAACATATTTTTCACGCATATTTCTAGCACACTACCTCACTTAACTAATTTGATCACTTAATTGCTTCGGTAATTTTTGACCAAAACAATTTGGCGCCCACCGTGGGGCAAGGGGTGCTATTTTTGCTAAAAACTTTAGTAAAATCATTACTCGGTTTTCTATTGTCAAAACTTTTTTCTAAATTGTTTTCAATGGCCTCGAGATCAAACATGAGCTCTTCCACCATGTCTGCTACAACCTCTGCAACAATTGGTTCGGTGCTTCCGCCTCCTCCTCCAAGAATGCAAGCTTCATCACACGGAGCTGAAAGTCATGTAGCTCGGGATGTTATCCTAGCTCCCAGTACCCAGGGATCCGGTCCTGTTTTGGCATCTAATGATGAAATTCTGAATTTGTTTGGTAGTGTACAGGAATAGATGAGGCAGCAGCAGGAAACTAATCGGATGCTGATGAGAGAAATACAACTCTTGAAATCCGGCCCAAGTAGACCTGCTGAAGAAACTGTCACCCCTATACAGCCTAGGGAGTTGAACTTCAGTTCTGCAGTTTACACTGAGGATAACCGGGGGAACATCGTCCCAATCCATTCTCAGAGTCATACCCCTGAGATACCTTCCTGGGTCAGGATGTCAACTGTTAGGAGCTCAGGATATGCTTCAGGATATGGCCAGAATCCTCAGACCGGTAATGTGTCAAATAATAATATTCTTGCTACTAACAACAATGGGTCTTTGCAGGATGCAGGTATGACGTCAACATTTACTAGGGAGCTTCAGAAATTGAAGGACATGATATCCAGTGTACCTGGAGTGGTCCAGCCAATTCCGGAAGTATCTCAAGACAGCCACAGGATATCCCGCTTTGCATATCCTATCTGTGATGCTGAAATCCCAAAAAGATTTCAGACCCCCAATATGAAACTGTATGATGGGACTACGGATCCTGAGGAGCATATTGCCCAGTATAGAGAAAGAATGGAGATTAACCCTATCCCTCCAGAACTCAAGGAAGCATGCTTATGCAAGGGTTTCGGTTCTACCTTGACAGGATCCGCCTTAAAATGGCTGTTAAATGTTCCTCCTCACTCAATTACTTCGTTTGCTCATTTGGTTAATTTATTTAATAGTCAGTTTTCTTGTAGTCGGAGTTTTGAGAAACTAACCAGTGATCTTTACAGGATAACTCAAGGACCTCAGGAATCCTTGAGGGATTATGTGAACAAGTTTAGTCGAGAATCCTTGGATATCCCACATCTTGATGTTGCAACAGCTGTGCAGGCTTTTAAGATGGGGTTACAAAAGGATTCTCAGTTTTATCAGGATCTTGTAATGAATCCCTGTAGGAATCTCGACGAAGCTCGTAATAGAGCTTTGAGATATATCCGCTTGGAAGATGACAAAAAGATGCAAGAGAGAATGAGTTCTACATCAACCTACGAATCAACCAACAGGAAATCGAAATACTCGTATAAACCATATCGCTCCAAGCCATATGGTAGAAATGAAAACAAGAAAGTGAATGCTGTTCAAGACGAGGATCCTGAAGAATATCCTGAATTATCTGAATACTGCTTTTCTGTTAATATACCTGAGCTAATGTATGCTATGCAGGGTTTAGGAGACAAAGCTAGGTAGCCTCGAAAGAATCAGCAGAAGGCTGATTGGAAGGATAAATCCAAATGGTGTGCCTTCCATGAAGATTTCGGACATGTGACCGAGGATTGCATTGCTCTAAGGAAAGAAATAAGTTACCTGTTAAGCAAGGGGTATCTGAAGGATTTGCTGGGAAGAAAGAAGAATAAAGGGCAGGATCCTGAGAAGGATTCTGAACGAGCAGCATCACCCCCAGCAGATGCCAAAATAATTAACTTTATTTCAAGAGGATCCGACATTTGTGGGACTTCGTATTCTGCGGCCAAGAGACATGCAAAGGAAGCTAAGACTGAAAGGGGAGACAAACCATCTAGGATGACTACCCTTACAACCGATAAAGTGATCACATTCGATAGTGATGACAGGGATACTGTCCAGGATCCTTACCATGATGCTCTCGTAATAACATTATATGTTGCTAACCATTTTGTATGTAGGATATTGGTGGACAATGGTAGCTCTGTCAACATAATTCAGCTGGAAACATTGAAGAGGATGTATGTATCTCCGATGGACATTACTTCGAAGTCCACTGTGCTCGTTGGTTTCAGTGGAGAAGCTAGGAATACCGTAGGAGAGATAAAGTTACCAGTATATGTTGAAGGGGTCAACTCGATACAACGCTTCTGTGTGATGGACTCCCTATCCTGCTATAACATCATACTAGGCAGGCCATGGATCCATGACATGAAGGCTGTGCCATCGACTTATCACCAGTGCATCAAGATCCCTACCCCTTGGGGGGTCGTCAAAGTTGATAGTGATCAGCAGGAGGCAAAGGAATGCTACTTATCCTCAATGAAATCCTCAAACAAGCCTAATACAGCATAGCAATTAAAGATGCGGGCCTAGGATATCGTGGAGGCTTCAGAGCAGGATATGAAGAAAGTTATCCTTGATCAGGATAATCCTGATATCTCGGTGCTCGTAGGAACCAATATCCCTCAGGATATTGAAGAACAATTAACTAACTTTTTGAAGTGCAGGATGTCAACATTTGCATGGAAGCATGAGGATATGACAGGTATATCCAAAGACATTATTACTCATAAGCTTGGAATTGACAGGTCGTTCAAGCCTGTTCAGCAAAAAAGAAGGAAGTTTTCTCCTGAACGAAATACAATCATACAAGAGGAAGTTGAAAGATTGTTGAAGTCCAAAATGATCAGAGAAGTCAAGTTTCCAAGATGGCTGGCAAATGTAGTCGTGGTACAGAAGAAAAATGGGAAATGGAGAGTCTGTGTAGATTACACGGACTTGAACAAGGCTTGTCCTAAAGACCCATTTCCTCTTCCCCATATTGATGCAATGGTGGATGCTACTGCCGGGCATGAGATGTTAACGTTCATGGATGCATCCTCAGGATTTCAGCAGATTCAAATGGAGCCTTCGGACCAGGAGGATACTGCCTTCATGACACCAACAGGTATTTATTGTTATACTGCTATGCCCTTTGGTTTGAAAAATGCAGGTGTAACATACCAGGGGTTGGTAAACATGATGTTTAAAGACAAGCTGGGGGACACCATGGAGGTATATATTGACGATATGGTGGTGAAATCTAAAAAGGCTGAGGATCACCTCTAGGATATCAAGGGAGAATTTGATATCCTGGATCAGTATAACATGAAACTGAATCCTGCTAAGTGCCATTTCGGAGTGGGGGCAGGAAAGTTTCTAGGATATATGGTGACCAAAAGAGGCATAGAGGCGAGCCCGGAGCAGATTAGAGCTATCCTGGATATAAAATCACCTTCGAATATGAAGGATGTTCAACGGTTAACAGGCAGAGTAGCAGCATTGAATAGATTTATTTCAAAATCCTCGGAAAAAAAGGAATTTTATGATATCCTCAAGAAGAATAAGAAGTTCGAATGGGGAGCAAAGCATGAAGCAGCCTTGCAGGATTTGAAGAAATATCTCTCGACTGCACCTCTATTGATGAAGCCTGAAAATGGTGAACCACTATCCCTATACCTCGCTGTATCAGGGAATGCTGTAAGTGCAGTTCTTATAAAGGACCATGAAGGTCAGCAATATCCTGTCTATTATGTTAGTAAAAGTTTACTAGATGCTGAAACTAGATATTCTCATCTAGAGAAATTGATATTAGCCCTAGTTATGGCATCAACGAAACTTAGACATTATTTTGAGACACATAGGATTCATGTTAAAACCGATTATCCTGTTAAAAACGTGCTTAGGAAACCCGAAATGTCGGGTAGAATGGCTAAGTGGTCAGTAAAACTGAGTGCTTATGACTTAGTATATGAGCCTAGAAATGCCATAAAGTCTCAGGCTTTAGCTGACTTTGTGGCTGATTTCAGTAGTGACATTCAAAATGAAGTAGATTTAGAAGTACAGCAGCTAGGAGAAAATTTAGAATGCTGGACATTGTATACTGATGGTGCATCTAACGTAAGAGGTGTAGGTTTAGGTATACTACTAAAATCGCCACAGGGGGACATATTACCCCAGGCTATTAGGTGTGAATTTCCTACTACTAATAATGAGGCATAATATGAGGCTTTAATTGCAGGATTAGAGTTGGCTAGGAGTATGAGTATCAAGAATTTGCAAGTATATGTTGATTCTTTGTTAATCACTAATCACTTTAATGGAACCTATGCAGTTAAGGGAGAGAAGTTAATCGAGTATCTCGAAATTCTCAAAAAATTAGCAGGATATTTCGATATTTTTACACTTGAACAGGTACCAAGAGAGGATAATGCTTAAGCTGATGCCTTGACAAATCTGGGATCATCGGTCAGGATACCGGAAGGAACCCGAATACCAATATTACATATCCTATATCCTGCGATGAATCCTCAGGATAAGGAAGTAATAAGTATTCAGGATCCTGATGATGAGTATCCTGAGGAGGATCCTAAGTCCTGGACGGCTCCAATCACGAGATATCTCAAGGAAGGACACATCCCAAAGAATGAGAATCCTAAAGCCTTTAGAATGAAGGTATCACGATTCACTATTATAAATGATGTTTTGTATAAGAAATCTCTTGCAGGATCATATCTGAGGTGCTTGGAGGATCCCGAAACCAAAGAAGTACTTCAGGATATACATGAAGGGGATTGTGGTAACCATACTTGGGCCAGGTCCTTATTCTCAAAAGTATTAAGGGCAGGATATTATTGGCCGACGATGAGGAAAGATGCCACAGAATATGCTCGAAGATGTGACGCATGTCAAAGACATAGTAACGTATTACATCAGCTTGCTGAACCGCTGTATCCTATTGTTTCCCCTTGGCCGTTCATGAAGTGGGTATGGATATAGTGGGAAAGCTTCCAAAGGCTCCAGGAGGAAAGGTTTTCATGTTGGCAATGACGGATTATTTCTCCAAATGGGTTGAAGCAGAAGAATTTATTCAAGTTAGAGATCAGGAAGTGGTATCCTTCATAAAAAGGAATATCCTTACTAGGTTTGGAGTACCAGCTGAGATAATCTGTGACAACGGATCTCAATTTATAAGTAAAAGGACTACTGACTTCTGCAAGAGTTGGGGAATCAAAATGATTACGTCTACTCCGGTACATCCTCAAGCAAATGGACAAGCTGAATCCTCAAACAAGATAATTGTCAACAACTTGAAGAAGAGATTAGGGGCCAAGAAAGGAAGATGGGCAGAAGAACTATCCTTTGTTTTGTGGGCTGATAGAACGACGGTAAAAAATGCAACTGGTCAAACCCCATTTTCCTTAGTGTTTGGAGCAAAAGCGGTAATCCTGACGGAAATGGTGATACCTACAGCAAGATCCAACCTCAGGAATCCTGAGCAGAATCCTGAAGTCCTATGCCAGGAACTGGATACTATTGATGAGACAAGAGATGCTGCAAGGCTAAGGATGGCAGCATATCAATTGAGGATATCTAAAGCATATAACAAGAATATAAGGACTAGAAGATTTCAGGTTGGAGATTGGGTATTAAGAAAAGCTTTTCAGAATACTACTAATCCTGCTGATGGAAAGCTGGCTCCAAAATGGGAAGGACCATATGAGGTTGAATCAGAATCAGGAAAACGAGCATACCGACTCAAGAATATAGAGGGGGATATGCTACCGAGATCCAGGTATGCAATACATCTAAAACTCTATTTCAAGTGAGTATGGAATTTAAATTCCAACTCAGGGTGGTATGAATTCTGTCTCTCTTATTAAATTTTTATATTATTTACTATTTTGAACCTATTACTGACTTAAGCATCGGAGGGGTGTTAGCCAGCCAAACACCCACCTTAGCTTATGATGGTTTTGCAGGATATACTTCGGGATATAGCACCGGATACACACTCAGGATACTTCGGAAGATTAGAGGATTGGCCCCCTCTCTCACGTATAAGGGATCCTGATCCCTTCACAGGTTTAAAGGTATTCACCTTTCTTCCGAATTGGGTTTAAACACCCCGCCTGGAGCGCAAGTTATTCGGGAATAGTTCAAGGTGGCGGGACCAGTCCTTGTAAAAGTAGCTGACAATTTCGTTACTATTGGCTATATCCTGAATCCTAAAGGTATATGAGGATTGATCACTCTATCTCACGAAAGGGTATTTTCATACTCTCTAAGGTTTAAAGGTTTTTCACCTTTCTAAGTCTTGGAGTTTATACACTCCCGCCTGTAGCGCACGAAAATTTGGGATTTCCCCCAGGATACGAGGGATTTATCTCCAGTACATTTTGGGTTTTACCCCTGTAACACAAAAAATTGTCTATACAATTGGAACTGATGTCCAGAAAATTTCTAACTATTCGAAGACATTATGCACAGGGGACACTCCTACTGAGGCAATTGTGTAAAGCTCAAAGGATAAAGCTCGGATCTAGTACACTAAGTGTCTCAGACAGGGGACATCTTCATTGGAAACGTTGCAAAAGGATTGAAGTTTGAGAATAGGGTTACACTCTATTCCTGGTATGATCTTTCCTTTGTAAACGTTATTTAAATTATTTGAGTTTTTGAAACTATGTTTGACAAAAGCTTAAGCATCCTTATTAGGATAAATTCTCGGGATATATTCTCAAAATGTATTTTCAAAATACTTTTCAGGATATTTGATTAAAATATTTCGAAGTGATACTAGTTTGAAATTAAAACCTTGATCAAACAAGTATTGTCAAAACAGGTTTTAGAAAGTGGATTATCTTTTATTCTTTAAAAGTTTTCTCTAAAGTTGATTGAATTTTTAGAAGTTCTATTTAATAAAAGTTTTCATAATATATCACTGAGTATATTGATCAGGATATTTTCAAAAGATAGTTGTACAAAATTTTGCAAAGCTAAGATCTACACTAAGAAATACAGAAAACAAAAGCAAGTAAATTGAAAGGTGAAATTATTTGAAATAAGCAGTACCAGTTGATAACCGAAGGTTTCATCCTGAAACCCAGGACCCATCCACCTTCGGCTATCAAATTGTTTTATGCAGAAATAAAAATTGTTCATAAGACACGAAATAAAATTGTTCAAACATAAGCATAACTCTTAAATTTAAAGAAAATAAGTTTTAGGAAGCAGTGCCTTCTTCGTTCATAGTAATTTCAGCAGCATCCGTCTCGGGATCCGCCTCAGCATCCTTCTCAGCACCGGTTGGTTTTTCAACTGCTTTTGAAGATCCTTCAGTAGCAGGTTTGGCAGAAGTGCCGCCAAGGCTCTTTAGCTTTGTTTCCCAGGCACTGACGTCCCAAGAAGGGCATTCGAAGCCTAGTGATTTGGCTTCGTGGGCCATCTTTAGCCTGGCCTAGAGGAGAGAAGTGACGACGGAACTTTTAAGGCTTTCCCGGTAGCTGACCATATCCTGTTCATGTTGAGCATGGGCAGCGTCAAGATCGGCTTGGGCCTGGAGAGTAGCTTTGTTGAGAGCGGTCTGGTGTTCATGGGTCATAGCCTTGAACTTCTCCTCGTAGTGCCGAGATTTGGTGGCTGCAATCATGCCCTGATCAGAGATGGTGACCTCAGCTTTCTTCAACTTGGATTCAAGAGTCTTGTTGAGCCCACATGATTCCTGATATAAGTGAACCAGACGTTCGAGACCCTGCAAATTAAGAGGACACGTATTGGTTTTAGTAAATACTTATAAGGGGTATAAGCTGCAGGATATGGTTCAAGGATATTGACCTGGTTGAGAAAAGAAGTTATAAACCCGCTTGCTTCGATGAACCCGTAATTCTCATAGGGGAATGTATCAGAGATGACAGGGGAATCGGTCTCTTTCCTTTTTCGGGAGTTTGAACTCCGGGGCCTGGTAGCCGACGTAGGTTTGGGAATGATGATGGCCTTGGAACTGCTGGGTTTGGATGAGGCCGTGGCCTTGGGACTAGGTTCCTTCTTGATTTGAACCTGATCAGAATAACTGTCCAGCTCGTCGAGGTCAAAGACTTCAGGGATCTTGGCTGGTGCTACGTAAAGGGAAAAGTTTTACATCTTTATTACCCTTCATTATATTATATTGTGCTAATTTATTATTTTAAAGTAATCCTTACCAGACATTTCAGATGATGAGTATTGACTGGAACTCGGGATATGTGTGGTGAAACTCCTGTCACTTGCAGGTAATTGGTAAACAGTTGTTGGGATTGAACCCTACCAGAGGAACAGATAATGTAAAGCCAAAACCGGATCACATCAGTGGACTATCAATAAGCAGCAGTTTACACTTTGCTCTCCCCTTGACAGTGGTTATCTATCTGCTGATACACTCTAAGTACTGCTCTGAAGAACAACTGATGAACCAAACACTGATGAAATAGCTAAAGACTGCTAAAAGGCAAAACACTGAGCTCTATCTACTGCTGACACTTAAGTACTGCTGAAGATTCAAGCACTGCTCATTCAAAGACTGATCACCTTTTGAAGAAAGCACTGATGATCATGTAATCAGTGCTTAGGCCACAACAGTGGAACGTGAACAGTGTTAGACTTGTTTTGTATTTTATTATCAATCAGTTGTTAGACATCAGTAGTTTGTATAGAACAGTGTTTATAGGTTGTTAGGCTGTTAGATGTCACTATCATGGTGACGTCAGCTGAGGTACATCAGTAGTTTGGTTTGCCTATAAATATGACAGTACTCTGTACTGTTATATTTGATTCGTTTTGAGTGAGTTCTTCTCCTCAATTCAATCCTTTCATCTTGTACAACCAACTCTGGAGTATCAGGCTGAGGGGGAGTTTAGTTTGTAAGCATATCTGTAATCTTTTGCTTTGATTTGTAAATCTTTTGACTCTATGAGAAGCAATTGTTTATCAAACTATCTTCTCCTTTGATTGTGTTCGTAAAGTTTATTATCATTTCCGCTGCACTTAATCTCTGTTCATCTCTATTGATTATACAATTCACACAAACTAACACAATCATGTGAGCCTCCGATCCTAACAATTGGTATCAGAGCCTGGACAGTCAATTTCGATTTAACAGTCAAATTGACATAACAGTTCGGCTCAAAATTCGTTGATACTAAGGTTGGTTGTAGTTAGTTGAAAAACAGAGTATCAAGAAAATCATGTTCAAAATGGTTATTCAAAAACTCTGTAAATCAACCAAGATGTCATATGACACACAAAATTAACACAACAAGTGATTTCATGCACAAAACACTCATGGTTTCTAGATATGAAAACATATCTGTTAAACTGTGAGATCATTTCATATTCTTAAAATTGATTTCAACTGTTGTTTTGATATTTGTGATGTTTTTATTAAAATGCTAAAGTATGAACCTCAGATTAACAAAAACCTATGTTCATAAAACATTAGTGTTTTTGTTAACTTAAAAGGAGAGGAATTATCACTTTAGTCATTCATATCTTATGTGTTGAAAACTGGTTGAGTTCCTCAAAAGGACAAAAACAACTATGTTAAAATACACTAAGTAAATTCACAAAAACTCAGAAGTGTGTCTATCTCAAAACTTTTGAAGACAAAAGAAAAGAGTATAAACATAAAACACTTATGAGTCAAAGTTTAGGGTAATAATGGTCATTAAGCAACTATGTGCATTCATCTGTTCAGGAAAAGGTTTTGATCCCAGTGAATGAACTCCAAAGAGGACTAGACAAATGTTCAAAAATTTATCCATGTGTCCTCATGTTTGCAATCAACTGACAAAGAAAATGGTACCAAACAGTGGTCAAAATGTATCCAAAAGTTTCCTACCACTGTTGCCAAACCACTGACCATTTTCAAAAACTTGTGAATGATGTGATTATATACTCTATTGAAATTATACCAGATCCTTTTTGATACTATTCTCAGAAAATCCTTTAACCATTTTTTGTTGCGTTCAAAGGATTTTCTCGAATAAACAAGATATATTATTCATATTTTTTTTGAATAATATTTTTGGAACTTTTGCTTGTTTTTGTTGGCAATAGTCTCAGCTCCTGTCAGGATGTAATACCTTATTTTTGGTGGTATTATTGTCCTCATAAATAGGTCAAAAGAAAATGGTACATATGCTAAGATCATGTCATACTCAGTTTTGCCCCAAAATTTTTATCAAAAGTTGATTGCAAACTGTGCTTGAATTACTAGGGTACTCATGTTTTAATTGGATATTAAACAAAAATGAGTTGCCTTAGCAAAAAGTTTTCATCATCTGGGGTACTAAACCACTGTCTTTCAAAATTGACATGTGGCAAAACCTTGATTGAAAATTTTCAAAACTGTTGCTGAAACACGTGTCCTTCAGATCTATACCATTTACCCTAACCACTGTTTTGTTCCAACGTCTGATCTCTAAACACTGTCCACTGCTGAAAGTTAACCACTGATCTCTCATTTTCTTGAAAAGCACTGATGTTCAAAATCAGTGTCTTATTCACTGATATGCTATCCACTGATAGTAAAAATCATCCACTGCCCACAATTTTTACCGTTGTAACCACTGATGCTTGATACGTCAGTGGCTCTTAAAACAACTGTTCTCCACACTTCATCCGTTTCATCAGTGTTTGACACGTGGTCAGTTTTTCAGCCCTCAGATCGTAATAACCGCTGCCACATCAGCGATCATTTTTTTCCCTAAATAAAACCCTGCCCTAAACCCCAAACAGGGTTTTACACTGTCGAATTGAATTCCAAAATTCTCTTCTCAAAGCAGTTTCCAACCCTTCTTCTCAAAATCTTCAAAAACGTTCTTCGTTCTTCTCTGCAAAAATGACAAAATCAAAGTCAAAATCAAAATCAAAACCTAAATCACCACCACCTTCAAAAGAGGTCGCTCAAACGACCGAAGAATCCAACGAGATACCATACAAATCTCCTCATAATTATCTGGGTTTACTCACAAAACCTACTGATAATCACACCTTTGACACCATCATTGATACATTATCTGCATCAAAGTACAAAACTTTGTTAACGGCAGATGCTCCCATTTATCTACAAACCCAGAACGAGTTTTGGAAAAAGGAGACTCTTGAAAAACAAGACAACAAAGTCATAGCCATTAACTCGTCGATACAGGGTAAGGTGATCAAAATCACACCGCAATCAATATCAGAAGTTTTCAAACTGAATGACCAAGACGGTAAAATATCTTTTGATAAAGCCGTGATGAAAACTGATTTCATGAATAGGGGATATGCAGAACAATCAAAGGTAGATACCTTACAAAAAGGTTATTTTCCATCTGCACCCAGATTTTTATTTCACACACTCTTGATGTGTGTTTCAAATAAAACAACATCCTTTAACGAAATACCATTGAAGATTCAATGCCTGGGCTATGCTATTTTAAACAATAAAGATTACAACTATTCCCAGGAGATCTTCAATGACATGGTAAAGAATGTTGAAAGCAAATCATTTCTTCTTTTTCCAAGATTTCTAAGCTATTATTTTAAACAAAAATTTGAAAAAGAGGATGAAAATTTGCCCAAACAAGCTGTCCATTTTCAAATAAAAAGTCTAACAATTGAAACATTTTCAAGAATGATGGCACCAATAAAATTAAAAGCAAAGGTGCCTGAGCAAACTTTAGAAACTGCCACTGATCCTCAGGCAACTTCTTCTGAGCCCACTGCTCCAGGTGATCAAAGCAGCACAACCACTGCTTTGAAACCCACACCTGACATAACCAAAAAGACCAAAAGAAAAACATCCAGAAAACCCACCAAACCCAAAACAAAGGCAACTCTGGAAGATGAGATCCCAGAGCAACTGCCTGTGACAACACAAAAGTCACCACAAACCACTGCTGCTACTTCCTCACAGCAGTTGGAAGAAAGATCTCAACCCATGCCTAAAACTCCTCCTGCATCCTCACAAAAGGATCAGGTTGTAAGCACAGGGACACCACAATATGAAGCTCTGAATCCACTCGGATCCATCTTCCTCAGTCCTGATCCCAAGGACATGTCTCTTTCAACTCCCATACCCTCACCAATCATAATGCCACAATCCATGCTACCCTTGTTGCATGCAGCTGCTATAGCTCAGACACAAACCAGTTCCTCTCTATCACCTGTCACTGAGAGTATACCCCCACAGGTGACTGGGTCTGATGCTACTACTCCTGCTATCCCAGCAACAATTGAGGAGGTTACACCCCCTGAGTTACAAGTAACTCTCGGTGGTAGTTCAAGTGGAGCAGCAACTACAACTGGTGGATCAACAGATCCTCAGTTGGACAGTTGTTTCATAAGTAAGACTCCCTTGAAGGCAATTTCTTCCATGGCAACTTCGGTAACCCCCAGTGAGTTGGATCTAACCACTGGTACCATCAAAGGTTTATCGAGTGCTGAAGAAAGAAGTACCCAGTACCAAGAACAAGGGGCATCAATGGGTGATTTTTGGGACTCTGTCCCTAAGACACACATTGATATAACCACTGCTGGTGGGGATTCAGATGATCCTAGTAAAATGGGTGATGATTCAAGATATCAGGAATTGACGGGCAGAGTTGAAAAACTTGAAGAATCAGTTTCTGAAATAAAGGAGATGGTGTAAGAGATTTTAAAAGCTCAGAAAGCACAATCCACTGCTGTTCCACCTCAAGCACCTGCTCCACAACAAGCACTTGCTGCAAATGAGCTCTGGAATCTTTTTCAACCTATGCTTGAAGGACAAAAAAAAGTGGCTGATCAGCAGCATGAAATGCATATACAAATGTTGACCAATATGGTGGAATCAAGGTTCAAGGATACTCAAGCAAATATCAAGGCTATTAAGGCCAGAATTCAAACTACCACTGGCAAAGCTCCTTCAACTTTGCTGTTCTTTGATGACCCCCTTGCAGATAATGCCAAAAAGGGGGAGATAATGAAGCAAATGAAGAAGAAGGGAATAGAACATGGCCTGTGTGTTGAACCTGAGCAAGCAAAGCAAACATCTAAACCACCACCCACAAAATATCATACAGCTGATAAAGCAGTAGTTATAAAAACTGTTGTCCGTAGTCAAACAGCTGCCATTTCATCAACACACACACACTTTCAACACACACTACTCTATCACACACCATTACAACCACTGTTCCACCACCATCATCATCTACAAACATATCACCACCACTGCCTCCTGCCATAAAGCAGAAGACAGCAGATGTTACAACATCTGCTGTAATGACAACAGTGATTGAAACACCAGTTGTTTCAACCACTGTCAGTCAATCACTGTCACAAACCACCGCTATCCAATCTCAAACCACTGATCCTCCCAAAACATCATCTGCCCCTTCTTCATTAAAAAGGAGAAGAAATCTCATATCAGATGATGATTCACCACCACCATTATCACCATCAAAAACTACCTCACTACTTCCATCCCCTGCTCAAAAGCAGAAGACAACTGCTGACATATCAGCAGTTGTAATGACATCAGATGTTGAGACACCAGTTGTTTCAACAGCTGTTAGTCAGTCATCCACCACTGTTCTCACCTTTCCTACATCACAACCAAAGCTCTTCAACAGAAAAAGAAAGCCAATCCCTGCCGATGAAGGTATACATGATCCTAATGCTGCACAACATCCACTGGAACTTGAAGCCATAAAAAATGAGATGAGGCAATTCTATACAGAAGAAGACCCTTCAAAAAGAAGATTTTCCTCACTCATAGGCTACATGCCACCAGATGATATGGATGACTACCTCAAAATCAAGGCAAGGCAAGCTAAACTAAGGGCTAAAGTTGAGAGTGAACGTGAACGTTTAAGCGAAGATGGCATTGCTAAAAGACTGGAGTTCTACTTCACAAAAGTAAAGCAGATAGAAGAATTTGCACAAGACCTAAACAAAGAAAAGGCTGAACAAAGGAAAAAGTTAAGAAAACAATATCTAGCCTACATCATGAAAGAGAAATTCTATCCTGCTGAAGAACAACAGTTCGAAGAATGGCCAATAGTCGCTCTAAAGCATGAAGCAGAAAGGATTGAGAAAATCAAGAATGATCCTACAAAGAAGAAGAATGCTCCAAACTGGAGAAAATACAAAAAGCTCATTGTTGACCTAACTGCTGAGTATAAAAGAAAGAAAAAGGAGCTGGTGGATGCGAAAATGGATACTGCTGAAGCCATATCAAAATGGTCAAAACAGCAGACCGATGAAGCCTATGAAAGGCTAAAGAAAAGAAAGATAACTGTTTCAAGCACCTCAAAGAAGCGAGAACATATGATGAAGCTTGAACAGAAAACTGAAAACCTCATGACAATGTTAAAATCAGCAGACAGTTCTACTCTTGTGTCAAACCAAGTTGAAGGCAAACAACTGATTGAAGAAGAGGTAATAGAAAAAGAAGCAGAGTATCTCAAGGGCGCCATCTTAAAAATGGGTCGGAATGAAGACAGCTCATCAAAGCTTCAAAACCTTTTTAAGAAGGTATTAAACAAACCTGCGTCTCCAAACACTGCAAAAGACAAGACAGAAGTTGAAAGACAAGAACTTATTGAACAAGAAACTGCAGAAGATATAGCTGCAGCAGACAAAGTCATTGAAGAAGCTTTCAAAAGAATGTCTGAAAGTCTGCAGGTGTTTTCAAGGCCATCATCCCTCAACTCATCAGCAAATAAGTCTCTCCCAAGAAACCCACTTGGCTTAAAAATACTAAAGTGGATGTCTGATCAAAAGACTCACGTATTGACCCTGGTCAGAGCCAATGGCGAAGTGAAGTACATATCAAGGAAAGAAGCACTAGGCCTTAGTGTTGAAGATTTGCAGGATCTCCTTGAACTTTCACTGTGTAGGGATGAGGATGACCAGAGTGCAAAGGAATTTGAAGCTGAATTCAAAGAACAAGCTAAGGCACTCTTGATGAGTAATAAAGGTCCTGAATAATGAAGGGTTTTGGCATTATCTGTTCCAGGGGGAGATTGTTGGGATTGAACCCTACCAGAGGAACAGATAATGTAAAGCCAAAACCGGATCACATCAGTGGACTATCAATAAGCAGCAGTTTACACTTTGCTCTCCCCTTGACAGTGGTTATCTATCTGCTGATACACTCTAAGTACTGCTCTGAAGAACAACTGATGAACCAAACACTGATGAAACAGCTAAAGACTACTAAAAGGCAAAACACTGAGCTCTATCTACTGCTGACACTTAAGTACTGCTAAAGATTCAAGCACTGCTCATTCAAAGACTGATCACCTTTGTAGAAAGCAATGATGATCATGTAATCAGTGCTTAGGCCACAACAGTGGAACGTGAACAGTGTTAGACTTGTTTTGTATTTTATTATCAATCAGTTGTTAGACATCAGTAGTTTGTATAGAACAGTGTTTATAGGTTGTTAGGCTGTTAGATGTCACTATCATGGTGACGTCAGCTGAGGTACATCAGTAGTTTGGTTTGCCTATAAATATGACAGTACTCTGTACTGTTATATTTGATTCGTTTTGAGTGAGTTCTTCTCCTCAATTCAATCCTTTCATCTTGTGCAACCAACTCTGGAGTATCAGGCTGAGGGGGAGTTTAGTTTGTAAGCATATCTGTAATCTTTTGCTTTGATTTGTAAATCTTTTGACTCTATGAGAAGCAATTGTTTATCAAACTATCTTCTCCTTTGATTGTGTTCGTAAAGTTTATTATCATTTCCGCTGCACTTAATCTCTGTTCATCTCTATTGATTATACAATTCACACAAACTAACACAATCATGTGAGCCTCCGATCCTAACAACAGTTTTGATTCTTTTCTCTGATTCTGCAGTAGGGGGAGCTACTTCCTTGAAATTTACTGCAAAGGGATCAAAAAGGAGGATATTAGTAAAAGATAAAGGTCTAAAGGTAAATGGGAACATTCATGATCCTACCGGTGGTTAACCACTCCACCGGAAGGCTAGCACCCTCATCAATGGAGTCTCGTTTGACGAAGAAGAACTTGCGTTGCCAACCATCTTCGTTTTTGGTGGCTTTAAGAATAAGGGGTTTGTTGGAAGTCGAAAAAAGCAAAACCCGGCTAGAACCATGAGATCGAAGGCGGTAAGCGATTGGCAGATCTTCGATACAAAGGTCGGGACAATGAAGATTTTTAATTTGGTTGAGTACGATTAATACCCTCCAGACCATGGGCATGGTCTGAGCAAAGGAGATACCGGTGGTCAGGAAGAATTGTATCATAAATTCGGGAAAAGGGTATCGAAGACCTAGCGAGAAAGGGTATGCTGGGAAGCAGACCCAATCAGTAGAAGAAACATCCGATCGAATTGACCGATCGAAAGGTCTAAAGACCGTGTTATCGGAGAAAGCACCGGAAGCTCTCAAAGCCGCAATGTCTGCGTTATCAAAGGCACAGACTTCCTTCTCGGGATTTTTTAGAAGATTCTGCTGAATGAAGGTCTCGGATGATTCACCGGTTTGGGAATAAGTTCTGGCAGCCATTGCAGATAAAGAAAGAAAGATTGATAAAAGATGAATGAGAAGTAGGGAATTACCTGGAGACTCCGTTGGAGATATCTGCTTTTCAAACAAGAAGAGAGAAGATATAGGAGCATTGTAGATCTCCATCGAGTTAAAAGCACGTTGGAAGTTATGATGTGATATTGACCGTCGTCTCGATTTAATTGCCTTGATTTACGAGATAGAATTTTTAAAATATATCCGTTGGATTGGTATACCAACAGATATATTTGGGGACAATTGTTATGGGTCATTTTCTGAGCGTACATATCCTGACTAATATCCTGCTTTTGGTTTTTTGCTTGTGATCAGGATACTGGATTAGGATATTGCTAACATCCTGGGCGATATCCTGGGGTTAACTAAATTAACCACGTGTAGATTAGATGTTGTGGGTTACTAACGGTCAGATGGACTTTTTCTCCTCAAGACTCGGGCGTATCTGTTATGTGAGAGACGTTGAACCCGAAAGACCAGGTCTACAACGTTCGAGTGGGGAATATTCGCCGGATCCCGGTTATTTAGGATAGTTTGTTGCATTTCTTTTACTATAAATAGATGGGGGCGGATCAGATTAAGGCACGAAACTTACACACACACTTTCGAACACTTTTGCTCCCTAGCTCACTGCAAACACTATACACAAACACTTGTATTCGAATTACATTGTAACACCTAGTTGATCCGCATCACATCCTGCACTGTATCCTGATATTTGATGCAATAAAAGAACAAGGCAGCTGCGATTGTCAGCTCCCGAGGTTTTGTGCCGGCGATCTAGATTGATCAAGGGCTTTCCTCGTACATCACGTGTCAACCTTTACTTTTTTGCTCATTGTTTGATCACAGATACAACTCTATATCCTGAGGCGTATCTTGAAACTGTTTTTACAATTAACTTGGTTAACATATTTTTCACGCATATTTCTAGCACACTACCTCACTTAACTAATTTGATCACTTAATTGCTTCGGTAATTTTTGACCAAAACAACAAGATCATCATAGAACAATGAATTCCTAAGTAAACCCATTTTGAAGGCTTCTACAGCCGTAGCAATATCCAAATTAGGAATGTCTAAGGATTCTTTACTGAATTTAGTGATATAATCTCAAAGTGATTCATTTTGACCTTGTGTTACCCTATATAGATCACTAGTTAAACGTTCAAATTTTCTACTACATGAGAATTGGCTATTAAACAGATTAACTAGATTTGCAAATGAAGTAATAGAGTAAGGGGGAAGACTTAGCAGCCATTTAAGAGCTGATCCTGTCAATGTGGATCCAAAACCCTTGCATAAACATGCTTCTTTTAACCTCTCCGGGATGGGATTGATCTCCATCCTTTCTCTATATTGAGTTGCATGCTCTTCTAGATCCGTTGAGCCATTATATAGCTTCATGGTTGGTATTTGGAACCTCTTTGGAATTTCTGCATCACAAATAGGTGGTGCAAAACGAGATATCCTGTGGCTTCCATCTGCAATTTCAGGAATGGGCTTAACCACTCCTGGAATGCTGGATATCATATCCTTCAGTTTCTGTAATTCCCTAGCCATAGCTTGATTGATACCTGTATCCTGCACAAAGCCATGGTTAGTATTATAAGAATTATTCAAAGTGTTACCTCCTGAAGGATTCATGTTTGGAATTCCAGATGTGAATCCATATTGACGGGATTCTGGTATAATTGAGGGACCAGATGAAGCAATAGTTTGCATAGGGATGAAGTCTCCTAGATGAACATCTGAACTTCCGGGTTGTACACTCCTTAAGAATCCTTGATCCTGAAAGATGTTGGATCCTTGGAGTGCTGTGACTGGGGGTCTTGGAGGATAATCCATGGATTCGTAAACCTGAGATGAGGATCCTTGAACCTGAGAGGAGGATCCTTGAACCTGAGAGGATCCCTGAACCTGAGAGGAGGATCCTTGAACCTGAGTGGAGGATCCATGAACCTGAGAGGAGGATCCTTGAACTGTCTGTGCTCCCACATATCCTCCAAAACTGAAGAAGGATCCATGAGGCTGAGATGATCCAGAAGGCTGAAAGTAGGATCCTTGAGCCTGAGGCATCGCCAATGATCCATAGCGTAGACTTGACATTCCACCTTGGTATTGTTAGGGGAGGATTTTCTAACAATTAGTGATCCTTACTTGTTATCCTAATTAATGATCCTTACTTCTGTGACAGATAGTGATCCTCAGAAGAGCTTCAGGATCAGGATCATGGATCACCTTAAGGATCCTCATACTAACGATTGTTTATTTGTGTTTTGTATTACTTCGCAGGAGTAATAAGCATGACTTGGTCTTGGCAACGGTACTAAAGAATATTCCACGGGTATTTCGCACACGATTTACCTGAAATGGACGTTGTGGAGAACGTGGGAGCTTGGCACAAAAGTCGGATAGTTAGTTATTGTAGTTAACTTCTATTTTAAAAGGAGTAACGAGCTAGAATTAGAACACTTAGCCATTTTTCAGCTACACACACTCTCATATACTCGCACTCTTGAAGCTCTCGACGAACACTCATTAGTTTTCACTCACTTTTACACATTTCACGATAGTGATCCTTGTACCTAGCTCGTTACTATCCGAAGTTGTAAACATTTATTGATTTATTTGAGCTTGGTGATCGGTAGTTTCCATCACCCGGGGTTTTTTGTGCCGGAGATCAACTCTTGATCAAGGGCTTTTTCCCCGTATAAATCCTTGTGTCATTTGTGCAATTTACATTGAAGTGATCCTTGTCATTGTTCTACATTATTAGCATCATACCCCACAATAGAGAGTTTGGTTGCAATATCCTCATCAGATTTTTTGACCAAAACAGTTTGGCCCCCACCGTGGGGCAATTGGTGCTTCATCCTTAGAAAAATTCGCATTTCTGTGCTCATTTCAGTTCACTACAACCAAGCAAATGGCTTCCTCAGCGAAGAATGCTTCAAATTTGATGCCCTCATTCACTTCTTCACAAGGCGTTCCCCCTTTGCCTCCACCACCTTCTGGATCCCAGAAGAATGCTGAGAATGCTGCGAAGAAACCAACTCCCATTTTCTCAAAACCTCCAACTTCTTCTGCTTCTTACACTCCCACTACTAGTGACATGTTTACTTTGATTTTGCAGATGAAGGATCAGATACGGCAACAGGATAAGACCAATGAAAGGATTCTCAAAGAAATCAGAGATCTCAAGAAGCAAAAGAAAACGGCAGAGGATCATTCCCCACTGATGCCCAGATCTTTGAATTTTGACACTCCGGTGATTACTTCTCAGCCGTCAGTGGTTCCAGATGTTCAATATGTGGGTGGACCGAAAGGAGTGCACTACGGAACAACAACAGTGACCCAGGCATCAGGTTCATATTTCCAGCCAGCGGGATCCTATCCTCAGCATATGGGATCCCCCACGAATTCAGGAGGATATTCAGGAGCGCAGCAGGTTCAAGGATCCTCCTTTGTTCCAGGATCATCCCAGGTTCAAGGATCCTCCTTTGTTCCAGGATCATCCCAGGTTCAAGGATCCTCCTTTGTTCCAGGATCATCCCACGTTCAAGGATCCTCCTTTGTTCCAGGATCGTCCCAGTTTCAGGGATCCTTCCAGATGCCAGGATCCTTGAGGAGTTTGCAAACAGGAAGTTCAGATGTCCATCAGGGAGATTTTATTCCAATGCAGACCAATGCTTCTATTGGTCCCTCGATCATTCCAGAGCCCCAACAATATGGATTAACATCCATTCTTCCTAATTTGAATCCAATGGGAGGTAACACTTTTAATAATTCTTATACTACTAACCATGGTCTTATGCAGGATCCAGGTATCAATCATGCCATGGCCAGAGAATTGCAAAAGCTAAAGGATATGATATCAAGTGTTCCAGGAGTGGTCAAACCTATCCCAGAGATTGCAGATGGGAGCCACAAGATATCTCGTTTTGCACCACCAATTCGTGATGCTGAGATACCCAAGAGGTTCCATGTGCCAACAATGAAGCTGTATGAGGGTTCGACGGATCCTGAAGAACACATAGCACAATACAGGGAGAGGATGGAGATCAATCCAATCCCAGAAAGGTTAAAGGAAGCGTGCCTGTGCAAGGGATTCGGATCCACTCTTACTGGATCAGCTCTCAAATGGCTGCTAAGTCTTCCCCCCTACTCTATTACCTCATTTGCTAATCTAGTTAACCTGTTTAATAATCAGTTTTCTTGTAGTAGAAAATTTGAACGATTAACTAGTGATCTATATAGGATAACCCAGGGTCATAATGAATCATTAAGGGATTACATTACCAAATTCAGTAAAGAATCCTTAGACATTCCCAACTTAGATATAGCTACGGCTGTTGAGGCCTTCAAAATGGGATTGCTTAGGGATTCGTCTTTCTATGATGATCTTGTTATGACACCATGCAGGAACTTAGATGAGGTAAGAACCCGAGCACTTAGGTTCATTCGGCTAGAGGATGACAAGAGGATCCAGGAGAGGTTAGCATGATCCTCAAAGCAGGATAAGCAAGGATCCTCATTCAGGAACAACAAATTCAGATCCTACAACAGATCTGATAATCAGAACGTGCACTCTGTTGATCAAGAAGAGGATGATGAGGATTATCCTCCAATTTCTGAATATTGCTTTAGTGTTGATAACAATGAACTAATCCTTGCTATGCAGAACCTAGGTGATAAAGCTAGATGGCCGAGAAAGAATGATAGGCCGGCTGCAACTAAGGATAAGTCAAAGTGGTGTGCATATCATGAAGATTTTGGGCACCTCACAGAAGAATGCATTGCATTAAGAAAGGAAATTGGATACTTGTTGAGCAAGGGGCATCTAAAAGAGTTGTTGGGAAGAAAAAAGTCAAGGACTCAGGATCCTGAAAGGATCCCTGAGAAGGCTCCAGCTCCTCCAGCAGATGCACAAGTGATAAACTTTATTTCTGGAGGATCCGACATTTGTGGCACATCCTTCTCAGCAGCTAAAAGTCATGCAAAGGAAACTAAAATGGATAATGGAGAAAGACCAGTTCGAACATCAAGTGTCTTCGAAGGAAAAGTCATAACCTTTGATGAAGAGGATCGTGTTGATATCCAGGATCCTCATCACGATGGTTTGGTTATTACTCTTTTCATATCTAACCATTTTGTCCGCAGGATCCTTATAGACGGAGGAAGTTCAGTGAACATTATCCAGCTTGATGTTCTAAAGAAGATGGGTATCCCTGAATCAGAGATCATACCAAGATCCTCCGTGCTCGTGGGATTTAGTGGCGAAACTAAGAACACCCTGGGGGACATTAAACTCCCGATATATATTGAAGGCTTACACTCTTATCAAAAATTTTGTGTTATTGACTGTTTATCTTGTTGTAACGTTATCCTTGGCAGGCCCTGGATACACGATATGAAAGCAGTCCCATCTACTTACCATCAATGTGTGAAGCTCCCTAGTCCTTGGGGAATAGTAAAGATTGATAGTGATCAGCAGGAGGCTAAGAATTGCTACACTTCATCGATGAAACCAGCTTCGAAGTCAAGGGAGCAATAGCAATCAAGGTATCCTCCGAGGAATGTCTTGGAGGCCAGAGAGCAGGATGTGGTAGAAATCCTCATGGATCCTGATGATCCTGAATCCAAAATCTATATCGGATCAGGGATCCTTGGCGAAATGAAAGAAGACCTCGTATCCTTCCTCAAAAGGAGAAAGACTACCTTTGCATGGAAACACGAAGACATGACTGATATATCCAAAGATGTTATCACTCATAAACTCGGCATTGACAGATCCTTCAAACCAATCCATCAAAGGAGAAGAAAGTTTGCACCGGAAAGGAATGCCATTATCCAAGAAGAGGTAGAGAAATTGCTCCGGGCAGGTATGATTAGAGAGGTCAAGTATCCAAGATGGTTGGCCAATGTGGTTGTTGTTCAAAAGAAAAACGGAAAGTGGAGGGTATGTGTCGATTTTACCGATTTAAATAAGGCATGTCCCAAGGATCCTTTCCCTTTACCCCACATTGACTCCATGGTGGATGCAACTGCGGGTCATGAACTGTTAACTTTTATGGATGCTTCATCTGGATTCCAACAAATCCAAATGGAACCATCCGACCAAGAGGATACAGCCTTCATGACTCCAACTGGTATATACTGCTATATTGCTATGCCGTTCGGATTGAGAAATGCAGGTGCAACATATCAAAGGCTGGTGAATATGATGTTCAAGGATCAGATTGGACAAACTATGGAGGTTTACATAGATGATATGGTGGTAAAATCCTTAAAAGCTGAGGATCACCTAAGAGACTTGGAGGAAGCATTCGATATCCTTGACAAATATAACATGAAACTTAATCCTTCAAAATGTCACTTTGGTGTTAAAGCAGGTAAATTCTTAGGATATATGGTGACAAAGAGAGGCATTGAAGCTAGCCCGGAACAAATCAAAGCAATAGTGAACATCAAATCTCCGGCCAATGCTAAGGATGTTCAAAGGCTAACAGGAAGGATAGCAGCCTTGAACAGATTTATATCCAAGTCCTCCGAGAAGTGTAAAGAATTCTATGATATCCTAAGGAAGAACAAGAAATTTGAATGGACGGAGAAGCATGAAAATGCTTTAAAAGCCCTCAAAGATTACCTATCCTCGGCCCCGTCTTTGATGAAACCAGAAAAAGGTGATGTGTTATCCTTGTATCTTGCAGTATCCTCAAAAGCAGTAAGTGCTGTCCTTGTTAAGGATCATCAAGGTACACAACATCCTGTCTATTATGTAAGTAAAAGTTTACTTGATGCCGAATCCAGGTACTCACACCTTAAAAAGCTTATTCTTGCATTAATTATGGCATCTACCAAGTTAAGACATTATTTTGAAACTCATGTTATCATTGTTAAAACTAATTTTCCAATTAAGAATGTCCTCAGGAAACCAGAGATGTCAGGAAGGATGGCTAAGTGGGCAGTGAAGCTGAGTGCATATGATATAAGATATGAGCCTAGGACAGCCATCAAATCCCAAGCATTAGCCGACTTTGTGGCTAATTTCAGTAGTGATTTACAAGAAGAAGCTGAGCTAGAAGTCCAGCAGCTAGAAGAGACCAAGGATCCTTGGATACTTTATACTGATGGATCCTCAAATGTCAATGGCACAGGGCTTGGAATACTACTAAAATCGCCACAGGGGGACATAATACCCCATTCTATAGCTTGTGAGTTCCAAACCACTAACAATGAGGCTGAATATGAAGCCTTAATTGCTGGTTTGCAAATTGCAAAGCATATGGGGATCAGGTATCTTGAGGTACACGTAGATTATTTATTGATTACAAACCACTTTAATGGATCATATTCTGTTAAAGGTGAAAAGCTAACCAAGTATTTGGAGATAGTCAAAAGTTTGGCACTCTCTTTTGTTTCCTTTAGTTTGTCACAGGTACCAAGGGAAGAAAATACAGAAGCTGATGCATTGGCTAACTTAGGATCATCCTTGAAGATCCCGGAGGATGTCAAGATTCCAATTATCCATATCCTGACCCCGGCTATCGAGGATCACGAGGCTATGGAGATAGGAAATGATTCTGCAATTATCCCTTGTGAGGATACTCAATCCCATTCAGGATCAGGATCATGGATCTCACCAATTATGAGATACTTACAACATGGAGAGATTCCTACAGGAGAAAACCCTAGGGCTTTCAAATCTAAGGTATCTCAATTAACAATTATGAATAATGTGTTGTATAGACGATCTCTTGCAGGACCATACTTAAGATGCATTGAGGATCCTGAAGTTCAGGAAGTTTTAAAGGACTTCCATGAAGGAGATTGTGGAAACCACACTGGGGGCAGGGCATTATTCTCAAGGATCCTGAGGACAGGATACTACTGGCCAACCATGAAGAAGGATGCTGTGGAGTATGCCAGAAGATGTGATCCTTGCCAGAGACACAGCAATATCCTTCATCAACCAGCTGAATTATTGCATCCTATATCCTCCTCTTGGCCGTTTATGAGATGGGGTATGGATATAGTTGGTAAGCTCCCTAAGGCACCTGGTGGAAAAGTATTCATGCTAGCTATGACTGATTACTTCTCCAAGTGGATAGAGGCTGAAGCTTTTGCCCAAGTCAGAGAAAAGGAAGTTATATCCTTCATTAAAAGAAATATTATAACTAGATTTGGAATTCCTTCTGAGATTATATGTGATAATGGTTCCCAATTTATTGGGGGCAGAACCACTAACTTTTGTGACAGCTGGGGGATTAAGATGATAACATCAACACCAGTCCACCGACAAGCTAATGGCCAAGCAGAATCATCTAACAAGATCATCATCAACAATTTGAAGAAGAAGCTTGGATCCAAGAAAGGGAAATGGGCAGAAGAACTACCCTATGTGCTCTGGGCTGACAGGACAACCCCTAAGAATGCTACTGGTCAAACACCATTCTCTTTGGTGTTTGGGGCAGAATCAGTAATCCCAACAGAAATGGTGGTCCCAACTGCTAGAACAAGTACTCGTGATCCTGAGGAAAATAATGAAAACTTGGCTCAAGACCTGGATACTATTGAAGAAATCAGGAATATGGCTAGGATAAGGATGGCCAGTTATCAGCAAAGAATGGCTGGTGCTTACAACAAAAATGTCAGGATCAGGAGGTTTCAAGTTGGAGACATGGTATTAAAGAAAGCATTTCAGAATACCACCAATCCTGCTGATGGAAAGTTAGCTCCAAAATGGGAAGGGCTTTATTTGATTGAAGCTGAAGCAGGAAAGGGGGCATATAAATTGCTAACCATGGAAGGTGATTTGCTACCAAGAGCTTGAAATGCTGTCCACTTGAAGAAATATTTCATGTGAGCAGGATCCTCATGGCAGAGGTGATCCTAGCGAAAGGGATATCCTTAAAGGATCCTCAAAGTATTGGTGATCCTTATGTAGGTAATATCCTAAACTTAAACTATTTTATTTCTTTATTTCCTCATAAGGATAAGGATCATGTATCCTTTATCCGTCTCTCACGTGAGTTTAAGTTTTGAAAGTTCAGGTATCCTTAGCATAACATTGGTTATCCACTGAAGCAATCCGTTCCTTGGGTTTAACCTCAGTTATTTGGGCTTGACCCCAGTTCCGCCTGTAGCGCACGATGATCCTAGTGTAGTTCAAGGCTTTGGGACCAGTACTCGTTTTAGGGGCTGATAATTCCATTGTTCTGGCTATGCCTAGGATCCTACGTATAATGGTAGACGTACCATACATCCGTTCACAAGGTTTCTAACGTTTTCACGTTAGCTAAGGTTTCTAACGTTTTCACGTTAGCTAAGGTTTTGGCATTTTCATGCCACTAAGTTTGGATAGTCGCCAGTTAGGGCCATACTCCAGTTTACATACGATCCTTGGGCTTGTCCCCAGTTATCCTTGGGCTTGTCCCCAGTTACTAACTCTTATATTATATTGGCTTAGTCCCAAGTTATGCTCTATTTCAGGTTCTTGAAGATAGGCAACTAGGGATCCTTGATCCTTACTTTATTCTAAGATTTATCTTATAGTTATCCTTATTAAGGTTAGGATCCTAACTTGGATCCTCAGGTATGATCCTTAACTATTTTTAATTCTATTCGTTATTTATTTGAATAACCCTTATATTTGACAACTGAACTTATGATTTTTAAACCATATCACTTTTTAGAACTTATCGGTTATGGGATATGTGATCCTTGATCATGTCCTAAACTTTCCGTATATCTTTTCTGATTTTTTAAGGCTTGATAAGTATAAACAAAACGAATATTACAACAGTTGGAAAGTAAGACTTTATAAAGGATAACAACACAAGATAAGCGACAAAAGGTTAAATTTTTATTTATTAACAAAAGACTAACCCCTTAAGGTTGTCAAAATTGCCAACCCACATTTCTACCAGCAAAATGTGGCCCGTCCACATGGGTTGGCAAAGGGTGTCCATTGTTTACGGGTCTTTGTAGTGCAGAAAATAAAAGACGGAAGGATAACAAGTGGCTTCATCCCCCAAACAAAGGATCCATCCACCACCCATTATCCTGCTTATTGTCCACAGGATCATACATGATCCTTAATCCTAAAACCTATTGTTCAAAGTACAAACCATGAAATTGTTTTAAACATCACAACCACAAGAAACAAACTACCACCAGATTTAAAAATTGTGCTCCGGCTACGTCTAGAAATGTCCTTCATCGCCCAATCATGCAGCCTAAGCCTTCGCTGCATTGTCACCTCCAGCTCCACTCGTTTCACCACCTTCACCTTTGCCTCCAGCTTCGATTGTCAGGATCTCTTCAACCTCCTCAGCCTCCTCATCGTCCAGTTCAGCAAGCCTTGCCTTCCAACCTTCAATATCCCAGGTGCTCTTGTCAAAAGCAGGATCCTGAGCTTCCAAGGCCATTTGAAGCTTGGTCTTGTACATTGTAATGGCGGCAGAAATTTTGGCATCTTCAGTGATCTCACTCTTCTCATAGTCAACATTAACCAGCACCTTGGCCATCTGCTGTTTGGTATCCCGGACTTCCTTCTGAAGATCGGCAATTGTGAGATCCTTCAACACCGCAACCTGCTGAAGATCAGCAATCTTCCTATCCTGATCCTCAACGTGGCCTACATAGTCCTCAATCTCGGCGAATTTCTGTAAAAAGGATAGGGCCAGGATCAAGAAATAAGCAGGATATACCGGCAGGATATACCAGCAGGATATGTCAACAGGATATACGAGCAAAGACATTGATCCTCACCTCATTAAAGTACTCAAGGAATTGATGACGGATCAGAGGCAGACCCTGCAGATCCCCAGCTTCAGAGGCTTTTCTCTTCTTGATTGCCTTCCCTTTGAGGGGTGCTTTGGGGACCGAAGCTGTCGGACTAGTGGGAGCTTTCCTCTTGGAAGATCTGACAGTGGTGAGATCAGCAACATTGAACTTGGAAGCAGACTTGGTGGATTTTCCAGCACCTACACAATCAAAACAAGATAAGTATCTTTTCTTAGTTCATATTTCACTATTTATTCTTTAAACAAGGATACTTACTTGACATTGTGACAGAGCCTGAGGATACCTCCTGTGAATCTTGGGTTGTTGTCTTGAAAGTTCTTGTTTCAGGATCAAGTTTCTTGAAAGCAAGGAGCCTTTCCTTAGCAGCAGGGGACAGGTTGAGGTGTGACACAGTGATAGCTGCATAACAAGAAAGCAAAAATATAAGTTATCCTTACATCGAAAGGAAGTGCCTAGTGATCCTTCTCAGGATCTTCCATCCTACCATGGGTAGCCCATTTTTTAGGAAGATCCTTTCCATCCTGGATGGAATCTCTCTTGACAAAAAAGAAGCGCCGTTTCCAATTAGCATCATTCTTGGTGGCTTTGAAGATCGGGTGTTCCTCACCGGGTTTACGTTTGAACAAATAACGGTGAGAGCCAAAGGTGGTAAGATCATACAGTTCTCCCAGCTCTGCCATTCCTAGATCTATTCCCTCCTGATCGATGATCCTTTCAAGGGTGTATAAAACCCTCCAAATCATCGGCATGGCTTGAACATAAGAGATGCCGGTTAGTGAAAAGAAAGATTGGGTGAAGGTTGGAAAAGGATAGGAATAGCCTATGGTGAACGGAGTGACGGGGAAAGCAACCCATGTGTCGGAAATATGATCACTCGGGGCATTGGGGTCATAAGGCCTAAACTCGGTGTTCGCCGGGAAACAGTGGCGGATCCTATCTATCTGAGCATCATTGAAGAAACAGCGTTCTTTAATGGAGTCTTCAATAATCCCCTGGCTTTTCGGAGGACTGTTCTTTGGGTGATCCTTGGCCGGAGAACTTCGGAGCAACATTTTCGAAGTGACGGAGATAAAGAAAGAAAAACAGAGTAAGAGAGGAAGAAAGAGGAGAAAGAAATACCTGGTTGATCGTCGACTGAGAATTTAAAGGGAGTTTCTTTCGAATTTGAATGCATAATGATCCTATCTATATCTCTATTTATAATTATGATTATGCAGGATTGTCACTTCCGTGACGTCATCATCGCAACGGCTAGTTCTATTTTAACGGCTATTTATCCGTTAGTTAGTTGCGGATAAAATCAAGAAAATATAACTCGCTAATTTTACAATTTACTCCTTATATTTTGGGGGCAATTGTTAGGGGAGGATTTTCTAACAATTAGTGATCCTTATTCGTTATCCTAATTAGTGATCCTTACTTCTGTGACAGGTGGTGATCCTCAGAGGAGCTTCAGGATCATGGATCACTTTAAGGATCCTCGTACTGACGATTGTTTACTTATGTTTTGTAGCATCTCGCAGGTATAACAAGCTTGACCAAGTCTTGGCGACATTCCTGGAGAATATTCCCAAACTATTCTGCACGTGCTTGACCAAAAATAGACGTTGTGGAGAACGTGGAGGCATGGCACGAAAGTCGGATATAGTTTGGTAGTTGGATTTCTATTTTAAAAGGGGTAACGAGCTAGTAGAGAGACACTTAGCCATTTTTGCAGCTACACACACTCTTATACTCGCACACTTGAAGCTCTCGACGAACACACATTCATTTTTACTCACTTATACACATTTCACGATAGAGATCCTTGTACCTAGCTTGTTACTATCCGAAGTTGTAAACATTTAATCATTTATTTGAGCTTGGTGATCGGTAGTTTCCATCACCCGGGGTTTTTTGTACCGGAGATCAACTCTTGATCAAGGGCTTTTTCCCCGTATAAATCCTAGTGTTGTTTGTGCAAATCTATATTGAAGTGATCCTCATCGCTATTACATATTCTAAGCATCATTCCCCGAAACAAAGAGTTTGGTTGCATATCATAAACAGAATTTTTGACCAAAACACCAGTATACATCGGAGCTGAAGATCTTAGAGGGTACTCCATGGATCCTTGAACCTGCGATGAGGATCCCTGAACCTGTGATGAGGATCACGAATATTGAGGGTAGGATCCTTGAACTGACAGCGTCCCCATGTATCCTCCAGAACTAGAGAAGGATCTTTGATGCTGGAAAGAGGATCCTTGAGGCTGAAGAGAGGATCCTGAAGGCTGGATGTAGGATCCTTGAGCCTGTGTCATTGTTGATGATCCATAGTGCATACTTGATGATCCTCCATGGTACTGGAAACCTGATGCCTTAGAATGCTGGATGGTTGTTGCTGGAGTAGTGAAATCCATTGATCTGGGTACCAATGGAGAGTGATCCTTCATTGATCTCTTCATTTTTTTGATTTCATCTCACGAAGGATCCTGTCATTAGTTTTATCATGCTGCTGCATGTAATCCTTGATCTGCAAAATCAAAGAATAAAGATCACTGTTAATAGGAGCAGAAGAAACAGCAGTGGTTGCTTTTGTAAAAATGGGGGTTGTCTTCTTCGTAGCATTCTCAGCATTCTTCTAGGATCCTAAAGAAATAGGAGGTAAAGGTGGAACGCCCTGTGATGAGGTGATTGCCGGCATGGAGCTTGAAATGTTTTTCCCTTGGGAAGCCATGTGGTTGAAGGTAATGAATGGAAATGAATGAAATTAACAAGTTTTTCAAAGATGAAGCACTGATTGCTCCACGGTTATAACACCTCGAAAATTCATGTCCAGTAAAATAAAGATACGTGTCATGTAATGCAAACGTGTTATGGAAACGGATCCAGATAAAGATGTATGGTAAGATTTAAAAACGTCGACATGTTAATTTATACCTCTTAGTGACCTATTAGTAAATCCCTAACCATGATATGATTAATCAACATCTAAATTATGTAAATAAATCTGGCTATCCTAAATAATAAATTGATTATAACCTAAGACATGGATCCAATGTGAATTCTTGGTATTTCCGACATTTAAAAAAACCTTCCACAAAGAGCCAAAATTTGTGTAACTACATGCAAGGCATGCAAGAGCTGAAACCTTCGTCCCCTACTGAAAAGAAGCACAAGATTCGGACTTGTAAGCAATGTAGGAACAAAGCCTAAAAGTTGCAAGATATTTGTCCTCTGATGAAGTCTTACAGACCGTAAAGGTCTAACCTTACGGTCCATAAGGGAGTCGGTTACGGACCGTAAGCTCCAAGTCTTACGGTCCGTAAGACCTGCATCTGGGCGAATTTTTGGACAACTGCGTGTTCAGCCTGTTGCACCGCCTTAAGTGGGTGGTTTTCGAAATCAGGTACTTGGCAACTGGTTTTGGCACTATAGGGACACATGTGGAACATCAGAGAACACCTGTAGACTTAGGTGTGATGATCTTGAAGCATCAAGGCCACTATATAAGAAGAACAAGTTGCAACATATCCACTTTGCTCACTTGGAAAATTTTTCAAGACTTCTCTGGATCTCCTCTAATCAACAAAAAGTCTTCTTAAAGTCCCTAATCATACTTAGGACCTTTGTAAGTGTCCTTAACCCTTCCTAATTCAGTTTAGCTTAGTTAATTAGCTAAAAGTCAAACCGTCGTAATTAAGGTTTGACTTCAAGTTTAATTAAAATTTGTTCAGTCAAATCTCGAATTAAAAGTACCTATAAGTAGGTAATTATGTGGGTAATAAACCCTTAAAAGGGTACTCTCTGATTCCCACTCTAACTAGGTCAATTGTCGGGTCAAACTTGTTATTAAAAAGTCAACAGAATGCTTATTTTCAAATTAATGCATAATTAGCAATGTAGAACCCATACAACCTGTTTTACCACTAATATAACTTAGTAATTAATGTAAGAACATGTCTAAATATGTTCAGCCCGACAATTTTCAGTAGAGACCTGGTTCGGAACCGAAAGTCGCATAATTTGACTTTTGCTTTGACTTTCAGTTCTGACTCGTTTAAGAATGTTTTAGAAATGCCCTAGAGCTTTAATTGGACCAGGTTACATGTTAGTATAACCCTCTGTGATTATACACCTTGGTTCATTAGTTATCCAATTAATATGCATGATTCCGTTAATTGCTTATATGTTGACCATTATGCCCTTTTCACCTTAAAACGTGATTTTTAAGAATGTAAAAGAGTAGAAACCTTAGTTACTGATTTATAAACTTGCACCCAAAATTGGACATCAGTTTGAGGTGTAGGTTGAGAGTTATGTTCATTAGCGTAATTAGAAAGCTTTTTAATAATTAAACGGCATAATTAGCATATAGCCTATTTAAACCCACTTTTTGATATCAAACTTTTTTACCCACTAATGTAATATAATATTTTGAGATTTTTAAAGATTTTTAATTAATTTTAGGCTGAGCATAACATAAGGTTGTAGCTTTAATTCGGTTAATGTCGGTTTTGCCCTTTTTGGCTATAAAATGAGTTTTACAAATCTTTTTGACCCCAAACCTTTTGCTACTGTTTTGTTATGATAAATAAAATATTTTGAGCCTTCTGGAATATTAAAATTATCAGCTTTCCTTTAAAACCCCAGAAATAGCTCAAAATCGCCTTTTTAAGCGTTTTTAACGCATAGTATGTATTAAAACCATTTTAAACATATAAGGTTTGATACCTACTGATATTTTAAGTATATTTTCATACTTTGATAGTAAGCTTAAGTTTTAAACTCAGAACTCTAGTTTTGACCTTTTTAGCCTATGTGAAACTACCAAAATACCCCTAAGGTGTATAGTTTGGTTTTAAATGATAAATTTCACATATATCTAGTACCCTACTGTTATAACTTATTAAATTAAGTATATTTACTAAATAAATCAGACCTGTAACTCAGATTACTAATTAAACTCTTTTATAACCTTTTAAATTACCAAAATGCCCTCACGAGGCATAGTTTGAGTTTAAATCCATTTCTGGCATAATAGGAGATATCTTACTAATGTGTCAACATATTTAAGGCATATTAACTTAGGAAACCTGTATATAACTCATATGGTTACCCGTTACGCCTTTTTCGTGTTCGGTTTGGTTTGGTTTATGTAACTAGTTTGCATAAATCAACCGAAACGGGTCAAACCTTATCATTTTTGTCTCAAAATCCAGAATTTGTTTAGTTTACCCATATCATACAAGTCTTCAAAATTGTCGGGTCTAAATCACATTCCATTCCGATTTTCGCTTAATCGTGTGTTTGAACCGTATCTTCCTTTAAAACTAACCGGTCTAAGCTTAAGCTTAATTAAAGACCCATTAGAAATCTAATAAGTTATTAAAAACATTTGTTCCAGAATAGGAGACCCGGTAAAAGCTACACGCGCTTGCCATTTTTTATTTATACTTGCAAAGGTAAATATTTTTAACTTATTTTCCCTATACGGGCTTGGGGTATGGTATATAAAATACCGCTTGGTCGGGCATTGAATCTTTAATCGGATAGAGGTTAAATCATTGATATGCTCCGTTTGGAAATGTTTGTTTGCTTAAAGCCTTTGGGGGGTTAATGACCATGTCCCGGATATCCTTGGCATCATTTTACGAAATGGCCACGACCTAAGCACGGGGTGTATGCGTACACCCGTCAGTGCCAAAACAAATAATGTGGTGTGTCTATTGATCTTTAACCCGGCACAAACCGGGCTACTGAACGCATAAGAAACATGTAATTCTTTTACAAGATTCTATTCAAATAATTATCCCAAGTTATAAAAAGTTTTGTCTCACGTGCATTCAAATCAATTTTATTAAACTTTTCAAAATGAGTCAGTTAAATTGTATTTACCAGTGTAAACTGACGTATTTTCCCAAAAATGTTAAGTGCAGGTACTACTCGAACTAGGCTGGCTTTCTCCTAGCGTCCACAATAAGTCTCGTAAGCTTGGATGTCAATAAAACTGTTGAACAATATCTCCTTTTTATTTTGATCCGCCTGTGGATCTGTTTCAACTATTTCGTGATATATAATATTACAATTTATTAAAGTTGAAATGAATCTATCTTTGCTTCCGCTGTGCATTTATATATTGTGTTGTTTGACTATGATGATATCAACTACGTCACGATACTCCCCACCGGGCCCACCGGTAATACGTGGAAATATCGGGGTGTGACAACGGTGGGCGGCAAACTATTTTGGTCAAAATCACACAAGGATAGTGTAACCAAATCTGATTTTTGTGAGGTTGGATGCCTGATTAAATGAACGAAAGTATGAATAATGAATGAATGAAAATGATGATGAACACAAGGATTTATACGAGGAAAAGCCCTTGATCAATAAATGATCTCCGGCATAAAAAACCTCAGATAGTAAAAACTATCACTATCAACAATATTGAACAATAAAGATTACAACTTTGGATGATAACAAGCTTGTTACGAAGATTGCTAGTGTGTTTGTGTGTGTAATCGCCAACTGATTGCAGAGAGTTCGAATTGTGTGAATGTGTGTAATTAAGTTACTAAATAGAAAAAAAAATCTAACTAACAAACTATCCGAATTATGTGCTAGCCTCCCCCACGATCACCATAACGGTCATGAAGCTTTTGCACATGCACAAATGTGGAGCATATTCCCCTAGAATCTCGGCAAGACCAAGTCTCCTTCGAATACACCTGCAAAACAAGCTAAAGGATGATGAAAACAATTGTTAGTTTAGAATAATAATGAGGATCCTGGATCCTTAGCCTTCCTGTACCATCTCCTGAGGATCCTTGATCCATACTGAACTGAGGATCCTAACCCAGGCTATACTGAGGATCCGTGATCCATAACTAATAAAATTCTATCCCTTACATCCATTTCCTCATCCGAAAGCTTCTACAATTTCAGGCATAGAAGGTACGAACGGACGTGCAAAGGTTCCTGAAATTTATGCGCAAAAAAGGAACATATCGTGTCTTTTATTAACGCTGGCACCGTCCCCCAAACACCATTTGTATGCAGTCCATTAATCCGATTAGAGCTCACGTTGGCATTCACGATGCTATGAAAAAATGTTGTATTCTCATCCTCGTCTATTGCCCATCTCATGCGCGATTTTTGTTTCAAGTCCATAACTTTGACTTTATCCATCTCCATTATGGCCTTTTTACATTCCGCTCTAGTATCAAGTTCCCGTGGACTCACTAGCCTTTCCTTAGCCTCCAATTCTAGATGCTCTAATTTCTTCATTTTCTCCCTATACTCAACTTCCTTAGCATCCTTATAATTATTTACCTACACCTGACCCGCTTTAATTTTATCGCGAAACCCAAATCTATCGGCACCTCAAATATGAATAGGGATTGCTTGATAAAGTCCAGTATTTTGGGAATTTCAAGCCATGTATTAGAAATCCTACACGGGATAGGACCAAAACCCATCGGGTTTTTTTTCATTAGAATAGGACATTGGTCCGGAACGAAGTTCGAAAGTGCAACAATCGAAGCCTAAAGCCACTTATCTCTAAAACCCCTACACACCAAAAAATGGTCCAGTTTACTCTTATGCAACCCGTTGTCAGAATGAAAAGCGTATTTTCGACCTCCCATGTGATACTCTACCAACTCAACCCCTTGATAAACTGGTTAAAAAAGGTGGCATTCAAAATGACAAAATCGGCCTTCCGCCACTCAGACGATTCACAGACATCGTTAAAATCACAGCCAAAAATCCATAAACCTTGCACCTATCTTCTTAACAAATCCAGTTCACCCCATAATGCCCTCCTGGTAATCGGATCATTGTATGCCTACATTAACCAAGTTGTTGAGTTCCTTTGTTGGTTTTAAGTTCCCTCTCACCACCAGGAACCTCTGATTTTTTATGACATTTGAACCTTCAAACACGAACCCGATGAAAGAAAATAAATTAAGGGTTACAATACAGGCAAACACAAACCTATTAAACAAGTTGGCCTATGCAAGGATAGTTTTAACGATTTTGTTATATATTTTTATTAGTTTTAGATAGGTGGATTTTTTGGCGCACCAAAAGATTTTGTTATATATTTATTATTTACTAATCTAAGGTGAGGCCTAATGAAATATAGATTTTTGATTTTTCTAACGTTGGAATGGTATTGTAGTATTTTTTTAAATCTACATGAAAAATCATCCATTTTAGGAACTATTCGTGTTATGTTTTTACAAACGATTGGTCTAAACTTTTATTTTTTTAATCTTGGGGAACAAAACCATAAAATGGGTAAACCGCCTGGACTATTCTTGTAACTAAATCTATACAAATTGAATTGAGAGTGAGACGCTCCCTAGTTGGAGTTGAGAGTACTCGGCCTAGGTGGAGAGTATTCATGGAATACTCGACCTAGGCGGAGAGTAGTCGAGTATCGGTAGCCTACCATATAACTATTACTCAGGGGGTACTCTGCCTCCGTGACCTTGTTTTACAACGGTGACTACAACTAATATGTTATTTATAGAAGATATAACATAATAAAAATTCAACAAATAACATATTATCTATAAAAATTTTTGAGTAAATTACACTTTTTGTCTTTTATGTTTGTAACGGGTTCCAATGGATGACCTTTAACTTCAATAATTACAGTCACAATCCTTTATTTGGAAAACTCATTACATATTTCGTCCTTTAAGACTAACCAGGTTAAAAAATTTAAGTTAAAAATAAAGATTGGTAGTGACAGTGGAGGTTTTTGGTTGGAGATGCATGTTGGGTTTTGCAGATTCTTAGACAACTTGGAGATTAAGTATTGGGTTTTGCAGATTCTTAGACAACTTGGAGATTAAGTGTTACTGATGGTTTTCTAACAATGATAACAGTTAGAGCTTGCACATTCTGTACATTTGATTCCTTTAAATTCCAATGTAACATTTTACAATTGGCAAATATAAGTATATGTTAGATTTGATGTTTTTGATTTGGGTGGTTCTAATGATCTAAAAGGGAAGGGAGTGGTGGTGATGGTTGGCAACAGATGGTGGTGGTTGGCGGTGGGGTGATGGTGGTGGTCGTAACCGGTGGTGGTGGTGGTTGTTTTAAATTAAAGACATTTTAAATAAAAGCGTGAAATAAACATAATACCCTTAAGTGAATAGACTTTACTTTAAATTTTAACTTGGTTAGTGCTAAAGGACGAAAGATGTAATGAATTTTCCATATAAAGGATTGTCACTGTAATTATTGAAGTTAAAGGTCATCAATTGCAAACTGCTACAAACATAAAGGACAAAAAGTGTAATTTACCCAAAAATTTAAAAATGTTGGTTTTAGTATGGGTTTGGTTTAGTTAACTAGGTTATTTATGTATACATAGCCAAGCCAATAAAAAGGTTATAAAAACGTAACCCAAACAACCAATTTCTCAATGGGTTTGGGTTTTCGATTACTTTGGTTATGGTTCATTTATTTGGTTGTTATGCCCATCTCTAGTCATTGGATGTTTACATGCCCATCTTAGTAACCAATCCACTCAAACCTATCAATCACATGCTTCTATATATCTTTTCAAAAAATCTCGGTTTATTTGGATTACTTTGGTTATCGTTTGTTTATTTGGTTGTTATGTGTCATTAGATGTTTAAATGATTACTAAGTCATCTCTAGTCATTGAACCCATTTGTCTTTGCCTTCCGTGAGCTTAACTTGTTGAAGAACCCTCATGAGAGCTCCCAGCTGCATCAATCCATCCTCAGTGGTGGGATTATGAATCCAGTCCCGTTTCCATAAAGCCATCCCACCTGCGAATGCCACAAATGAGGAAACCAACCCGCCTTTGTTAGACGCCTTTCTATATACTAGAGGAAAGATATCTTTGAGCACCATGATTCCTACCCAATCATCTGTCACACCCCGATATTTTCATGTATTACCGGTGGGCCCGGTGGGGAGTATCATGACGTAGTTGATACGTAGTTGATATCATCATAGTCAATTTATCACAGTTTAATGCACAGCGGAAGTCTAAAAGTAAAAGTATTACAAACCGAATAAAAGTAACATGAGTATTAAAGACGGAATGTAAAAGGATCCACAGGCGGATCAAAACAAAGGAAATATTGTTCAACAGATTTTAAAGTGATAAAACTTGCAAGACTCTTTATTTATTCACTCAGGAGTAGCCAGCCTATTTCGCATAGTACCCGTACTTAACCTTTTGGAAAATACGTCAGTTTACACGGGTAAATACAATTAACCGACTCTTTTGAAAATATATAAGAAAATTGATTTAAATGCACAAGGCACAAATAATATTTTATAACTTGGGACAATTATATAAAAATAATCTTGTATACAGATTTATATGTTTGTCGTCCGTCAGGTCCGGTTATAAGAGCCGGATAAGATTAACTGACACACCACAGGTATAATGCCCACAAGGAAAACTCCTTATTGTGGGATACCTTTTATACATACGCAACTGTCAGGTGTATGCCTATACCCGTGCTTAAGTCGTGGCCATTTCAATGAATGAGCCGAGGATATCCAGGACATGGTCATTACCCCCCCCCCCCCCAAAGGCATTGCACCAAACAAAACAGATTAAAACAGGTTATGTAAATATATTAATCACAATCCGATTTGAATAACTACACACCCGACCAAGCGATATTATTATAATACCGTATCCCAAGCCCGTATAATGGAAAATAAGTTAAAAGTATTTACCTGAGCAAAATATACAAATTTATCTCAGCCGTATACAATCAGCAAGTGCAAATATCTTTTACTAGGCTCCTAAATCTGGAATGAAGGTTTTAATAATCTATTAGATTCCTAACGGGTCTTACTTAAGTTTAAACTTAGACCGGTTAGTTTTAAAGAAAGGTTTACGGTTCAAAACGCAAGATTAAGCGAAGACCGGATTAGTATGTGATTTAGACCCGAAAATTATGAAGACTTGTATAATATGGGTAAACTAAACACATTCTGGATTTTGAAGCAAAAATGATAAGGTTTGACCCGTTTTGGTCAATTTATGCAAACTAGTCACATAAACCGTACCGAACGCGAAAAATGCATAACGGGTAACCAAAAGTCATGTACAGGTTTCACAAGTTAATATGCCTTAAATATATTGTGATATCAGTAGGATACATTCCATTATGCCCAAAACGGATTTAAAACCAATTCAAGCCCCGTAGGGGTATTTTGGTCATTTTTAAGATTATAAAAGAGGTTAAATAATAACCTGAGGTTCTGGTCTAAAATGATCAGTAAAAATACTTATTTTTGCAAGTCATATCAGTATGGTATTGCATATATGTGAAATTTATCATTTATAACCAAACTATGCACCGTATGTGCATTTTGGTCATTTCACACAAGCTTTAAAGGTCAAATTTGGAAATCTGAGTTCAAAACTTTTACTTACTGTTAAAGTATAAAAATTTACTTATAATATCAGTAGGTAATAAGTCTTACGTGTCAAAAATAGTTTTAACCCATACTATGTGTTTAAAAAGCGTAAAAAGTGGGTTTTAGGCGATTTTCAGGTTATATAAGGAAAGCTGAGATTTTTAACAGTCCAGAAGGCTTAAAATATTTTACTTAACATATGAATTCAGTAGTAAAAGATTTGGTATCAAAATGTTATATAAAACTCATTTTATATGCAAAAAGGTTATAATCGTCAATTACCGAATCAAAACAAGAACCCCATGTTATGATCAGTTTAAAAATTAATAAAATCTCCAAAAAATCCCAAAATATTATATTACATCAGTGGGTAAAAGGTTTGGTGTCAAAATTTGGGTTTAAATAGGATTTTTGTTGAAAATGCCGTTTAATTAATAAAAAGGCTTCAATTTACGATATTGAGCATATCTCCTAATTTAGACCACAAACTGATGTCAAACTTTTATGACATGTTTATAAATCAGTAACAAAGGTTTTTGTTCTCACACATTTTCAAAAATCTCGTTTTTTCACCAAAAGGGCAATATTGTCAACATTTAAGCAATTAACGAAAACATGCAAATGAATCGGATTACTAAAGAACCATATTGAATAATCTCAGAGGGTTATACTTACATGTAATATGGTCCTAATGGAGCCCTAAGGCATATCAAAACTAAGCTAAATCGGGTCAGAACTGAAAGTCAAAGCAAAAATCTACTTTTGCGACTTTCGGTTCCGAACCGAGCCTAAACTCATAATTGTCGGGTTGAACATGCCTAGACATGTTCTTACATTAATTACCAATGTTAGTGCACTATGTCTGTCGACTTCGTCTTGTATCGAGTCGTGTAACAAGATAGGATAAACCAGTGCTCGGGATGCTAGAAACTGAGTTTTGTGTGTGTGTTCGCTATTTCGCACGAAATAGCCAAAGGCTATTTCGCACGAAATGACCAGTGGGTATTTCGCACGAAATCACCTTTGGCTATTCCGTGCGAAATCATATGCCTATATATAGAGGGGCATGGTTTGTCATTTGCAACTTTTTTGATTCGGTAGCGAAGCTCTGTCGGTTTGTCTCCAGGTGCTGTAATACTATTAGATCAATATAAAGAGACATTTAAATTGAACCAAGCTGTTATCAAGTCCGTTTCTCTGAATTCCGCCTTTGATTCGTTTTCAAACTCTTCTGAACGACTCATTCAGGTCGCACAACGATCCTACAAGTGGTATCAGAGCTCAGGAGGAAGAGTTCATACAGTTTCAGATTGATTTCATCATAAAATCTGTAAATCTGTCTTCTATATCTTCTTTTTCAAATTTAATAACTTTTCACGGTCAAAATGGATTGAATTTCACATATATCACGTAAAACACAGTTTTAACAAATCCTTGAAAGTTTCAGATCATAATTCGACCTATTACTGGATTAATTGGACAAAAATTGGACCGATATGATGACGTCATCACTATTTCGCACGAAATACACATCTCTATTTCGCACGGAATCAACATTCTGATCTCTATTTTGCACGGAATCAACTTTGTGGAGATCATTTCGCACGAAATCAACAAATTGTTATTTAATACGAAATCAATAAATCATTTCGCACGAAAAGACTGATTTCGCTTGAAAGTAGCTATTTCGTTTGAAAGAGCCATTCTGCGCCAAAGTGTTATTTCGCATCAAAATCATTTCGCACCAATTGTGTACCAGTTCAATTCAGTTAATTGTCAAGTGTCTTAAACTAATTTTGTTCGTCTGTTTGTTTGTCTCCAGGAAATTTTAGAAGATCAAATCATGGCTGAAGAATTTTACAACACGTTTTACAACGCATTTACATCCGAGTCGTCCGAAACCTCAACTGTTACACCAAAAGCTATAACAAAAGCGATCAATGAAAACATCAAATATTATAATTTCTATGGAACACATTCAAAACCACCAACGCTCGAAAGCATTGAAGACTACACTTGGTGGAAAGAACGGTTCATCAACTAGGCAAAAGGTTACGCTAATGAAAGTTGGTTTTGTTTGGAATTTGGTTATAGTAGACCGGTTGATGATAAAGGAGAAGAAACCCCGCTCAAAAGCTTATTAGTAGAAGATAAAATAGAATTCTCAGCTGAACAGAGAATGATTGCTTTAATTCAATCATCAATTAGAAATGACCTATTTGCTTTACTTCAACATGATGGGTCATCAAAATCAGTCTGGGAAGCTTTACGGGTAAAAGCTGAGGGGGGTAAACAAATCAAGAAAAATAAAATTGCATTATTGAAGAAAGAATTTGATTTGTTTGATAGCTTGAAAGGTGAATCAGTAAGACAAATAATAGAAAGATTTGGTCATTTAAAAATTGAACTTTATTGTTTTGGAATTATCAAAACTCGAGAAGAAATAATCGATAAAATCATAGAAGCGTTACCATGAGCTGATCAGTGGTAAACGTTTGTGTTCATATTGAAAAATGATGTGTTATATGATACAATTTCTCTTGATGTCTTGATAGAAAAAATTGAAAGTCATGAACTGGAGTTGCAGAAGCAAAACAAGATGAGTAGTTCTTCACATCAACAAAATGTGGGTCTTTATTACAAAGGTAACATACCTTCGGTGAAAGTTGGTGATTCACCAAAGACAGCATTCAGTGGTGAGAGGATAAAAGAACCACAGAAAAGCTCATCAAGTTACAATCCAGGATACCATTCATCTTCTTCAAAAGCAAATACTGAAGAATCTGAAGAAGTTCTATGTAACATCGCTCTTAAACTGAATAATTCTCCGGCAATGAGCATTAATGCAGCAAAACAGCAAATGAGTTTCCTTGCATCTGTTCTGGAATCATATGAAGGTCTAGTTGCTGGCAAAATTGGAAATTCTGAATTGACCAAAGAAAACTATGACCAAATTAATCCGGAAGAAATGGAACTCATAGACATTCGCTGGTGTTTGGCAAGTTGCATCCGCAGAGCTCAGAGATACATGGAGATTACTGGAAAACAGACAATCGGTGGTCCATCAACGAAATTGGGATTTGATAAATCCAAAGTGACTTGTTTCAAGTCAAACAAAAAGGTTATTTCAAGAGAGAATGTAACAATTCTGCAGTTGATGGAAATGCAAACCCGTTCAATGATGATTATTATCGTAAGGCGATCTACCACCGAAGCAAAGAAGAGCCGAAAATGATCGAAAATAATCCCAAAGAGAAGTCAAGAGCATGTGCTGTAATTCATCATGATGAAGGGTATGATTGGAGTGAAATTCTTCCAGTAGAAGATCGTGTTGAAACAGCTCATGGCAAAACAACTTCAAAAAGCAAACATTATGTTTTTGTTGCTGAAATTAAAGAGAAAAACCAGAGAAGAGATTCTAGACGAGAAAACATACAGAGAAAGAAACATTGCGTGGAACAGAATTAATGAAATGCAAGAAGAGTATGAAAATGCTGTAAGCAACACGAGATGGGACAAGAAGAGAGAATACTACGTAAACAGAAACGGTGAACCTGTTGTTCCCAAGAAAGACATAATTTTTGATGATGTTCTTTTAGAAATCCTTCGATCTGTCGAATACTATACAAATGTTGGAAAAGATAAAACATATGTGAAAAGGTTTCAAAAACTTCTTAGAGATGTTATGACTTCAAGTCTGAGGAAAAGGGATGAAGAGAGAATGAAGAATAATGTTGATGAGATGGTGAATGATTTGAAGAAGATAGCTGAAGAAGTTAAAGTTGAAAATGTGAAGATTGCTAAGGAATAGAAGGTAGAAGAAAAAGAAGTTTTGAAAGAAGCTGTTACTGAAGAACAGCAGGTTGAAAAAGCTGACAAGAAGCTTGAAAGTTCGGTTGAAGTGAAGGATGAGTTTTTGAAGGTTACTGGTGATGTTGGTGGTGATGCTGGTGATGAGAAAAAGAATGATACTGATCAGAAACAGATGGAAGCAAACACCGGAGTGCCAATCACTAAGGTAAATTCTGATTCTGAAATCTTAAATGAAACTGTTGAACAATGCAAGAAATGCATGGAAACGTGCAGAGCTTGTATTGAAAAAGACGAAAAGTTCAGAACAAGAGATCTTGAATTCACCAAAATCGAAGAAGTTTTCAAAAATAAATACAAAGAAATGTTAGAAAATGAAAAAGTTTTAAAAGATAATGATGAAAAACTTTCAGAAAATTGTAAAAAATTAGAAAAAAGAAAATGAGATTTAGAAAGAAAATGTTTTGAAAAAGACAGAAGAATGTGATCAAAAAGAAAATGCTTTTCAAGAAATGAAAAAAGAATATGATTCAATAAAATTGGCTTATCACATTACTAAAGAGTCATATGAAGATGTGAAAAGTCAAATGAAACTTGTTCAATCGAGATTAAGATACTGTTCTGAAACAACTGATATGTTTAAGCGACAGTATGAAATAAAGCAACAGGTTGTAAATTCTTACATTTAGGATGTTGCTAAACTTAAACGTCAGATTGCTGATTTATAACAGGATAATAACAAGTTAAAAAGTTATCACTCGTCATCATATGTGCTTGAAAGAATTTTCAACATAAAACCGGATGGGAACAATTCTGAGCAAAACAAGAAAGGAATTGGTTCAGAGTTTCATCAAGTTCCACCAACGGAAAAGTTTATATTTTATGACGATGAAAAGGTCAAAAAAGCTTTCAACATGGTAGATCAAGTGCCAGATAACATTGACGTAACCTATTCCAAATCTGATGATTCTAGTGATTCAGAGGTGGTAGGTAAGGTCGTTGAATGTGTGTTGAAAGAAGAGTTGGTTGAAACAGGTAAATCTGAATTACAGGATGAAAATGAAGGTAATTTTCATGATGAATATCTGAAAAACTCAAAATCTGAGAAAAATTTGAAGGATGATTCAAAATGATTGGTTTATACCATGATAGTATCGGACAAATTATTCTTAGATGTTGTATTCCCGATTCAGAATGTGATTTCAGAAAAGATTGATAAAATTTTCAAAACGGTTGAGATTGAAAAATATGAAATTTCAAAGTTTGCTGGAAAGAGTCACAAAATTTTTTATAACAAACCTGGTTTCAAGAAGAAAAACATGAAGGCTGGGTTGGGTATAAAAGGAAACAAAGTTGGAAAAGAAATGAAATGACAAATTATCAGGCAAAGATGAATTTTGTTCACAGAACAAGTTCCGAAGAAGAGAAAGAACTCCAATTTAGGCGTCAGTCTAATGAAGAGTTCTATGCTCAAAAGAAAAAGCAACAACCACAGGTCAAAGATGTGTCCAAAAGAACATGTTATAAATTTGATCAAACAGGACATCTTGCACGCAAGTGTCCAAATCTGAAACCTGTTGATGTTGACAAAAAGAAGTTTGATAATGTTGAGAAACAAAAATCTGAGGATGTGAAACAAAGGTCAACCAGATTTGATTCAAAACAAACTTGGAGGTACAACACAAATAAGTTTGTTTCGAACCAAACTTGGAAATCAAACCCGAATAGGTTCGATTCTAGACAGACCTGGAATTCTCACACACCCAAATTCAGAACAACGCAAAGTTGGCAAACATCAGTTGATATGACAAAACCCCAACAGTTTTGGAAATCAAATATTGTTCAAAATCGAAATGTTCAAAAAGATTCACATTATTACAAAAGGGGGACTCCAAAAGGTCAAACATGGAGTGTTAAGAAACAAATGACTTCGGTAAATGAAGAAAAAGATGAGGTTAAAATTGACAAAGTCTTTGTACAAAATGACAAAGATTTTCCGAAGTTGAATGAAGCTTATTATGTTGAAATGCCTAAAGTCAAACAGACATGGGCTAAATTGTTCAAGTGATTGAGTAAGTGTAAATGTGCAGGTGCTTCCGAAGAAATTTGAATGTCAACAAGAAGAGTGTCGGAGCAGCCTGGCTCAAGAAGAGGAGGCTACTGGTCCCTGCTACTGTTGAACAAGGAGTTTGTTTGTTTTCTGTATATAAATAAACAATATTTCTAAAAAAAATCCTAAAAAATTGAAAATTTTGAAAAACCAAAAATTTGTTTGTTTTTAAATTTGTCAAAAATCAAAAATTACAAAAATATGTTACTTGAATATGCCGAAACCCTCACGGCGGAACAAACATGATTAATTTCACAAGATTGAAAAATGGTTTTCAAACTGTAAAAAATCAATGGGTTGTAAATCATAGGGGTACATTATATTTTTTGCAAATCAGTGCATGAGAAGCAGAAAATGGATGGCGAGACATAGCTATAAGTGTCGGATTGTCAAATTTTCTTTCAATGATTTTGCATTTTAGGGGGAGTAAGAATATTTCAGAAAATCCAACAACATTAGAAAATTTGCAAAAGCCAAAAACACGATAAAATTGAAAAAGAGTTTTTGTGTAAAAAGAGGAAATGATAGTACATCAGTAGACAGTTACAGTATGCTAAAGAAATGTAATGATTATATAGCGTTAAACGGTCTCTCTAATGATATGCCGATAGGTTTTTATAAATTTAGTAAACTTTTTCGGGATATAAACTTAAATTCAAACTTGCTTGTTTCGTGGGGAACAATACTTGGATATATAGGTAATCCCTGAAATCTCGTTTGAAGGACCCCTCTTTCTGAGATACTAGGTCTTTATGCTTAGTGATATCTGGGGTATTATCCCGGGACTTCTGATAATGTGGAAGCAATGGCCTAGTCCCCGTATAATACTTTCTGCATGCTTGAAATAAAAGCACACCCTCAGCATAAAAAATGATGAAACATCGCAAAATGCTAATCATGTGCTGTTGAAGAAAAGATTCTCTAAAGGGAACACACCTAAAATTGAACCGTCATCTCTCTGATTTTGCGGAAGCAATAGCCTGAGCTCTCACGGTCTCGCATTTAACCCTTTACATATATCATCTAGGTATACTCACCTGTAAGACTGAATATTGGGATCTGGATACGGGAGTATATTCAAGATGTGGGACACATGAATGAGTTTAAGTTCTTAATACACCTAATTCGTATCCTGAATCAGTTGAAATTTGTGTGAAAATTTAAGTGGATCAGTATATCGACAATCTAAGTGAATTGTTTAATTCTTAATGTGTAACAAAGCTCAACAGTACTTGTGACTTGTCAGAAACTGATATGATCCTCAGACTCGAACTCAAACAAAAATATTATCTGTAAATATGTTTGTGAATATTTCTTTACTGCTTTATGTTTCAGAAAATTACAAAAAGATTTTTTATTCTGTTTTATTTTCGACAACCGATGTCTGAGTGCTGAGTTTCAAAATCTGAGTATGCTGATTGTGTTTCTGAAAATAAAACAAGTTCGTTAATTTGAAACTTGATTTTTTAATCAAAAATCAAAAACAGTTTGTGATATCTCCAAGGTCATTAAGTTTGACTTGGATGATTTCCTGTGAGGAAGTTGGATTCTTAGATTGTTAAAATCTGCTAAAGAGCCAGGATATTTGATCCTTGAAATTCAAAACATTGTTATTTATAAATGTTTGAGTGATGCAGATGTGATTCCAGACTACGATCCCGACAGCTGAGACTAAGCGGGAGTCTGAAGACGTGCTCAATGTAAGGGGGAGTTTGTAAGCAGAAAGCAAGGTGTCGATCCCTAAAGCTCGGAAGCTTGACTAAAGGGGGAGCCTGAAAAAAGTGTTTCTAAAAGATGTTAATGTAAGAGCCAGAGTTAGATCCTGGTACAACATTCAAAGATAGAAGCTGATCGAAGAAGATAAAGATTGATGGATGCTTACAGTGTTTGACAATTTGGAAAGAGTGTGAAGACTGATCAAGACTGAAGATGTGTCATGCTAAAGACTCGACACTGAAGACTTCGTCAACATCCAAGGGGGAGTCTGTTAGTGCACTATGTCTGTCGACTTTGTCTTGTATCGAGTCATGTAACAAGATAGGATAAACCAGTGCTCGGGATGCTAGAAACTGAGTTTTGTGTGTGTGTTCGCTATTTCGCACGAAATAGCCAAAGGCTATTTCACACGAAATGACCAGTAGGTATTTCGCACGAAATCACCTGTGGCTATTCCGTGTGAAATCAGATGCCTATATATAGAGGGGCATGGTTTGTCATTTGCAACTTTTCTGATTCGGTAGCGAAGCTCTGCCGTTTTGTCTCCAGGTGCTGTAATACTATTAGATCAATATAAAGAGACATTTAAACTGAATCAAGCTGTTATTAAATCCGTTTCTCTGAATTCCGCCTTTGATTCGGATTCAAACTCTTCTGAACGACTCATTCAGGTCGCATAACGATCCTACAACCAAGTTATATTAGTGTTAAAACAGGTTCCATAACCTCTGCATTGTTAGTTATGCATTTATTTGCAAAGATAGCTTATGTTGACTTTTTAACATTAAGTTTGACCCCACAATTGACCAAGTTAGAGTGGAAATCAGAGGGTGCCCTTTTAAGGGTTCATTACCCACATTAATTACCAACTCATAGCCACTATCAATTCGAAAAATGACTGGACCATTAGTGAATAATCACTAAGTCAAAGCTTAATTACGACGGCTTTGACTTTTGATCATTAAACTAATAAAACTTGAATTAGAGAGGTTAAGAATGCTTACTGAAGTACTTAGCACGAGTAATGATCCTTAGAAAACGACCTTGAGCTCCAGGAGGCTCCCAAGAGTGAGTTATGAGTAAATTTTCAAGTGAATGCAAGAATGGTGCAAACAAGGGCCTTCATATAGGAATTAAAAATTCACAAGATCATTCCAAACAAGCCTACAACTGATTTCTGATGATCCCAGGTGTCCCCTATACATGTAATACTGTTGGCTCAGTCCCTGAAATCGAAAACCACCATGCAATGGCGGTGTAACCTGCTGTACATGCACCTGTCCTTTTTTTCTGCATCTGATAGGCCTTCGCGGCGCACGTAGGACTCTTAAGGAGTCTACGCGGGGCGCGACGCTCCTAGGAAACCGGAAAACAACTTTTTTTTTATTGCAGTATTGGTCCCTGGTCCATAATAAGTTTATATAACTTTTATTTCTTGCATTTAGGACCCCCATAGTTAACTTTTAAGGACCTTGAGTCACAAACTAACTCCGTTAAGCTCCCGGTTAGTCGTACGATCACCTGAAAAGTCTTGTTATCTTCGAAACTCCACAGAATTAATATCCGTTATTCCTGTAAGCAAAATATATAATTATTACAATGCTTTTAGGTTCTTTAAAAGGTTACTCAGAGGTTACTTTCAACATGTTGACACTTTTAACCCCTATGTTTTGCAAGATCCTTATTTTTAACACAAACAACTTTCTAAGTTCGATATTTTATTCATTAAAGAATACGAACGTTGTGTGAGGTCAATCAGAGGCACAAGAATGGCATGTTGACACTTTGGATTCCTTTATTCACATATTTACATTATTTGACAAATTTAGTCCCTCCAGATCAATCCATTATACGTTTAAAGTCCATGACACGTGTCCTTATAATATTGGTCGTGATTTTACGAGGTGTTACATCCTCACCCCCTTAAAAGAAATCTCGACCTCGAGATTTTCTGAAATAAATGAGAGTACTTCTGTTTCATTGTGGATTCAACCTCCCACGTGTATTCTGGGCCACTTCGGGCATCCCATTTAACCTTCACAATCGGTACATGCTTCTTTCGAAGCTTCTTAACCTGTCGATCTTCGATCGACAAAGGTTTTTCAACAAACTTTAAGCTCTCATCTATATGCACATCCTTTTGTGGCATGGCTAGCGATTCATCGACTAGGCATTTCTTTAAGTTGCATATGTGAAATACATTATGGATTCCACTGAGCTCTTCAGGCAGGTTTAGCTTGTAAGCCACTGTTCTGACACATTCGATGATCTCGAATGGTCCTATGTATCTAGGGCTTAACTTTCCCTTCCTGCCAAAACGCATTACCCCTTTCCAGGGTGATACCTTAAGTAACACTTTGTTACCTACCTCGAATTTCAGAGGTTTACGCCTTTTATCTGCGTAGCTTTTCTGCCTATCCCTGGCAGCTTTGAGACGATCGTGTATCTGCACAATCTTATCTCTCGTCTCCAGGACTATATCAGGTCCTGATAGTTGGACATCTCCAACTTCCGCCCAACAAACTGGCGTCCTGCACTTTCTTCCATACAAAGCTTCGAAAGGTGTAGCTTGGATACTCGAATGATAGCTATTATTATACGAAAATTCGATCAACGAAAGATGATCATCCCAACTTCCTCCTAAATCAATAACACAAGCTCGAAGCATATCCTCAAGCGTTTGAATTGTACGCTAGCTTTGACCATCTATCTAAGGATGATATGCAGTGCTGAAGTTTAATCGAGTGCCCAATGATTGCTGAAAACTCTTCCAAAAGTGGGACGTGTATCTAGTATCCCTATCAGAGATAATAGACACTGGCACCCCATGGAGAGATACAATCTCATCCACATACAGCTGAGCTAATTTGTCGGAGCTGTGAGTTTCCTTAATCAGTAGGAAGTGGGCTGACTTGGTCAACCTGTCGACTATAACCCAAATAGTATCATTTCCTCGCTTTGTCTTTGGTAGCTTAGTGATGAAATCCATAGTTACCATTTTCCACTTCCAGGTGGGAAGTTCAGGCTGTTGTAGCAAGCCTGACGGCTTCTGGTGTTTGGCTTTAACTTGGGCGCATGTCAGACATTTAGCCACAAAAGTGGCTATAGACTTTTTCAAGCCTATCCACAAATAATTTGCCTTTAAATCCTGGTACATCTTATCACATCCAGGATGAACAAAATATTTGGAGCTATGGGCTTCTTGAAGAATCACATCCCTAAGTCCTCCATAAATTAGAACCCATAATCGTCCATTCAATCTTAGGATTCCATCCTTGCCATACGATAACTGTTCAGCAGTTACGCCCAGCTTTTCATTTGGATAGTTAGCTTCTAATACAGCCTCCTTCTGAGTGGCTAACAATCTTTCATTCAGGCTGTTCTTTAATTCAATGCTCTTGGCATTGATTCTAATGGGCTTAACCCTCTCCTTTCTACTCAAGGCGTTGGCGACCACATTCGCTTTGCCTGGATGATATAGGATTTCACAATCATAATCGTTCAGCGTCTCCATCCATCGGTGCTGTCTCATGTTCAGATCCTTCTGGTTAAACAAGTGTTGGAGGCTTTTATGATCAAAATAGATCACACACTTGGTACCATATAAATAATGCCTCCAAAGTTCTAGTGCAAATACAACGGTACCCGACTCCAAATCATGGGTAGTGTAATTCTTTTCGTGCACCTATAATTGTCGCGAGGCATAGGCAATGACCTTGCCCCTTTCCATGAGTAAACAACCCATTCTAGTGTGCGATGCGTCGCAGTATACCACAAACTCTTCAATTCCTTCAGGCAATGTCAAAACCGGAGCATTGCTCAACTTTTGCTTAAGAATCTCAAAGGATTCTTGTTGCTTAGGACCCCAACTGAACTTTATATTCTTTCGAGTCAAAGAAATCAGGGGTGCAGCAATTCTTGAGAAATTTTCAATAAAACGCCTATAGTATCCTGCCAGACCCAAGAAGCTGTGAATCTCTGTGGGCGTCTTCGGTTCTTGCCAATTCATGATGGCTTCAATCTTAGCGGGATCCACCTGGATTCCACGCTCGCTAACCATATGTCCAAGAAATTGGACTTCACGAAGTCAAAACTCACATTTTGAAAACTTAGCGTAGAGCTTCTCTTGCTGAAGAAGTTTAAGGATACATCGAATGTGCTTCTCATGATCAGCCTGATTCTTTGAGTAAATAAGGATATCATCAATAAAGACAATGACAAACTTGTCCAAGTAGGGTTTGCAAACGCGATTCATGAGGTCCATGAACGCTGCTGGTCCATTAGTGAACCCAAATGGCATCACCAAGAACTCGTAATGACCATAACGAGTTCTGAATGCAGTCTTATGCACATCTTCATCTCTAACCTTCAGCTGATGGTAGCCTGACCTTAAATCAATCTTGGAGAAGTAACTTGCTCCTTGAAGCTGATCGAACAGATCGTCGATCTTGGGCAATGGATATCTGTTCTTGATTGTAACCTTGTTTAGCTCGCGATAATCAATGCATAAATGCGTCGATCCGTCCTTTTTCTTTACAAACAGAATCGGTGCTCCCCAAGGAGATGAGCTAGGTCTAATAAATCCTTTTGCCAATAACTCATCCAACTGAGTCCTCAACTCTTTCATCTCAATTGGTGCCAACCGGTAAGGTGCTCTTGCAACTAGTGCAGCTCCAGGGATAATGTTGATTCTGAACTCCACTTGCCTATCTGGGGGTAAACCAGGTAGTTCTTCAGGGAATACATCAGGGTATTCAGAGATAATGGGAATGTCTTTGATCTTGGGCTTTGGTTCATCAATAGTCACCTGTGCCATATAAATGACACAACCTTTCTTCATATACCTTGATGCCTTACGCATAGACACTTGCTTAGGCAACCCGTACTGAGTATCTCCCTGAATTGTCAACGGCTCACCATATGGAATTTTAATAACCACTTGCTTCTTATCACAAAGATCTGAGCTTGGTTATGAGATACCCAATCCATGCCTATTACTATGTCGAATCCAGCTAGTTTCAAAGGAAGCAAAGACAATGGAAAAGAGTGGTTCCTAATGGATATAAAACATCCATCTAACACGGTTGAAGCAGTTTCTATGGTACCATCGACCAATTCTACTTCATACTTTATGCTTAGGGTTTTAACAGGCAGATTTAATAACTTACAAAACTTATTATCTACAAATGACTTATCTGCACCCAAATCAAATAATACCCTTGCATAAACATCATTGATAAGGAAGGTACCTGTTATTACGTTGTCATTCTGAATCGCTTCTTATGCATTCATTTGAAAGATCAGAGCGTTAGTCTTCTTGCCTTCTTCAGGTTTCTTTGCATATTTTAGGCAGTTAGTCTTAATATGCCCCTTCTCGTTGCAACCATAACGGGTCGTGTCCTTCAATTTCTTGCAATCCAAAGTCTTATGTTCTTTGCACTTGCAGATCCCATATCCAATCGGCTTTGATTGCTACTGTGACTTTGATTCAAACCTGCATTTTCCAAAACGACGCTTCTGGCAGGTTTTGCATTTAGGCTTCTCATCTGTTTGTTGGTTACCCTTGTTGGACCCAGAATTCTTCTTGTGGTCCGAGTTCCCCCTATGTTTCTTATCAGAACGACGCGAGTTCTCGTCCTCACGTTTCCTTTTCCCCTCATCAGAATTTCTAAGTGATCTCTGCCTGACCACATCAAGAGTAAGGGATAACGACAGATCAACCACTGACCTAAAGGTAGTAGGTCTTGATGCTTTCACACTTGCCTTAATCTCCGGGGCTAAACCTCCAATAAATCGAGCTATACGTTTCGGTTCTGGTGTGACCAAGTATGGAACCAATCGTGACATAGTGTTGAAGCTCGTGAGATACGCCTGACAGTCCAAGTTCTTCATAACCAATGTCAGGAAGTCAGTCTCAATCTTCTCAACTTCATGTTGAGGGCAGAATTTTTCTTTGATTAGAGCAACAAACTGCTCCTAAGTCAAGTTGTATAACGGAATCTTCCCTGTAGCTTGGATCAGTGACCTCCACCAAGCTAGAGCTTCTCCTTTAAACGATTGTGACACAAACTTCACAATGTCCTGCTCTGCACATCCACTAATATCAACTACAGTGTCCATCTCATCTAGCCACGTCATGCAATCAATGGCTCCTTTCTCCCCTGTGAAGTCTCTCGGCTTGCAGGAGATACAATATTTATAAGAACAGGTCTTAACTCGGGGCTCTTGATTGAGCACAACTTTCTTAGATGGGACACTCCTCTGGTTCGATGAATGATGAGATTCACTGTTGCGAGCTGTATGAGTCTTAGAGGGTGGTTTTGAATGTGGTACAGACTGAGTTCTAACGCGAGTTCCACTCGATTCATTAAATTGTCTGTCAATAGCTCGAGTAACAGAATTATCTATTAATGCCTGCAATTTCGCGCCCGCTACATTAACTCTGGAAGTGTCATGATTCTCCCTCGGGTGACTGTTGACTTCATCTGACCCAGCCATGTAGCTTGATTGCTACATAAAATATTGACAAGATTTACTCAGAAGTCTATTATGGAATTGTCTTTTATGGCAATTCACTAACCATGGTAACCATAAACCATATTGGTTAATTTAATTTATTTAAATTTTTATTATATTTTATTCCAGTTATAAACAATTAAGGATAATAGGGTGGCATACAGAAGGCCTAGTCACAAGGACAATTTTCATTCTTAAGCCATGATTTTATAGAATCAAGGCATCGTTTGAACATAGTTCATTACCTTTTCTTGACAAGGAGTCGTAGACTATAACTGTCTTTTGTCTTATATGACAATGTATATGGCCCGTAGGCATTACATTACTAATGGACGTTTAAATGGGAATAAAGGTATGGAATTGGAAGAATCTAATATAAAGATGACTTATGTGATTTTATCGAATCACATTTGCCAGGAGTGTTAACATGTTTTTAGATGTTAACAAGGACTTGAATCTTAAAAAGGAACTACCATCATGGTCCTGTCTTAAAATGACACAGGGACTAGGTTTTGCCTTTAAGATTTTCATTCAATATTTATTGGCAGATTTAATAAAAAGGAATGATATGTTTTTCTTTAATTTATTTCACATATTATATTTATACATATAATGACAATCGAAATTTTAAATTCAACACATTCCATAAATAAATAAAGAAGAGTACATAGATGCCCTAAACGGGACTTTTACATAAATAACTTGCCCACGCAGGGGCTAAAACGAAAATACAAGTCCTCGCAGGGACTAAGTACATAAATAAAAATGTCCATGCATGGACTTGATTGAAATAAAGAAATTACAATACAAATAAATAAGGAATCTTCAAAAATCCCTCTTCTTCTTCCCCTTGATCAGATTCGCCAAACCCTTAAGAAATCCTCTGTGGCTTCTACGCTCCTCCTGAACCTCTCGTTCCACCTGGCTCAACCTCTGAAGAATCTCCTGTTGTTGCGGCGGTTGGATCATGGGCGGCTGCTGCAGCGGAGGCTGAGGAGTTGGCGGGTATTGATACCCGTATGCTTGGTACCCTGATTGGTACGAAGCGGCGAAAGGCCCTTCGGGATGAAGAGCATTGTAGTTGGCCGCTACGAGGTACGGGTCAACATCGGGGGTATTGTAGTAGTTATACCCCAGGTAGGCTGGCTGATCAAAAGGGTTATACGCCGCTGCACCGGCGTAAGAAGGTATTGGGTTATCAAAACCCACATGTGGTGGTGTTGGTGCGGCTGGCGCAGAGTCCACCTCAGAAACGGGGTTTGAAAGCCCACCCATCTGCGGGTCTTCATAAAGTGGTGGGTAGTGGCTGCCACTAGAGTGTTGAGGGGTGCTGAAGTGGAATCCCCCTCGGACGGACATCCATGCTCCTGATCTCCTATGCCTCGGTGGTTCTGGAGGCGACTGCTGCTCTGGCGGCGGTGGTGGCGGTGGAGTAACCGCCTGGAATCGTGAATCCTCGAAGGGATCCTGCTGCTGCTAAAGAGGTGGGTTAAAAGGGGGAGTGAACTCCCAAGGGTATGAGGCAAACCTTGCTTCATAGCTGTCTGGACCCCGATAAGGTGATCCATGAAAAGATGACCCATTTGAAATCTCGATGGGATGAGTAGGTATCCAGGATGGTGGTTCGGCAGGATCGGGGTCATCATCCATATCCATGTCCTGAGCTTCAGGAAAATGGTCTTCGGGGCCCAATGGGTTATGACCCATTGATTCTTCAATCTGATTTGCCGGGTTAAACCGGCTCTGGAAATACGGGGTCGGGTCCTGAAAGGCGCAGTGTGAGCTTAACCGCTGCAACGGCAAGAAAGAGTGGCGTGAAACTTCGGGCTCGTTCTCTGAATGTGGCCCAAAGGAGTGATGATATGAGGGCGACGAGCTGAGCGAGACAGAATGCCTCGCAGGTTCCAAGTATGTCCTCCAATCTTCTTGAGGACTAGTTCTCATAGTAGCTGACGGAGTTCGCCGGTGGTAAGGCCCGACCTCATGATCGTTTGGAGCAGTGAATGGCGCCTTGCCTCGTTCTCCTCTTCTGAATCTTGGCGGCATTTTCTTAAACCTGTCAAAACAAACAAAGGAAACAATAAAGGGAAACAATAAAGGACAAAATAAAAGATTAGGATTTAGTCCTAAGTCCTTTACCTAGACTCGGAAGTCGAGGAATGTGCAACTGTGTCATTGAGATTAAACACAAAAGGCCAGTGTTTAATTCACACAATGTTGGCTCTGATACCAACCTGTCACACCCCGATATTTCTTTGTATTACCGGTGGGCCCGATGGGGAGTATCGTGACGTAGTTGATATCATCATAGTCAATTTATCACAGTCTAATGCACAACGGAAGTCTAAATGTAAAAGTGTTGCTAACCAAATAAAAGTAACATGAGTATTACAGACGGAATGTAAAAGGATCCACAGGCAGATGAAAACAAAGGAAATATTGTTCAATAGATTTTAAAGTGATAAAACTTGCAAGACTCTTTATTTATTCACTCAGGAGTAGCCAGCCTACTTGGCATAGTACCTGCACTTAACCTTTTAGAAAATACGTTAGCTTACACTGGTAAATATAATTAACCGACTCTTTTGAAAATATTTAAGAAAATTGATTTAAATGCACAAGGCACAAATAATCTTTTATAACTTGGGACAATTATATAAAAATAATCTTGTATACAGATTTATATGTTTGTCGTCCGTCAGGGCCGGTTAGAAGAGCCGGACAAGATTAACTGACACACCACAGGTATAATGCACACAAGGAAAACTCCTTATTGTAGAATACCTTTTTATACACACACAACTGTCAGGTGTATGCCTACACCCTGTGCTTAAGTCGTGGCCATTTCAATGATGAGCCGAGGATATCCAGGACATGGTTGTTAACCCCCCCCCCCCAAGGCATTGCACCAAACAAAACAGATTAAAACGGGTTATGTAAATATATTAATCACAATCCGATTTAAATAACTACACACCCGACCAAGCGGTATTATTATAATACTGTATCCCAAGCCCGTATAACGGAAAATAAGTTAAAAGTATTTACCTGAGCAAAATATACAAACTTATCTCAGCCGTATACAATCAGCAAGTGCAAATATCTTTTACTGGGCTCCTAAATCTGGAACGAAGGTTTTAATAACCTATTAGATTCCTAACGGGTCTTACTTAAGTTTAAACTTAGACCGGTTAGTTTTAAAGAAAGGTTTACGGTTCAAAACACAAGATTAAGCGAAGACCGGATTAGAATGTGATTTAGACCCGATAAGTATGAAGACTTGTATAATATGGGTAAACTAAACACATTCTGGATTTTGAAGCAAAAATGATAAGGTTTGACCCGTTTTGGTCAATTTATGCAAACTAGTCATATAAACAGTACCGAACGCGAAAAATGCATAACGGGTAACCAAAAGTCATGTACAGGTTTCACAAGTTAATATGCCTTAAATATGTTGTGATATCAGTAGGATAACTTCCATTATGCCCAAAACGGATTTAAAACCAATTCAAGCCCCGTAGGGGTATTTTGGTCATTTTTAAGATAATAAAAGAGGTTAAATAATAACCTGAGGTTCTGGTCTAAAACGATCAGTAAAAATACTTACTTTTGCAAGTCATATCAGTAAGGTATTGCATATATGTGAAATTTATCATTTATAACCAAACTATGCACCGTAGGGGCATTTTGGTCATTTCACACAAGCTTTAAAGGTCAAATTTGGAAATCTGAGTTCAAAAATTTTACTTACTATTAAAGTATAAGAATTTACTTATAATATCAGTAGGTAATAAGTCTTATGTGTCAAAAATAGTTTTAACCCACACTATGTGTTTAAAAAGCGTAAAAAGTCGGTTTTAGGCGATTTTCAGGTTATATAAGGAAAGCTGAGATTTTTATCAGTCCAGAAGGCTTAAAATATTTACTTAACATAGGAATTCAGTAGAAAAATATTTGGTATCAAAATGTTATGGAAAACTCATTTTATAAGCAAAAAGTGTATAATCGTCAATTACCGAATCAAAGCAAGAACCCCTTGTTATGATCAGTTTAAAAATTAATAAAAATCTCCAAAAATCCCAAAATATTATATTACATCAGTGGGTAAAAGTTTTGGTGTCAAAATTTGGGTTTAAATAGGATTTATGTTGAAAATGTCGTTTAATAAATAAAAAGGCTTCAATTTACGATATTGAGCATATCTCCGAATTTAGACCACAAACTGATGTCAAACTTTTAGGACATGTTTATAAATCAGTAACAAAGGTTTTTGTCCTCTCACATTTTCAAAAATCTCGTTTTTTCACCAAAAGGGCGTTATGGTCAACATTTAAGCAATTAACGGAAACATGCAAATGAATCGGATTACTAAGGAACCATATTGTATAATCTCAGAGGGTTATACTTACATGTAATATGGTCGTAATGGAGCCCTAAGGCATATCTAAACTAAGCTAAAACGGGTCAGAACTGAAAGTCAAAGCAAAAGTCTACTTTTGCGACTTTCGGCTCCGAACCGAGCCTAAACTTAGAATTGTCGGGTTGAACATGCCTAGACATGTTCTTACGTTAATTACCAAGTTATATTAGTGTTAAAACAGGTTCCATAACCTCTGCATTGTTAGTTATGCACTTATTTGCAAAGATAGCTTCTGTTGATTTTTTAATATTAAGTTTGACCCGACAATTGACCAAGTTAGAGTGGAAACCAGAGGGTGCCCTTTTAAGGGTTTATTACCCACATAATTACCAACACATTGCCACTTTCAATTCGAAAAATGACTGGACCATTAGTGAATAATCACTAAGTCAAAGCTTAATTATGATGGCTTTGACTTTTGGTCATTAAACTAATAAAACTTGAATTATAGAGGTTAAGAATGCTTACTGAAGTACTTAGCACGAGTAATGATCCTTGAAAACGACCTTGAGCTCCAGGAGGCTCCCAAGAGTGAGTTATGAATAAATTTTCAAGTGAATGCAAGAATGGTGCAAACAAGGGCCTTTATATAGGACTTAAAAATTCACAAGATCATTCCACACAAGCCTACAACTGATTTCTGATGATCCCACGTGTCCGCTATGCATGTAATACTATTGGCTCAGTCCCTGAAATCAAAAACCACCATGCAATAGCGGTGTAACCTGCTGTACATGCACCTGTCCTTTTTTTCTGCATCTGATAGGCCTTCGCGGCCCGCGTAGGACTCTTAAGGAGTCTACGCGGGGCGCGACGCTCCTAGGCAACCGGAAAACAACTTTTGTTTATTGCAGTTTTGGTCCCTGGTCCATTATAAGTTTATATAACTTTCATTTCTTGCATTTAGGACCCCATAGTTAACTTTTAAGGACCTTGAGTCACAAACTAACTCCGTTAAGCTCCCGGTTAGTCGTATGATCACCCGAAAAGTCTTGTTATCTTCGAAACTCCACAAAATTAATATCCGTTATTCTTGTAAGAAAAATATATAATTACTACAATGCTTTTAGGTTCTTTAAAAGGTCACTCCGAGGTTACTTTCAACATGTTGACACTTTTAACCCCTATGTTTCACAAGATCCTTATTTTTAACAAAAACGATTTTCTAAGTTCGATATTTTATTCATTAAAGAATACGAACGTTGTGTGAGGTCAATCAGAGGCACAAGAATGGCATGTTGACACTTTGGATTTCTTTATTCACATATTTACATTGTTTGACAAATTTAGTCCCTCAAGATCAATCCATATACGTTTAAAGTCCATGACACGTGTCCTTATATTGGTCGTGATTTTACGAGGTGTTACATCATCCTTCCAGAACCGAAAAATATCCCCCATCTCCCACCTCTATTCTTAGTCATTCTTGAACCTTAAAGTCCAACTTTTCAAGACATCCCTCGAGTGCCTCAATATCCTTTTACTAATCTGGAATAGACTGTTAAATTGGGACTAGCTTCTCACCATTATTAGGGTCATGAATGGCATCAATGACCTGAACCCAAAGCAGATCAGGACCCTCTATTAAACTCCTAACCCACCTAACCGGTTTGACTTGGTTATCTTTATTACCAACCAACAATGGCTACCAGCCTACGTGAACCAAATTACATCAACTCTCACTTTTAATACTTACAGAAGTACAGACATATCTCACCAAATTAGAGTTCTTGATTGGAAAATCCTTGTTTAAAAATAATAAATCAAAAACCAACAGACAAAAAAGGAAAAAAACAAAGATCCACCTGAATGATTGGATAGGGTTCCAGATATGATGTTTGTGTGTAGCGACGGCGACTTTAGCGGTCAGACACGGAGATGAAGGACTAGAGTGATGGTGGTTTATGTTGTGGCCGGAATTGTAACTTCTAAAGCAGTGTTTAGAGAGAGAGCCAGAGAGCACGCTTCTGGGTGTTTAGATAGTGTGTGATCGGTGGCTGGAGTGACGGTGGTGAGGCGTTTAGGTTTTAGGGATAGAGAGAGGGATTTTTGGAGAAGAAGGACCAGAGTGAGAGTGATGGTGGTTTATGTCTATGTGTTTTGTTTATAAACTAGGTGTCGCCCCACCCGCGTTGCGGGGCAATAACCGAATAATTTTTAACCAATTAAAAAACAGTATAATAGTTTTGCTAGAAAGAAAAAGTAAAAAGAGTGTTAGGCAGTGATGTGCGTGGAATATATATATATTTAATAATGATTTTTCACACAATTCGGTTTTAAATTTATAGAAATGATTTTCACCTCAGTACTAAACCACACACATAGGCAAGTTTACCTATCGTATATGTAGTATAGCATCGGTAAGAACCAAGTATCGATCCATGGACACGGTAGCTTCTGATACTAAACCTTTGTTACTCTAAAGCCGTTTCAAACAAAAAGTTGGGTTTTCTAAATTATCATGCAAATAATAAAAATTCTAAGCTAACGAAATTCAACAAGATCTATCAAGAAGTTGCCTAAACCGAGTATCCACTAATGTTCCTGTAACGATCTACAGGAAGCACTAACGATGACACAAACCCTCAAGTAACTAACCCGGTCAAGGTCGCCTAGTTTTCTAATTTCTTCGGAAAATTTAGAATGAAATAACATTCTAATCACCTAAAAATCATTCTTTTTAAGCTCGTTTGTAAGTTAATGTTAATCTTTAGACAAGAGTTACTCGTTTGTCAAAACTCCTAACTCGACAATTTAAGGAAAACTAATACGAGAAACACACTAATCACCTAAAATTGCTTTTAATTAGACAGTATCCTAACGTTGTTCTTGATATGAACCATGAGAATGATCATGTTAGATAACAATTTTGGCCTAAATCATCAATCTTACACAACTAACATACTCTAGAATTCACATTAACACTATTATAATCTTTCCAAATCCAAGTGCAAGATTACATACACATGCTCAAATCTTCATTAATTTCATGTTAACAATTACCATTGCTAGTCTCATGCCTTAAATCAAACTAACTAGTAGCAAAATTCAACAATCATAATCTACACATGGGTTTTCCAACATGTCATGAGTAAATAACAATCAAACATTCATGAAATCTAACTTTAAGCATGCATATAAAATCCAAGAACAATACTAGAACACTATCATGAAGATTAACATAAACTTGCCATCACAATTACTTCTGATTCATCACATTAACAATAGTTTCAACATGGTTTAGGCAACCCAAATGTTAAGCCTCTAAGGCTAACAAAAACCACAACCATACTCATAAACATGGTAGAAAACATGGTAGATCAAGAGTTTTTCAAACCAAAATGAGTTAAAGTGGGTTGTGTGGTGTTAGATCTTCCCTTGGAGTGCTTAATCTTCAATCTTGGGTTCAAATTCTTCAAGAGATGCTTGGAACCGACTTTTGGGACTTTGAGAACTAGGGTTCGCCCCCCCCCCCCCCAAAGTTGGACAAATGAAATGGGAGCTAAACATTAGGTTATGTCAGATCTGGCGCCGCACACAGCTTTGTCGTTAAGTGACACAGCTGTGTGGACCATTGATGCTTGCTGCTGAGATCAGGGTGTGTGGCCAAGGCTGACACAGCTGTGTGACATCGTACTCAGATAACCAACACAGCTGTGTCTGGGCAAAATTTCCACAAACTTCATTTTTTCTCGAGTTTTCCGCAATGAATCACCAACAAGCTTTCCAAAACTACAATATTCCAATAAAACACCATTAAGTGTCGATTCAATCGAATTTGTAACCAAAAATATATAAAATGGGGGATAATATGTATTAATAATATGTATATTTATTGACATATCAAACATCCCCACACTTGGACTTTGCTTGTCCTCCAGCAAACTCTCATGCAATAATTCAACAAGAATCCCGTTGACAACAAAATAAGCGATAAGCAATCCATAAGTTAGAAAAAGATCCAAAAGCATAAAACATTATCAAGCAATGCAACAATCAAAAGAAGAAACCAAATGAGTTAAAACAGCTTCCTTTTTCTTTTAGAAACATAGCAATATCCAATAAGCATAACATGCCTACAAAATTTCCATTATGCATAACCTTACACCTCTCACAATAATTCACTCAACACTTGGTTATTTATATGTACATGTGTGAAAGTGAAACACTCAATGCCAAGGAATGAAACAAACATAATCATAGGCTTGCTTAGGAATCAAATCTCAACCAACTGACATAAGAAAATTGCATAAATCAAGAGGACTTTACATGGTTGTAACGGGGCAATGGCTAAAGGTGTGGAATTTGGGTATAAAGTGGCTAAATGGTTAAAAATCCGGAGTAGCTAGATGCTAAATGTGATCAAAATACAACATCTAAAGAAACAAATAATACGACTAATAAACCATAAAAATACACCAACACTCATATGTTTTGATGAGCTACTGATATAATTTCAACATACGATACACAAAATTGCTCAACTCGATTCCAAATTTTTGGAACGTATTTTTTTTCTTACTTTTCTTTTCTCTGTTTTTTTTTTGTTTTTGTTTTTTTTTTTTTGTTTTTTTATTCATTGACAACACTAAATAACTACACGAATAAAGATAATAATCCTAAACTAATGAACTAGATAGCACAAACTAGACAACTAACTAAACCGGATTTTAACGCATGGGTTTAAAAATAAAAAAGGCTAATTTGGCTAAGTGGGCTAAATATGTAGATGGTAAACAAGAAAACGGGTATAGGCTCAATGGGTAGACTAATGGTAATGATGGGTAAGGTAAAGGAAAAGAAATAGGCTACACAAAGTGGGTTTACCTAATGCCTCTATCATTTTCATGCAATATCTTAGTCCATGGTCTTGAAATGCATCACCTAAGCAAGTTCTAACATGAATGAAACATTTGGCACGCTCAAAAGTTAACAAAAACGTGAGCATGTGATATAACATGAAGAATAAATGCTTGAAAGGCACAAATATACACTCACGGAAACGGAGGTAGTGGGATAAAGATGCAAACTCATGTATAATCACCATACTTTCAACATACTATGCTCGTTGGATATTCCTAAACATTTTATTACAGTACTCGATGGTTTCCCTTAATCATGTGATACCGATAATACATTCATGCTTAAGGATCTAAAGCATATATAAATGGATGTTATTTATTAAAATTGTTTGATTTTTGATTTTTTTTTAATTCTTTTTTTTGGCCAAAAAATGGGATGTTTTTATGTGCAATAAGAAATTTGAGTGGAACACGCAAAAAGTCCAACAAAAGGCCCCCCCACACTTGATTCGTACATTGCCCTCAATGTACAAAAATATGATATTGCAATACAAACGCATGGGGTGTGAAAAGAGAACGGAAAACTCCCCTGAATAAAGTCCATGAAACTAGCGACCAAGTTCCCAAAATTCCAAAAGCAATGTTGCGTGCCTCATGTATAATCCAACTAAGATGATCAACTAGCACACTCCAAGAACAAAAATGAGCATCGTTGGACACTATCCTCCTCAAACCGGAGGATTGATGATCCTCAGTTCAGCCATAATCTTCATCACAACATACACAATGAGTGACATTCGACAAAAGGTTTATATGCTAAACCCTAGTACGACTCGTGTGGAATGGAGATCGAGTACCATACGAGCTGTAATACGGTTTTTTGCATAAAAACCTGATGCGTGTATTGTTATGAAGTAGAAATATTTTATAAAGTAATGCTCGATTCTAACAAGTCACGAACAAACTTTTGCCTCAAACATTGTATGAACGAACCAACGTCTACATAATAGAGCAAAAATAAAAGAAATACAACTCGAGCTCAACCAACAATTCGAATAAAACCAAATTTTTTTAAACTTTTTTTTTTCTTTTTTTGCAAATGAGATGTACACCATGCTATAGATGAATAAAAAAAATGACACCATTTGATCACACATATGGGTTCGAACAAGACGGCCCTAGAGGACGAGTTCGACAAGTAAGGGCATGTTTGGCTTAACTTATTTCCAACTTCTCCAGAAGTCCTTTTGGAAAAAAAAAAAAGTCACAAAAACATGACTTTTGCCTGAGAAAAAGGACTTTTGTCCTAAAAATGGAAAGCCAAACTCTCAAAATAACGACTTTTGAGGCAAAATAAGGAAAGCCAAACATGCACTAAAACATCTAAAATTGTGGCAAGACATGGAAAAATATTCATAGAGAATAGTAGTCTGTACCTGGTTTTGCTTGATTTGAAGAGAAAAACGAGCGAAGAGATGGAATTCATGATGGTGGTGTGCGTCCCGGAGAGAACGAGTGGGGAAGGGGATTTCAATTGTTTTTGACCGAGTGAATTGTGTTGAAAGGGTTTTAATTATAATTTTCTTTTTTTTGTGTGTAGCACAAAGAGTTGACTAAGTGCTCGGTAAAATACATGTACTGCACTTGATACAGTTTCAAGTGCTGGGCAAAATGCACTTCACAATTTATTTATTTATTTTTCTTTCAAGTGCTGCACCAATTTTTTTTTTGTTCTTTTTTTTTTCACAGTTCACTAAATTTTAAGATTTTTATATATTTTGTTTTTCTTATCACTTCTAACCACTTTAGTCAACAAAAATCAACAGTGAATGTGTAGCACAAAACAAGTTTCAAAGTGCAGGCCATACTACACTTCATTCCAATTGCCGCAAATGATACAGTACACAATTTTTTTTAGTTTTTAGCAAATTTGTTTTTTTTAATTCTAAGCTGTCTGCTTGACATTTCCGTCCCCACGCTCGTTTTCTGGCGGTATGCACCACAAAAACACCAAACTTACCTGGTCTTTGCTCGACCAAATTCTGAACGGGTCAATCTTCAATCCAAACTCGATTCCCTGAAATCCGCCAAACTGAATGCCGAAACGCGTTAAAGCTTAACTCAACTTGGTTTCAACTAGTTAGTAAGTAATGAATGGTAAACACAAAAAGTGTTTAAAAAAATATTAAACAGGTCGTGCCACCAACACTTGAATTTGCCCGGACCAAACTTGATACAACTCATGTAATGAAGGAGGCGGTCATTTCGGTATGTTATTATATTCTCGTGGTGTTCATTGGACCATCGCCATGCCTTCAACTTTGGTGGGCCCGCTTTGTTCCATGCCCTCTCCCGTGGTGGCTTTGATTTGGGTGGTGAACCACCATTATGCTCATCCATGGTCCGGTTATCTTTGATGCAAAGTGGTGGGTTGGATGTCACCATGGTCATTTATTCGTTGGTGAACTCCTTCACTTGCAACTCCATTTCTTGGTGCGGTTCTTCCTTGATTTCCATGGTCATTTCTCCATATAACAATGCTTCTAATTCATCAAGATCACCAACCGGATCGAACCCTTCTTCTTTCAGCTCCATGAGTGGTATACCCAACAACTCATCCCCAAACTCATCCTCCCAAGGCGAAACATAATAAACCGGAGTTGGTACTTGTACAATGTTTGGTGGAGTTAAAGTTTGCACATTGTCCATTAAAGTCTCTGGTTCTATTGTTTTCTGCAACACAACTAAAGACGAGGATCCTTGTGCTTCATTCTCATCCTCATCATCCCAAAAGATGCTCTGATTCGTGTTGCAAGGAATACTCTATCATTGATAGTTGGCACAAAGTTCGTTGATCACAATGCTTTGTGCCTCAAGTCTGCGGAGTTGTTCCTCATATTCCCTAGCTCTAACTGTAGATTCCTGTAGCCTAATCTCCATCTGGGTGGAAGACTCGGCATGACTAATTATAGAACTTGAATACGAATCGAGTATTTGTGTAAGCATCTCAAATATGGTTGGGCTTGGCTCGGGTTGGAAGGGTGGTATACTGGGGTCAGCAAATGGTTGTGAATGGGGATCATGTTCATCGAATTCCGTCATATGAGCTTGCAGTCGCTCAATCCCTTGCTTGTTATCAATTATCGAACATGAATAAGAATCGAGTATTTGGTTCAGCTTGAGATGGTGCTATGTCAGGAACCTCATATGATTGCGAATAAGGATATGGTTCACCATACTGGTATGTGGGATACCCCGATGAATAGTAACAATCCCGTGATAATGGGGATCCCCACAAATCTCACACCAATCACCCCTGTGATAATACCCATGATCATTAAGATATCCTTCATGGTAGTCCTTGTAGTAGTGCTCCATGAGAATCACTGCAAAGAACACTCAAACAAAAAGGATCACGGGCACCGGATAGAAATGAAATAGATAAATAAAAAAAATAATTACAAAAGATAAAAATGATAAAAAAAATATATACAAATGGCTAAATCACCAACTCGGATCGTTCTCAGAATCACCGTGTCCCCGGCAACGGCGCCAAAAACTTGATGTGCGTGGATTATATATTTATTTAATAATGATTTTTCACACAATTCAGTTTTAAATTTATAGAAATGATTTTCACCTCAGTACTAAACCACACACATAGGCAAGTGTACCTATCGTATATGTAGTATAACATCGGTAAGAACCAAGTATCGATCCATGGACACGGTAGCTTCTGATACTAAACCTTTGTTACTCTAAAGCCGTTTCAAACAATAAGTTGGGTTTTCTAAATTATCATGCAAATAATAAAAATTCTAAGCTAACGAAACTCAACAAGATCTATCAAGAAGTTGCCTAAACCGAGTATCCACTAATGTTCGTGTAACGATCTACAGAAAGCACCAACGATGACACAAACTCTCAAGTAACGAAGTCCCTGTCAAGGTCGCCTAGTTTTCTAATTTCTTCGGAAAATTTAGAATGAAATAACATTCTAATCACCTAAAAATCATTCTTTTTAAGCTCGTTTGTAAGTTAATGTTAATGTTTAGACAAGAGTTACTCGTTTGTCAAAACTCATAACTCGACAATTTAAGGAAAACTAATACAAGAAACACACTAATCACCTAAAATTGCTTTTAATTAGACAGTATCCTAACGTTGTTCTTGATATGAACCATGAGAATGCTCATGTTAGATAACAATTTTGGCCTAAATCACAAATCTTACACAACTAACATACTCTAGAATTCACATTAACACTATTATAATCTTTCCAAATCCAAGTGCAAGATTACATACACATGCTCAAATCTTCATTAATTTCATGTTAACAATTACCATTGCAAGTCTCATGCCTTAAATCAAACTAACTAGTAGCAAAATTCAACAATCATAATCTACACATGGGTTTTCCAACATGTCATGAGTAAATAACAATCAAACATTCATGAAATCCAACTTTAAGCATGCATATAAAATCCAAGAATAATACTAGAACACTATCATGAAGATTAACATAAACTTGCCATCACAATTACTTCTGATTCATCACGTTAATAGTAGTTTCAACATGGTTTAAGCAACCCAAATGTTTAGCCTCTAAGGCTAACAAAAACCACAACCATACTCATAAACATGGTAGAAAACATGGTAGATCTAGAGTTTTTCAAACCAAAATGAGTTAAAGTGGGTTGTGTGGTGTTAGATCTTCCCTTGGAGTGCTTGATCTTCAATCTTGGGTTCAAATTCTTCAAGAGATGCTTGGAACCGACTTTTGGGACTTGGAGAACTAGGGTTCGGCCCCCCAAAGTTGGACAAATGAAATAGGAGCTAAACATTAGGTTATATCAGATCTGGCGCCGCACACAGCTGTGTCGTTAAGATAACCAACACAGCTGTGTCTGGGCACAATTTCCACAAACTTCATTTTTTTCTCGAGTTTTCCGCAATGAATCACCAACAAGCTTTCCAAAACTACAATATTCAAATAAAACACCATTAAGTGTCGGTTCAATCGAATTTGTAACCAAAAATATATAAAATGGGGGATAATATGTATTAATAATATGTATATTTATTGACATATCAGGCAGCTCCTTGACACGATTTTTAGCTGGGGGCAAAGTCATATTTTTATTTTTACTTGGGGAAAAATCAAATTTTTTTTCCGAGTGTAAAATCCTAATTTTTGCTAGGGGAAAACCATATTTTTATTTTGCTATGGGGGCAAAAAAACGTAATTTTGAATTGAGCGTGATATCGTAATTTTGAACCGAAGGGAAAATCTTAAATTTTTGGGTAAAGAAAAAAATCGTAAATTTTAGCTGGGGGCAAAAACATAATTTATTTTGAACTGGGAGCAAAGACGTAATTTTAAACTGGGGGCACGACCGTAATTTTAAAGTGGGTATAAAATAATAAACTGGTGTAAAATCGTAATTTTGAGCTGGGGGAAAAACAAAATTTTATTTTGAACCGGGGCGAAAACGTAATTTTGGCTGAGGGTAAAAGCGTAATTTTTTTACCGAGGGCGAAATCGTATTTTCGGTTTAGTTGGGTGTAAAGTCATATTTTTATTTTGAACCGAGAAAAAATCATAATTTTGAACCGAGGGTTAAATCGTAATTTTGAGTTAGGGGAAAACCATAATTTTATTTTTAGATGGGGGCAAAAAAGTAATTTTAAACTGAGTGTGAAATCGTAATTTTGAAGCGAGGGAAAAATCGTAATTTTGAGCTGGGGGCAAAAGCATAATTTTATTTTGAATGGGGGGAAAGACGTAATTTTAAACTGGGGGCAAAAACGTAATTTTAAAGCGGATATAAAATAAAAAGCTAAGGGTAAAATCGTAATTTTTGAACCGATGGCAAAATCGTAATTTTGGGCTGCTGGCAAAAGGGTTATTATATTTTTAAGTTGGGAGAAAAGCGTAATTTTTAACTGGGGGCAAAACCGTAATTTTAAAGTGGATATAAAATAATAAACTGTTTGGTCCAATGAGGAAGTGTTGGCCGCCCATTTCGACCAATGGCAGGGAAACACTATTCATTGCCATGGTCTTTGTATATGTTGAATAATAAGTATAAATAAATATAAATTACATTTTTTGTCCTTTATACTAGTAAATTTAGCAACTTACCCTCATGTGCAAGGCACATGTCTAACTTAACTGAAAATTTTAACCGGGTTAGTGAAGGAGAGATGAGTGAATTAATGACCGATTTCAACAGAAGAGAGAGGACGTTTGCAATTATTTTTTAACAAACTGTTATATAAAATAATTGCAAAGTAATTTCTCTTCGGTTGAAGTCATTATTCATTATTCAACTAATAATCACAAATGATTCCATAATGACTAAAATGTTACTGTAATAAAAAATGATTGCATAATGATTGCTTACATATTACGATTATTACACAAAAACCTCAAGTACACATAATGTTTTCAAAAGGTTGCATGTCTTTATGCAGAAAAGTTGCGCTTCGTGGAAACAATGAGTATCTTTTTATCAGAAACTACAGTGAAAAATATCCCACAAGTTGTGAAAAAACAAATTGTGTATTTTTCGTCATTTTGATGTCTTTAAGTAGATCTGTATAGGACAGAGTTTCGATATTCACGGTGGAAATGGAGGAAGGAGGACTTCAAACACCACTCGTGGGTCAGGAATTTGGAAAGCGGGTCGGATCCTACAACAAAGATGAGATCATTTGTGAGTTTAAGAAACAGTTTTACTTAGCAGGACCATTGATGACAGTGAATTTACTGATTTGTGGGTTATCGATGATCTCGGTGATGTTTGTCGGTCATTTGGGCGAGCTGGCTCTCTCTGGTGCTTCAATGGCTACTTCTTTTGCATCAGTCACTGGTACCAGTTTAATGGTTAGTTAACTTTATTACTCTTTTTTAAGTAGTTTTCGATCTTTAAGGATGTTACCAGACCATCTCTATAGCCAGCTTCATACAGGTCGGCCACATATTTTCTCTACCTTAATAGAGGGAGGGCTTAGTGACAAAGACTAATCATAATCATTGACTAAAATTTGGGCTGGCTAAATATTTGGATTGCAGTAATAATCAGCAAATTGTAACTATTTACATGTAAAATGATACCTAAATATTTATATAATGAAAAGCTTCTATGTTAATAGGTTGGAATGGGGAGTGCTTTAGACACATTTTGTGGACAATCTTTTGGGGCCAAACAATATCATATGCTAGGAATCCATAAGCAAAGAGCCATGATTGTTCTATTGTCAGCCAGCGTCCCTCTTGCTTTCATTTGGGCAAATGCTGGAAATTTGCTTGTTTTTCTAGGCCAAGATCCCGAAATCTCAGCCGAAGCGGGCCTCTATGCAAGATTCATGATCCCCACTCTGTTTGCAATTGCGTTACTTCAATGTCACATTCGATTTCTACAATCTCAAAATAATGTGTTTCCAATGATGTTAAGCAGTGGGATTACAACTATACTTCATATTTTGATTTGTTGGATTATGGTGTTTAAATCTGGGCTCGGAAGTAGAGGCGCGGCGTTGGCTAATGCAATTTCTCTTTGGATCAACGTGCTGTTGTTAGCAATTTATGTTCGAGTTTCTCCTACGTGTAAAAAGACTTGGACTGGTTTCTCAAAAGAGGCTTTTCATAACATTCCAACCTTTTTGAAACTCGCTGTCCCTTCTGCTGTTATGATCTGGTAATTCAAGATTTTCATTTTGATGAACTTCAAATAAATGTTTTGGCATTTGAATCTATACTTTTTTCTAAAGTTTTTGATTTTATTTTTAATAGTTTGGACATATGGTCATTTGAGATGATGGTGTTGCTGTCTGGTCTTCTTCCTAATCCACAACTGGAAACCTCGGTTCTTTCTATCAGGTTAATCAATGGAATCCAACCCCAAATGTTTAATCTTTACATTTTGCATTTTGTTGTCTTATTCTGGTTAATAAAAACCTCGTTGCAGCCTCAATACGTGCCAAATGATTTACATGATTCCTCTTGGTCTAGGTGGTGCCACAAGGTAATTTTTCATGTTTAAGTTGTTTTAAAACTTAAAATTCAAGTTCCTTTGTTTAAATTTCTTACAAATTCATTGTAGTGTAAGGGTTTCAAATGAATTAGGAGCTGGACGGGCACACACAGCACGTTTAGCAATACGCGTTTCAATATTTTCTGTAGTGACTGAAGGCATCTTGGGTGGATTAGTCTTGATTTTAGGGAGAAAACTTTGGGGGTATTGCTATAGTAGTGAAGAAGAAGTTGTGAGTTACATTGCACAAATGATGCTGCTTCTTGCAGCATCTCATGTTGTTGATGGCATTCAAGCTGTGCTTTCAGGTTCCAACCAGCCATGAACTGCTTAATTGTTATAGTTTTAGATGTCAAACATTTATACAAAAATCATAACTATTATACATTATTTTTACAGTTCTAACATTACTTAGTATTTACAATATAACATTCGAACTAATTTTGCAGGGGCCGTTAGAGGGAGTGGACAACAAAAAATAGGCGCAATTCTGAACTTGGGAGCTTATTATTTGATCGGGATTCCTTTGGCGGTCTTGTTTGCTTTTGTACTTCATCTTGGAGGGAAGGTATTAGTAACTTTTGTCTTTTTAATCTTTTATTTTCTTTGTTTTGGACTTTGTTTTTGGAACAGTTTTATATATACCAATTAAACATCCTATAATATAATATTTGACGGATTTAGAAGAAAAATTTTGGGGGTATCCCAAATTTTTCTTTACCATACATTCAATATAGTGAAAGTTCTTTTTACCGCGCATTCAAGGGTATTTTACACGTCCCAAAGAAAATTGAGGGATTGCCCGTACACCCCCGGGATACACATAGATCTGCCCCTGATCATATTTAACTACTCGACAGTAAAAACTAATATCAAATATAGCCATTCACAAAACTTAAAATTTCATATTTACTTATCTCATAGAATACAATTTTTAAAATAACCATGTTATCATTCTCTTTCTACTTACGGTGCAAACTATCATATCATAACTCAAGTCATAATTAAGGAAGGGTATAAATGTCCTAAATTTGTAATTTAACATTATGATTTTTGGCTGGGCAATATGATATTATTATTGAATTATGAATGCAGATTAGGGTTTATGGGAATGAAAGAATTGTTGTTCGTATATTTCGAATTGGTGAATCATATCTGTGAATCATACATACATATATATATGACGGTTGGATGCATAACCGCCACTATAAATAATAAAAACTAAACTATAAGATAAATACATTATACTATCTAATATATCTAGCTTATTTTTATCCTAATATTCCCTCCCGTAAGCTAGATAGCAGCAAGATGCAGGAGCTCCTTGAGGCGAAGAAAGTCCTTAGGTTGCAGGGCTTTTGTAAGTATGTCTATAGCTTGTCCTTTTGTTGTGCAGAACCTCACTTCAACTTCATCTTCCTTAACTAGATCACGTATGAAATGATACTTCACTCTAATATGTTTGCTTTTCCCATGATAAACAGGGTCTTTAGCCAAACAAATAGTGGATTTGTTGTCACATAAAATTACCGGTGGGCAATCCATATTCATTTTGAGTTCATTGAGTATTCCTTTTATCCATAATGCTTGACATCCAGCCATGGATAGAGCAATATATTCTGCTTCGGTTGAAGATAACGCAACAACCTTTTGTTTCTTTGATTGCCAAGCTATTGCTCCTGATCCTAAATGAAAAACATATCCTGAAGTGCTTTTACTCTCATATACATTTCCAGCATAATCACTGTGGTTGAACCCGACTAATTTCCCTTTACTTCCCTTTGAGTATATGATTCCATGATTTATTGTCCCTTTATATATCTCAAGATTCGTTTCCCAGCTTCCCAGTGACTTTTCTTTGGTTTCTCCATAAACCGGCTTATCTCCATGCCCAAGAAATAGTGCAGAACTCCCAAGTCAGTCATTTCGAATTCCTTCTTCATCGAATCATTGAGTTGATTTATCATTTTCAGAGAATCGCTAGCTATTATAAGGTCATCAACATACAGGCAGATTACCATCTTAGAAGTTGTTGTATCCTTGATGAATAGGGTATGTTCATATACACATTTCTTGAACCCATTTGATCCGAAAAATTTATCAATCTTGCTGTACCACACCCTTGGGGCTTGTTTAAGACCATATAAGGCTTTCTTGAGATGGCATACCTTTCGTTCTTCTCCCATTTTGATGTAACCTTCCGGTTGTTCGGTGTATACTTGTTCATCTAGATCTCCATTTAAGAATGCAGTTTTAACATCCATTTGGTGTAGATGCCAGTTATTTCGAGCCGCTAACGCCAGTATTAGTCTAACTTTATCAAAACCTATAACTGGTGCAAATACATCTTGGTAGTCCACTCCATACTTTTGATTGTAACCTTTAGCCACTAACCTAGCTTTGTACTTATCCACATTTCCATGCTCGTCGTATTTGGTTTTTTAGATCCATTTAACTCCAATGGGTTTTTGATCTTTTGGAGAAACTACTAATTCCCATGTATCATTTTTCTTTATTGACTCCATTTCCCTGTCCATTGCTTCTCTCCACTTTGTTTCCTTATTAGCTTCTCTATACGTGGTTGGATCTGCATCGGCATATAATACAAAGCTTGCTGCATCTTCAGTTAAATGTTGATCATCATATAAATCTTCTACTTGTTCTTGTGTGAAAGGTTCTGAATTTGCATATACATCTGCAAGACTTCTAGTTCTCAATTCTGCATTTTCTGATGATGATGACGAGTCTTCTTCTTCATAATTCTGATTCTGTCCAACTGTTTCCTCGTCATCATATTCACTGTTGCCTTGATTATTATTTTGAGCAGTAGAGTCATTCTCTTGAACCGCTACTTCTTCTTCTTGATCCGTAACATTTGCATCCGGAAAGTTCAGTTGAATGTTTGCATCATTTTCATGTCTTTCAGTTCCTTCCCAGTCCTGGCTTTCATCAAATATCACATCTCGACTAATGATGGTCTTATTGGTTACTGGATTATACAACTTGTAAGCTTTACTGGTCTCACTGTAGCCTATCCTAATTACCTTTTCTGTTTTATCATCCAGCTTTCCTCGATGTTGCTTAGGAACATGTGAATATGCCACACATCCGAAGATTCTCAAATAAGAAACATTTGGTTTCCTTCCACTCCATGCTTCTTGAGGAGTTATGTCTTGCACTCCTTTTATAGTTGCTCGATTAATAAGATAAGTTGCACATGATACCGCTTCAGCCCAGTAGATATGTGACAGTTTTTTCATCTTCATCATGCTTCGACTGAGTTCGATGAGAGTTCTATTTTTTCGTTCAGCTACTCCGTTTTGCTGGGGTGTGTAGCTTGTAGTAAGTTGATGATGAATTCCATTATCTTTAAGGAAGTTTTGAAACTCATGACCACAATATTCTTCTCCTTTATCCGTGCGTATGGTCTTTATCTTGGCATCTGCTTGATTCTCCACCAATCTTTTAAAAGTCTTAAACTTTGTTAGAGCATCGGATTTTAGTTTAAAAAAGTACACCCATGTTTTTCTTGAGAAGTCGTCTACAAAAGTGATGAAGTATCTACATCCACCTATAGATGTAGTTCTCATTGGTCCACATATATCAGAGTGAACTAGTTGCAAAGGCTTGGTGGCATGCCATGTTGCTTGTTTAGGAAATGCCTTTCGAGCATGTTTTCCAAATAAGCAGCCTTCACATATACTTTGTGATGATTTTGCAGACGTCTTGGGAAAACCTTTAACTACTTCCTTTTCTCCCATGTTATGTAGTGTCTCGAAGTTTATGTGGCCATATCGTCGCTGCCACAATACCGAGATATCTTGTGTCATTATGTTGCAAACTCTTGGGGTAACATCATAGTTTAAATTTAACGGAAACATTTTGTTTCCTGTCATCCTAACTGATCCCATGTGCTTTCCAGTTGGATCTTTGATAACACACTCATAATTATGGAAGTTTACCTCATAACCTTTTTGCACTAGTTGTCCCACACTTAATAAGTTATGTTTTAAACCTTCAACATACAAAACATTCGGTACTCTTTTCTCTATTCCTCTTACTTTGATGGTTACATCACCACTTCCTAATACACTGAGCCTCTTGTCGTCTCCGGTTCTTACTTCCTTCTTTTCTGATTCATTTAGTGAGATGAACAGACTCTTGTTACCGGTCATTTGATTGCTACATCCATTATCTAAATACCAGCAATCCTCTTTCGTTATCTCTTCTACGTTAAAGATCATAAATAGAGTTTCATCATTCCCTTCCTCCGGCTCATCTTCATGTAACAGAGCATTGTTGCTCTTATCATTCTCTTCTCCTTTTTGACAAAATCATGTCGTGTGACCCAGTTTTTGACAATTATAACAGCGGATTTGTCCGCTAAATCTTCCTCTTCCCCTGCCTCTTCCTTTTCCATTGAAATCCGATCTGAAAAATCCTGATCGGTTCTGACTTTGGCTTTGTATCTGAAATGCTTGTTCGACGGGTGCATCATCATATTGTTTTAGCCTCAGTTCATGAGATTGTAAGATCCCTAGTAATTCTTCTGTCGACATGACTGTCATGTCTTTTGATTCTTCTATGGCTACTACGACCGATTCATATTTCCTTATTAAACTACGGAGAATCTTTTCAACTATTCATTGTTTTGTAATGTTTTCTTCATTTAACCTTAATTGATTCACTATAACCATGGTTCTATTTATATATTCCTCTATAATTTCACTGTCTTTCATTTGTAATGCATCAAACTCACATCTTAGGGTTTGTAATTTTACCATTTTGACTCTTTGTTCTCCTCTGTATGCCTTGTGAAGGATATTCCACGCTTCCTTGGATGTTTTGCTCATTGCAATTCGTTCAAATACAGTTTCATTCACTGCCTGAAATATTATATGAAGTGCTTTCTTGTCCTTCTTCACTTTTTTCGTGTGAGTGTTTTGATCATTTTCTGAAGCCCCGGCCGCTAATTGATTGTATCCTTCTTCTACACTGGTCCACAGATCTTGCGGTTTTAATAAAACCTTCATTTGTATGTGCCAATGATAATAATTTTGTCCCAACAGTTTTGGGATCTGAGTTTGAATCCCGCCATTTGATGTTGTCATTTGTATTGAGAAAAATTGATAAGAATTGCAGCGATTAAGAGATTTGCAAGTATGGATCGTTGTGGCTCTGATATCACTTTATTGAATTATGAATGCAGATTAGGGTTTATGGGAATGAAAGAATTGTTGTTCGTATATTTCGAATTGGTGAATCATATCTGTGAATCATACATACATATATATATGACTGTTGGATGCATAACCGCCACTATAAATAATAAAAACTAAACTATAAGATAAATACATTATACTAACTAATCTATCTAGCTTATTTTTATCCTAATAATTATGCCAGGTTTGAAGGAGAAACATGAAATTATTCTTTTTACTTATGTAATTCTTGGTGATTATGCAGGGATTATGGTGCGGGATCATTGCAGCATTATCAGCACAAGCGTTATTTCTTTTTATTTTGACTTTACGCACAAATTGGGAGATGGAAGTACGTTATTAAGCCCTTAAAATCTATGTTTTTGGTGTTTTTACAAGTCGAGTCCATGTCTAACATATGTTTCCTTTAATTATGCATTGTGTTTTGTTGAATTTGTAGGCAAAGAAGGCTAACCAGAGAGTGTATGACTATATGACCCACGATGAGGTATCATAGTGACAAAAATACAAGTAATGGAAATTATCTACTATAAGACGGTCACTTACAAAAATACAACACTAGTTTTTGTGGTTCGAGTCTGGGAGATTTATAAAGAATGAAATTTGGCTAATGTAAAGAGTTTGTGTTATGACTTATGAACCATGTTACTCATGTGTTTTGCATGTGACCCAGTTAGTTTCGGGATAAGTTGTTCTAGACTGCTAGTTGTGATAGTGTATAAGAACACCACTCAAATTTCTCTACCTAATTCTCTCTCAAACAAACATTACACACACCAAGTAAAATTTTCCATTTTACTTTGGCTAATATGATAAATTCATAACCAAAATGCAGAGATAAATGACAATCTCAAATAGTCTTCCATGAAAATTTAAGTATCAATGTCGAATTTGAACAGGAAATAGGCAGATAGTTTTCACAATCAAGAACTCTTTATTAGTGACGTACATAAACTAAGATGAGAAAACTAAGTTATAATAAATATTGTAATGGGGTGTGAAGATATAAAAACCATACCGGTATATCGATCTAATGAATGACTCTCAACCTACAAGAAAAGTAACACAACAAGAAAAAACACTTGTAAGGACAAAACCTATAGGGAGGACAAAAGTGATCCCTATAGAACTACCTATCGGGACGACATGTCGTTCCTATAAGGTTTACATGGATTTCTAACTAGGTTACCCTACAGGGACGACTTATCATCCCGATATGTCTAATTTATTTTTTTAAGGTTTCTTGAGACCATCTATCGTTCCAATACATCCAAATGGGAAAAACTGTTTTAAATCTTCTTGAACAACTTGTCCCGATAGATGATAAAAGAAGAAAAAACGTTATTGTTGTGTGGGCCTATTGGAGCTTTTTGTTCGTACATTTATATGTCTGTAACTTTGTCTTATTTATGTTGTATGTTATACAGTCTTTTGTAATGGAGTTTGTAAGTTCTGTCAAGTCTACCTAGTCGGATATCCTCCTATCCTACTTGGTATGACGTTTGTCTCTGTATTGTATGTTTAACATAATGCAAGTGTGCATTTATGCTGTGTCTGTCTGTTTGTTGGTTATCATGCTTAACTGTTTAATAGGTACATATGTTTTGTCAATGTTTAATATTTGATGAAGAATCAATCTTCGTCAAATACTATGCTAGGAGAACCTTCGAATGTTCATCGATGGGTGTGTGTGACGAAGAATCAATCTTCGTCACACATATTCTTCGTAACATAGGGGTTCGCAAGTGGTCAATATATATTGCTTGTTATGTTCAACAGTTTAGGTATGATAGCATAGAGAAACTGTGAGTTTATCATTCAAGCATCGTGTGTATATGCTTGATGTTGTTCTCGTCCTTTTAATCTAAAGTGAATCTTTGGTTATCTGTTGTGTTATTCGCTTTAATTTGTCTGGTTTGCACTGTCACGTGGATTCCGCACTCGTGACTGTGTTTGTGATGAACATGGATTAGGTTTTGTAATCGATCATCTGAGAAAAACGGACCTACAAGTGGTATCAGAGCACTGGCTCTTATCCTTGTTTAAAACCAAACATTGTTGTGTTTTATCAAGTTGTTTATTTGTTTTTTTTTTTTCAGAAACTGTTCTTATTTGATATTCATATTTTCTGAAAAAGTGTTCAAAATTAAAATCTTGTTATTTGCTATAAGTTTTATCAGAAGCCTTGTTACATTGCCTGTCTACATGATAAAAATGGGGTTTTATTGAAAGTTTAAGCAAATTTTGTGTTTCGAAAAATTCATAGTTTTTCTTGATATTCAAAGTGTTCTTCAAAGTGTTCTTAGAGATATTCATACTCTTCCTGAGTTTTGATCTAAAATTGTGTTTGCATAATCTGTTTGTGATTAAAATATAGTTGTTTGACAAATGCTACATGTAATGATGGGTTGGTAAATCAACTTCTGTCACAGCAACTTGTTAGTTTGAAAAAGGTGTCACCAACTTGTGTCAGTAAGATCTGATTTGTTTTGCAAAAATATCTAATACAGCTGTTATCCCTTATCAACGAAGATTCCCTCAGACGAAGATTCCAACCTTCGTCAAAATTGTTTCAGACGAAAATCACCATTCTTCGTCAAAGTTGAGTTAGACGAAGATTCAAAGCCTCGTCGTCTAATCTTCGTCACTGTTACTTTGTCATCACCTCGAGTTCGTCGCTTATAGTTCGTCATTCATACTTTGTCAACTATACTTCGTCACCTAGAGTTCGTCGCCTATAGTTTGTCATTCATACTTCGTCGTACATTGTAGGTCCCGTAATCTGAGGATCGATAACGAACCAAATCACTTGTTTATAGCAAACACGGTTACGTGTGCGGAATCCACGTAACTATGCCAAATCAAACATGTAAAACAATAACGACACGGTATAATCAATGATACACACTCGATTGATTAAACGGGATGAGAACCGATTACAAACTGATACAAACACAGTTTAACAGAATTTTGACAGAGTTTCTTTATGTGTAAGCTCTCATCTACTTTTCAACTGTGAAAGCAGATGTGTTTATATAGTCTCTGGGCCCAACAGTCGACGAAACACAAAGTGTCTCGGCGAAACAGAATATGGGCCAAACATTGGGCTTGAAGCAGCCCAATACACGACGAATCAAGTGTGATTCGTCATGAATGTCGGCGAAACAGACATAATGGACATTGGTCTGTTTCGTCATGATGTGTTCGACGAAACAGACCTGTTTCGTCGAGGTCTGCAACTGTTGTGGCTGTTTCTGCAAACAGACAGCAACAATCAGCAACATATAAACAACTTATAATGACCATTCTACCCTTTGTATGCAACATGCATTGTTCGAATAGCATTACATATTAAACGGAGACAAACAAGTCAGACACAAGTGGATAGGAGGATATCCGACTTGGTCTTCATTCCGTTAAAGGCTCGAACCGAACGTGCCGCGTCCACACAAAAGTGTATCAACAAACTCCCCCTTGGACGCTGCTGTGATGGTTCGACTTCCATGATGGTTCGTCTTCTGTGTCTTTCATGTCGGAGGATCTTCAAAGTCTTCACGCGTCGTAAAAAGAAAGTGTATCAACAAACTCCTTCCTTTTTTTTTATATTTAAGAAGTGTGTTAACAAACTCCCCCTTGGAATGAGCTCTCCATTGAGTTATGCTCGTGAATCTTTTGACTTGTCAATTCTTCAGATCCTTGTGGTGTTGATGAAGTGTCAGCGGCAACTCGATCATTTTATCCTTTGAGTGCCTCCACTTCGTGTCTTCATTCCAAAGCTTGTCATCAAAAATGTTCTCCTCGCCTTAGCATCTGCACAGGCAAGAAAGCTAAACGCATAATGAGAACAACCGCTTGGAATATAGTTAACATTTAAACAAATGACACATATGAGATCAAATCTCAATCAACTACCGACCGACAGCAGTTTGAAAGTTTAAAAAATGTTCAATTTTAGTTCTTAACTTTCAAAACTTGTTAACTTCGACAGATTATGAAGATTTTCACACTGAACATAATTTGTTTTACTTGAACACATTTTCATTTTGTTTGAGTTCCAAATTCAAGGACGTTTTATGAAAGTGGTTTCAGGCTTCCAGCAGAAAACACCAAGCAACAACTTCGGCTTAATCAAAAACGAACTTTACAAATAACACTAAAACGAATTTAAAGCGTGGTAAACTAAACGAAAATGCAATAAACTGTGAAAAACAGTAAGCAACTGTACAAGTGCAATCTTTTTGCGAATCTCAAGGATAAGGAATCATACCAGCTTACGGTCTTAGTCAACATGATTTTGATTTATGTTTAAAGCTCTGGATAAGTATACTACCTCGATTATCGGTATTGTGGCCCACATAAGCTCAAACTGATCAGACGTAATCATAATTAAGAGATACGATTAACGGTAAGGATTATACTTACAAGTCGATGTAAATCCACTCACGACACATTCCCGTATCAAGGTATGCACGAGAATTCATCTTACCGATGAGTATACCGATTATCATCTGTTTGACCGTATAAAAATGTGAGAAACTCACTTATTTTGATTGAAAACAAGCCCTATGTGATAGAATCACTTATTGATGAGGAACTTGATTTTCAGATGCATGAGGGCACAGGAGCAAGTCCGTGAATAGGTCAGTACTTTCGTACAGCAGAGAGACGAACTTGACTCCCGCAAAGAATCTGTGATATATTATCACTTATTTTGTTTGGACATGTGATTGTTGATCACTTATTGAGGTCGAATGCAGTATGTACACGTATGTATAGTATCATGGAAGATCTTAGACTTCGTCTCCGTTATTTTTACGGTTTGATACAACCATGATACCCAGATGATAAGCAGCATAAAGACCGAATATTTCAGATCTCGGCAATCTCTCAAACGAGATTTCGGTACTAAGACCATATGCCAATGAATGGTTCCCACCTGACTTGAAGTCTGTTAGGTTTGTATCATCCTGCACATTTTAGTCTGATTGTGAGCCTACCGATACATCGTTAGTAGAGATACTTATCATTTTTCTTTTTGTTTTTCATTTTGAGCACATTGACCGACCACACCAGTGAACATCATCATTTTCCTTTATCCAAGAAACTCATTTTTGGTTTTTCTATTGTTTTTGAATTTTTTAATTTTTCAAACGTCAAACGAAACGACAGAAAGTAAAGACATCTTTTTGGATTTTGAACTTTTGCAATGTTTTTGTATTTTCTTGAAATATCTCCCCCTAAAATTCGCAAAGTTTACGAAAACTAAAATCTTTTTGAATTTTCCAAGTTTATAAAGAAAATATTTACAAAAACGATCAGCCAAAGAAGTTTACTCGGGTATCACCTTAATGCCGTTGGCCAAAAATAGATAATCAAAACGTGATTTATCAAAAGCTTTTGTAAACAGGTCGGCACGTTGGTGATCAGTGGGGACATGAACGACATCGATTAACCTCTTGTCAAAACAATCACGTATGAAGTGATATTTAATGTCGATGTGTTTAGTCTTAGAATGTTGCACAGGATTTCTAGTGATCTGTAAGGCAGCATTATTATCAACAAAAATATGGGTAGATAGGAATTCTAAACCGTAGTCGCGCATTTGTTGTTGTATCCAAAGAACTTGGGAGCAACAACTCGAGGCAGCAATATATTCTGCTTCACATGTTGATGTAGCAACACACGTTTGCTTCTTGCACTGCCACGTGACCAGGCGATTTTCTAAGAACTGACATCCTGCTGTTGTTGATTTGCCATCGATTTTGCATCCACCAAAATCAGAATCACTGTATGCAATTAATTCAAAACTATCATCCCTAGGGTACCAAAGACCAAGGTCCGGGCATCCCTTTAAATAGCGAAAAATCCTTTTGATAGCTGACTGATGAGAGGCCTTCGGGTTTGCTTGATATCTTGCAAGCAGGCATGTTGGATACATTATATCAGGCCTCGAAGCGGTGAGATACATGAGAGAACCGATCATGGCGCGATAGTATGAGGAGTTGATGCTTTCACCCTTCAAATCCGGAGTAATTCCGTGATTCTGCGGAAGAGGGGTACCAATGGGCGTTGCATCTGACATTTGGAATCGGTTCAAAATGTCACCAACATATTTAGTCTGATGGATGAATATCCCAGACTCTGTTTGTTGAACTTGTAGGCCCAAGAAGAAAGTCATCTCCCCCATTGCGCTCATTTCGAATTTTTCTTGCATAACTCGTTCGAATTGCCTGCACAAAGAATCATTAGTGGAACCAAATATTATATCATCAACATATACCTGCACCAGCAGAAGATCTCCATCTAGTTCCTTGATAAAGAGTGTGCAATCAATAAGACCTCGTCGAAATCCATTCTCCAGAAGATAGTTGGATAAGGTTGCGTACCAAGCCCTAGGTGCTTGATGTAAACCATAAAGAGCTTTGTTGAGCAACCAAACCCGATCGGGGTGAATAGGATCTTCAAAACCTGGAGGTTGTTCGACGTGCACCTCTTCTTGAACTATACCATGAAGAAAAGCACTTTTGACGTCCATCTGGTAAACTTTGAATCCTTTGAAAGAAGCATAAGCTAAGAAGATCCTAATAGCTTCCAGACGTGCAACGGGTGCATAAACTTCATTGTAGTCAATGCCTTCTATCTGGCGAAAACCCTGAACAACCAGTCTCGCCTTGTTGCGAATAACAATTCCACGGTCGTCCTTCTTGCATTTGTAAACCCATCGTGTGCCAATTTTCTTGTAATTATCCGGCTTTTCAACAAGCTTCCAAACACCAAGCTTTTGAAATTGTTGCAGTTCGTCCTGCATGGCTTCAACCCAAGAATTATCTTTTAAAGCTTCCTTCCAAGACTTTGGTTCTTCTTGTGAAACGTAACAAGCAAAGGACCAATCGTTTTGAAAACCAGATTCTCTAATGGCTGAATATAAACTAGCACTCCGGTTATTTCTTAGCTGATTACGCGTCTGCACACCGCTGTGGACATCTCCTATAATGTTCTGCTGTGGATGGGTATTGTGAATCCTCAATTCAGGATTTTCAGGAACACTAGTATTAATACCCAAATTGTGAAGATTAAGATCAGCAACCAACTCCGCACCAGGAATATGAGTGGAAGTGGATGCGTTTCCTTCAGCAGTATCATCATTCTGCACTTGAGGTGTTTCTAAAGAAGTGCCATGAACAGGAACAACCGGGGCAGAAGTGCCTTCAGTCGCATCAAGATGTTCATCATCTTCCGATGACTCAGTAGCATCTTCAAATACCTCATTTTGAACAGTATTGTTAACTGAATTAGAACCTTGAGGGCTAACAATAACAGGTCTTACCAATGGCGAGCCGGCAGCGTTGTCACTATCAAATAACATTTGAACAGCTGCAGATTCTTCATCAAAGGTAGGCAGATTAAAGGAGTCAAATATCCCATCGTAATCGAACATCCAAGGATCACCCGGAGCTCTAACAGGACTTGTATACCTTTGAACCCTTACTTCATTCCAAAGCTCAATCTTTTTGGTGGTCAGATTCCATACACGACAATTTGGAGTTGCATATCCAAGGAAGAAACCTTCGATAGCTTTTGCGCCAAACTTACCATCTGGGTCAATCATGGTACATGGACCGCCAAAGGGTTCAAGGAAAGAAAGATCCGGTTTCCTTTTCTGTAGAAGTTCGAAACAAGTTTTGCCAAGCCTCTTAACTGTAAGAACTCTGTTCAAAGTGTAGCATGCAGTCGACACAGCTTCTGCCCAGAATTGAACAGGAAGCTCCGACTCTACTAACATAGTTCTTGCGGTCTCAATAATCGTGCGATTCTTCCTTTCAGCGACACCGTTTTGTTGTGGAGTATAGCGAGAACTGTATTCATGAAGAATGCCTTTAGAAGTACAGAACTCATCCATCACACGGTTCTTGAATTCAGTTCCATTGTCGCTTCGGATCCTCTTCACTTTCAAAGTGTATAAATTCTCCAACATTGTGAGAAGATCCTTGAGAATTCCAGGAGTGTCACTCTTGTGTGCCATGAAAGCTACCCAAGAAAATCTAGAATAATCATCAGTAACAACAAGACAGTAAGCATCTTCGAATGTTGTCTTGTGCTTCATAGGTCCAAAAAGGTCCATATGAAGACGTTCGAGAGGCATGCTAACAGAATTGATTTTCTTCAGAGGGTGAGATTTCTTTGTTTGTTTCCCTTTCTGGCACGAAACACAGATATCTTGTAGATGAAAACTTCTCACAGGCACACCATTCACAAGATTGTTTTTCACCAAATGGTTCATTTTCCTCAAGTGAATGTGCCCCATTCTTCTGTGCCAAGAAATAGACTCCTTCTATGTGGCTTTTGAGACAAAACATTGTACTTGCGCAGATGTCGTAATGGCTTGGCTCATGTCAAGAATATAAAGATCATTAATTCTTGGAGCCGATAAGAGAATCCATTCATCAGGAATATTGAATCCAGGTTTAAGCACATAACAACCGGCATCATCAAAATGCACGGTGAACTTTTTATCGCAGATTTGCGACACACTAAGAAGATTATGATCAAGTTGACGAACATAATTAATCTTTTCGAAGCATACCACACCATTGGAGATCATTCCTTCTCCAGTGATATATTCGCCTTTGTCTCCTGCGAACGCGACATAGCCTCCTCTAATATTTCTCACATCGTACAGAAGCCGTAAGTCGCCCGTCATGTGCCTGGATGCCCCACTATCAACAATCCAATGACTACTGATAGTTCCTCCTGGAACATCCTGCACGCGTCATCCAATGATTAGTTAAGGATGGGGATCCAAGCCACAGTGGTCTTGGGTCGTCCCTGAGAATCACGAATAGTGATCTCGATCTGGTGATGATTCTCCAACATAACAGCTCCCCCTGAACTTTCACCTTTCTTAGGTTTCCAAGTTTGTTTTTGTTTACCAGATTCAGTTTTGAAAACAGATTTTGAAACTTCTGGTTTTAAAGATGAACTTGGTTCCCTTGGAATAGATTTGACCTCAGATTTTAAGACCTTTTCTATTTTCTTCACATTTTGATGTCGTTGTTTCGTTTCCTGTTCTTTAACAGTTCTTTTATCATGTTTTGGCGAAACAGAACGACATTGAAGGTGAATCTTTTCAGGTGGTGCTTTCTCAACAAATTTATCTCTTGGAGTGTTTACACAATCTTTGATGATGTGCCCAAACTCTCCACATTTAAAACACGTTCTCCTCTCAACAAACTTAGGAGAACCAGATCGACGCTCATATGTCAAACCTGTAGAACCTGAGGTACTTGCCTTTTCATCACACCCGTTTGAATGTTGAGTGTAATTATTTTGACTGTTACGCTTTAAAATCTTGACTTTTTGTACAAAATCAGTGTTTGATTTGTTAGCAAAAATCTCAATTTTATCAGTACCCTCAGATGCCACAAATCTGACATCATTACTTTTCTTTTGATAACGAGCTCCATTTGTTTCAAATTTTGATTTAGAAACATTTGGCCTTTGAGCTCGTTGAAATGGTTGTTTACCCTTAGGAGCAAAAGGTTGTTGCTTTGTTGGGGATTTTTGATTTCCAAATTGCTTTTTGATTTCAGCCTTAGGAATTGGATCACATTGAGTTACAGTAACTCCCGGAATCGACTTTCCCAAAAACTTACTTGTGTTATTTTCAAAAACGTTATCAATCGATGATGGATTGACATTTTTAATTGGAAAATCATTATCTGAATAGATTTTAGAATCACCAACCAAAGTATATAACATCTTGTTACTCTTAACAGTAGACACAGGTTTCTTGTCATTTATGACAGGATTAATCACATTTTTGGCAACTTGTTGCACAAAAGGAATAGGAGGATCACAAAGAATATGATTCTCAATTGGAATTTCTATTCCCTTTTTCTTATCAAGTGATTCATCCTGGTCATTTGCATCTGTTTCATCATCAGATGAATCATAATCCTCAACAATTGGAGGACTTTGACTCACTGATGTTGAAGTTTCTGTTTCAACAGATGAGGTTCCCGAGGAATTGTCCGGTTTGAACCCTAATCCAGTAGTAAATTCCTCATAATTAAGAGGCACACTGGGTTCAAAACGAGGCATATCCTCTTCATCAGGTGGTCGAGCATAGTTGTGTCTCAAAGGGGGCGGACATTTCTTATACCCAACACCACTCTTGTTTTTCTTCAGTTGTTGAACATCAATTATGTGATCGAGCACAAATCGGGAGTTAGAATAACTCTCCAATTTTTGCTTGATCGCATCGTGCTCGCATTTTGCAATGGCTAAATCCTTTTTGGTTTCCTCAACGAGATTTATGTACTTGTTAATACTAACTTGTTTGTGATAAACAACTTTAGTAGTTTCGGAAACACTTTTCTTTAAATTTTCAATTAAAGATTTAAAGTCCTTTTCATTTCTCGTTAAAGCCATGTTTGCCTCTTTGCACTTTGACATATCAACAACCAAATGTTGATTGTGACTATGAATTGTGTCACATTCAAGTTTCACTCTTTCACATTCCTGTTTCATATAAGCACAGTCATTACAAATTCTAGGAGTTTCAGATGTTACCTGACTCGACGAGGCTGAAACATTTGCCATAAAGGCAGTTTGAAAAGAAAAAGATCCGTCTTCAGAGAAGAACTTCTCCATTTCTTTAGATGCTTTCCCAGCCTTCTTGATAAGAACAGATTTCTGAGACTTCAACTCCTCTGCTTCACTCAACAAATCATCAATAGAACTCGCTTCTTCTTTCACATCACCCGAAATAGAACTTTCTTCATCAGAACTCCCGGTATAACCCGAACTGTCGTCACTTTCAGAAAATTCTTCCCTACGAACGTGCTTGATGTGATTGATGATCTTTGCATAGCACGCGGTTCCTCCTCTTTCATTATCACCTTCCCCCAATTGTAAAGACCAATTACACCCTTCATCTGTTTGAACAACCAATGCACGAGTGTTGTTTGATGGCCCAGACTGGTTCTGGTTGGTGGTGTTGTTCACAGCTACTATCCCTCTTCCACGATTGTCTTGATTGCCTTGATTGGCATTTGAAGTACCTGTCTGATTTCTGAAAGGGTTCTGATTGCCTTGCTTGGGTGGTCGAGTGCATTCACGTTTAAAGTGACCCTTCTCGCCACAATTGAAGCATGTAACGGTTTCTTTATCAAACCCGTACTTCGTATCCTGCTTACTTTCCAAGGAACTTCTTCCCGTTCGAGCCATGAAGTCCTTTGCCCTTCTAACTGCACTCGCAAACGCCCACTTTATATCCATCAACTCCATTTCATCACGGTCGATTTGTTGATAATCTTCGTTGGTCATACTGATGTTCCCAATTTGACCTGCAACCAAACCGCAGTAAGCACTGACCATCGTATTAATGAGTTCCGAATGCTCCTTTGCAACTTCAATGCTAACTTTTGAGAGGTTCGAAGTATCAACTTTGATAGTATTCGTGTCTTGGGGTGGAGGATTGTTGGTATAATGTACTTGTTGTGGTGGCGGTTGTGCTTTAGATTTGGATAACGATTGACAAAGATAAGCACCTAAATCAAACTCTGGTTGAGTAGTAGTAACTTGAGGTTGAGGTTGAAATTTAGATTTTGATAGCGATTGTGAAAGGTAAGCACCTAAATCAAACTCTGGTTGAGTTGATGAGTTTGTGTTGGAAACAAATGCCGTTTGAAGCTTAGGTTGCTGAACAGAACTAGAACTAGCTGAAGGAGCAAAACCAGGCAAATACATTTCTGTATTTTGAGTAGCTCCAATCCTTTTAGCTTTCCGATTTTCCTCTTCACTCTTATGCTCCAACTTCTGAACGAATCCATAGATAGTGACAGTTTCCCCATCCAGAGCACCCGTATGTTTTAGAAGTTCAATGAATGGACTCCACACAGGAGGTAAAGCATCAGCTAAACGTGCAATCATTTCCACATGAGATGTAGCAACCTTATAAGAACTCATTTCACTGATCAAATGATAGAAACGAGAAGTAATATCATTTAGGGTTTCATTTTCCAAAGATTGAAATGATTCAAATTCTTTCTTTAAAAGATCATGACGTATTTTTCTAGAAGCTGCATTTCCTTCTCCTCTTGTTTCCAATGCACCCCATAAAGCTTTTGTGCTCTTACTATAAGAAAATTGATGATAGAGGTCTTTATGAAGATCTTGTGTTAGAAAAGCAAACGCCTTCTTCTCTAATTCATAGGCTTTCTTGTCTTGTTCAAGCATATTAGAAATACCAGCGACAGTTGATGCTGCTGCTTCTAATTCCGGGCTACATTCAGTAGTGAAACACGTCCAAAGTTCAACGTTTTGCCCTTGAATGTATGTATGAAAACGACCCTTCCATGATGGATAGTCGTTCATGTGATTTAGCTTTGGCGGGCGATTGTTGCTTCCCGTCTCACTTTCACTGAGCAATAGATTTTGAATGTTTTGGTTTTGATTAGAAACCATTGCCCATTGATTTGCATTTACTGCTTGTTGTTTTTGAGGCAATTGGTTCATTAAATCGGCAAGCGAAGGCTGATTTTTAGCTGGTTGTGATTCCGAACTCCAATCCCACGGACCTTTGTTACTCATATTTGGTATATGTATGATAGTACCTGCACACACACTTGAAAACACAAGGTTAGAATGATTTTACAAGTCCTCTGTGTAAAACAGAAGTGAATTCGACGAAACAGATTCCACGAAACAGATTTGTTTCGTTGAAATGAAAAATGACGAAACAGACTTGTTTCGTCCAAGATATTTTTGACGAAACACTAGTGATTCGTCGACTGCTTGTTTCGTCAAATCTGAGTCCCAGACAGCTGGTTAAGATATTTAAAATATCTTACTGACACAAGGTAAGTTGATGGACCTGTTTTTCAACACAACATGCTTTTTCAAAAACTAATGATCACAATTGTTACACTAAAGTCAAGTTAATGTTTTATATTGTAAAAACTCTTTGATTTCAACAATTCAAAGATCAAATCCACAAGTATTATAAGAACTCTTTGAAGATATGAAGAACACACTCAAGAACAAAGAATTTTTCTGGTCACCGATGATTTTCCGAAACACGAAAATGCACAAGACTTTCACTAAAAACCCAGTTTAAAGCATGAACAAACAAACTGACAAGGTTTTTGATAAAACTCTTAGCAAATAACAATCAAACAACAGATTTTATGAATATTTTTCCAGAAATATAATTTTTCAAGAACAAAATTTCAGAAAAACACACACAAAAACTTGATAAAAACCGAACAATGTTTGATTTTAAACAAGGATTAGAGCCAAACGCTCTGATACCAATTGTAGGTCCCGTAATCTGAGGATCGATAACGAACCAAATCACTTGTTTATAGCAAACACGGTTACGTGTGCGGAATCCACGTAACTATGCCAAATCAAACATGTAAAACAATAACGACACGGTATAATCAATGATACACACTCGATTGATTAAACGGGATGAGAACCGATTACAAACTGATACAAACACAGTTTAACAGAATTTTGACAGAGTTTCTTTATGTGTAAGCTCTCATCTACTTTTCAACTGTGAAAGCAGATGTGTTTATATAGTCTCTGGGCCCAACAGTCGACGAAACACAAAGTGTCTCGGCGAAACAGAATATGGGCCAAACATTGGGCTTGAAGCAGCCTAATACACGACGAATCAAGTGTGATTCGTCATGAATGTCGGCGAAACAGACATAATGGACATTGGTCTGTTTCGTCATGATGTGTTCGACGAAACAGACCTGTTTCGTCGAGGTCTGCAACTGTTGTGGCTGTTTCTGCAAACAGACAGCAACAATCAGCAACATATAAACAACTTATAATGACCATTCTACCCTTTGTATGCAACATGCATTGTTCGAATAGCATTACATATTAAACGGAGACAAACAAGTCAGACACAAGTGGATATGAGGATATCCGACTTGGTCTTCATTCCGTTAAAGGCTCGAACCGAACGTGCCGCGTCCACACAAAAGTGTATCAACATACATAACTGCCATTTATTAACATAAGCTTTGCAAAACTATCTTAACCATTTCTTTTCAAGTGTTTGATCAGGTACACTCATACATACATCAATTATGAGTACTAGCCCTTGGGATTGGAGCAGTAGCTCAATTACTGCTCAAGATCCGACCTCCGCAGCGTCGTGGATCAAGAATATGATGCCACAACAAACAATTTCTGCAAGTTAGTGGGCATGCGTAGCGAATCAAAATCAAAGTATTCAGAATTTGCTAATGAGCGAAAGTGAAACGGGTAGCAACAATCGACCGCCAAAGCTAAATCATATGAATGAATATCCATCTTGGGAAGGCCGATTTCACACTTACGTTCTAGGGCAAAACACTGAGTTATGGATATGTTTCACTACACCATACAACACAGCTCTTGAAGAAGCAGGTTCAAATCCTACAACATTGGCAAATATGACTGAAGCAGACAAGAAAGCGTACGATCTTGAAAAGAAGGCGTTTTCTATCTTGACGCAAGCTCTCCACAAAGACATATATCATCAATTCTCTTATTGTAATACAACAAAAGCCTTATGGGACATCCTAGTTACAAGAGGAGAAGGGAATGCGGCGACAAGGAAGACTCGCCACGACTTGTTGAAAAAGGAGTTTGATGCATTTTTGTTTATTGAAAACGAAACTTTAAATGAAATGGCAACTCATTTTTATCATCTGATAAGTGAAATGTTTTCTTACCAGGTTGTTGCAACTCCACAAGAAATGGTGACAAAGTTTGCTGATGTTCTACCACCGAAGTGGAGCCCTTTTATTGAACTTTTAAAGCATATAGGTGTCTTAGATACTATCAGTATCTATGAATTCGTTCAAAAGCTGGAAAACAAAAATGAAGAAGAAATCTGGAAGGCGAAACGGATCTCAATCCCTCAGAATCCAGAAATGTATTTTGGAGGAATTAATCCTGTTGCAAGCTCCAGTCAGCAACCAAAACTTCAAACGGCTTTCATGTCCAATTCAAGCCCGTTTCCTCAAGTTAATAATGTAAATCCCTTTGGATTTGTACCAGAGCAACCATAGCCTCAAGTTGCTCAACCTCAATTTGATCCTAGCGCCTTGTTCCAAAAACCACAAGTTGTTACCCCCCACCTCAACCACAACCTCAAGTTGCTCAACCTCAATCTCAACCTCAATTTGATCCTAGCGCTTGGTTCCCAAAACCGCAAGTTGTTACCCCTCCACCTCAACCTCAACAAGCATTCTATGGTAACAACTTCACTTAACCACAAAACCCCAATAGCTCCAGACTTGATACTTCAAACCTTCCCAAAGTCAATGTGGAAGTTGCCAAGGAACACATGGAACTTCGTAGCACAATGGTCAATGCCTATTACGGGTTGGTTGCAGGTCAGATTGGAAACATAAATCTGAACAATGAAGATTATCAACAGATTGATAGGGATGAAATGGAGTTAATGGATATCAAGTGGGCTTTTGCAAGCGCGGTTAGACGAGCTAAAGACTACATGAGCAGAACTGGGAAGACTAGTTTGGAAAGCAAAAGGGATAAAAAGTACGGGTTCGACAAAGATGTTGTCACCTGCTTTAACTACGGAGAAAAGGGTCACTTCAAGCGTGAGTGCACTCGCCCGAGCAGACAAATAAATAAAAATCCCTTCAGGAATCAAACAAGTACTTCCAACCAGAATCAAGCTAACCAGGAAAGAAGGATAGTAGCTGTCAACGATCAGACCAACGCCGTCAATGCAAACCAATCGGGTCCTTCTAACACCAACCGTGCATTAGTTGTTCAAGCTGATGAGGTTGTGATTGGTCCGTACAGTTTGGAGGTGGCGATCAAGGAGGAACCGGATGGTATGCTAAGATTATCAATCACATCAAGCATGTGCGTAAGGAAGAATTCTCAGAAAGCGATGTTAGCTCGGGTTATACTGGAAATTCGGATGAGGAAAGCTCGAGCAATGGAGATTATTATTCAGAATCGGATGTAAAGGAGGGAAGTGATTCTGATATTGATAGTTTGTTGATGGAAGCTGTGGAGTTAAAGTGTTAGAAATCTGTTCTGATCAAGAAGGCTGATATTGCATCCAAAGAATTGAAAATTTTCTTTTCTGAAGACGGATCTTTCTCTTACCAGACTGCCTTTATGGTAAATGTCGCAGCCTCTTCAAGTCAGGTAACCTCTGATACTCCTCCTCCTAGCATATGTAGAAATTGTGCAGATCTTAAACATGAATGTGCTGAATTGAAACATGAATCTGAAACGGTTCATGGTCACAACCATAGTTTAGTTATTGAACTGTCGAAATGCAAAGAGGCAAACATGGCCTTGGCTTGTAATGAAAAGGATTTCAAATCAGTTATTGAAACTTTGAAGAAAAGTGTTTCCGAATTGTCTAAAACTGTTTTTAACAAACAAACTGGTATTAATAACTACATTAATATTGTTGAGGAAACAAAGAAGGAGCTAGCCATGGCTAAATGTGAATATGAAGCGATCAAGCTCAAATTGGATAGTTATTCTAACTCCCGATATGTGCTTGATCACATCATTGACGTTCAAAAACTGAAAGGAAACGTGAAAGGCGTTGGGTATAAGTCGTGTCCGCCTCCTTTGAGACACAACTATACTAGGATGCCTAATGAGGAGTAAATGCCTCGGTTTGAACCTAGTGTACCTCTTGATTATGAGGAAGTAACTACAGGATTAGGGTTCAAATCAGACAGTTCCTCAGAGGGCTCATTTGAAACAAAGGAAAATTCAACATCTACGGAACAAAGTGCTCCAATTGTTGAGGACTATGAATCCTCGGATGATGAATCAGATGTGAGTGATCAGGATACATCTGTTGATGATAAGAAAGGAGTAGACATTCCTATTGAGAATCACGTTCTTTGTGATCCTCCTACTCCTGCGGTGCACTCTAATGTGAAACAAGAGATGAATCCTATTATAGAGACAGTGTCTGCTGTTAAAAGTGATAACGTGTTGTACACTTTGGTCGGGGATAGTAAAGTATATTCAAACAAAGATTTTCCAATAAAAAACGTCAACCAATCTCTGATTGATAAAGTTTTTGAAGATACTACCATTAAGTTTTTAGGAAAAGCGAACCCGAGAGTTTCTGTAACTCAGTGTGATCCTATTCCAAAAGCTGAAGTTAGGAAACAATTTGGAAACCAACGATTACCGACAAAGCAACAACCTATCGCTTTTAAGGGTAAACAGAAGGAACAACGAACTTCAAAACCTAAGGTCTCACAACCAAAGGTGGAACCAAAAGGAACTCGTTTCAAAAAGAAGAACAATGATGTCAAATTCGTAGCATCTAAGGGTACTGACAAGGTGGAAACTTTTGAAAATAAATCAAACACCGATTTTGTTCAAAAGGTTAGAATTTTAAAACGTAATAATCAAAATAATTACACCCAACACACAAATGGGTGTGATGAAGGCACAAGTACCTCTAGTTCTACAAGTTCGACATCCGGTCGTCAAGATGGATCTCCTAAGTTTATTGAAAGGAGATCTTGTTTCAAATGTGGGGAGTTTGGACATATCCTCAAAAATGGTACAAACTCGCCCAAAGCAAAATTTGTTGAGAGAGCCCCTCCTGAAAAGGATCACCCTCAACGTTGTTCAGTTTCCCCAAAACAAGATAAACGAACTATTAAAGAACAGGAAACGAAACAACGACGCCAAAATATAAAGGTGATCGAAAGGGCTTTAAAACCATATGTAAAATATGTTAAACGGGAACCAAGTTCATCTCAACCAATAAAACCAGTTTTGTTTCAAAAACTATTAATATTACACAATCTGGTAAACGGAAAACTTGGAAACCTAAGATAGGTGACGTTTCAGGGGGAGGCTTGCAATTTACAAACCATCAAGAAATTGAAATTACATTTCTTGATTCTCAGGGAAGACCCAAGACCACTAAGGCTTGGGTCCCCAACTCCAACTGATCCTTAAATACATTGTGCAGGGTGTTCCAGGAGGAACTATTAATAGTCATTGGATTGTTGATAGTGGAGCATCTAGGCACATGACTGACGACTTACGACTTCTGTATGACGTGAAAAACATTAGAGGAGGTTATCTCGCGTTTGCTGGAGACAAGGGCGGATACATCATTGGAGAGGGAATGATCTCCAAGGGTGTAGTGAGTTTCGATAGGATCAATTACGTGCGACAAATTGATCATAATCTTCTAAGCGTGTCGCAAATCTCTGATAAGAAGTTCACCGTGCATTTTGATGATGCCGGTTGTTATGTGCTGAAGCCTGGGTTTAAAATTCCTAAATAATGGACTCTCTTGAAGATTCCAAGGATTAATGATCTTTATATTCTTGATATGAGCCATCCGATTACAACTTTGTTGGACCGTTCTAAGACCTTGAAAAGTCAGTCAAGGCAGTTCATCTTTACATGTAAAGGCGGAAACAATGCATGCAAAGTTACAACAACTATTCTCTTTAATTTCTTCTCTTTTATTGCTTTCTGATTACAATTTGACAGAGTTTCGACACCTAAGCAATGATCCAAGTCTATCTTCCAAATGAACTACACAACCCTATATATAGCCTTGTAGATTTCGCTTGAATTGGTTTGAAGCGAAATCATCTCTTGTTGATTTTGCTTGAACTGTTTCAAGCTAAATCTCTTGATGTTGATTTCGCTTGAACTGATTTCAAGCGAAATCTTCAAGTAAAACAAGTCCAAACCCTAATTAATACCCTGTTGTGTGTACATTCAAACAATCTAGACACAAGACTTGATTATGACGTAATCAACAGACATTTAATTCACCAACAGACTCCCCCTTGGATGTTGATGAAGTCTTTGGCTTCAAGTCTTTGTCTTTATCATTCTTCAAACATTGCAAAAACTCTCTTCAATCTTTTTCTTCAAACTTTAAACTTCAATCTCCCCTTTGACTGTTGACCCAGACTTCCCCTTTCACAGACTCCCCCTCTCGATATGCTAGAATCTAAGAAATCTGGTTCAAGTTTTGACACTTAACTTCCGTGGAAATTCCTGAAACCTGCAATCACTCATCCAACTATAAGTAACAACATTTAAAAATTTCCAGATATTGTAATCTAACAATTCAAACCTTCTATACCACTTCTCATGAATTTGGCAGTTTCATCGAATCGTATCGGAAACTAGCTCTATAACAATATAAGCATCCAAATCCCTCACAGTTAATCATCCAAGTCCAACTTAATGACCTTGGAGATATCACAAACTGTTTTTGAATTTTTTATTTTAAAACCTCAAGTTTCAAATTAATGAACTTGTTTTATTTTTCAGAAACACAATCAGCTTACTTTAGATTTTGAAACTCAGCACTCAGACATCAGTTGTCGAAAATAAAGCAGAAATCAAAATCTTTTTGTATTTTCTGAAAACATAAAGCAGTAAAGAAATATGTACAAACATATTTACAGACAATATTTTTGTTTGAGTATGCATCAGAGGATCATATCAGTTTTTGACAAGTCACAAGTACCGTTGAGCTTAAATACACAGTAAGAATTAAACAATTCACTTAGATTGTCGATATACTGATCCACTTAAATTTTCATACAAACTTCAACTGATTCAGGATACGAATTAGGTATTTTAAGAACTTAAACCCATTCATGTGTCCCACCTCTTGAATATACTCCCGTATCCAGATCCCAATATTCAGTCTTACAGGTAATTATAACACAAATGATATCTGTAAGGGGTTAATAAATTATGAAGAATCATGAGAGCTCAGGTCAGAACTACCATTCAGCAGAGAGATCATCACTCAACTTGGGTGTGTCCCCTTTAGAGGATCTTTTTTACAACAGCATTGCTAAGCAATTTTATTGTCTTATCATATATGCTGAGGGTGATGCTGTGTTTCAAGCATTTGAAGAAAGTATTATTCGAGGACTAGGTCAGAACTTCCATTCAGCAGAAGTCCCAGAATAATACCCCAGATATCACTGAGTATAAAAACCTGTATATCAGAATACGAAACCTTTCAAACGAGATTTCAGGGGTTACCTATATATCCAAGTAGTGTTCCCCACGAAATAAGCAAGTGTGAAATTTATGTTTATATCCCGAAAAAGTTTACTAAGTGTATAAAAATCTACCGACACATCCACGGTGAGATCGTTTAACACATTTAAACTTTCCGTTTCTTTAGCATACTGTAACTGTCTACTGATGTACTATCATTTCCTCTTTTTACGCAAAACTCAAATTTTTGAATTTTATCATGTTTTTGTCAATTTCAAATTTTCAAATGTTTTTGAATTTTCTAACAACAATATATCTCCCCCTAAAATGGAAAACCATTTAAAGAAAATTTGACAACCAACACTGATAGCTTTGTCTCGCCATCCATTTTTTGCTTCTCATGCACTGATTTGCAGAAAATATAACATACCCCCATGATTTACAACCCATTGATCTTAACAGTTTGAAAACCGTGTTTCAATCTGATGAAAGTAATCATGTTTGTTCAGCCGTGAGGGTTTCGGCGTATTCAATCAACATACATTCAAACAAAATTAAAAACAACATATTTTTGGTTTTTCAAATTTTAACAAACTAAAAACATATTTTTGGTTTTTAATTTTTTTCAATATTTAGGATTTTGAAAATATTGTTTATTTATGTACAAAAATCACTCAAACTAAACTCCCTGTTCAACCAAACCAGGTTCCTGCAACCTTTTCCTGTGCCAGGTTGCTCCAACTACCATTCTCACAATCTTCAGCTTCGTTGAGCACCTGCACATTCAAACTTTATCAATCATTTGAACAATTTAGCCCAGGTCTGTTGGACCTTAGGCATTTCAACACAATAATGTTCATTCAATTTTGGAAACTCTTTGTCACTTAAAACGTTTTCAATTTTGACTTCAACTTTCTCATCTTTTACCGACGTCACTTGTTTCTTAGCACTCCACATTTGACCTTCCGGAGTACCTCTTTTGTAAAAATTTGTCTCTTTTTGAACCTTTTGATATTGAATAACATTTTTAGGTTTCCAAAACTCTTGAGGTTTTGTCATATCAACAGATGTTCTCCAACTCTGTGTTGTTCTCAATCTGGGTGTGTGAGAATTCCAGGTCTGTCTTGAATCGAACCTGTTCGGTTTTGATTTCCAATTTTGATTTGAAGCAAACTTGTTTGTATTGTACCTCCAAGTTTGTTTCGAATCAAATCTGGTTGACCTTGATTTCACATCCTCAAATTTCTGTTTTTCAACATCAACAGACTTTGGATTTGGACACTTTCGTGCAACATGTCCAATCTGATCACATTTCTGTTTTTCAACATCAACAGACTTTGGATTTGGACACTTTCGTGCAACATCCTCCAAGTTTGTTTCGAATCAAATCTGGTTGACCTTGTTTCTTTTTCATAGCATCAAACTCCTCATTAGACTGTTGTCCAAATTTGAGTTTTTCCTCTTCTTTCAAGCTTTTCCCTTGAACAAAATTCATCTTTTGTTGCAAATCCTGTTTTTCACTTTGATTCCAATTCCGTTTCTTTTTATAACCCAAACCAGCCTTCATGTTTTTCTTCTTAAAACCAGGTTTGTTATAAAAAGATTTATGACCTTTACCAGCAAACTTTGGAATCTCAGACTTCTCAATCTCAACCATTTTGAAAACTTTATCGACCTTCTCTGAAATCACATTCTGAATCGGGAATACAACATCTAAGAATAATTTGTCCGATCCAATCATGGTATAAACCAATCCTTTTGAATCATCATTCAAATTTTTCTCGAATTTTGTGTTTTTCAGATAACCATCATAAAGATTTCCTTCATCTCCATCCTGTGATTCAGACTTACCTTTTGTAGACTCATCTTTCAAAACACTTTCAACAACCTTACTTACCACCTCTGAATCATTAGCATCATCAGATTTGGAGTAAGTCACATCGATACTTTCAGGTAACTGGTCAGCTATGTTCAAACCCTTTGCCACCTTTTCCTCATCATAAAAAGTATAATTGTTTCTCAATGGTGGTGGTACCTGATGAAATTCTGAACCAATACCCTTTTTGCAATTTTCAGTATCTTTGTCATCTGGTGTGATGTTGAAAATGCGTTCGAGAATGTACGAAGAATTATGATAACTTTGAAGTTTTGTAACAACCTTTTCTTTTTTCAGCCAAGACTTGTTTAAGATTAGCAATTTCATCAACACATTTGTTTAATTCAATTTGCTTTTCTTTAAATTTTCTTTCATACATTTCTTTAGTGACTAAAGTTTCTGACAATCTTTGATCAAAACTTTTGACTTGGCTCTTCAAAGTATCATAAGCTTCTTGTACTCTCTGACTCGACCAATTTAAAGAATCATACTGTTTTTGTAAATCTTGAAATTTAGATTCTTTTTCAACACAATCAACACATTTTGTAGAACACAATTGTCTATAAACATCATTATCATTTTCAAGACCTTGACATTTCTGTGTCAATTTTTCAACTTTTAGTTTCAAAATTTCTTCTTTTTCAATCATATCTTTACATTTTATTGTGAAACCATTTTCAAGTTTGCTTAATTCATTATCTTTTGTTTTTATGATGTCATCTTTTTCAGTACAGGCTTTGCACATTTCTATGCAATTCCTGCACTTTTTTTCTTTTTCATCAATCATTTCAACATTAGATAGATCAGAAGATTTTCTAACCTCAGTCTCATTCAGCACCGATTCTTCTGACTCAACTTTCTGATCTTGCTCTTTGTTCTCCTCTTTCTGAGCTTCTTCATTCTTCTGCACTTCTTCAGCTCTCTGTTCCTCTCCAGCAAGCTTTGCAACAGTCTTCACTTCTTCAATCGTCTTCTTCAATTCTTCTTCTTTTCTTTTCTTCAGTTCTACCACCTTAGGTAAACTTGCTTCAAAAACTTCTTTTAACTTGTTCATCAAATTTGGCAAATAGCTTTTATCAGAAATCCTTCTTGTGTTGAAAGTGCCTTCACTTGGAAACACATTGGTTACAGCATCAAAATCCACTTTTGATGGATCAACTACTGGATTACCCTGTGGATCCATGTAACACTCTAGTTCTTCATTCCATCTCTTGGCTCTTTGTGCTTCCTTAAATGGTTCATACAATTTGCCAATCTCCCATCTCGCACTGTCTCTTCTCCACCAATTATCATGATTTTCATTTGCAACAAATGCATATCCAACTGCATCTTCTTCAGGGCAAACTTGACTCCAGTCATAACCTTCATCGTCATATATAACTGCAAGAGCCCTTGATCTTTCTTCTGGTTGCTTTAATCTTGGTGGCTCAGACTTGTTCTGATGGTAAATCGCCTTCCTGTAGTAATCTTCATTGAATGGATTTTCAGAATCATCAGCAGCATATGCATTTCTGCACTCGCGCTTAAAGTGACCTTTTTTTTACATTTGAAACATGTCACCTTGGATTTATCAAATCCCAATTTGGTAGATGATCCACCAATTGACTTTCTCCCCGTGATCTCCATGAACCTCTGTGCCCGACGAACCGCACTGGCCATGCACCATCTTATATCCATTAGTTCCATCTCCTCGGGGTCTAATTGATCATAATCTTCTTTTGTCAAGTTGGTGTTGCCAATCTTCCCTGCAACGAGGCTTTCATACGATGCCAAGAAAACCATCTGTTGTTTTGCCGATTCTTCGCTGAAATTCTGCCCATTCTTCAGATCCACTGCGATATTACACTGAAACAAATTCTTTGAAGCAGATTGATCAGAAGTTGTTGAAGAAGATCCACTGTGAAACCCACTGTGAAGACTTTCATTGTTCACTGAACTTGAACTTTCTGCAGAAAATGCTGTTCTTGGAGACCCAGCCTGCGGTACATTTCCTCTGTAATACAGCTCTACATTCTGCTGATAAGCTGGATTGTTGACTTTAGATCTCTTTATCTCCAACTCATGACTTTCAAGCCTTTCAATCAGCAAATCCAATTTTAAATCTTCAGGCTTTATTGTATTTTTCAACATTAGAGCGAAGTATTGCCACTCTTGATCATTTGGCAATGAATCAAACAATTTATCCACCAGCTCCTCTTCAGAAGGTAAGATTTGGTGTCTAATCAGCTCCATTTTCAGATGTCCGAATCTCTCAATCATTTTACAAACAGACTCATTTTTCATACAATTGAATAAATCAAACTCTTTACGCAATAATTTCTTTTTGTTTTTAACAATTTCATTACTTCCTACACATTTTCTCTCTAACGCTTCCCACAAACTATTTGAAGTCTTTTCTTGTTCGAGCAATGAAATAATATCCTCTCTTACTGACTGCTTGATCAATGTTATCATTCTATATTCAGCCACAACATTTTTTATATCTTTTTCTGTAAAATCTTTTGGATCTATTAACTCTCCTCCCTCTTTTACAGGTTTATTGTATCCATCTGTCAGTTTTAACCAGCTTTCAGTAGCGAAAGCTTTTACCCAACCCTCAAATCTGTTTTTCCACCAGTGATAATCTTCCACTTTCATTAGCTTTGGTGGCTTCTGTTGGCTTCCATACATGTTCTCAAACTTCAAATTCTCCGAAATTTCTCTTGAATATTCTTTCATCTCAGATCTTCTATCTGACGATTCGGAAGTGAACGCGTTGTAGAAAGTATTGTAGAACTCTTCACCGTTGCTTGACATCTTCAATTACATGAAGACGAACAAAACAAACACAATCAGAACAAATGAACTGAATACGTAACAGTGAATTACCAAGAACACTTAAACAAATTTTTAGATTTTGAAGAAACAACAAGTTCAAGCGAAAACTTATGCTGTAAACAGCTTCAAGCGAAATCAACACTATTTAACTGTTCAAGCGAAAACCAAGATTACACTTCAAGCGAAATCTGAAAGACCAGTTTCGCTTCAACTGTTCAGGCGAAAACCTCAAACAATTCTGATTCAAGCGAAATCCAAGAATAACTCTGATTCAAGCGAAATCCAAGTCAACAGTTTCGCTTCAACTTGTTTCAAGCGAAAACCTCAAAAACAAGTCAATTATTCAAGCGAAATCCTTAACAACTGAATTTCGCTTGAACTACTCAAGCGAAATCTACCTATAACCTTCGAACACTTTCAAGCGAAATTCAGTTTTAGGTCATTTTTAACAAGTTTTAAACTGAATTTTAGTCCGAATCTTTTTAGGCTTTGTTAAAACTCTGTTTTACACGATATACTCGAAAATCAGACCATTTCAACCGTTGGAACTTGTTCAGATCAGAAAAATATAAAAAGAAATGAGTAGAAAGAAGAGAATCCGCTGCTATGGTATGAACTCCTCGTCCTGAGCTCTGATACCACTTGTTGGACCGTTCTAAGACCTTGAAAAGTCAGTCAAGGCAGTTCATCTTTACATGTAAAGGCGGAAACAATGCATGCAAAGTTACAACAGCTATTCTCTTTAATTTCTTCTCTTTTATTGCTTTCTTATTACAATTTGACAGAGTTTCGACACCTAAGCAATGATCCAAGTCTATCTTCCAAATGAACTACACAACCCTATATATAGCCTTGTAGATTTCGCTTGAATTGGTTTGAAGCGAAATCATCTCTTGTTGATTTCGCTTGAACTGTTTCAAGCTAAATCTCTTGATGTTGATTTCGCTTGAACTGATTTCAAGCGAAATCTTCAAGTAAAACAAGTCCAAACCCTAATTAATACCCTGTTGTGTGTACATTCAAACAATCTAGACACAAGACTTGATTATGATGTAATCAACAGACATTTAATGCACCAACAAACTTCTGCACAAGTCACGTGTTTTGTCTCAAAAGCCCTAGAAAAGGAGTCAATATCTTGGCACAGACGAATGGGGCACATTCACTTGAGAAAAATGAACCATTTGGTGAAAAACAATCTTGTGAATGGTGTGCCTGTGAAGAATTGTCATCTACAAGATCTCTTGTTTCGTGCCAGAAGGGATAGCAAACGAAGAAATCCCACCCAATCAAGAAGGTCAACACTGTCAGCATGCCTCTTGAACATCTTCATATGGACCTCTTTGGACCTTTGAAACACAAGATAAACTTTGGGGATGCTTATTATTTGGTAGTTACTGATGACTATTCCAGATTTTCTTGGGTATCGTTTATGGCACACAAGAGTGAAACTCCTGAAATCCTCAAGAATCTTTTTACTTTACTAGAAAATCTATTCACATTGAAAGTTAAGAGGATCCGAAGCGACAATGGCACTGAGTTCAAAAACCGCATAATGGACGAGTTCTGTACTTCAAAGGGCATTCTTCATGAGTACAGTTCTCGCTACACTCCACAACAAAACGGTGTCGCAGAGAGGAAAAATCGGACGATAATAGAGACTTCAAGAACGGTGTTGGTAGAGTCGGAGCTTCCCGTTCAGTTCTATGGGGAGGTTGTGGCTACTGCATGCTATACATTAAACAGAGTTCTTACGGTCAAAAGGCATGACAAGACTTGTTTTGAACTGTTGCACAAAAGGAAACCGGACGTTTTGTACTTAGAACCTTTTGGTGGTCCATGCACTATGATTGAACCGCACGGAAAGTTTGGCGCCAAGGCTATCGAGGGATTCTTCCTTGGATATGCTACTCCGAATTTTCATGTGTGGAATTTGACAACCAAAAAGATTGAGTTATGGGGTGAAGTAAAGGTTTAAAGGTATACTAACTCTGTAAGAGCTCCGGGTGATCCTTGGATGTTCGATTATGATGGGCTATTCGACTCCTTTAATCTGCCAACCTTTGATGAAGCATCTGCAGCTGCTCAAATGTTATTGGAAAGTGATAATGCAGTTGATTCGTCTTTGGTTTGACCAAATATTATTAACCCTCAAGCTTCTACTTTGGTTAACAATACTGCTCAAAATGAGGAAGTTGAAGGTGCCGCTGATTACAATGTGTCGTAGGAAGATGATATACATGATACGACTGAAGGCTCTTCGGCTCCAGCTGTTCCTGTTCAGGGTACTTCTGAAGCAACTACTCATGTGCAGAATGTTGACACTGCAGAAGGAAAAGTATCTACATCTACGTCTATGCCATGCGTGGATTTGGTTGTCGATCTTAATTTCAACAATTTGGGTATCAACGCTCGTGTTACTGATAATTCTGAAAAGAGAATTCATGATACTCACCCGCAGCTTAACATTATAGGAGATGTCCTCACTGGAGTGCAGCCGCGTAATCAGCTGAGACACAACCAGAATCTTGGTTTGTATTCAGCCATCAGAGAACCGGAACAGCAAAATGATTGGTCCTTCACGTGTTATGTTTCACAAGAAGAACCAAAATCTTGGAAAGAAGCTCTAAAGGAAAATTCTTGGGTGGAAGCAATGTAGGAAGAACTTCAGCAATTCCAGAAACTAGGTGTCTGGACAGTTGTTGAAAAACCCAACGATTACAAGAAAATTGGTACTCGTTGGGTATACAAATGCAAAAAGGATGATCATGGAGTGGTCATTCGCAACAAGGTGAGATTAGTTATTCAAGGCTTTTGAAAAATAGGGGGAATTGACTATAACGAGGTTTATGCACCTGTTGCACGTCTGGAGGCTCTTCGGATCTTTCTAGCTTATGCTTCTTTCAAAGGATTCAAACTCTATCAGATGGACGTCAAAAGCGCATTCCTTCAGGGTAACATTGAAGAAGTGTTGGATCTGAGTTTGGTTTTGATTGTGTTTTTACGTTTGAATTAGATGAAGATGGATGAGTTGTGCAGCGGAATTAAGATGGAAACAACTTTACACACAATCAAACGAGAGAATTGCTTTGATCAAACATTTTTCACAAAGAACCGAAGGATTGAATTTATTTCAATTACGATTACAATGCAATGCTGAATACAAACTCCCCCTCAGCCAGAGCTCAGTGTTTGTTCGTGCAGGAAGAGAATTTTGCAAAGAGCTGATAGAACAGTACAGATCACTGTTCTATTTATAGGCACTAGCAAACCACTGAAGCATCTAAGCTGACGTCACCATGAAAGTGACATCTAACCTCCTAATAAACTCTAACCTCTGATCAATACAAGCACTGCTATGCTAACTACTGCTATTACATTTCATTACATAAAAGACATCTAAACTACTGCTGCATCCTTCCACTGATGTGAACCCAGCAGTACTTGTCCGGATCAGCAGAGCTTGACTCAAGGAAGTAGATTGAACAGCAGAGCTTTAGTCTTCCATCAGGCTTTTACTTGATCAGCAGTTTGTGGGTCAGCAGTTTATACGATCAGTAGATAGGAGGTCAGCAGATGTTGAAATCACTTTCAAGGGGAGAGACTTGTATGCATAACATCTGCTTATTCTGGATCCACTGCTCTGATCCAGTTTTGGCTTTAATTATCTATTCCTTTGATAGGGTTCAATCCCAACAATCTCCCCCTGGAACAGATAATGCCAAAACTCTTCATTATTGTGGAAGTTTATTGCCTCATTAACAGTTCCCTTATCTGACCTTTAAGTTGTAACTCAAAGTCTAGGGCATCTGTGTCATCTTCATCCCTACCAAGTGGAAGATCAAGGAGATCCCGCATATCTTCAAGACTCAGGCCAAGAGCTTGTTCCCTTGTTATTTTCTTCACTTCTCCACCAGACCTGAACATAGTCTATACATGGGTCTGTTTGTCAGTTTCCCACTTTAGTACTTTTGAGCCTGGTGGGTTTCTTGGGAGATTTTTATTTGATGTGGTGTTTGGTGAAGCTGGCCTATTTATGACTGACTGAGCAGTACTTGCAGTTTGATCCAAACCAAGAGTTTCTATAATCATTTTCTTTATGCCTTCTTTTACAAGGTCATCTCCTTTTATCAGCTCTTGGATGGTTTCACCACCCAACTATTTTAGTTGCCTTCTTTTATAGATGGCTGCACCAGCTAGAGCAGTGGCTCTCCTGATTTCAGCTTTGATGGTCTTTTTGAAACCTCTGCTTCAGGATAGTCAGGCTTTTGAGGAACTGTGGGATCTTTCTTCCTTAATTCCTCCAACCTTTTGTAGATGGCCCTGACTACATTTTCTTTCCATCTTGCCACTTGATGTTTAGACCCATAATCAGCAGCAACTAATTCCTCTTTCATTCTCTTCAGCTCAAGTGATTTTTCAGGCACATTCTTTTTGTACTTTGACCATTCTGGAGGAGTGTGTTTGACCTTACTCTTTATCATTCCTTGAATCCTGGCTGCTTCTTGCTCAAGCTCAGGGATGGTCCACTCCTTGTAAATGTGCTTTTCTCCCTTGTACTTCTCTGTTTCCATGATGCTTTCAATGTAGTCTTTTCTTAGAGTTTCATCTACTCTCTCTCAGATTTGTTGACATACATTCTTTGCAAATTGTTCCAGGGATCTGACTTGTGTGAGCAAGAATTGGTAGTTCTGCTGGATTTCTCTATCAGATTTTCCTTGTGCATTTCTTTTTGAGATATCCTCTGCCTGTTTAGCTTTGACTTTCAAATATTCTCCAATATTGTTTGGCCTTGGATATCCTTCAACTGATGGCAATCTCCTTTTAGCAGGATCATCTTCATAATAGAAAGACTTGATTTCTTCTCTGACTGCTATAAGTTCAAGAGGGAATTGAACACCTGCAGGAGCTTAGGGCTTTTGAATTTGAGTTGATGAGAGAGGAACATGTTTGGGTATTGTAACAAGTGATAGAGATTTTGAAGATGTTGGTGGTGGTGATGGTGAATCATCATCTGGTATGAAAATCCTTCTCCTTTTTATTTTAGGAGAGGCATATGATGCTTTGGGTGGATCAGTGGTGGTGATTTGAGTGGCAGTGATTTGTGATTGACTAACAGCTGTTGAAACAACTGGTGTTTCAACCACTGTTGTCATTACAACAGATGTTGTAACATTTGCTGTCTTCTGCTTTTTGGTAGGAGGCGATGGTGGTGATGTTGTTTTTGGTGGTGATGGTGGTGGTAAAGCAGTGGTTGTGGTGTGTGTTGAAGTAACAACAGATGTTGAAACCTCTGATGTACCAGCAGTAGTTGATACAACAGGAGTTACAACAGCTGTTTGGATGGAAGATTGATGCTGGGGGCTTTTGGATGGTGGTTTAGAAGTATGCTTTGTGAGTCTGGATGGTGTGGACTTAGGTTTCCTCACTTTTGTAGTGGGATTTCTTTTTGGCACAGGATTTTGAACATCCTTTAGCCCAGAACAACCCTGCGCATTCAGCTCCATGTAAGCTCTTTTCTCCTCATTCCACCTTGAAATATCCTTTGCCGCTCTATCCCTTTTTACACTTGCTACTCCTTCATCAAGTGCTTCTTGGGTAGCATCAACCTTTTTGCTACCATCTGGAAAAGGAATTTTTCTGGTCATAGCATCCCTTTCTGGTTCAATGTAAAGACCATCATCTATTCCCTTCCTTATCCACTCCTGAATTTTCTCCCACTTTTTGGCATTATCTGGGGGAAGTTGATCAATAAAGAGAACAGTAGGAGGAACAGTGCCAGTGGTTTCCAATAAATGGGCCTTGATTGCCTTAATGTCTGCTTGTGTGTTCTTGAACCTAGACTCCATGGTGTTTCTCAGCTCTTGTACATGTATTGCATGTTGCTGATCAGCCATTTGCTTTTGTTGTTGGAGAAAAGGTTGAAATAGATTCCAGAGCTCATTTATAGCAGGTGCTTGTGGTGGAGCAGGTGCTTGAGGTGGAACAGCAGTGGATTGCATCTTTTGTACTATCAACAACTGTTGTAGCATGTTTTTGATATCTGCAACAGCTGTATCCAGTTTGTCAACTCGGTCCGTCAAATCCAGATATTTTAAACCATCACCCAATTTAATGGGATTATCTGATTGCCCACTAACAGTGGTTTTATCAGTGGTTGAGGTAGGGAGTGTACTCCAAATATTAACCACTGATGCCCCTTTTTCTTCATACTGGGGTCTTCTTCCTTCAACACTTGACAACCTTTTAATATTGCCAGTGGGTAAAAAAAATCCACTGGTGGTTGGCAGAGGTGCTATATAAGGAATTGCCTCCAAGGAAGTCTTATTGATGTAACCACTGTCCAAATGTAAACCAGTGGGTTCAACATTTGTAGTGGCTGCTTCACTTAGATTACCACCAAGAGTTATTTGTAACTCAAGGGGTGTAACCTCCTCATGTTGTGTTGGTGGGTTAGCAAAGAATGATACATCAGACCCAGTCATCTGTTGTGGCATGTTCACATTGATAGGTGATTGAGAAGGACTGGTTTGTGCCTGATTCAAATCAATTGCTTCCAACAATAGTCTAGTTGGTGGAGGAATTGTGGATGTGAGGTTTGGTGTAAGAAGAGAATTTGCCCCGGGCATTGGGCTGTGGATGATGGAAGCGAGTGATTCCAGAGCATCATATTGTGGAGTCCCTATGTGTACAACCTGTTCTTTTTGAGAAGAGACAGGAGGCTTTTCGGTTATGGGTTGAGATATTTGTACCAACTGCTGTGAGGAAGTAGCAGTAGTGGTTTCTTGTGACTTTTGTGTTGTCACTGGCAGTAGCTCTGGTATCTCATCCTCCAGAGTTGCCTTTTTGATGGGTTTGGGGGGGTTTTGAGTTTTTCTTTTTGTTGGCTTTATGGTGATTGTAGGTGTGGGTTTCAAAGAAGTTGTTTTGCAACTTTGATCACCTTAAGCAGTGGGCTCAGCAGCAGATACCTGAGGAGCAGTGGTAGCTGCTAAATTCTGCTCAGGCACCTCTGCTTGTGTTTTGCAAGGTGTTGACATTCTTGTAAAAGTTTCAGCAGTTAAGCTGTTTATTTGAATAGAGTCACCTTGTTTTATTGCAGCAGCTTCATTCTTACCAAGTTTCTTTTCAAAATTGTAACTTAAAAATCTTGGAAAAAGTAAGAATGGCTTTGTTTCAACATTTAACCAGATCATTAAAGATTACCTGAGAATAATTAAAATTTTCGTTTTGAATAATAGCATATCCCAGGTTTTGAATCTTTAATGGTATTTCATTAAAAGCAGTGGTTTTGTTTGAAACACACATTAGGAGGGTATGGAATAAAAATCTTGTAGTAGGGGGGAAGAAACCTTTTTGTAAGGTATCCCTTTTCATCATTGTATCTGCATACCCTCGTTCAATGAAGTCAATTTTTAACTCATTTTTAGGGATAGAAGTTAAACCTGTCTGATCATCGAGTTGAAAGACTTCTGATATGGATTGTGGTGTGATTTTGACTGCTTTACCCTGTAAAGTGGAGTTAATGGCTATGACATTGTCGCCTTGTTTGTCAAGGGTTACATTTTTTCAAAACTCCCTTTGGGTTTGCAGGTAAATGGGTGCATCTGCTGTAAGCAAAGTTTTGTACTTTGAAACAGAAATGAGATCAATGATGGAATCAAAAATTTCGGTGGTGCCAGGTTTTGTGAGTAAACCCAGAAGGTTGTGAGAAGGTTTGTGTGGAATTTCGGTGGTTTTGGCCTTTTGAGAGACCTCTTTTGAAGATGATTTGGAAGTGGGTTTTGCAGATGGCTTCGATTTTGTCATTTTGGAGATGATGATCGAAGAAGGTTTTGAAGGAATTTGAAGAAAAACTGCTTTGAGAAGAGAATTTTTGGAGAATTCAATTCGACAGTAAAACCCTGTTTTGATGTGAAGTGGGGGTTTTATAGATAAAAAGTGAATGCAGGCGTGGCAGCGGTTACAAAAGTACTGACCACTATGTACTGCCCACATGCCAACTTCTGATGAAATGAAGGACAATACTTTTATGAAAGTTACTGATGAAAGCAGTGGTTACAACGGTAACAAATGGAAGCAGTGGATGATTTTCACTATCAGTGGATAGCATATCAGTGGATAAGACATTGCTTTTGAACAACAGAGTTTATCAAGGAAATGAGAGGACAGGGGATCGCTTTCAGCAGTGGACAGACATTTTGAAGTAGAGCAGACTTTTGAACAGGCAGTCGTTATGGCAGACTTTTAAGGATTTTAATGAAAACTTCATGTTTAACTATTTTTAAGGATGGATTTTTTATTTTCTAAAAACATTTTAACGCTTTTATTCATAGAAAAACAAGATGTTTCTTGTTATTCCATGTTTAGCATGCCAATCCTAGAGACCAAGCTTTCAAAGGTGGTTGTATCTAATGCTTTTGTGAGCACATCTGCCAGCTGGTCTTTAGTTGGAACATGATGCAGAGAAATCAAACCTTTTTCAAAGCAATCCCTCACAAAGTGATGTCTGATGTCAATGTGCTTGGTGGTGGAATAGGAAACTGGATTTTTGATGATATTTTCTGCTGCCTGGCTATCCAACATGAGTGGTGTCTTTAAGGCAGTGATACCAAAATCCAACAACTGATTTTGAAGCCATAGGAGTTGGGCTGTACAGCTTGCATCAACAATGTATTCAGCTTCAGCAGTGGATGTTGAAACAGCTGCTTGCTTTTTGCTTTGCCAAGAGACCAAGCAATCGCCTAGAAACTGGCACCCTCCTGAAGTGGACTTCCTTGTGGTGTTACATCCAGAAAAGTCACTGTTAGAAAAGCCTGAAAGCTTGATATTCCCATTAGCTGGATACCAGATACCAAGTGTGGGAGCACCTTTTATGTATCTGAAGATCCTTTTTACAGCAATGAGGTTTGATTTTCTGGGAGCTAATTGACTTCTTGCACAGACACATGTTGCAAACATGATATCTGGTCTAGATGCAGTTAGGTACAGTAAAGACCCAATCATGCTTCTATAAAGTGTTTGGTCAATCAGCTCATCCTTTTCATCAGACATGACAAGCTTATTTGTTGCCATGGGTGTGCTGCATGGTTTACAGTCATTCATATCAAATTTGTTTAAAAGTTCTTTCGCATATTTGCTTTGATGAATGAAAGTTCCATTTTGCATTTGCTGAACTTGGAGACCAAGAAAGCATTACAGTTCACCCATTGCACTCATTTCAAACTCAGCTATCATGAGTTCTCTAAACTCTTCACACATTTTATTACATGTGCTTCCAAAAATAATGCCATCCACATAAATTTGGACAATCATTAAATCCTTTCCTCTCCATTTTAGAAACAGTATTTTATCAATGGTACCTCTTTTGAAACCATTTGAGAGTAGAAAAGTGGAAAGAGTTTCATACCAGGCCCTAGGTGCTTGTTTCTGGCCATACAAGGCTTTGTTCAGCCTGTAGACATGATCTGGATAAAATGGATCCTCAAAACCTAGGGGTTGACAGACATACACCTCTTCTTGAATTGTACCATAGAGGAAAGCACTTTTGATATCCATTTGGAACACCTTCATGTTGTGGTTGACAGCAAAGGCCAGGAACAGTCTTATAGCTTCCAATCTTGCTACAGGGGCGAGTGTTTCATCATAATCAATCCCCTCTTCCTGTCTGTAACCATGAACCACAAGCCTGGCTTTATTCTTGACAACAATGCCCCTTTCATCAGTTTTGTTTTTGAAGACCCACTTTGTGCCGATGGGACTTTGATGCGTGTGAAGTGTCGTATATATTAGGTGTATCTTTTAAGCCCTTTTTAACACTTATTTTAGCCAAGTTTTAAATTTATAAAACACGATATTTCACTAACACTAAACACACATATGGGCAAGTGCACCCATCGTTGAGTGTAGTATAGTGTTGGTAAGATACCGAGGTCGTCCAAGGACACAAGAGCTTTTAGTACCGGTTTATCCTCAACGTCTAACCAAAATAAAAGTTTAGAAAAATGTTTTAAATTAAGAAAATTAAAAACTAACTAAAATGCTGAAAATAAAAATAAAAGAAAAACAGATAGACAAGATGAATCACTTGGTTCCGACTCGTATCTAGTATAACCTTTGATTATTTCCGCACTTTTGCACATAATTAAGAGATTATCTTAGTTATTGTAGTAGGCCCCTCTTTTGAAGGTGACATTACCCTCACCCCAGTAGTTTGAGTCAGCAGGGATACAATCCTAAAAGGGTGGATTATTGGAAGATAATGAATTAAGTTATTAATGCAGTATTGTGGTAGGCCCTGCTTTTGGCGGTGACGTTACCCTCGGCTAAGTAGTCTGAGTCAGCAGGGATACAGTCCTAAATAGCCGGGTTATAGTATTAATAGTAGTTAACTTATGAGGGGATCAAAGAGTTTGGACCCCCGCCATCCAATACCGTGAAGTATTGAAGGAGGTCCTACTAAATTTGACCCAGGTCCATTGCAGGACCTCTAAACGCTGAACAATGGCAAGACCTTTACCAAACTGTTCCCTTAACCCCCTACCAGGTAGCCAACATACCTCCATATAGACCGTGGAGATATGAATGGTGAAAATCCTTTATTTTATATAGACAGTAAAATAATGCCAAGACACCATGGACAAACGATAAGGAAAGATCACCTTCAACATAAGTAACTAGTTATTAAAGTCATTAATACAAAACCAAATAAAAAGTGCAAAAGATTAGAAATAAAAAGTATTATACTAGACACTTTGTCTTCACCAAGTGATGTAAGAGACATAGGCAAACATGGCCTTGATTGTCAAGAACTCTTACGATCAATCTTGGATCCCGAGACGACTCACACACTCTACGATGGACAATGGATGATGGTGTTGTGATGGTGGTGGGTGGTGGATGAAGTGTGAGAGAGGTGGTGTGCCAAGGGATGAGATGAAATGAATCCAAGCACTCCTATTTATAGGCTGAACAGAGAGCTAGACACGGCCCCGTGTCCGCTGGGCACGGCCCCGTGTCCGTCTGACAATCTCTCTCCTCATTAATTGTAATTCGCAATTACAATAAATGCGCCTGCTGTACTTTCGACACGCCCTCGTGTCCGCTGAGCACGGCCCCGTGATGGGCAATAGAAGCTTCTATAGATTTGTCTTTTATGCTACTTCTTGGACACGGCCCCGTGCTGGCTGAGCACGGGGCGTGTTCAGTCTTCTGATTTCTCTATTTTGCTTTGGAAGGTGCCGTTGAGGGGTCGGGCAGTCCACTAATATTCCTTTTCTTGTATTTATGTTGGATTTAGCTGTCTTTTTGCTTCTTTTGTGTTTTTGAGCTCATTTAATCCTGAAAATACAAAAGGAAGACAAAAGCACTCTTTTTCCAATATTAGTACTTAAAAAGGGTTAGTTTTATGCCTCAATTGATGTAATTTATATGTTGCATTTTACACACATCAAATACCCCCACACTTGTACTTTTGCTTGTCCTCAAGCAAAACTCTTTAATATGTGGCTTACACTCCCAAATGGAATAGGTAGAAGAGAAGGTTTTGGGCTTGTCGTAGAGTGTCGGGATTTCCAAGATCCTTTTGGGTTTTATTTTTATTTATTTACATTCCTATTCGTAATGATTTATTTAGAACTTTTCATAAAAGAAATTACTTATTTGGGCATAACATGCCTTTTTAAAATTCTATTTATATACAAGTTCACATACCTCACGGGGAAATCACTCACACTCGGCCGAAGGTGTATTTTTAGTGAATCACTCGAGAGCGGCATGGAACTTATTCCTACCATAGGCTTGCCAAGAAATCAATCCTCCTCCTTTTTAACTTTTATACCTTTGTAGATATCAAGAGGACTTTGTGGGTTAAGGGTTAGGCTAGGGTTAAAGGTAGGTGGTTGGGTTAGTGGTTAGTAGAAAAAAAGGGCAAAAAGCGTAACAAGTGTCGGTTTTCGTATTTTTGCAACTTTTTATTTTGATGAAGCTTTTATTCAAACTAAGTTATTTTTGATTAACTTGTTTGTTTATTTTCTTTTTGCTTCATCATTATCACACATATTTTTTTTTTCACGAAGAACCGAACTTGTTACTAAAATAAAGGGTTAAAAAATGAAAAAGGTTTTGGTGGGTAAAAGGGTTTTTGTTTGGGTGATGAAACGAAAAGGTTTAGGCTCAAAGGGGCTAACTAGGGGGATTTTTGGGTAGGTGGTAAAAGAAAAAGAAAAATAATGGTGTAGAAATAAAAAGGGTTAGTCCTAATGCCTCCATCATTTACTTACTCGGGTTTAAGTTGATAAGGACCGGGAATGTATTGTCATGGCAAGTTCTAGAGTTGTAAGAACCAAGCGGCTATTCACACAAGAAACGAAAAATGAGCATTTAGTCAAATGATATGTAATTGTGTGCTCAATAAAGGCTCAAAACTCACTTTTGTGGGAATGGGTTTTTATGTGATCAAGTATATATAATCAAATTTTAAATAGGTTTGCTATGCCTTTTCATAATTTTCTTATGTTGGTTCTTTTTATTACTACGCTATCGGTTGTAAATTTGTAAAAATATAACCTTTTTGAGAACTTGAATTTCCCGAGTTAAACCTAGACAAGTAAAAAAAATGAAATTTTTGAAAAAATTTGGGGTGATTAGCGGTTCCAATAGAGTTTTGTGTAAGGCTTGTATTTAGGACTTGCAAAATTTCAAGGTTTTAGTATCCCCCCCACACTTAAATTACACATTGTCCTCAATGTGTCCCAAAAATAAATTTTTAGGTTGATTAGACGTGTAAAATAGTGTTTAAAAAGCAAAAATTTGTGTTACTGGGCACTGAACACGGCACCGTGTTATCCGGGCACGGCCCCGTGTTCAAGTGCCAGTAACAAAATTAAAATAAGAGAAACAGAAGTCTGGACACGGGGGCGTGTTGAGTGAACACGGCCCGTGTCCAGGTACCTATACTGGGCGTTTTTCTGCAGGTGGTTCGGCACGGGGCCGTGTTGGTTGGGCACGGCCCGTGTTGAACCTTCTGAAATGGTGAGAATTGTCGGGTTGCCTTGTTCTTGTGCATGGGATCATTTTTCTCGTTCCCTCTTTCATCCTTTACCACCATGAGTGTGTTTTATTCCTGAAAATTAAAACTAACTAGAAAACATAAAAATTAATCTAAATTAAACTAAGGATAGTTCCTCGGAATGCCTCCGTGGTGCGCCACGTTTATAAGGGTCCTTGGCTAGACCCAAAGCCGGTCATATGTCACCCAAGTGGGATGTATTGCACCCCATGTTACATCGTCGGAGAGCATCATCCAAGCTTGAGTCTATGACCTGCATGTAGTTGACCGGGTCTTCGTCCTCAATTCTTTTTCCACATTCAAACTTCACCTCCTTATCCCCAAACTTCAATGTTAACGTTCCGTCGTTCATGTCCACCACCGCTTGGGCGGTGGCTAGAAATGGCCTCCCGAGGATGAGAGGGACATCGGTGTCTTCTTCCATGTCTAGGATGACAAAGTCGGTTGGGAAAACGAATTTGTCAACTTTTACCAACAAATTCTCAGCGACACCTTGTGGAAATTTGACGGATCTGTCGGCGAGTTGTATGCTCATCTTTGTAGGGCTCGTCGTTCCTAGGCCGAGTCGTTTGAACATTGATGTGGGCATGAGGTTAATGCTAGCCCCAAGATCGGCTAATGCATTACGAACGGGAGACTCCCCAATCGAGCAAGGAATTGTGAAACTCCCGGGATCGATCTTCTTTTGTGGAAGTTTGTTGAGCACTAAGGCGGAGCATTCTTCGCCTAAGTTAACTAATTGCAATGATTCAATTTTCCTTTTGTTTGTGAGGAAATCCCTCATAAACTTTGTGTATTTAGGCATTTGGGTTAGGACCTCGATAAAAGGAATATTAACATGCAATTGTTTTAGTAAATTTTCAAATTTAGCGAATTGCTCATCAGTCTTTTGACGATTTAGCCTACCGGGGTACGGAATTGGAGGAGTCTTGGTGGCCTCTTGAGTTGGTAGAGAAGCTTTTTCTGTCGCAGAAGGAGTCACAGGCTGGCTAGAATGGCTTCTTTCATTTGGTGGCAATGGAGCATCCTCGGGACCCACGGTTCGATTTCTTAATGTGATGAGATGTACTTGTGCCTTCGGGTTGGTTTCGGTATTACTAGGTAACGCGCCTTGTGGTCTCTCGAAGAAATTTTGAGCTAGTTGATTTAATTGTTTTTCAACGTTTTGAATGCTAGCTTGTTGATTTCTAAAATTCGATTCCAATTGTTGAAATCGATCCGAGTTTTTCTTTTCAGTGTCAGAGATGAGGCGAGATACAATATCTTCAAGCCTTTCTCTTCCACCTTGTTGTTGAGAGAAATTTTGTGGTTGCTGAAAATTAGTTCGTTGGTTTTGTTGGTTACTACCATTGCCGGGATCTCTCCAACCAAGGTTTGGGTGGTTACGCCATCCTTGGTTATAGGTACCCGTTGGAGGACCCGACGGCCTAGGTCTATTATCCAAGTAGTTTACCATTTCAGTTTGTTCATCTAATTCTTTCATACAACTCCAATTTTCATGTGACCCACCACACCCTTCACAAGCCATAACCGAGGCCGTTTTTGTCATTTCTAGTTTTTTGATTTTTGAAGAGAGGGCCTCGATTTGGGCTTGTAAAGAGGTGCTTTCATCAACCTTATGGGCGCCCGGGGCAATGGATTTATTACCTCGGGGAGTGTGCCATTGAAAATTGGTTTGAGCAATTTCCTCAATTTGGTTATATATTTCATTTGGACGACGATTACCTAAAAGTCCCCCGGAGCTTGAATCAAGTGTTTGTCTCGTGTGTGGCAACAATCCATTGTAGAAAGTGGATACTTGTTGCCATACCGCTAGACCGTGGTGAGGACACTTTCTTAGAAGCTCCTTGAACCTTTCCCAAGTTTCATATAAGGATTCCCCATCCTCTTGTGAGGTTAGCTCAATTTCAGTCATTAATTTAGCCGTTTTAGCAGGAGGGAAATACTTATACAAAAACTTTTGGGCGAGTTCATCCCAGGTGTTTACCGATCCAACTGGGAGGGTGTTAAGCCAAGCCTTAGCTCGGTCTTTTAGTGAAAAAGGAAACATTCGAAGGCGGATGGCATCATTTGATGCTCCATTGATCCGAAAGGTATCACATATTTCTAAGAAGTTAGTAATATGTAGATGGGGATCCTCGTCTGCAAGCCCGTGGAAGGTTGCGGAGTTTTGGAGCATTTGTATCAAATGCGGCCGAAGTTCGAAGTTGTTGACTTCGACATTTGGTGCATTGATAGCGGCGCCGAGATTGCCTACGGTAGGCCGTAGGTAATCCATGAGGGTACGTTGGTCCGCCATTGGGATTGGTTCCCCCGAAGCTTTCTCTTGATTTTTAGCTTTAAGTCTTTTTCTGAGAAAGCGTTCGGGTTCTTCTAACGGTTCTTTTATGTCTCTACTAGAACTGGAGCTCATGCACTACGTAGGAGGGTCAAATGTGGCACCTTGGTTCCAAGTCCTGCAATAAAAACAGAAAAGAACGTTGGTCAGAAAGTTCACCACGGCCCCGTGCTCAGTGAACACGGCCCGTGGTCAGAGATACAGTAATTGTTTTCCGGATTCCCAGTTACTGGGAGTTGGACACGACCCCGTGTTGCACCGACACGGCCCCGTGTTCAGCTCTCTGTAACTCAGAAAATAAAAACTGCCAGTGATGATGCTGGGCACGGCCCGTGTCTGACCGGGCACGGCCCGTGTTGAGCTCTGCAGAAGCTGAAAACTAAGAAAATCCTAAAAATATAAAAAGAAAAAATAAAAGATGATTAGGCCGTTGATTCCTAACTTTCTTAAAATCCTTGTGTCCCCGGCAGCGGCGCCAAAAACTTGATGCGTGTGAAGTGTCGTATATATTAGGTGTATCTTTTAAGCCCTTTTTAACACTTATTTTAGCCAAGTTTTAAATTTATAAAACACGATATTTCACTAACACTAAACACACATATGGGCAAGTGCACCCATCGTTGAGTGTAGTATAGTGTTGGTAAGATACCGAGGTCGTCCAAGGACACAAGAGCTTTTAGTACCGGTTTATCCTCAACGTCTAACCAAAATAAAAGTTTAGAAAAATGTTTTAAACTAAGAAAAATAAAAACTAACTAAAATGCTGAAAATAAAAATAAAAGAAAAACAGATAGACAAGATGAATCACTTGGTTCCGACTCGTATCTAGTATAACCTTTGATTATTTCCGCACTTTTGCACATAATTAAGAGATTATCTTAGTTATTGTAGTAGGCCCCTCTTTTGAAGGTGACGTTACCCTCACCCCAGTAGTTTGAGTCAGCAGGGATACAATCCTAAAAGGGTGGATTATTGGAAGATAATGAATTAAGTTATTAATGCAGTATTGTGGTAGGCCCCGCTTTTGGCGGTGACGTTACCCTCGGCTAAGTAGTCTGAGTCAGCAGGGATACAATCCTAAATAGCCGGGTTATAGTATTAATAGTAGTTAACTTATGAGGGGATCAAAGAGTTTGGACCCCCGCCATCCAATACCGTGAAGTATTGAAGGAGGTGGTCCTACTAAATTTGACCCAGGTCCATTGCAGGACCTCTAAACGCTGAACAATGGGAAGACCTTTACCAAACCGTTCCCTTAACCCCCTACCAGGTAGCCAACATACCTCCTTATAGACCGTGGAGATATGAATGGTGAAAATCCTTTATTTTATATAGACAGTAAAATAATGCCAAGACACCACGGACAAACGATAAGGAAAGATCACCTTCAACATAAGTAACTAGTTATTAAAGTCATTAATACAAAACCAAATAAAAAGTGCAAAAGATTAGAAATAAAAAGTATTATACTAGACACTTTGTCTTCACCAAGTGATGTAAGAGACTTAGGCAAACATGGCCTTGATTGTCAAGAACTCTTACGATCAATCTTGGATCCCGAGACGACTCACACACTCTACGATGGACAATGGATGATGGTGGTGGATGATGGTGTTGTGATGGTGGTGGGTGGTGGATGAAGTGTGAGAGAGGTGGTGTGCCAAGGGATGAGATGAAATGAATCCAAGCACTCCTATTTATAGGCTGAACAGAGAGCTGGACACGGCCCCGTGTCCGCTGGGCACGGCCCCGTGTCCGTCTGACAATCTCTCTCCTCATTAATTGTAATTCGCAATTACAATAAATGCGCCTGCTGTACTTTCGACACGCCCCTGTGTCCGCTGAGCACGGCCCCGTGATGGGCAATAGAAGCTTCTATAGATTTGTCTTTTATGCTGCTTCTTGGACACGGCCCCGTGCTGGCTGAGCACGGGGCGTGTTCAGTCTTCTGATTTCTCTATTTTGCTTTGGAAGGTGCCGTTGAGGGGTCGGGCAGTCCACTAATATTCCTTTTCTTGTATTTATGTTGGATTTAGCTGTCTTTTTGCTTCTTTTGTGTTTTTGAGCTCATTTAATCCTGAAAATACAAAAGGAAGACAAAAGCACTCTTTTTCCAATATTAGTACTTAAAAAGGGTTAGTTTTATGCCTCAATTGATGTAATTTATATGTTGCATTTTACACACATCAGACTTACATCTTCTGGCAGTGGTACAAGCTCCTATACTTGTTGTCTTTTAAACTGTTGGAGCTCCTCTTGCATGGCTTCTACCCAGCTGTTGTCTTTCAGTGCCTCTTGGTACTTGACTGGCTGATGGAGTGATAGAAAACCAGCAAAAAGACAAATGTTTTGGGTTTGGCATCTTGTGAGCACCCCTTCATTGTTGTTGCCAATGATTTGATCAGATGGATGAGATCTTAAGAAGATTAAATCCCATTGGTATGGTATGATGGCATTTGTTGGTGAAGGCTGCAAATGTGTATCATCTGAGCTAACCACTGCTGGTGACTTTGATGGTCCAGCAGTGGCTTCAAAAGGTGGTGGAATAGGAGGTAATGGTGTGGAAACATGCTGACTTTTATCCACTGTTTGGGGACTTTTGTCAGCAGTGTTTGATGATGTGGAAGCAGTGGTTGATGGGCTACTTTGGTCAACAACTGTTGAGGTAGCAGTGGTTGAGCTTTGACAACTGTTTTGTACAACTGATGCTTTTCCCATTGTGGCAGACTTTTGCTGAGGAATGATGATCTCATATCCATAGTCTGGTGATGAATCCTCTGATGAACCTGCACTGTTAGTCTTGACAAAAGTATTTTCAAAAGTGAATTTATCAAGATCAAACAAATCTGCAGGATTTGTTGGGATTTTCGTTGATGAAAGTTCATTGAACTTTACATTCAAGGTCTCCTCCACTGCCTTGGTCCGTGTATTAAACACTTTGTAGGCCTTGGCAGTGGTTGAGTATCCCAGATGATAACCACAATCAATTTTGGCTGCAAATTTTGAGATGGAATCTTTTAAGTTCAAAATAAAGCATGGGCAGCCAAATACCTTGAAGTATGAGATCAGTGGTTTGATTTTATACAGAATTTCATAAGCAGTCTTTTTGTGCCTGGGGTTTATTAAAACTCTATTTTGGACATAGCAAGCAGTATTTACTGCCTCTGCCCAAAAAGTTAATGGCAAACCTGAATCAGCAAGCATGGTTCTGGCAGCCTCAATCAAAGTTCTGTTCTTTCTTTCAACTACCCCATTTTGCTCTGGTGTTCTAGGGATGTTGTACTGCCTTACAATCCCTTTCTTCACACAGAAGGCATCCAACTCCTTATTTTTGAATTTTGTGCCATTGTCACTCCTGAAGACTTTTACTGGAAGGTCAAATTGCTTTTCAACCTGTGTCACAAAGTCTTGAAAAATGCCTGCAGTCTCATCTTTTGAGTGTAAAAAGAAAGTCCATGTAAACCAAGAGAAGTCGTCAATAATAACCAAACAATTTCTTTTCTTTTTGAGACTCATGACTTGCACTGGGCCAGACAAATCCATCTGCAGCATTTGCAAACACTGGGTTGTTTTGGACTCTTCAATGGACTTAAAAGAGCTTTTATGATGTTTTCCTTTTAAACAGGAAACACAGTGCTCAGGACATGAAAACAATTTTTGTGGCAAGCCTCTTACAAGGTCATTTTTTGAAATTTCTGTGATTGTCTTGAGATTTGTGTGTCCCAGTCTCCTGTGCCAAAGTTTTGTGTCTTTGTTAGAGGCAGCTGAGAACAGACAAGCATCAGCTCTGGGACACTCTTTTGACATATCAACAACATAAACATTGCCACTTCTTTGAGCAACAAGTTTTGTTTTTCCAGTTTTTATTATTGCTTCAATCTTTCAACCATTTCTGGTCCAACAATCCTACAACACTCCTTTGTGAAGAATGACCCATACCCCTTATCACTCATTTGTGAAACACTCAGGAGGTTGAATTTCAGATTATCTATCAGATTGACATTTTCAAATTTTACATTTCCAGACTGCACTGTACCAGACCCCAGAACTTTCCCTTTACTGTTATTCCCAAAGGATATATCACCCCTCCATGAATTTTGAAATCTTTGAGTAGGGCTTTACATCCTGTCATGTGCCTGGAGCCTCCACTATCTATATACCAAAGGCTATCTAAGCATGCAGAAGCTCCCTGCACATGAAGTAAAAGGATTAGTTCATTAGGGTTTCCAAAGCCAATAAGGCTTTGGATGGGGTCTCAACAGTGTCTGGGATGGATGCAGATTGATGGATAGTTGTTAGGTCAGGGGTTTGGACAGTTTTAGGACTGTTTCTTTCTAACCACTGTTGTGGGTTTTGTCCAATCACCGATTGGTACCCAAAAGGATGCCTGTTCACTTTAGGTTTAGAGGGCCTTTTGTAGGTCTCATAAACGTGTGGAATCCTTTGATAAGACTGTTTTTCCTTACCTCTTCTGTATTGATTGGCAGGGGGTGCATCTGTGTCATCTTCATCCCTACCAAGTGGATAATGCCAAAACTCTTCATTATTGTGGAACATTATTGCCTCATTAACAGTTCCCTTATCTGACCTTTAAGTTGTAACTCAAAGTCTAGGGCATCTGTGTCATCTTCATCCCTACCAAGTGGAAGATCAAGGAGATCATGTATCTCTTCAAGACTCAGGCCAAGAGATTGTTCCCATGTTATTTTCTTCACTTCTCCACCAGACCTGAACATAGTCAATACATGGGTCTGTTTGTCAGTTTCCCACTTTAGTACTTTTGAGCCTTGTGGGTTTCTTGGGAGATTTTTATTTGATGAGGTGTTTGGTGAAGCTGGCCTATTTATGACTGACTGAGCAGTACTTGCAGTTTGATCCAAACCAAGAGTTTCTATAATCATTTTCTTTATGCATTCTTTTACAAGGTCATCTCCTTTTATCAGCTCTTGGAGGGTTTCACCACCCAACTGTTTTAGTTGCCTTCCTTTATACATGGTTGCACCAGCTGGAGCAGTGGCTCTCCTGATTTGCAGCTTTGATGGTCTTTTTGAAACCTCTGCTTCAGGATAGTCAGGCTTTTGAGGAACTGTGGGATCTTTCTTCCTTAATTCCTCCAACCTTTTGTAGGTGGCCCTGACTACATTTTCTTTCCATCTTGCCACTTGATGTTTAGACCCATAATCAGCAGCAACTAATTCCTCTTTCATTCTCTTCAGCTCAAGTGATTTTTCAGGCACATTCTTTTTGTACTTTGACCATTTTGGAGGAGTGTGTCTGACCTTACTCTTTATCATTCCTTGAATCCTAACTGCTTCTTGCTCAAGCTCAGGGATGGTCCACTCCTTGTACATATGATTTTGTTGGACCGTTTACGTGACCCGAAAAGTCAATCCGAGTAGCTCAACTTCATGTATGAAGGCGGAATCAACATATATGAAGTTACAACAGCCTATCCTTTCAATTCCTATCTTTTTATTGCTTTCTGATGATATTCTGACAGAGTTTCAGCTCCTAAGCACACACATACACGTACTGAACTAATGAACCAGCTCAACCTATATATAGTGTTTCTGGTCCGCTTATAAGACATGCCAAATAAGCGGTCCAGAACACTTGACACATACGCGATCCACATAAGACACATGAGCGGTCCAGACTAATGACAAATAAGCGGTCCAGACTAATATAATGACACATAAGCGAACCTGACCCTATTTCACACAATATTTACATTTTAACCCCCTGTTGACCAATCTTGACTTCAGACTTTTTGTAGACGCAGTCAACAGACATTCCATGCATCAACAGACTCCCCCTTGGATGTTGACGTAGTCTTTTAGCATCTTCAGATCCGTAGTCTTCAGTCTTAGTCTTTTCACCAACTCTGTCTATCTTCACAAGCATTCTTCACAAGTTTCAGCATCACCTTGCTCTAACTTCAACTTCCCAATAACTGTTGATCCAGACTCCCCGTTTCACAGACTCTCCCTCTCAGTATGCTGGGATCTTGAGATATCTGGTTCAAGCTTTGACAATTTACCTCCGTTGGGAAATAATGTCCAAACCTATTTCTCAACCAATAATCATTACAATCTAATCTTTTCAAACAATAAAAACAAACTCAATCAGCTCTAGAAATCCACTCAAGTTTTCAAGTTCAAATTAATGACCCTGAATACTTGATTAATCTACCAAGTTCAATTTAATGACCCTGGTTGATCATTTGACAAAACAAACTGATTTAAAACAATAATTTCAATCATTTTCTGAAAATAACAAGTATCAAGTTAATGAACTTGTTTTTGACTATTCAAAAATCAAACTCTATCAAGATAAGCTCTCCTCATTCTTCAGTCTAGAATCTCCTGCATCTGCTTCAAACATCTAAGAATCCAACAATCAACTCTCCACTTTGGTTTGTCGTAAAATAAAGCAGAAATAAAATCTTTTTGGATTTTATAAAGTGTTCTAAACTAAGAAATGAAATACAGAAAACTTAAATTGCAGAAATTAAACAAAGTAAACTATTTACAAACATATTTTTGGTAAGCGTGTCAGGGAATCATATCAGCTTTTCAGACAAATTACAAGTACCGTTAAGCTACATTACATACTTAGATTTAAACAATTCACCTTGATTGTCGATATACTGATCCATCTTAAATTCCCACACAAATTTCAATTTATTCAGGATACGATTTAGATGAATTAAGAACTTAGCTCATTCATGTGTCCCACCTCTTGAATATACTCCTGTATCCAGAATCTCAATAATCAGTCTTACAGGTGAGAATACTACAATGATATCTGTATATAATTTAGGTATGCGAGGGCCGAGGGATCTCAGGTCGATACTTTCGTATACGCAGAGAGATATCAGCTTCGACTTTTCAGTGTGTCCCCTTTAGAGGATCTTTTTGCTTACAACAGCAGCATTTATCAATTTTATTGTTTCAGCATGCTGAGGGTTTAATGCTGTGTTTCAAGCATTGCAGCAAGTATTAGCCAGGGACTGGGTCAGAACTACCGTTCAGCAGAAGTCCCGGAATAATACCCCAGACATCATAGAGTATAAAGACCTAGTATATCAGATTAAGAGACCTTTCAAACGAGATTTCAGGGGTTACCTATATATCCAAGTAGTGTTCCCCACGAATTCACAAGTTTGAATTTTAGGTTTATATCCCGAATAAATCTACTAAATGTGAGAAAACCAATCGACACATCATCAGTAAGATTGTTTAACTCTTTTATACGTTTCAAATCTTTAGCATACTGTAATCATCTAGCTGATGTACTATCATTTTCCCTATATACACAAGCTCTTTTTCAGATTTTATCATGTTTTTGTATTTTTGCATTTTTTACTGTTTTTGTATTTTCTGAAAATAACTATGTACAAACATCTACTCCCCCTAAATACCAAAACAAGTAAAAATTCGACAAACCATTGCAGATTGTTTCTCGTCTTCATCCGCAACAGTACTCTCATCAACGCCAATTATGCCATCCGACACCGACAGAAGCTTCATACCATTCAGTTTTAACAAATATTTAAACCGATTTTTATCAAAAGCTTTGGTATGTAAATCAGCTTTTTGTTCGTCTGTGTGGATTTTCTCAATTCGTATCAACTTTTTCTCAAAACAATCACGAATAAAGTGATGACGAATTTCTATGTGTTTAGTTTTAGCGTGATGTACTGGATTCTTTGTTATATTTATAGCGGCCTCATTATCAACAAAAAGAGGTGTGTTAAGAAACTGCAAACCGTAGTCGCGCATCTGTTGTTGTATCCACAAGATCTGAGAGCAGCAACTGCTAGCAGAAACATACTCCGCTTCACATGTAGATAACGCCACAGACGTTTGTTTCTTACACTGCCAGGTAACCAATCTAGGACCAAAGAACTAGCATCCTGCAGTTGTTGATTTTGAATTGACTTTGCAGCATCCGAAATCCGAATCGGAATACCCTTCGAGGGTAAAATCACCTTTCCTAGGATACCACAACCCCAATGAAGGAGTTCCTGTCAGGTAGCGCAATATCCTCTTCACAATGATCATATGCGATGCTCTCGGGTTAGACTGAAATCTTGCTGCGAGGCACGTTGGGTACATTATATCAGGACGTGAAGCAGTTAGATACATTAAAGAACCTATCATGGAACGGTAAAACGTTTCATCAGCCCTGTCTTCGGTGAGATCTGGGTGAATCCCATGATTTGTTGCAAGTGGGGTAGCAGCTGGAGTAGAACATGACATCCCAAATTTCTCTAGAATATCATGAACATACTTTAACTGATGAATGAAAATTCCCTCAGGAAGTTGTTCAACTTGTAATCCCAGAAAGAATTTCATCTCCCCCATTGATGACATTTCAAACTTTTGCTTCATCACTGATTCAAAATCTTTGCATAGATTTTCATTTGTCGACCCAAAGATTATATCGTCCACATAAATCTGAACTATCAGAAGATGACCATCGACCTCTTTAGTGAAGAGAGTGGCATCCACTTTTCCACGAATGAATTTGTTGGCTAGTAGGTGTTGAGACAAAGTCTCGTACCAAGCTCTCGGGGCCTGGTGTAAACCATACAGCGCTTTGTCCAATAAGTAGACCTTGTTTTTGTGGATTGGATCGGTAAAGCCCGGTGGCTGACCGACATAAACCTCCTCTTTGACCTTCCCATAAAGAAATGCCGATTTAACATCCAACTGATAAACTTTGAAGTTCTTCCAAGACGCAAATGCTAGAAAAATTCTGATTGCCTCTAGTCGTGCTACAGGAGCATAGACTTCAGTAAAATCAATTCCCTCCTGTTGACTAAATCCCTGAACAACGAGTCGAGCTTTGTTCCTTACAACAACTCCTCTATCGTCCCTCTTGCACTTGAACACCCACTTGGTGTTAATCTTCCTCTGACCATCCGGCAAATCAACTAACTTCCACACTCCCAATTTCTCGAATTGACTAAGTTCCTCCTGCATTGCATTGACCCAAGAGTCTTCAGTAAGCGCCTCTTTGTAAGTTCTTGGCTCAACCTGCGAGATAAAACAACTTAATGACAATTCAGTTTGCAAAGGAGCAACTTTTGTATAAAAACATGTAAGCCCTTTATCAATCTGATTTTGAGTGCGAACGCCTTTCTGCAATTCTCCTATGATCAACTCTTCTGGATGATATGAAAAAGTTCGCGGCATCACTTCGCTTGGAACATCTACATTTCCCTCCAGATTAGTAACATTCTGCTCTGCATCTTGTTCACCAACTTGGTTTGTTTGACTTGAAATTTGAATTTGCTCCCCCTCAGAATCTGAATCTGAATCACCATGATCAAATACTGGCATGTTTTCAGCTTCCAGATTATCATTCTGAGCCGACTGATTATCCTGAGCAACTTCATTCTGTTGGACATCATCATGTTCACCAGCATTACTCGGACCTGCTTCATCATCATTTGAAGTTTCCTGTGGTCTTCTTGAATACTCAGCTGGGAACCTTAACTGCGACTCATATTCATGCAAAATATCCAACTCATCAAAGAAATCTTCATCATCCTCTGATTCTTCTCTCATGTCAAACGAATCCCAAAGTTTGTCATAATGATAACGCCATGAATCACCAGGATTCTGCGGCGGCATAGTATATCCTTGACATTCAACATTTGCAGCTTCAATAATCCGCTTCTCACTTGGAACGAAGACACGTCTCAACGGATTGGAATAACCAACAAATATTCCCTCAATGCTCTTTGGACCAAACTTTCCATGAGGCTCTATAACCGTACAAGGTGACCCAAACGGTTCTAGATACTTCAAATTCGGTTTGCGATTATTGATTAGCTCAAAGCATGTTTTGTTGAACTTCTTGACAGTAAGAACCCTGTTGAGCGTATAGCATGCGGCGGAAACAGCTTCAGCCCAAAAATTAATCGGTAAATTTGAATCTGCGAGCATAGTTCTAGCCGTCTCGATTAGCGTCCGGTTTTTGCGTTCTGAGACTCCATTTTGCTGCGGAGTGTACGGAGCACTAAACTCATGCAAAATACCTCTTTCATCACAAAATTCTTCCATCTTGCTGTTCTTGAATTCAGTACCATTATCACTTCGAATTCTCTTAATACGCCTTTGGTACAAATTCTCAATCTTCCTGAACAGCCCCATCAAACTGTCAAATGTTTCATCTTTCGTCTTCAAGAAAGAAACCCACGAAAATCTGGAATAATCATCAGTAACGACCAAACAATAGTAATCTCCTGTAATACTTTTGACATTCACCGGACCAAACAAATCCATGTGAAGTCTTTCCAGCGGTCTTGAAACTGAATTGACTTGCTTTGTAGGGTGTGACCTTTTCTTCTGCTTGCCTTTGATGCAGCTAATGCACTCCCCTTCCAGATGAAAACCTTTGATATTAACACCCAATACCAAATCATTGTGCACCAAGTGATTCATCTTCCTTAGGTGAATATGCCCCATCTTTCGGTGCCACAATCTTGATTCTTTCTCAGTTGCTCTAGACACAAAACAATGTGCTTGACCAGTAGTTGTAGTTGCTACAGACATATCTAACACATATAAATCATTCACTCTAGGTGCCCTCATAATAATCCATTCTTCAGGAATAACAAAACCAGGTTTCAAAATCAAACATTCTTTATCAGTGAAGTGAGTAGTATACTGATTGTCACAAATCTGCGAGATACTAAGCAGATTGTTCTCCAGCTCAGTGATGTAGTTAACTCTCTCAAACGTCACAATCCCATTGGATAACATTCCTTCACCAACAATTCGACCACCTTCATGACCTGCAAATCCCACATAACCACCATTGATATTCTTCACATCATACAGTAATGCAGTTTTTCCTGTCATATGTCGAGATGCGCCACTATCCATGATCCATCTTGAAATGGCTCTTGGAAGATCCTGCACATACCACAAGTTGATTTTAAAACATTTCAATAAAGATGCCGAGTCATGCTTCGCGATCCAGGAAGCTCCGGCCATTCAAACTGCTTATTCGAACATAGTGTCCACCCAGGCCTCATCAGCCTTAGGTGTAACCTTGACTCTCGCAATTTGAATTTTGAAATTTTCAGCCTTCAAAGGTGGAAAATTTGCATCATAATCAACCGAAATTGATTCTTCAGCCTTTTTCACTTCAGAAGTTGAAATTTTCTTCTCTGTTTTAGGTTTCCAAATTTGTTCAGTTAATGCAATCCGTTTATAAAACTTGTCATTTTTAGTTACCACTTTCTTTACGGATTCATTTTTCACTTTGATGTTGTCATTTTTCACACTCTTTTTCTCAATAACCATTGGTGCTTTACCCTTAACATCAACTTTCTTCTGTTGAATCTTCACAGTTTCAGTCTTAGGCTTCACATTGTTACACTTTCGTGCAATGTGACCAACTTGATTACATCTGAAACATATTCGAGTATCAACAACTCGACTTGTGCCTTCAGACTGATACTGTGAAGCTCTTTTCTCAAAAAACTCTTCATTAGATTTTGAAAAAATCTTTTTCTCTTCATCAGCAAGTGAACTTGAACTGTTTACAAACACCTTCTTTTCAGCAAACCTCTTGTTTTGAAAACTCTTTTTCTGATAACTCCTACCACCCCTATAATCACCCGACCAATTGTTTCGATTGTTATTGTAAAAACGTGGTGAATTAACAGATTTCTTGTAATATGATTTATTTTTCTCAAAACTCATTTTTCTCTTTGTTTGATTCAGATTGTTCACTTCTGACAACTCAACTTCAACCAATTTGAAAACATTTGTCAATTTGTTCACATTAACATTCTTAATCGGAAACTCAGCATCCGAATACAACTTATCAGATCCAGCCATCTTATACATCACAAGACTCGGTTCATCACTTAAGTTGTTTTTGGATTTTGATTTCTGAATGTACTTGTCCAAGAAACACCCATCTTCCTCAGTAGTATCACTGTCCATTTTTAGTACATTTTCAACAACACCTTTTACAATATCATTTTGGACACTATCGTCATTGGAAGACGTAAACATGACATCAATGTTCTCTGGAAGTTTAACTTCACTTTCTTCCTCAATTTCCACCAAACTAGACTGCTTTTTCGTGTAGTTGTCTAAAATTGGCGGTGGAACTTTGTGAAAACCTACACCGTTCCATCAGAAAACACATCCTCGCCATCTTTGGTTTTCCCTATAGGTTTAGGAACAATATGCTGCAAAACAAAGCTTGCTGATTTATAGCTGTTAAGCTTCAACTGGATTCGTTCATTTTCAATTTCAGCTTCTTGAACCTTAAGTTTCAGTTTAGCAATTTGATCCAGTTGTTCATTAATTGATTCTTCTTTTAATTTCAAAACAGCTCTTAGATGCTCATTTTCTTTAAATGTTTTGCCATTACGATCATCACTATCTTTGACAATGTTTTTCAATTTTTCAAACTTTTCATAAATCTGACGGTTTTCAAGAATTAACTTTTCATTTTCAGATTTTATTTTCTCACGTTCAGTTTTATCATTTTCAATTTTAGCCGTTAATTCTTTGATCCGTTCAGTTGAAGCTTTTACAGTTTTGTCACGATCGAGAATCTGATCTTCAACATTTCTAACCTTTGTTGTCAGATTCTGAATTTTCTCATTGTTAAGATACGTGACAGTGCTACAAAAATTGCATTGTTTGGTGCAATTTTTGCAATCAGCATTCCCGTCAATCTTGTTACCTGACGCATTTGTTGACACACTTTGACTGACCTGGCTTTTTGACTCAGACACGGAGTTAGAGTCTACCTCAAGTGCCTTGGCAGCTATCACTTTATCAGCCATTCTTCCAAGATTTTCAGCAGTCAACTCCTGCGTTGTATCAATAACTCCAGTATCAATCTTCTTTGCTTTCTCGATCTCTTCTCTCTCTTTTCTCTCTTTCTCTTTCTCTTTCTCTTTCTCTTTCTCTTCTTCAATCATTTTTGAAGTTGGAGTTCCCCACCACTTGTGCTGCCAGTATTCATCTTCTTCTTTGTACTCCTTGATGATGGCTTCGATATCTAGCGTTTTGTCATCAATCGCAATGTTGCCATACCTATCAAGATAGCACTCTGTTGGACCGTTCTTTGACCCGAAAAATCAATCCGAGTAGCTCATCTTCATGTATGAAGGCGGAATCAACATATATGAAGTCTACAACAGCATATCCTTTCAATTCCTATCTTTTTATTGCTTCTTGATGAAATTTTGACAGAGTTTGGCTCCAAGCATACACATACACACCCTGACTAATGAACACACTTAGCCTATTTATAGAGATTCTGGTCCACTTATAAGACATGTCGTATAAGCGATCCAGAACTTGACACATAAGCGAACCAGACTACTTGACATATAAGCGAACCAGACTTAGCCACATAAGCGAACCAGACTTATAAAATACATATTTTGACATCTTTGACTCTCTGTTGACCAATATTTACTTCAGACTTTTTGTAGACGCAGTCAGCAGACATTCCGTGCATCAACAGACTCCCCCTTGGATGTTGACGTAGTCTTTTAGCATCTTCAGATCCGTAGTCTTCAGTCTTAGTCTTTTCTTCAACTCTGTCTATCTCACAAACATTCTTCACAGGTTTCAGCATCACCTTGCTCTAACTTCAACTTCCCAATAACTGTTGATCCAGACTCCCCCTTTCACAGACTCCCTCTCTCAGTATGCTGGGATCTTGAGATATCTGGTTCAAGCTTTGACAATTTGCCTCCTTTGGGAATAATGAAATTCAAAACCTGTTACCCTGCACATCCTCTACCTCAACATAAGTTTCACAAATTTATAACAATTGAATTTAATAAACTTACTGGTAGAAATCATTTATTCAACAAGCATACTAGTTACATCAAGTTCAAATGAATGACCTTGATTAACTAAACACACAATCTTTCAAAACATTTGTATATGACATTCAAAGTTTTCAATATATTCTCCCAACCCTCTAATTCATCATGTTTAGCACTTGGAATTTTGAATATTAGTCCTTCAACATCAGTTGTCGAAAATCTTTTTGAATTTTCAAAATTTTATGCTAAAACACTCCGAAAATCTTTTTGGATTTTTGATCTTGACTGAAATGCAGTAAAGAAATATATACAAACAATATTTTTGTGAGTTTGTGTAAGAGGATCATATCAGTTTATGAGACCAATCACTAGCACCGTTAAGCTTTAAACATTTTAGATCTAAACGATTCACCTTGATTGACGATACTGTTGTCCACATAAACTCAATCTAAAAACTTTCGAAATGCTTACCGATACGTTAAGGTATATTAAGATAGCACTAAAATTCTTATGGACCCCACGATCTCAGCATATCCCCTCATCATGTAATACACTGACTCAAGTAATGCCTTTAAACTTTTATCAACTGTGATTTGTGCGAAAATAAAGCAGAATGTTTAAACATTAACAATCAGGTCGATACTTCCGTATACGCAGAGAAAGTCCAATGTTTAAACAAAATAAGAAAATAAAAATAAGTTGAAGTTGTTTAGGCTTTAACCACCAGGTCGATACTCCCGTATACGCAGAGGTGATCCAAAGCTTAAACGAAACACCAAAGAAAATAAAGCAGAATGTTTAGGCAACAACATCCAGGTCGATACTCACGTATACACAGAGGATGTCCGATGCTTAAACAAAATAAAGAAATAAAACAAGTTTAAATCTTTGCAAAAAGAAAATGCACAATCACAGCGACTTTTCAGCAAAGTTGTGAAAGTTCACAAACTTAACCAGTTTTATGTCTTTCGACAATCAGCGATTACTGAGTAGGTACACAGTCAAGAAGGACAAAACCAAGTACTATGCTTTTGACCATGTTTCCCACTAGAACTAGGCTTTTTCATTTATGTTTGTATCGTTATCGCAAATCTACTAGTCTAGCTGAGCCTACCGTCACATCTTTAGTGAGACCGCTTATCACATTTGACATTACAATTCTTTAGCATGTTGTGATAGTTCACTGATTTTCTATCATTTCCTCTTGTTTAACACAAAACTCATTTTTGATTTTTCAATGTTTTTTACATTTTCAAAATTTTCTAATTTTTTAAAAATTTTTCTCCCCCTAAAATCAAAATATGTTTCAATTTTGATTTTCTGAGAAAATTTGAAACAAACTGTACAAATAAAATGACAAACTGATATCAAATCGCTTCAATTCGCCATTCACTCGGCATAAACAATCAGAACTCTCCCTGACAACAAACTATTTTCCCATTATGATTTCAAAACATTTAAGTTTGTTTTAATCAAATGGTTTTTCCGGAAAATTAGTTTTGTTTGTCTTTTCACAAACTCGGGGTTTCATCATATTGTTCGTTTTCAACCATTTTAAAGAATTTGACAATTAAGACCCTTGTCAACAACAAACACTAGTAGAAAATCAAGTACAACTTAATGTCCCTGATTTACCACTTGTAAATCGAAATATCACAGTTACCATCCTGTGAATTTCTCAAGAATGATGCCGATACCTGCTTCACACTTACCAACCTGGAAGCTCCGGCAAGTCAGGTTTTTCTATTTGAATAGATTCACCCAAGCCTGACCAGCCTTGGGTGATTTTGAATTCTTGTTCAACAATGATGGAAAATTTGCATAATCCATTGTTAAACCTGAATTCTCAGATTTTACCTCAACACTAGGCTCCTCTGGCTTTGATGAACCAGAATCATTGCCTGCACATGGCTTGTCTGACTTTGACCTGTCAGATTCATTGCCTGATGGTGGCTTGTCTGATTTTGACACATCAGATTCATCGCCAACAACTTTCTTCTTTTCTGTCCTCAGATTTGTATCTGAAGAATTCAATTTACTTGGCTTTGCAGTCGAGTGAGTTGATTCATCAGATTTTTTATTCAATCTGTCCGGTGAACCTGAAGACAAAATTTTCTTGAGATACTCTCTCGCCTTCTTCCTTTTCTTTCGCAGTCTGTCTTTCTGCCCCTGTGAAAGTTTAACTTTCTTTTCTTGAATTGTCTGATCCTGAACTTTAGGTTTTAGAACCTTCTGTTCATGGGGCTTGACGTTGACTGGTTTCTTTGCCATTCTTTGAGAATTAACCCTCAATCGTTCATTTGATCTCCTTAGGCAATCTCTGGCAATATGACCTCTGATTTGACAATTATAGCATCTTCTTGTCTCATAACTCCAATTCTGGCAGTTAACAGCAATGTGTCCTCTCACACCACAAGTGTAGCACACTCTGTTATCGTACCATTCACCACTTTCACACCATATGCTTAAATCATAACATTGTTTGGCTTTGTGGTGATTATCACTCGTCCTGAAAACTGGATTTGGCTTTGAAGCACTGTGGTCAAACCTGCACCACTTATTACCAACATTTTGTGAGTTTTCATTTTTAGATTTTTGTGATTTTTCAAAATGATTGGATGACTTAACTGATGAGCTTTTATTTTCAATTTTAGGATTTTTCAAATTTTTATCTTTTTGTTTCTGTTCTACACTCTTCTTAACAGGTTTTTGCTTAGAGCATTCACCTATTTCAGTAGATTGCAAAACAGTATTTTTAAATTTTTCTTGTAAATCTAAAAATATTTTTCTTTTCTTTTCTTTTTCATCATCAGATATTTCATCACAATCTTCAATTTTGACTTTAACTTTGTCAAAATTTGTGACATTGTCACTTATTGGAACAGAATTGATCGGTTTTGGACAGAGAAAATTCAAACTATCTGATGCAGTCACAAAACCTTTCAATTTCTTTTCAAGTTCATCAATCTTGTTTCTTGAATTCTCAGCTTCTTTTTCAAGCTGAGAGATTCTTTCAAGATAGAACTTGATAGAATTTTCATTTTCAATTTTAAGATTTTCAAGAACAGATTTTTCATTTTCTAAACCTTTTAACTGTTCTTGAAATCTTGTTTCATTTTCTTTTAGATTTTTGTTTTCCAATTTTATCCAAAAATCTTCATTTTCTGAGGATTTTCTTTTACTTTCAAAATCTTTTTCATTTTCTATCAAAATTTTGTTTTCTAATGACAAACTCTCAACAATCTTTAAAATTTTGTCATTATCAGATCTCAATTTTTCGCAGTTCAGGCGCAAACTCAAAATCTGTTCTTCATCAGTCTTCTTCTCGATCTTCAGAGTATTGTTTTCCAATGTCAAACTCTCCACATCCTTCAAGAGTTTCACACTGTCTGTTTCTGATTTTTCACAATTCGAACATTTCCATTCATCTCTCCATTATCAGCTTCTTTCTTTGTTTCCATCTTGTATGTTCCTGCACAGAAAATTTTAACAAAATCAAGAGGATTCATATTTTCATCAATATAACAACCCCTCTTAATATCGTATCTCATAACATTTTTTGCTGCAAGACACACAGTGATTCGTTTTCTCATTTCAATGATCACATCCAAATCTATCTTTTCTGATTCTCCTTTTATTTCATCCAATAACTCCCTTTTTCTTGAATCTTTATGACTCCTATGATTTGTTATTGTATTTATGAAACTTCTTAAATCAAAGCGTGATAAACTAGAATCCCGTTTCAGTTCATTCACAAATTTATCCCATTCCAAAGGTAAAGCATTAACAAATCTTGAAATTTGTTCATCCTTTGAAAAATATATCCCATGTCTTTCTAACTTGTAAACTAACTCATCAAACCGTTTTACCAACTTCTCCACTGATTCATTCTTCATACACAACAAATTTTCGAATCTTTTAACATAAACATCCTTATCACCTAATCTCCCACACCAAGATTCACAAAGCCAATCATTTAAATTTTCAAGATTCTTGTTTTCCTTTTCGTCAAACATTTTGAACTCTTGGTATTTGTGCCTTGTAAAAACACCTCAAATCTCCTGCAAACAAACAAAGCAAACGATCAATTTAAACACACTGAACACGTAAAAGTGTTTGTTGACAAACTCAATCTAAGACTTGTTGTCGAAGATTCGCGGATTTGATTCAATGTTGTTTAAATGAAATCACGAACCAATCTGTGCACGTGACAGATAAGCGGACCAAACAGGTTCAGATAAGCGAACCAGAAAGTGTACTAATGAGCGAACCAGAAAGTGTACTAATGAGCGAACCAGAAAGTGTACTAATGAGCGAACCAGACAATGTCTGTTTGAGCGGACCAGACTTGTTCATTCGAGCGAACCAGACTTGTTCGTTCGAGTGGACCAGACTTGTTCGTTCGAGCGAACCAGACTTGTTCGTTCGAGTGGACCAGACTTGTTCGTTCGAGTGGACCAGACTTGTTCGTTCGAGCGAACCAGCAGATGTCCGGATGAGCGGACCAGTCAAATGTCAGATAAGCGAACCAAAAACTAGCGATGTCCGAAAAAGCGGACCACAGTTTTTAACTAATTTTTAGTCCGAATTACAATCTGATACTTTCAAGGAATGATATACTCTTAATTCCGATCACAATGATATGATTTTTGTTCAATTTCGACCGTTAATTCGTTCCAGATCTGAATTTGAAAAAAACTGTTCGAGAACCGATCGCGTTTTTGATGAAATTGATTGATTATTACTGTGTTTTAAGGTCTGAAACTGTTAAGGATTGTTTAAAAACTATTTTCGCTCAATATACTTGAACTTCAAACCATTCTGTCCGTATAAACTTGTATAAACCGAAAAATAAAAGAGAAATATGAGTAGAAAGATGAGAAAAGTGTCGAATCAGCTGATGTAGTATGAGCTTCTCGTCCTAGAGCTCTGATACCACTTGTTGGACCGTTCTTTGACCCGAAAAATCAATCCGAGTAGCTCATCTTCGTGTATGAAGGCGGAATCAACATATATGAAGTCTACAACAGTATATCCTTTCAATTCCTATCTTTTTATTGCTTCTTGATGAAATTTTGACAGAGTTTGGCTCCAAGCACACACATACACACCCTGACTAATGAACACACTTAGCCTATTTATAGAGATTCTGGTCCACTTATAAGACATGCCGTATAAGCGATCCAGAACTTGACACATAAGCGAACCAGACTACTTGACATATAAGCGAACCAGACTTAGCCACATAAGCGAACCAGACTTATAAAATACATATTTTGACATCTTTGACTCTCTGTTGACCAATATTTACTTCAGAATTTTTGTAGACGCAGTCAGCAGACATTCCGTGCATCAACACACTCTCTATCTGGATCCCATCTGTTTGCTCTTCTAGCTTCCAAAAAGATACCAGAAAATCTGATAATCTTGGTTTCAGCAATCATCTTCCGGTATTTATACTTCTGTTCCTCAGTACGATCATCTTTCCACTTAATGGGTTCATCATTGCTTGCCATGAATGCGTAACCCACCGCATCTTCTTCCGGTAGAACTTCCTTACTCCAATCATACCCCTCATCATCATAAATCACAGCAAGAGCCCTTGATTTGTCTCTGTTATCTTCAGAATGCTTCAATCTAGGCGGCTCGGATTTATTCTGATGGTAGATTGCCTTTTTGTAATAATCATCTCGAAACGGATTCTCTGACTCATCAGCATATGCATTCCTACATTCCCGTTTGAAATGACCCTTCTGCTTACATTTAAAACATGTCACTTTTGACTTGTCGAACCCCAGTTTTGTAGATGGACCACCAATCGTTTTTCTCCCTGTAATCTCCATGAAGCGTTGTGCACGTCGAACTGCACTTGCCATTGCCCAACGAATGTCGATCAGCTCCATTTCTTCAGGGTCTATCTGATCGTAGTCTTCTTTCGTCAGATTTGTATTCCTGATTTTTCCAGCCACCAACCCTTCGTAGGATTCCAAAACAGATGCCAGAAAGACCATTTGTTGCTTGGCTGACTCCTCATCAAAATTATGTGCGTTCTTCAGATCTATCGCGATATTGCAAGAAAACTTCGCATCAGAACGATTTGCAGAAGACGTAGATCCACTGTGATAACCACTATGGCTTCCGTTGCTTGAATTGCTTTGACTTTCTTTGCTTGCTAGAGAAACATTCTCAGCAGAAAATGCAGTTTTTGGAGAAGTAGCTTTCGGGATCAAACTTTTTGGATAGTACAGATCCAGATTTTGCTGATAAGATGAATTATTAACTTTAAACGTTTTCTTCAGCTCTAGCTCATGACTTTCCAGTCTTTCAATCAACACATCTGGAGTCAAATCTTTTGGAGCAATAGTGTTTTTCAACATCAGCGCGTAATATCTCCAATCCACTTCGTCTGGTAATGACTCAAACAGTTTATCAACAAGTTCTTCATCAGTATACGTGATCTTGTGTCGAGCAAGCTCCAGTTTCAGATGACCGAACCTTTCAATCATTTTACACACCGATTCATTTTTCAGACAACTAAACATATCAAACTCTTTCCTAAGAAGTTTCTTTTTATTTTTTACAATCTCTTTGCTTCCAAGACACTTCTTTTTGAGTTTTTCCCATAAGTCTTTAGCATTGGAGTAATCTATCAGCGAAATGATGTCTTCACGCACCGATTGAAACAATAATGCCACACATTTTTGCTCGGCCACAAAACTTTCAATCTCTTCAGCTGATCTTAATGCTTCACCATTCTTCTTTCCTTGGGCATAACCATTCTTCATACTCTTCCAGCTAGGAAAAGCAAATGCCATCAACCAATCTTCGAACTGTGTTGCCCACCTGCTGTAATCTTCTATAGCCATCAGCTTAGGAGGTTTGTTAAATGTTCCAAATGCGCTTTCGGACTCCCAAGCTTCCTTCTTTCTTTCTTTCGGTGGACTTTTGTTTGCATTGCTTGAAGAAGTATCGTTGTTTCCTGAACTACCCGTGAAAGCATACATATCGCTGAAGGGATTCATGAAAATATCATCCATTTTGATCGTACCTGCAAAATCAATCAACACTTAGAAAACTTTTCGAGATTTTTGAAAAACAGAACCACAAAAGCGAACCAATCTGTACACGTGACAGATAAGCGGACCAAACAGGTTCAGATAAGCGAACCAATAAGCAAAAATCAGTTCGAGCGAACCAGACAATGATCGTTCGAGCGAATCAGATTTTGCCCGTTCGAGCGGACCGGCTAATGTTCGTTCGAGCGGACCAGATAGTATGTAACAGCGGACCAGAAAGTGTATTAAAAGTGAACCAGACAATGTCTGTTCGAACGGACCAGACTTGTTCGTTTGAGCGAACCAACCAAGTAATGATCGTATGAAAGAGCGAACCAAAACAGGTGTTTCGAGCGAACCAGAAAAGCGGACCTGTTTGTTCGAAAACGCGAACCACTGTTTTTAGCCTGTTTTTACCATTTTTAGTCCAAATTACAATCTGATTCTTTCAAGGAATGTACTACTCTTAATTCCGATCACAATGATATATAGTATGTTCAATTTTAACCACAAAATCGTTCCAGATCTGAATTTGAAAAATCTGTTCGAAAACTGATCAAATTTTCTTAAAATTGATTGATTTTTACTAAGTTTTAAGGTCTGATATTGTTAAGGATTGTTTAAAAACTATTTTCGCTCAATATACTTGAACTTCAAACCATTATGTCCGAAGAAACTTGTTAAAACCGAAAAATAAAAGAGAAAGATGAGTAGAAATGAGATAATAGTGTCGAATCAGCTGATGTAGTATGAACTCCTCGTCCTGAAGCTCTGATACCACTTTGTTGGACCGTTTACGTGACCCGAAAAGTCAATCCGAGTAGCTCATCTTCATGTATGAAGGCGGAATCAACATATATGAAGTTACAACAGCCTATCCTTTCAATTCCTATCTTTTTATTGCTTTCTGATGATATTTTGACAGAGTTTCAGCTCCTAAGCACACACATACACGTACTGAACTAATGAACCAGCTCAACCTATATATAGTGTTTCTGGTCCGCTTATAAGACATGCCAAATAAGCGGTCCAGAACACTTGACACATACGCGATCCACATAAGACACATGAGCGGTCCAGACTAATGACAAATAAGCGGTCCAGACTAATATAATGACACATAAGCGAACCTGACCCTATTTCACACAATATTTACATTTTAACCCCCTGTTGACCAATCTTGACTTCAGACTTTTTGTAGACGCAGTCAACAGACATTCCATGCATCAACAGATTTTCTCCCTTGTACTTCTCTGTTGCCATGATGCTTTCAATGTAGTCTTTTCTTAGAGTTTCATCTGCTCTCTCTGAGATTTGTTGACATACATTCTTTGCAAATTGTTCCAGGGATCTGACTTGTGTGAGCAAGAATTGGTAGTTCTGTTGGATTTCTCTATCAGATTTTCCTTGTGCATTTCTTTTTGAGATATCCTCTGCCTGTTTAGCTTTGACTTTCAAATATTCTTAAATATTGTTTGGCCTTGGATATCCTTCAACTGATGGCAATCTCCTTTTAGCAGGATCATCCTCATAATAGAAAGACTTGATTTCTTCTCTGACTGCTATAAGTTCAAGAGGGAATTGAACACCTGCAGGAGCTTAGGGCTTTTGAATTTGAGCTGATGAGAGAGGAACATGTTTGGGTATTGTAACAAGTGATAGATATTTTGAAGATGTTGGTGGTGGTGATGGTGAATCATAATCTGGTATGAAAATCCTTCTCCTTTTTATTTTAGGGGAGGCAGATGATGCTTTGGGTGGATCAGTGGTGGTGATTTGAGTGGCAGTGATTTCTGATTGACTAACAGCTGTTGTAACATCTGCTGTCTTCTGCTTTTTGGCAGGAGGCGATGGTGGTGATGTTGTTTTTGGTGGTGGTGGTGGTGGTGGTGCTAAAGCAGTGGTTGTGGTGTGTGTTGAAGTGGTGTTGTTGAAGTAACAACAGATGTTGACACCTCTGAAGTACCAGCAGTAGTTGATACAGCAGGAGTTACAACAGCTATTTGGATGGAAGATTGATGCTGGGGGCTTTTGGATGGTGGTTTAGAAGTATGCTTTGTGAGTCTGGATGGTGTGGACTTAGGTTTCCTCACTTTTGTAGTGGGTTTCTTTTTGGCACGGGATTTTGAACATCCTTTAGCCCAGAACAACCCTTCGCATTCAGCTCCATGTAAGCTCTTTTCTCCTCATTCCACCTTTAAATATCCTTTGCCGCTCTATCCCTTTTTACACTTGCTACTCATTCATCAAGTGCTTCTTGGGTAGCATCAACTTTTTGCTAACATCTGGCAAATGAATTTTTCTGGTCATAGCATCCCTTTCTGGTTCAATGTAAAGACCATCATCTATTCCCTTCCTTATCCACTCCTGAATTTTCTCCCCCTTTTTGGCATTGTCTGGGGGAAGTTGATCAATAAAGAGAACAGTAGGAGGAGCAGTGCCAGCTGTTTCCAATAAATGGGCCTTGATTGCCTTAATGTCTGTTTGTGTGTTCTTGAACCTAGACTCCATGGTGTTTCTCAATTCTTGTACATGAATTGCATGTTGCTGATCAGCCATTTGCTTTTGTTGTTGGAGAAAAGGTTGAAATAGATTCCAGAGCTCATTTATAGCAGGTGCTTGTGGTGGAGCAGGTGCTTGAGGTGGAACAGCAGTGGATTGCATCTTTTGTACTGTCAACAACTGTTGTAGCATGTTTTTGATATCTGCAACAGCTGTATCCAGTTTGTCAACTCGGTCCATCAAATCCAGATATTTTAAACCATCACCCAATTTAATGGGATCATCTGATTGCCCACTAACTGTGGTTTTATCAATGGTTGAGGTAGGGAGTGTATTCCAAACATTAACCACTGATGCCCCATTTTCTTGGTACTGGGGTCCTCTTCCTTCAACACTTGACAACCTTTTGATATTTCCAGTGGGTAAAACAAATCCACTGGTGGTTGGCAGAGGTGCTATATAAGTAATTGCCTCCAAGGAAGTCTTATTGATGTAACCACTGTCCAAATGTAAACCACTGGGTTCAACATTTGTAGTGGCTGCTTCACTTGGATTACCACCAAGAGTTATTTGTAACTCAAGGGGTGTAACCTCCTCATGTTGTATTGGTGGGTTAGCAAAGAATGATACATCAGGCCCAGTCATCTGTTGTGGGATGTTCACATTGATAGGTGATTGAGAAGGACTGGTTTGTGCCTGATTCAAATCAATTGCTTCCAACAATAGTCTAGTTGGTGGAGGAATTGTGGATGTGAGGTTTGGTGTAAGAAGAGAATTTGCCCCTGGCATTGGGCTGTGGATGATGGAAGTGAGTGATTCCAGAGCATCATATTGTGGAGTCCCTATGTGTACAACCTGTTCTTTTTTAGAAGAGACAGGAGGAGTTTCGGTTATGGGTTGAGATATTTGTACCAACTGCTATGAGAAAGTAGCAGCAGTGGTTTCTTGTGACTTTTGTGTTGTCACTGGCAGTAGCTCTGATATCTCATCCTCCAGAGTTGCCTTTTTGATGGGTTTGGGGGGGTTTTTGAGGTTTTCTTTTTGTTGGCTTTTTGGTGATTGTAGGTGTGGGTTTCAAAGCAGTTGTTTTGCAACTTTGATCACCTTGCGAAGTAGGCTCAGCAGTAGATACCTGAGGAGCAGTGGTAGCTGCTAAATTCTGCTCAGGCACCTCTGCTTGTGTTTTGCAAGGTGTTGACATTCTTGTAAAAGTTTCAGCAGTTAAGCTGTTTATTTGAATAGAGTCACCTTGTTTTATTGCAGCAGATTCATTCTTACCAAGTTTCTTTTCAAAATAGTAACTTAAAAATTATGGAAAAAGTAAGAATGGCTTTGTTTCAACATTTTTAACCAGATCATTAAAGATTACCTGAGAATAATTAAAATTTTCATTTTGAAGAATAGCATATCCCAGGTTTTGAATCTTTAATGGTATTTCATTAAAAGCAGTGGTTTTGTTTGAAACACACATTAGGAGGGTATGGAATAAAAATCTTGTAGCAGGGGGGAAGAAACCTTTTTGTAAGGTATCCCTTTTCATCATTGTATCTGCATACCCTCATTCAATGAAGTCAATTTTTAACTCGTTTTTAGGGATAGAAGTTAAACCTGTCTGATCATCGAGTTGAAAGACCTCTGATATGGATTGTGGTGTGATTTTGACTGCTTTACCCTGTAAAGTGGAGTTAATGGCTATGACATTGTCACCTTGTTTGTCAAGGGGTACATTTTTCCAAAACTCCCTTTGGGTTTGCAGGTAAATAGGTGCATCTGCTGTAAGCAAAGTTTTGTACTTTGACGCAGAAATGAGATCAATGATGGAATCGAAAATTTCGGTGGTGCCGGGTTTTGTGAGTAAACCCAGAAGGTTGTGAGAAGGTTTGTGTGGAATTTCGGTGGTTTTGGCTTTTTGAGAGACCTCTTTTGAAGATGATTTGGAAGTGGGTTTTGCAGATGGCTTCGATTTTGTCATTTTGGAGATGATGATCGAAGAAGGTTTTGAAGGAATTTGAAGAAAAACTGCTTTGAGAAGAGAATTTTTGGAGAATTCAATTCGACAGTAAAACCCTGTTTTGATGTGAAGTGGGGGTTTTATAGAGAAAAAGTGAATGCTGACGTGGTAGCGGTTACAAAAGTACTGACCACTATGTACTGCCCACATGCCAACTTCTGATGAAATGAAGGACAATACTTTTATGGAAGTTACTGATGAAAGCAGTGGTTACAACGGTAACAAATGGAAGCAGTGGATGATTTTCACTATCAGTGGATAGCATATCAGTGGATAAGACACTGCTTTTAAACAACATAGTTTATCAAGGAAATGAGAGGACAGAGGATGGCTTTCAGCAGTGGACAGACATTTTGAAGTAGAGCAGACTTTTGAACAGGCAGTCGTTATGGCAGACTTTTAAGGATTTTAATGAAAACTTCATGTTTAACTATTTTTAAGGATGGATTTTTGATTTTCTAAAAACATTTTAAAGGTTTTATTCATAGAAAAACAAGATGTTGCTTGTTATTCCATGTTTAGCATGCCAATCCTAGAGACCAAGCTTTCAAAGGTGGCTGTATCTAATGCTTTTGTGAGCACATCTGCCAGCTGGTCTTTAGTTGGAACATGATGCAGAGAAATCAAACCTTTTTCATAGCAATCCCTCACAAAGTGATGTCTGATGTCGATGTGCTTGGTGGTGGAATGGGAAACTGGATTTTTGATGATATTTTCTGCTGCCTAGCTATCCAACATGAGTGGTGTCTTTAAGGCAGTGATACCAAAATCCAGCAACTGATTTTGAAGCCATAGGAGTTGGGCTGTACAGCTTGCAGCAACAATGTATTCAGCTTCAGCAGTGGATGTTGAAACAGCTGCTTGCTTTTTGCTTTGCCAAGAGACCAAGCAATCGCCTAGAAACTGGTACCCTCCTGAAGTGGACTTCCTTGTGGTGTTACATCCAGCAAAGTCACTGTCTGAAAAGCCTGAAAGCTTGATATTCCCATTAGCTGGATACCAGATACCAAGTGTGGGAGAACCTTTTATGTATCTGAAGATCCTTTTTACAGCAATGAGGTTTGATTTTCTAGGAGCTGATTGACTTCTTGCACAGACACATGTTGCAAACATGATATCTAGTCTAGATGCAGTTAGGTACAGTAAAGACCCAATCATGCTTCTATAAAGTGTTTGGTCAATCAACTCATCCTTTTCATCAGACATGACAAGCTTATTTGTTGCCATGGGTGTGCTGCATGGTTTACAATCATTCATATCAAATTTGTTTAAAAGTTCTTTAGCATATTTGCTTTGATGAATGAAAGTTCCATTTTGCATTTGCTGAACTTGGAGACCAAGAAAGCATTGCAGTTCACCCATTGCACTCATTTCAAACTCAGTTGTCATGAGTTCCCTAAACTCTTCACACATTTTATTACATGTGCTTCCAAAAATAATGCCATCCACATAAATTTGGACAATCATTAAATCCTTTCCTCTCCATTTTAGAAACAGTGTTTTATCAATGGTACCACTTTTGAAACTATTTGAGAGTAGAAAAGTGGAAAGAGTTTCATATCAGGCCCTAGGTGCTTGTTTCAGGCCATACAAGGCTTTGTTTAGGCTATAGACATGATCTGGATAAAATGGATCCTCAAAACCTGGGGGTTGACAGACATACACCTCTTCTTGAATTGTACCATAGGGGAAAGCACTTCTGATATCCATTTGGAACACCTTCATGTTGTGGTTGACAACAAAGGCCAGGAACAGTCTTATAGCTTCCAATCTTGCTACAGGGGCGAATGTTTCATCATAATCAATCCCCTCTTCCTGTCTGTAACCTTGAACCACAAGCTTGGCTTTATTCTTGACAACAATGTCCCTTTCATCAATTTTGTTTTTGAAGACCCACTTTGTGCCGATAGGACTTACATCTTCTGGCAGTGGTACAAGCTCCCATACGTGTTGTCTTTTAAACTGTTGGAGCTCCTCTTGCATGGCTTCTACCTAGCTGTTATCTTTCAGTGCCTCTTGGTACTTGACTGGCTGATGGAGTGATAGAAAACCAGCAAAAAGACAAATGTTTTGGGTTTGGCTTCTTGTGAGCACCCCATTGATGTTGCCAATGATTTGATCAGGTGGATGAGATCTTAAGAATATTAAATCTCCTTGGTATGGTATGATGGCATTTGTTGGTGAAGGCTGCAAATGTGTATCATCTGAGCTAACCACTGCTGGTGACTTTGATGGTCCAGCAGTGGCTTCAAAAGGTGGTGGAATAGGAGGTAATGGTGTGGACACATGCTGACTTTTATCCACTGCTTGGGGACTTTTGTCAGCAGTGTTTGATGATGTGGAAGCAGTGGTTGATGGGCTACTTTGGTCAACAATTGTTGAGGTAGCAGTGGTTGAGCTTTGACAGCTGTTTTGTACAACTGATGCTTTTCCCATTGTGGCAGACTTTTGCTGAGGAATGATGATCTCATACCCATAGTCTGGTGATGAATCCTCTGATGAACCTGCACTGTTAGTCTTGACAGCAGTATTTTCAAAAGTGAATTTATCAAGATCAAACAAATCTGCAGGATTTGCTGGGATTTTCGTTGATGAAAGTTCATTGAACTTTACATTCAAGGTCTCCTCCACTGCCTTGGTCCGTGTATTAAACACTTTGTAGGCCTTGGCAGTGGTTGAGTATCCCAGATGATAACCACAATCAATTTTGGCTGCAAATTTTGAGATGGAATCTTTTAAGTTCAAAATAAAGCATGGGTAGCCAAATACCTTGAAGTATGAGATCAGTGGTTTGATTTTATACAGAATTTCATAAGCAGTCTTTTTTGTGCCTGGGGTTTATTAAAACTCTGTTTTGGACATAGCAAGCAGTATTTACTGCCTCTACCCAAAAAGTTAATGGCAAACCTGAATTAGCAAGCATGGTTCTGGCAGCCTCAATCAAAGTTCAGTTCTTTCTTTCAACTACCCCATTTTGCTCTGGTGTTCTAGGGATGTTGTACTGCCTTACAATCCCTTTCTTCACACAGAAGGCATCCAACTCCTTATTTTTGAATTCTGTGCCATTGTCACTCCTGAAGACTTTTACTGGAAGGTCAAATTGCTTTTCAACCTGTGTCACAAAGTCTTGCAAAATGCATGCAGTCTCATGTTTTGAGTGTAAAAAGAAAGTCCATGTAAACCTAGAGAAGTCATCAACAATAACCAAACAATATCTTTTCTTCTTGAGACTCGTGACTTGAAATGGGCCAAACAAATCCATGTGCAGCATTTGCAAACACTGGGTTGTTTTGGACTCTTCAATGGACTTAAAAGAGCTTTTATGCTGTTTTCCTTTTAAACAGGAAACACAGTGCTCAGGACATGAAAACAATTTTTGTGGCAAGCCTCTTAAAAGGCCATTTTTTGAAATTTCTGTGATTGTCTTGAGATTTGTGTGTCCCAGTCTCATGTGCCAAAGTTCTGTCTCTTTGTTAGAGGCAGCTGAGAACAGACAAGCATCAGCTCTGGGACACTCTTTTGACATATCAACAACATAAACATTGCCACTTCTTTGAGTAACAAGTTTTGTTTTTCCAGTTTTTATTATTGCTTCAATCTTTCAACCATTTCTGGTCCAACCATTTCTGGTCCAACAATCCTACAACACTCCTTTGTGAAGAATGACCCATACCCCTTATCACTCATTTTGAAACACTCAGGAGGTTGAATTTCAGATTGTCTATCAGATTAACATTTTCAAATTTTACATTTCCAGACTGCACTGTACCAGACCCCAGAACTTTCCCTTTACTGTTATTCCCAAAGGATATATCACCCCCTCCATGAATTTTGAAATCTTTGAGTAGGGCTTTACATCCTGTCATGTGCCTGGAGCCTCCACTATCTACATACCAAAGGCTATCTAAGCATGCAGAAGCTCCCTGCACATGAAGTAAAAGGATTAGTTCATTAGGGTTTCCAAAGCCAATAAGGCTTTGGATGGGGTCTCAACAGTGTCTGGGATGGATGTAGATTGATGGACAGTGGTTAGGTCAGAGGTTTGGATAGTTTTAGGACTGTTTCTTTCTAACCATTGTTGTGGGTTTTGTCCAATCACCTGTTGGTACCCAAAAGGATGCATGTTGACTTTAGGTTTAGAGGGACTTTTGTAGGTCTCATAAACGTGTGGAATCCTTTGATAAGACTGTTTTTCCTTACCTCTTCTGTATTGATTGGCAGGAGGTGCATCAGTAACCTGAACATCTCATTTGACAGATGTTTGGTTCAGCTGTTTTGTGACAGCTGTTTGAACTGGCACAAACAATGGTTGGTTCTTGGTGAATTTGACAGATGATGTTGATGGACTCAAGGATGTTTTAGCAATGTACTCATTCTTTTTCACATCAAATTTTTTGAGATACACACATGCTTGAGTTTTGTGGTTTGTTTTACCACAGACGATGCAGCTTTCAGTAGGAACAATGACACTTGTTTTGTTCAAATCATATGCTTTTAAATGGAAACAGTCTTTTGTTAGATGATTCCTTTTCTCACAAAATTCACAAAACAAGTTATTGATCTTTTCTTTCTTCTTTCTCTTTTCGGACTCCTTTGCAACAAAGTTTTTAACCTCTGTTGGGATGTCCTTGAGAGGAATGACTTTAGCTTTTGGAGCTTTAACACCGTTAGTGGTTGTAAAGTCCATGGGTTTGAAATTTTCAAGAATGTCACACTCATCAGACCATGTGGGTTTAAACTGGTATTTCTCAAACTCCTCAAAAGTAGAGGATCCCACTGGTCTGCCAAGTGTGATTTTGTTACGAAGTTTATCAGTGATTTTCACTTCTTGGCCATTCTTGTTTGTGGGGTTGAACTCAATGGTTACATCAGTGGTTTGAACAGATTTTTCAGAAGCAGTGTTTTCATCATCGTGTTTTCTATAACCAACACCAAATTTCACATTGCTTTTAATCTGTTTTTCAAGCATTACCTCATATCCTTTGCAGGATTCCACCCATTTTTCACATGTGATTTGGGTGGACTCTAACTCCTTTTTGCAAACTTGGTATTTTTCTACCATAGTTTGGAGTTGAGTTTTGGTGATGCTTTGCTCTTCTTTGAGACTGCTGATCTCTTTATCCTTTTCAGCCAATTTGTTTCTAAGTTCTTTTAATGACTTTTCAAATTTGACTTCATCAGTTAAAATTTTATCCCTAAGGTTTTCATTTACCTCTTTGATGTTAGCAAATGCAATAATGCATTTATCTGAACACAGTTTTTCAAGAACTTGAGGTGTTACCTTAGCAGCAGCCATCATGGCACAATCACATTGATGATCACCTTCTTCATCAACTCGCTCTTCTTTCTCACCTGCTTTCTTTTCTTCCTTGTCTTCTTCAGACCAAGGGTCAGTCAGTGGTTCAATCAGGGTTTCTGAATTTTCTCCCAGCAGTAGTTCACCAGCAACTGCAGTAACCACTGCTTCAGCCACTTTATCCACTATTTCAACACTTAGCTGTTCACCTTCAATTTTTACCCCTTCGGGTATTGACTCTAATGCCATCAAACAAAATTCATCATTAGAAGGATCATTAAAAGCATTGAGTGCAAAATTTTCATCACCAAGCTCATCAGGCAAGCTGCTCCAGTCAACAAAGCCTTGAGTGAAAAAGCTTTGCTGATCTGGTTGTGTTACTGTTGGAGCAGCTGGTGGAGGTGCAACAGGTTGCACTTGTGCCTGAGGGACAGGGGTTTGAACATACTGAATTTGTGGAACAGTGGTTTGAACATAATGCACAGGCACAGGGGTTACAGCATAGTGAGCAGTGTTAACATGGGCAGCAGGGGTATATTGGGTATAGTGCACAGTGCTTTGCTGTTGTGGTCTAGGGTTTGAGCTGGGATGAGTGATTATTGGACCAGTGGTTTGACTTCTGCATTCCCTCGTAAATGACCTAGCCTATTGCACTTGTAACACTTGATTTTTTGATTTATCTAACCCCACCCTTAGATTCCCATGTAACCCTGGGAATTTTCTCCCTGTTTTTTTGTATAATTTGCTTGTTCTTACACTAAGAAAATCCAATTGATGCAAAATGTCCATTTCTTCTAAGTCAGTGGGATCAAAGTGTTTCAAATCATTGAGTTCAAAGCACAAATTATCTGACATCTGGTTTTCACAATTAGCAGTAAAAGCATAATTTGCAGAGTGAGGATCAGGGTTGTTAAAATTTCCACCGGCAGTTATATAAATAAAGTGATCATAACCCTGATCCTTACCACTGCTACCAGATTCTTCCTGACCAAAAAGAGCTGTGCTACCGAATGAATAATCATCAGCAACTTTGCCAGACTCTTGCAACTTCTTTTTCTTGTTTAACTCCCTTTCATAGGTCAGGAGTCTACCATGACGTTGGGTCAGGGTCAGATCTTTGAACTCAACAGAGTTTCTAGTCACAAATGCAATTGTGTCCCATTTATCAGGTAGTGATCTAAGAAACCTATTATTTTGTGTTGATTTTGGAATTTCAACATTAACAAGTCTTAGCTCACTGATGAGACAACTAAACCGTTCAAACAGTTGGGTCAATGATTCAACCTTAATGTGACAAAATGTTTCATACTGCTGATTCAGAATTTCCCTATTGTTTTCAGTGACTTCTTCTGTTCCCCCAAACTGTTCCTTCAATGCATCCCATAGCTCTTTGGCACTGTTACAATGTAACAGTCCAGCATAGATCTCATTGGGTAATGCAGATGCTATGATGCTAAATGCTTTGGCATTAAGTTCGAACTTTTGAAAATCAGTTTCAGTATAGCTTTCAGATGGTTTAGGTATGAACTTCTTTGCATCCTCAGCACTTGGCACCATAGGAACATGGGGACCAAAAACAACAGACCTCCAACATCCAGTATTCTGTTGAGCAAGGATGTGACCCATCCTTCTCTGCCAGATGTTGTATTCATTACGTTTAAGCATGGGTGGTTTAAAAAGCGAGCCAATGTTATTATTATCATCTTGTGATTGTGGCGTCATCCTGGTTGTTTTACAGGCACTGATTAATCAACTTTGATGGTGATTAAACCTTGCTCTGTTTTTCAACACAAACGAACAAACTATCAGTATCAACTTTTATGAGCTGAACTATTTACGTCAAAATGATTGTTAAATCAAATTTGACTGTCCTCGCTCTGATACCAAATGTTGGATCTGAGTTTGGTTTTGATTGTGTTTTTACGTTTGAATTAGATGAAGATGGATGAGTTGTGCAGCGGAATTAAGATGGAAACAACTTTACACACAATCAAACGAGAGAATTGCTTTGATCAAACATTTTTCACAAAGAACCAAAGGATTGAATTTATTTCAATTATGATTACAATGCAATGCTGAATACAAACTCCCCCTCAGCCAGAGCTCAGTGTTTGTTCATGCAGGAAAAGAATTTTGCAAAGAGCTAATAGAACAGTACAGAGCACTGTTCTATTTATAGGCACTAGCAAACCACTGAAGCATCTAAGCTGACGTCACCATGAAAGTGACATCTAACCTCCTAACAAACTCTAACCTCTTATCAATACAAGCACTGCTATGCTAACTACTGCTATTACATTTCATTACATAAAAGACATCTAAACTACTGCTGCATCCTTCCACTGATGTGAACCCAGCAGTACTTGTACGGATCAGCAGAGCTTGACTCAAGGCAGTAGATTGAACAGCAGAGCTTTAGTCTTCCATCAGGATTTTACTTGATCAGCAGTTTGTGGGTCAGCAGTTTGTACGATCAGTAGATAGGAGGTCAGCAGATGTTGAAATCACTTTCAAGGGGAAAGACTTATATGCATAACATCTGCTTATTCTGGATCCACTGCTCTGATCCAGTTTTGGCTTTAATTATCTGTTCCTTTGATAGGGTTCAATCCCAACAAGAAGAGGTGTATGTCGAACAACCTCCTGGTTTTGAAGATCCTATCCATCCCGATCAGGTTTGGTTGGTCAACAAAGCTCTCTATGGTTTACATCAAGAACCGAGGGCTTGGTACGCAACCTTATCTACTTATCTGCTGGAAAATGGTTTTCGACGAGGTCTTATCGACTGTACTTTTGTCATCAAGGAAACAGATAGACATCTTCTGCTGGTACAGGTATACGTTAATATATCATATTTGGTTCAACTTACGATGCTTTGTGCAGGAAATTCGAGCGCGTTATGCAAGAAAAATTTGAAATGAGCGCAATGGGGGAGATGAATTTATTTTTGGGTCTACAAGTTCAACAAACTAAGTCTGGGATATTCATCCATCAGACTAAGTATGTCGGTGACATCTTGAGCCGGTTCCAGATGTCAGAAGCGACGCCCATTGGTACCCCACTTCCGACTAATCACGGGATTACTCCGGACTTGTAGGGTGAAAGTGTCAACTCTTCTTATTACCGCGCTATGATCGGATCTTTAATGTATCTCACTGCCTCGAGGCCTGACATAATGTATCCAACATGCCTACTCCCAAGATATCAAGCCAACCCAAAGGCATCTCATTTGGTTGCTGTTAAAAGGATTTTCCGCTATTTGAAGGGTTGCCTGAACACCGGTCTCTTGTACCCTAGGGATGATAGCTTTGACTTGGTCGCATTCAGTTATTCTAATTTTGGTGGCTGTAAAATTGATATTAAATCAACAACTGATGGTTGTCAGTTCTTAGGAAATCGCCTGGTCACATGGCAATGCAAGAAGCAGACTTGTGTCTCTACATCAACTTGTGAGGCTGAATACATCGCTGCCTCAAGCTGTTGCTCTCAGGTTCTGTGGATTCAACAACAAATGCGCGACTACGGTTTTGAATTCCTATCTACTTCTTTTTTTGTTGATAATAATGCTGCCTTACAGATTACTAGAAATCCTGTGCAACACTCAAAGACCAAACACATCGAAATTAAGTATCACTTCATACGTGATTTCTTTGACAAAAGACTTATCGACGTTTTTAAGGTCCACACCGATGTACAATGTGCAGACCTTTTTACAAAAACTTTTGACAAGTCTCGTTTTGACTATCTTTTGTTGGTTAATGGCATTAAGGTGAAACAAGAGTAAAACTTCTTTCGGCTGATCGTTTTCGTAAATATTTTCTTTAAACTCAAAAATACAAAAAGATTTTCAATTTATTTATCTTTTCGCATTTTAGGGGGAGAAATTTCAAGAAAATACAAAAACATGTGAAAAAATCAAAAATCCAAAAAATACGTCTTTACTTTCTGCTTTTAAGTTTAAAAATTTGAAAAATTCAAAAACAATAGAAAATCAAAAATGAGTTTCTTGGATAAAAGAAGGAAAAGTGATGATATACACTGGTGTGGTCTGTCATTATGGTCAAAAACAAAAAGGAAAATTGAAAAATGATAAGTAACTCTACTAACAATGTATCGGTAGGCTCACAATCAGACTAAAATGTGCAGGATGATATAAACCTAACAAACTTCAAGTCAGGTGGGAACCATTCATTGGCATATGGTCTTAGTACCGAAATTTCGTTTGAGAGATTGACGAGGTTCTGAGATATGCGGTGTTTATGCTGTCTTATCATCTGGTATCATGGTTGTATTTAACCAGAAATATAACAGAGACGAAGTCTAGATCTTCCATGATACTATACATACGTGTACATATTGCATACGACCTCAATAAGTGATCAACAATCACATGTCCAAACAAAATAAGTGATAATATATCACAGATTCTTTGCTGGAGTCAAGTTCGTCTCTTTGTTTGTACGTTGGTACTAACCTGTTCACGGACTTGCTCCTGTGCCCTCATGCATCTGAAAATCAAGTTCCTCGTCAATAAGTGATTCTATCACATACGACTTGTTTTCAATAAAAAATAAGTAAGTTTCTCACATCTTTTATACGGTCAAACGGATGATAAGCGGTATACTCACCAGTAAGTTGAAATCTCGTACATACCTTGATACGGGAATGTGTTGTGTGTGGATGAACACCGGTCGATAAGTATAAATTATACACTAATTATATCCCCTAACCGCGAGTACATCTGATAAGTTGAGCTTATGTGGATATGTCATACCCCGATATTTCCACATATTACCGGTGGGCCCGGTGGGGAGTATCGTTACGTAGTTGATATCATCATAGTCAATACACACAATAAAATAGCATAGCGGAAGGTTTGGTGAATAATTACTATTACAAACCATAGTGTCCGAGTGTCCAAATATAAGAATATACAGACTTGGTTATAATACAGATCCACAGGCAGATCATAAAACAAAATACAAGAAACTGAAATAACATACTCCAGGCATCTAAGGATTTGCAAGATCCTCTTATTTGACGCCAAGTGGCTCCAGCCTAGTTACGTGAGGTGCCTGTCACTCAGTCTTTCGAAAATACATCAGTTTTCACTAGTAAATACAATTAACTGACTCATTTGAAAAGAGTTTATGAAAATTGATTTAAGTGCACAAGGCACAAATCACTTATACTTGGGATAATTATTTAAGATAATCTTGTATGCCGTTTTACATGTTTGTTATACATATGGGGCCGGTTTGGAAGCCGGTCATGATTAACCGACTCACCAATATAGAACCCACAAAGGAGTTATCCCCATCAGGTGGGTTATTTAGCATTTGCATCTGTCATGTGTATGCCTACACCCCGTGCATAGGTCATGGTCATTTACAAATGAAATGAGCCAAGGATATCCAGGACACGGTCGTATTAACCCCCAATGTTTATGTTATTAAACAAAACAGATTAAAACGGGTTATGTAAATTTATTAATCACAATCCGATTAAATGATTTCATACCCGACCAAGCGGTATTTTTATAACACTATATCCCAATCCCGTATAACGGAAAATAAGTTAAAAGTATTTACCTGAGGTAGATGTGTTAAGATGTAACTCAGTCGTATGTTTCCTAAAGCTTTGTGTAAATACTTTCTACCGAGGCTACTCAATCTGTATGGAAGGTTTATTAACCTATTAGGATACTAACAGGTCTTTATTTAAGTCAAAGACTTAGACCGTATAGTTTGAACGGTACTTAACGGTTCTAACGCTAGATTAAGCGGAGACTGGAATGGAAAGTGATTTAGACCCAACAAGTTTGGATACTTGTATAATATGGGTAAACTAAATACATTCTGTATTTTGGGGTGAAAATGATAAGGTTAAACCCATTTCGGCTATTTTATGTAAACTAGTCACATAAACCGAATCGAATGCATAAATGCTTAACGGGTAACCGGATGAATTATATACAGGTCTCATATGTTATTATGCTTAAAATATGTTAATACATCAGTAGGATGTTAACATATCTGCCCAAGAAGTATTTAAAACCAATTTAAGTCCTGTAGGGGCATTTTGGTTATTTAAATGTTTATAAAAGAGATTTAATGGTAAGCTAAGGTTCTGGTCTAAAACATTTAGTAAAATTATTTATTTTATCATATTACATCAGTAAGATATTATACATATGTGAGGTTTACCAATTACGGCCAAACTATGCCCCGAAAGGGTATTTTGGTCATTTTACATATGCTTTTAAGGACATTTTTGGAAGTCTGAGTTCATGACTTATATCACCAATAATTAAATTAAAATTTATTTAAAAAATTCAGTAGGTAACAAGTCTTGCGTGTTAAGTATGGTTTTAAACTATACTATGCACCAAATTAACGTAAAAGTCGTTAATTGACGATAATCAAGATGTTTATAGAAATATGAGATTTTGATCAATAGGAAAAGGTTTGGCATTCAAATCATTTGTTAATCACATTTTATGTATGAAAAGGGTATTATCATCATTTAACGAATTATACAAGAACTCAATGATATGGTCAGGTTATAATCTTACCAAAAATCCTAAAAATCTTGGGTCAAAATCCAAGTTTAAGCATGCCTTATGCAAGATATCGTAATTTAATTAATAAAAAGTTTCAATTTACAATATCGAGCATAACTTTAGTTTGAGACCAGAAACTGATGTCAAATTTTCGGGACATACTTATACATCAGTAATGAAGGTTTTTGTCCACTCACATTCTCAAAAATCTCGTTTATATGTCAAAAGGGCAAAATGGGCATTTATAAGCATAATAACGAAACTTAACATATAATTTAGATTACAAATGACCAGGTAATATAACTCCAAAGAGTTATACTACAACCTAATGTGGTCCTAATTGAAGCTTAAAACATGGAGGAATTAAGCTTAATTGGGTCAGAACTGAAAGTCAAAGCAAAAGTCAAGCTTTTGCGACTTTCGGTTGTGAACTGACCCTAAACTGATAATTGTCGGGTTGAACATGCTTAAACATGTTCTAATAATAATTACTAAGTTATTAGAGTGATAAAATATAATTTATAACCTCTGCATTGTTATTTATAATTGTTATTTCAAATTCTGGTCAGTTTGACTTTTTATCTTAATGGTTTGACCCGACAATTAACTAGGCAAACAAAATAATTAGGAGGTCTCGTTTTAAGGGTTAATCACCTACCTAATTATGGTCACATAATCACATTCAATTCGGACACTGGCTGGACCATTTGGGTTTAAACCGAAGGTCAAAGCTAATTTACGATAACTTTGACTTTTCTGTTTTTAAACTATATAACTGAACTAAAGAAGGACTAAGACACTTACAAAGGGTCCTAGCTATCTTTTCTACAAACTTGAGCTCCCTTCTTAATCAGAAACCACCAGATGAGAGTGTAGTGAATGTTTCAAGTGAATGAGCAAATGAACAAGGCAACTTAAGTGCCTTTATATAGATGAATGCCATGGAACAAGATCAAGGCAGGTGTTTTGAAGGTGTCTAGGGTCACCCCAAGTGTCCTAGTGGTATTACAAATCCGACAATCAGCCCCCGGTATCAGTTTGGAGGTGTTTAAGTTGGTTTTGAGCTGAAACCTGTAGCTAGAAACAATCTTTTGCGCTGGGTTGTCTCTTGTGGGCTGCGACAACCTTGTATTTAGGTTAAAAATGTTTCAACGATGGCAGTTTCAGTCCCTGGTTCCTTGTAACTTTCTTTAACTTCATTTTTGGGCATATAAGGCCCTTGTAGTTAGTTTGTAGAGGTTCATGGGAGTGTAACCAAACTCCATTAGGTCCGGTTTCGTTAAATGATCACCGAAATACTAGATTCATCACATTGACACTTTTCACCCAAAGTCTTGAAAACTTACATAACGATCTTGAAACCATGTGAAACTGATATCACTTATCCTTGGGAGTGTATTTGAATATTATGAAGCCTCGGGTTCGTTAAAAGGTCACTCAGAAGTAAGAATTTACATGTTGACACGTTTAACCCCTGTAGTTTGTAATCTTTCGATTATTTTCAATAACGGCTTCTTATATCCAATTTATTACTCGTTTAAGAATATATTCTTCGTGTGTGGTCATTCAGAGGCACAAGTTTGGCATGTTGACACATTTAGTCCCTTTGGTTTCATATTTTTATCGTTTGTCAACTTTAGTCCTTCAAACTCAATCTTTCACATGATTAGGGTTTAGGACACGTGTCTTTCTAAAACGCATCACACCTTTCCAGGGTGACACTTTTAGTAAGACTTTGTCGCCTACCTCAAACTTCAGAGGTTTCCGCCTCTTATCAGCATAACTTTTCTGCCTATCCCTGGCAGCTTTCAGGCGATCATGAATTTGGACAATCTTGTCCGTTGTTTCAAGGACTATATCAGGTCCTGATAATTGAGCTTCTCCCACTTCCGCCCAACAAACGGGCGTTCTGCATTTCCTTCCATACAATGCCTCAAACGGCGCAGTCTGTATGCTGGTATGGTAATTATTATTATAGGAGAACTCGATCAAAGGTAGGTGGTCATCCCAGCTACCACCCATATCAATAACGCATGCACGAAGCATATCTTCAAAAGTTTGAATTGTACGCTTACTTTGTCCATCTATTTGAGGATGGTAAGCAGTACTAAAATTCAAACGAGTGCCTAATGATTGTTGGAAACTTTCCAAAAGTGAGAGGTGTATCTAGTATCTCTTTCGGATATAATAGATACCGGCACTCCATGGAGAGATACAATCTTATCCATGTACAACTGAGCTAGCTTGTAGGAGCTATGAGTCTCCTTGATGTGTAAGAAGTGTGCTGACTTAGTCAGTCTATCAACTATGACCCATATAGTATCATTTCCATGCCTTGTTTTAGGTAACTTGGTTATAAAATCCATAGTTACCATCTCCCACTTCCATGTGGGAAGTTCTGGCTATTGTAGCAGACCTGACGCCTTTTGATGTTCTGCTTTAATCTTAGCGCATGTCAGACATTTTGCTACATGTGTGGCTATAGATTTCCTTAAACCTATCCACCAATAATTAGCTCTTAAATCTTGATACATTTTGTCACCTCCAAGGTGAACTGAATATTTGGAATTGTGAGCTTCCTGGAGGATTATATCTTGAAGCCCTCCATGAATAGGAACCCAAATTCTTCCATTCATTCAAAGGATTCCATCCTTGCCAGGTGCTAACTGTTCAGCAGTTACACCTAAATTTTCACTTGGAAGGTTAGCTTCTAAAATAGCTTCCTTCTAAGCAGCTAACAGCCTTTCATTCAGGCTGTTCTTAAGTTCAATGCTCTTGGCACTAATTCTTATAGGTTTGACTCTTTCCTTTCGGCTTAGAGCATCAGCAACTACATTCGCTTTGCCAGGATGGTAGCGAATTTCGCAATCATAATCATTTAGAGTCTCCATCCAACGGCGTTGTCTCATATTAAGTCCCTTTTGATTAAATAAGCGTTGGAGACTTTTGTGATCCGAATATATCACACATTTAGTTACATATAAATAATGTCTTCATAACTTAAGTGCAAATACAATGGCACCCAATTCCAAATCGTGGGTGGTGTAATTCTTTTCGTGCACCTTTAGTTGTCGTGATGCATAGGCAATCACCTTGCCTCTCTGCATAAGTACACAGTCCATACCGGTGTGTGAAGCATCACAGTACACGAAAAACTCTTCTATTCCTTCGCGCAACGTCAACACTGGAGCATTGCTCAATTTCTGTTTAAGAATCTCAAAAGACTCTTGTTGTTTAGGACCCAAATCGAACTTTACATTCTTGTGGGTCAGTGAAGTCAACGGTGCAGCTATCCTCGAGAAGTTCTCAATGAACCTTCTATAATATCCAGGTAATACCAGAAAGCTGCGGATTTCAGTCGGAGTCTTTGGTGCTTCCCAGTTCATTATGGCTTCTATCTTAGCGGGATCTACTTGGATACCTCGCTCACTGACAATATGTCCAAGGAATTGGACTTCGCGAAGCCAGAACTTGCATTTTGAAAACTTAGCATACAGTTTCTCCTTTTGTAGCAATCCTAAGATACACCGAAGGTGTTTCTCGTGTCGACTTGGCTACGAGAATAAATAAGTATGTATTATATAAAGACGATGACAAACTTATCTAAGTATGGCTTACAGACTCGATTCATTAGATCCATGAATGCTGCGGGTGCATTAGTGACCCCGAAAGGCATCACTAAGAACTCATAATGTCCATACCTTGTTCTGAACGCTGTCTTAGGTACATCTTTAGTTCTAACCTTAAGTTGATGATATCCAGATCTCAAGTTGATTTTCGAGAAGAAGCTTGCCCCTTGGAGTTGGTCAAACAAATTGTCGATCCTGGGCAAAGGATAACGATTCTTGATCGTTACCTTATTTAATTCATGATAATCAATGCATAGACGCATTGATCCATCCTTCTTCTTCACAAACAATATAGGAGCTCCCCAAGGTGAAGAGTTGGGTTGTATGAAACCCTTTTGAGGTAAGTCATCCAATTGAGTTCTGAGCTCTTTCATTTCAGTAGGCGCTAGACGGTAAGGAGCTCGTGCAATTGGTGCAGATCCTGGCAGAATGTCTATCCTGAATTCAACTTGCCTCTCAGGAGGTAATCCAGGTAATTCACCAGGATACTCGAATACGATTGGAATATCTTCAATCTTGGGTTTTGGTTTATCAATAGTCACTTGTGCCATGTAAATGGCACATTCATTTTTCAGGCACTTTGATGCTTTAAGGATAGACACGTTTTCGGGCAATCCATATTATGTGTCTCCATGAATGGTGACGGATTCACCAGAAGGGGTTTTGATGTTAACTAGCTTTTTATCGCAGGCTATTTGGGCTTGATTAAGCGATAACCAATCCATGCCTAACACTACATCAAACCCAGCCAATTTCATTGGCAAAAGGGATAGCGGGATAGGATGATTCTTAATGGATATACAACATCCATCAAGAAGAGTTGAAGCTGATTCTAAGGTCCCACCTGTGAGTTCTACCTCATATTTTATGTCTAGAGTTTTAATAGGCAGGTTTAGTAATTTACTAAACTTATGGTCTACAAAAGACTTATCAACACCTGAATTAAATAAAACTCTAGCATAAATATCATTAATGAGGATGGTACCTGTTATAACATTAATGTCGTTCACCGCCTCCCTTGCGTTCATCTGAAAGACCCTTGCATTGGTCTTCTTTGCCTCTTCTGGCTTCTTTGCATTCTTAGGGCAATTAGTCTTAATGTGCCCCTTTTCCTTGCAACCATAGCAGGTCGCATCCTTGATGTTTTGGCACTCCACAGTCTTGTGCCCTTTCTTATTGCAGATCCCACAAGGTTTAGATTGTGGGTCCTGATTGCACTTTCCAAAGTTCCTCTTGTTACACGTTTTACACATGGGCTTGTCATCCGACTGCCCCTTTATGAAACCAGAGTTTCCCTTCTTCTTTTTGTTTGAATGATGGAACTGGTCTTCCTCCCTTTTTCTTTTTCCCTCCTCGGTGACTTTCTTTGCCCTACTTCTTACAACATCGAGAGTAAGTGACAAAGATAGATCTACAGCAGATCTATAGGTAGCAGGCTTAGAAGCCTTGACATTTCCTTTAACCTCTGGGGCTAAACCACCGATAAAACGCGCAATGCGTTTGGGTTCAGGGGTGACCAAATACGGTACAAGTCTCGACATGGAGTTAAAACCGGCCACATAGGACCTGCAATCCAAATCCTTCATCACTAGAGTGAGGAAATCAGTCTCTATCCTTTCCACTTCATGTTGAGGACAGTAAGTGTCGTTCATAAGATCAACAAATTTGTTCCAGGAAAGGTTATATAGAGAAACCTTCCCAGTGGATTGCACCAAGGCTTTCCACCATGTTAGGGCGTCACCCTTGAAGGACTGAGATACAAACTTAACGATGTCCTCCTTGGCACACCCACTGATATCAATCACCATTTCCATTTCATCTAACCACTTAATACAATCTGTTGCTCCCTTTTCTCCCGTGAAGTCTCTTGGCTTACACGAGACAAAGTATTTGTAGGTACAACCTTTGTTGTACATGGGAGTCTGATTCAACACAACCTTCTGATATTCAGATCTCTGTTTGGATGAATGCTGAGATTCATCCTTTTTCAATGCATGCGAATGTGATAAGGATTTTGTATGAGTTTTGGACTGAACATGACTCGGTTCTTTGAACATTTTATCCACAGCTTGAGCAACTGCTGTGTCAATCATTGCTTGCAATTCAGCACCAGTAACATTTATCCTGGCTTCATTATTGTTTCCTTCCACAGGATGATTGTTTGCTTCGTCAGAGCCAGCCATGATTTGGGTACTAAATTAAACATTAATGATTTATTTAGATATATAATGAATCATCGTATTGATGATTAGATGGCCATGGTATTAATAACCATATAGACCTTTTTAAATAATAAGTCAATATTTTCCTAGGCTACAATTGAACCATTATAAGCAATCAATAGGATACAATCCTGCATATTTATCAGACAGAGGACATAAGTCACATCTGTCAATGTCATAGAGACATTTTCATATAGCACAAGGCTTGTCTCGAAGGACATTTAGATGGCACAAAAAAGGCCTTGCCACAAGGACGATTAAAACATGATCTCTTGGATCGGTGATCTTTTAGGGGTCGAACATTAGTTCATCGCCCTTCTAACAGAAGTTTATAAAATAAACTATCAATGTCATGAATACACCTTCGCCCAAAGGCTACATTTCAATTGGATGTTTCATACATCATATTGATGTTTAATAGCCATGATTCGCATTGATCATATAGGCTATGCAGGTGGCTTGGAAGAATCCAAGTACCTTTGGAAGCTAGTGTGATCTCTCAAGTCACACAGCCAAGAATGTTAACATGTTTTCAGATGTTAACAAGGAATCATTTTCTAAAAAAGGTTGTACCATCATAGCCATTATTATTGGCTAGGTTATACCTTTAAGAATTCTTTTGGCAGATCAATTTAAAAATTGAAATGATATTGACAAAATGATGTAATAAAATACATATAAAAAATTTCCAAAAGAAATTCATTGAAATACTAAGCGATTACAAGATATGCCCTAAACGGGTCTTGAAATAACAAACTATCCACATAGGGACTAGAGGAAAGAAAATAAGTCCACATAGGGACCAAGTACATAAATAAAATGTCCTCGTAGGGACTTGATTGAAAATACAATACAAAATAAAATAAAATAAACTTCTACTTATTTTTGCCTTTTATGAAGTTCGCGAGGCCCTTAAGAAATTTGTTATGCTTTTTCTCGCGTTCCTCTGCTTTGTAATCAACCCGATCCAACCTATGCAGAATTTCTTATGTTTGCATTTGTGAAGGTGGGGGTTGTTGTTGGTAAGGAGGGTATTGATACCCATGCACTGAATACCCTGTTGGGTATGTTGGAGGAAGGGGTGAGGGGTGAAGTGCATTAAACTGAGCTGCCTCAAGATATGGATCTTGGGCAAGGGACTGATATCCATAACCCGTAGGATTTGGATATTCAAATGAGTTATACCCAGACGAACCATGGTATGTCGGTATGGGGTTATCATAACCCACTGGCGGTGGTGGTGGTGGTGCTAATGTAACTTGCCGGGGAGCATCTTCAGACACCGCATGAGAGGGTCCGCCCATTTGTGGATCCTCGAGGATTGGAGGATATGTGCTTGAAGCTTGAGGGGAACTTAACCTAGGTCCCCCTCGCACGGACATCCATGCGTTCCTCCTTCGCCTAGGTGGCTTGGGAGGTGGTTGTTCAGGTGTTTCCTCAATGGGTAAAGGCAGTGGAGAAACCGCTTGAAGGTATGGTTCCTCCAATGGAAGTTGTGGACAATTATGAAAAGAAGGAGTGAATTCCCATTCGAGCTTGTTCCACCATTCGGCCCATGGGTCGGGGGCTTGGTATAGCGATCCTTGGTAAGGAGAACCGCTGGAGATGCTGATGGGATGAGTTGGTGTCCTGGTTGGTGGATCAAGATCGGGGTCATCATCCATTTCCATATCTTGGGAGAAATGGTCCTCGGGTCCTAAAGGAGTATAACCCTGTGGTTCGTTAATATAGTCGTTCGGGTTAAATTGACCCGGTGAATAAAGATCGTGAGAACTAGAATGATGAAAGGAATGAGAATGTAGGGAGTGGTGTGAATGATGTGATTGTTGAGAATGGTGAGAATGTTAGGGCTCATCTAGAATAGGTAGCACAAAAGGTGGGTGATCTGAAGGAGAAGAACCTAACGAAACAGAGTGTCTCGCTGGTTCAAAGGAATGTCTCCAGTTATCTCGCGAATCGGAGCTAGTAAAAGACGCAGATGGCGTGCGTCTATGCGAGGGTCCAGTTTGGCTGGATAGTCCTCCCCTCATCGGACCTTTCCCTTTTCCTTCACGTCCTCTAAATCTTGGAGGCATTTTAATTAACCTGGCAAAACAATAAAAAACATATAAACGACAAAAGGGAAAATAAAGAATAAATCCTAGGTCATATGCCTAGACTCGGAAGTCTAAGGAATGTGCTTATTGCGTCATTGAGATTAAACACACAAAAGGCTAGTGTTTAATTCACTCAATGTTGGCTCTGATACCAACCTGTCACACCCCGATATTTCCACATATTACTGGTGGGCCCGGTGGGGAGTATCGTGACGTAGTTGATATCATCATAGTCAATACACACAATATAATAGCACAGCGGAAGGCTTGGTGAATAATTACTATTACAAACCATAGTGTCCGAGTGTCCAAATATAAGAATATACAGACTTGGTTGTAATAGAGATCCACAGGCGGATCATAAAACAAAATACAAGAAACTGAAATAACAGACTCCGGGCATCTAAGGATTTGCAAGATCCTCTTATTTGACGCCAAGTAGCTCCGGCCTAGTTACGTGAGGTGCCTGTTGTCACACCCCGACCACGTATAACATACAAAACGTGGCGGAAAACGTCGGGGAGTGTTGTAACAGAATTATTGTTTCACAACCATGGCATAAAAAGTTATAGTTTATTTATTAAACAAGAGTGTTACATTGTCTTAAACAGAAATCAAAGAGTTCATAACATAATTAAACAAGTCTATCTTCATTTTTAGTCTCTAAGGCACAGGTCCGCCCTAGTGTCACGATCATCATCCTATGGAAAAGCTCCTGAAAACACATGTGAAAATAGGTACGTCAGCATAAAAATGCCTGTGAGATACATAGGTTTGTGAAAATAGAATTCATGACTTATGTTTAAGAAAATGTTTAGTCATGAACCCTGTATTTTGCTTTGTCTTGTAAATCATTTGAAAAACGATAAGATCAGATGATATGTATAAATAAATGTAAGGTTAAATGAATAACCAAGAAAATGAGTTTGCATAAGATAAGTTGTTTTGTAAATCAATGTCTTGTGAAGATAAGTTGTTTATGTAAAACGTAATATTTCAAATATTGAAATGATTTAAGTAACGCTACTACATGTAATATCATACAAACACTTGTTTATAGGAAGTACCAGCGGCGTATCCACCATGCTTGTATCATATTACACACGCCTCGTTACTCAAATCACTTACTTAAACGAACCACCAATGTAAATTGTTTATGTATAAATGAATTGTCATGTGTTAATGTATAAACCATATTGAGATGTCTATATTCAATATAAACCACTAAATGTGTATATCAATGTCAAAATGTTTATGTTTAATGTAGATCATGTAATGTGTACCCAAACATATCATGTATGGTAAGTGAAATATATCAACTAAACCATATGTATAATGCACAAAAACAAGGTTTTGAAGTAAAACATGGTTTAAATCAAAGTTATGTTTTGTGTAATAAATGCATGCTATACTGATACAAACATTTATGCGATATTGTGAAAATGCATACATCCAAGCCTTGAGACTGTGGCGATAAACCCTTAAACAAATTAAAGGTTTATCTAAGTTATGTGTATCGAATTCGGTCATTCCTTTCAATCCAAACAAACCCAGGATTTCAGGAACGGGAGTTGTCAATTCCTATGGTACCACTACCTACTAACGAACGGCGTGATCAATGTTAATGAATGTATTGTTCCATTGTAAACAACCCAAATGTCATAACAAAATGTAAGCATGTGATGAAAACAACTGTACTAAGTATGCAACAAATGGACATACATAGCATGTGACGTGAAACAACTGTACTAAGTATGCAACAATAGACATACATAGCATGAAATGTAATGTAAAACAATGTACTAAGTACGCACTCAATGGGCATACATAGCATGAAATGTAATGTAATGTAAAGCAATGTACTAAGTACGCACACAATGGGCATACATAGCATGAAATGTAATGTAAAGCAATGTACTAAGTACGCACACAATGGGCATACATAGCACGAAATGTAATGTAGAGCAATGTACTAAGTACGCACGCAATGGGCGTACATAGCATAATCATAATGAAATCATGTACTATAAATGTACTAATGAACATAGCAAGTATATGATGTGAAAACAGGAAAGCACGAAAGTAACAAGTAGGCACATGTGTTTCACCCCAAAACAGTTTGGAAAACAGTAAAAGAGGGGTCTATGTACTCACTTGAGATTGTTCAGTAGTCCTAAGATAACCACCAAGCAATGCTAGAGATCACGGAATCAAACGGCACCTAATATAGGTAACTATATTAATAAACCGGACCTATATCGGAAGATCGGATAGAATGAGGGTTCGTAAACCAAACGAGTATGGAGACTCGTGTAATATGGTTTAACAAAGCCTACATACTAAATGAAACCTAACATAAGTGATTATGACCCATTACGACCCGTTTAGGTAGCTTATGCTACTTTAACGCGTCGTTCGCGTGAAACGCGTTCGGACCGCCTAACTAGTCCTATGACAAGTAGAATATGCCTTAACATGCCTAATATTGTCGCCAAATCAGTTTAGATGTCAAAATTTATGTCACATATGTTTATAATGAATTTTGGCATCAAAGGGGTATTTTGGTAATTTACCTAAGGCATATAAACTACCAATCATACCACTACTTAAACGTCGTGACCATAAGGTATAACCTCGGAAGGTTATTCCCTACCTACTATGGTCACCTAATGTATTTGGTCGGATCCAAATGATCGACCAAATGGGTCGGGTTCGAAGGTATAAGCGATTTATTAGATCGCTTACCCTACGACCCTAGACAACGTGGTAATCAGTAGGCATAGTCCCAAGGGACTATGACCATCGTGATTACAATCACGTTGCGAAGTTCAAATGAACTTCGCATTGACCATAAACTGGTCAATGCAGAAAGTCAAACAAAGTTTGACTTTCAGACTCGAAAAGCAATAAAAGAACGAAAGAATACTTACGAAGGGTCCCCGAATGCTAATTTCGATTCAAGTAACTCAGGTATGAAACAATGGTTTCAACTTAGAGTTTCTCAAATCAAAATTCTAGTGGGTTTTGCAATGGCATGGGGGGTATATATAGTTTTCGGTGAGCCGTTAAGATCGTTTCTTGGAAACCGTGCTTTGATCTTGGCCATACACATCAAGATAGTGGTTTTTGAAAACCATTTGAGCCCCTAGTATTGCCCAATACCATGTGCACAAGAGGAATGGACCTGATTCAATGTTTCTGCATGTTTTTGTTGTCTGGGGACCTGACGCGGGCTATGTAAAGGTGCACACAAACCTTACGCGGGCCGCATGGCCTGTCTGATCAGCAAACTTCTTGCAGAATTGACAGTTTTGGTCCCTGTTGCCTTTTAAGGCCATTTCCGACACTTCTAAGGCCCGTAAAGCCAACTTTAAGGCCCTAAAATGATGCCTAAACATTGTGGACATGGAACATGCTCAAAAATATGCCGGATGTTGGTTCGTTTGGTCGTACGATCGCGATGTTCGCTTAATTACGACGGAATGCGCATAAGCGTGAAAAACGATCCAAATGACGCGACGAATGGATTTTTTCTTATGCCAAACACTAAAATAAAATGTTTTAGTGCTTACATATATTTTTGGATGTCCGGATGTATTCAGAACGTAGGTTATGCGCGAAAATGCAAACTTGTGCACTTTTTGACACTTTTAGTCCCTGAATGACCCAAAAGTTTATTTTAGCACACCGAACCCCTCAAAGCCTATTTCTAAGCTATGTAAAGGATATTTATGGTATGTTTAACTTATGGTCATGTTCTGGAATGTCTGTTACAGTTCAAATTGGCATACTTTCACAGTTTGTCAAATTTAGTCCCTGTAGCCGGATTAACTTGTTTTTTCCATACCAAAGCCTTCAAAACTTATTTCTATGTTATGTAAAGGTTATTTAAGGTATGTTAAGTATATGTTGATGTTCCGGAGTATTTTTCGCATTAAACTGATTACGTTTACGCATCAGTTTGCGTATAACTCTCCAGAAAGCGATGTAGAGTTTGAAATTGAATAAAAGTCAAAACATGAAAAATGTAAAACACAACTAAACAAACATTGGGATCAAATAACATTTTTTTATTGATAACCGAACTGTTCACAAAGATTACAAGCACAGATGTTACAGTCTCCCCTACTTGTGGAAATTTCGTCCCGAAATTTATTTAGAGGAAACTCGTGGGAAAAGATGCGGATATTTCGCCTTCATTTGATCTTCGCGTTCCCAAGTAAACTCGGGTCCACGTTTAGCTTCCCAGCGAACTTTGACCAAAGGAATGTGCTTGCATTTAAGCCACTTGACTTCACGTTCCATGATTTCCACAGGTTTCTCAACGAATTTCAGTGTTTTACCAACCCGAATTTCGTCAAGCGGTATGTGGAGGTTCTCATTAGCTAAACACCTCTTGAGATTGGACACGTGAAAAGTTGGATGAACATTTCCAAGTTCAGGAGGTAACTCAAGTCTGTAGGCTACCTTACCGATTCTTTCGACGATCTTGAATGGTCCAACGTATCTAGGTGCAAGTTTTCCTTTCTTTCCAAATCTGATCACACCTTTCCAAGGTGAGACCTTAAGTAATACTCGATCACCGACTTGAAATTCTAAGGGCTTGCGTTTTGGGTCCGCGTAACTCTTTTGACGGCTTCTAGCTGTCTGAAGGTTATCACGAACTTTCTTAACCTTATCAGTTGTCTCTAAAATGAGGGCAGATCCAGTAAGTTGAGCCTCGCCAATCTCATTCCAGCAGACTGGTGAACGACATTTTCGACCATAGAGGGCCTCAAAAGGAGCCATTTTGATGCTGGTGTGATAACTGTTGTTGTAGGAGAATTCAATCAGCTGAAGATGTGAATCCCAACTACCACCAAAATCGATCACACAAGCTCTAAGCATATCCTCCAGAGTCTGGATTATTCACTCAGATTGACCATCCGTTTGCGGATGATAAGCTGTGCTCAGATTAAGTTGAGTCCCCATAGCAGATTGCATGGTTCTCCAAAAATGAGAAGTGAAACGAGCATCTCTGTCAGAAATGATGTTCAAAGGAACACCATGTTGAGCTACAATTTCATCCACATAGATTTTTGCAAGTCTGTCAGCAGGAAAGTCCTCACGGATTGGCAAGAAATGTGCTGACTTAGTAAGACGATCAACGACTACCCAGATGGTGTCATGACCTTTCTTTGTGCGTGGAAGTTTGGTAACGAGATCCATAGTAATGTTTTCCCATTTCCAAACTGGGATCTCTGGTTGCACCAATAAACCAGAAGGACGCTGATGTTCAGCCTTAACCTTAAGACATGTAAGGCATTTTGATACATATAAGGCAATGTCTTTCTTCATACCAGGCCACCAATAGTGAATACGAAGATCCTTATACATCTTATCTGAGCCCGGATGAATAGAATAACGAGACTTATGGGCTTCATCCATAAGCAAAGTACGAAGATCATCCTGGCTTGGGACCCACAAACGGTCCATGAAGTAATATGATCCATTGTCCTTCAGTTCCAGATCAGGTGTTATGTGATAGGGAAATTCCTTATCCATCAAACCTTGTGAAACACAAGATTGTTGAGCCTGAGAAATGCGTGCTTGGATATCGGATCGAGCTTGAATAACAGATTGAACACGAACACAATGAAGCTTAGTACGTTCCTTATGACTTAATGCATCGGCTACGACATTCGCCTTACCAGGATGGTAGCGAATTTCGCAGTCATAGTCGTTTAGAAGCTCGACCCAACGTCGTTGCCTCATGTTGAGTTCTTTCTGATTGAAGATATGCTGAAGACTTTTGTGGTCTGTGAAAACCACACATTTTGTACCGTACAAATAGTGTCTCCAGATCTTTAGAGCGAAAACAACTGCACCCAACTCAAGATCATGAGTGGTGTAGTTTTTCTCATGTATCTTCAACTGCCTCGATGCGTATGCTATGACTTTGTTCCTTTGCATCAGGACACAGCCAATACCCAATTTAGATGCATCGCAATAAACGACGAAATCGTCATTGCCCTCAGGCAAAGTCAGAACAGGCGCGTCACAAAGTTTCTGCTTTCAAGTGTTGAAAAGCTTCCTCTTGCTTGAATCCCCAATCAAAGGGTTTGTTCTTCTGAGTTAGAGCAGTTAGAGGAACTGCAATCTTCGAGAAGTTTTCTATGAAGCGGCGATAATAACCCGCTAGACCAAGAAAAGAACGAACCTCAGTTGGAGTAGTAGGCGTATCCCAATCCTTAATCGCACTGATCTTGGAGGGATCTACATGAATACCTTGTTCGTTGATAATATGTCCTAAAAATTGAACTTCTTTAAGCCAAAATTCACACTTGGAGAATTTGGCGAAAAGTTGCTCTTTCTTTAGGAGTTCCAAAGTAAGACGAAGATGTTGCTCGTGATCAGCTCGCGTCTTTGAATAAATCAAGATGTCGTCAATAAAAACAATGACAAACTGATCCAAATAAGGCTTGCAGACCCTATTCATTAAGTCCATGAAAACAGCAGGAGCATTAGTCAAACCGAATGGCATGACTGTGAACTCATAATGCCCATAACGAGTACGGAACGATGTCTTGGGAATGTCTTCCTCATGCACCCGAAGTTGATGATACCCGGAACGCAGATCAATCTTCGAAAAATAAGAAGCGCCCTGTAACTGATCAAAGAGATCATCGATACGCGGTAGGGGATATCGATTCTTGATGGTAAGCTTGTTAAGCTCACGATAATCGATACACATCCTAAAAGATCCATCCTTCTTCTTGACAAAAAGAACGGGAGCACCCCAAGGTGAAAACCTAGGACGTATAAAACCTTTGTTAGAGAGCTCCTGAAACTGCTTAGACAACTCTTGCATCTCAGACGGTGCCAGACGATATGGAGCTCTGGCAATGGGATTTGCACCAGGTACGAGATCAATACGGAACTCGACTGGGCGTGCTGGAGGTAGACCAGGTAAATCTTCAGGGAATACTTCAGAATAATCCCGAACGACAGGAATATCTGAAATAGACTTACCCTTGCCTTTATCTGCTGTAACATGTGCTAAGAAGGCCGCATAGTTCTTTCGCAGATATTTCCGAGCTTTAAAACAAGACATGAGCTTGAGGACACCAGACGGTTTCTCACCTTGAACCTGTAGGATCTCGCTTGTCGAAAGCGGCACACGAACGATCTTCTCGAAACAAACTACCTCTGCGTGATGCTTGGACAACCAATCCATACCCACTATAACGTCGAAGCTTCCAAGTTGCATTGGCGTGAGGTCGATAGGAAAAAGATGATCGTTAAGGTTCAACTGGCAGTTGCGTAGAACAGAATCAAGAACAATGGGTTCACCACTAGCAACTTCTACTGTCAAAGGCTTACCTAGTTTTGTTCTAGACACGCGAAGCAATGGCTCAAAAGACAATGACACAAAACTCTTATCGGCACCCGTATCAAAAAGAACAGATGCAGGCTGATTATTAATAAAGAACGTACCGTTCACCACATTTTCGTCCGCCTGTGCCTCTTGGGCATTCAAGCTAAAAGCTCGCCCTCGAGCCTGAGCCTGATTCTGGTTTGGATTCTGATTCTGGTTAGCCAGCCTTGGGCACTGGTTTCTGTAATGGGTCAGATCCCCACAGTTGGAACAAGCACCTGGTGGGTAGTGTGGTCGTGCAGCTTGACCCTGTTGCTGAGCAGGAGGCTGAGCAACTTGTTGAGCCGGGTTCTGAACGGCCTGATTCTGAGCAAACCGACAAACATTGGCAAGATGACCCGACTTCCCACAGTTATTACAGAAACGGCACGGATGTTGCGGCTGATGGTGACTGTTGCATCTATTGCACAAAGGTGCATTCCCTGAATAGGGTTTCTTCGCTGGAGGCTGTGCGGGTTGGTTGGGAGCTGCCTGGTTAGCTTGGGCAGTGACAGCAAAATTTTGGGAAGCCTTGCGCTTCCTTGACCCTCTCGAAGAACCAGAATTCTTTCCATTCTTGTTTTGACCTTTCTTGCTATCCCCCTTGTCAGCCGCCTGTTTCTTGCCCTTGTCACCCTTCCTGTGTAATTTATTCTTCCGAATCTGCGACTCAGTCAATGTCGCTGCTAACTCGATAGCCTGACGGAGTGTGGCAGGGTTACTACCAGTAATGATGTCTTGTACTGAGTCAGGTAGACTATCGATGTACCTTTCGATAGCCTTGTCGAGTGGGGTAACCATTGTTGGGCAAAGCAAACTCAGCTCCTCAAACCTATCAGTATACGCCCTGTGCTCACCACTATCTTGCTTCAAAACATCAAACTCTTTCTCCAACGCTCGCTGTTCATGACGAGGACAGAACTCCCTCATCATAAGGGCCCTAAGTTCAGCCCATGTCTGTGCTAAAGCAACATCTGCACCTCGGTCTCTCATAACCCCGTTCCACCATGTGAGAGCCCTCTTCTGAAACACACTCGAAGAAAACTCGACCTTGCGATTGTCAGGACACTGAACGTGGCGGAAAGTATTCTCAATGCTCTCGAACCATTGAAGAAGCCCAGTCGCTCCTTCAGAACCACTAAACTTGAGTGGTTTAGCCGAGTTAAAATCCTTGTATTTGCATGGAGCATTGATGTTGTTGTTGGCTTGGTTCCATTGAGCAAAGAGGTTTGGGAATTGAGCAGCCATCTGCTGCGCAATAATTTCTGCCAGTTCGGCAGTCGCTATCTGGTTTTCGCGTCGAGGAAGCATTCTAAAAGAGGAAAACATGAAAGGGACCGAGTGAGATGTTTGGATAAAGAGAATGAGATGAAACAAAATCAACAAAAGAAAAGATGGTGGTCATTCATCCGCATTACCAAGCTAACAAATGACACACAGTGACTAATCAAAGTAAATGGGTCAAAAATAATGTATCGTGAAGACATGCTTGCCTATAAGTGAACACTCATCCCAAGAATTCCCAGGTAAGCACAACTGGTCTCGCGTCTGATGAGATATATACGAAGTGCTTGCCTAGACAGAAAACCCAGAATACAGGCATTCACTCTTCCAGTTTGCACGTGTTCACACTATTTAGAACCCAAAACTTTGACGAGATTTTGAAAATTTGAAGGCACAAGGCCAAAAATTTAGTCAAACTGGAAGGGTTCAAAACCTTACAAAAGAGGGTTCAAAACCTTGTAATAAATTATCCAAAAACAGAAGATTATTTTTCAAAAATCGTTTCGAAAAATTGGGTTCTTGTTTTGATAATCACCTAAGGATAGGTGATGTGCATCTTTTAAGATCTAAACACAAGATAACTTGTGTTAGGTTCCTAGAAAGGTTATAGTCTAGGTCAAAGAATTACTAATAACCTAATTCCCTATAACCATTGGCTCTGATACCAACTCTTCTGTCACACCCCGACCACGTATAACATACAAAACGTGGCGGAAAACGTCGGGGAGTGTTGTAACAGAATTATTGTTTCACAACCATGGCATAAAAAGTTATAGTTTATTTATTAAACAAGAGTGTTACATTGTCTTAAACAGAAATCAAAGAGTTCATAACATAATTAAACAAGTCTATCTTCATTTTTAGTCTCTAAGGCACAGGTCCGCCCTAGTGTCACGATCATCATCCTACGGAAAAGCTCCTGAAAACACATGTGAAAATAGGTACGTCAGCATAAAAATGCCTGTGAGATACATAGGTTTGTGAAAATAGAATTCATGACTTATGTTTAAGAAAATTTTTAGGTTTGAAATGATTTAAGTAACGCTACTACATGTAATATCATACAAACACTTGTTTATAGGAAGTACCAGCGGCGTATCCACCATGCTTGTATCATATTACACACGCCTCGTTACTCAAATCACTTACTTAAACCAACCACCAATGTAAATTGTTTATGTATAAATGAATTGTCATGTGTTAATGTATAAACCATATTGAGATGTCTATATTCAATGTAAACCACTAAATGTGTATATCAATGTCAAAATGTTTATGTTTAATGTAGATCATGTAATGTGTACCCAAACATATCATGTATGGTAAGTGAAATATATCAACTAAACCATATGTATAATGCACAAAAACAAGGTTTTGAAGTAAAACATGGTTTAAATCAAAGTTATGTTTTGTGTAATAAATGCATGCTATACTGATACAAACATTTATGCGATATTGTGAAAATGCATACATCCAAGCCTTGAGACTGTGGCGATAAACCCTTAAACAAATTAAAGGTTTATCTAAGTTATGTGTATCGAATTCGGTCATTCCTTCCAATCCAAACAAACCCAGGATTTCAGGAACGGGAGTTGTCAATTCCTATGGTACCACTACCTACTAACGAACGGCGTGATCAATGTTAATGAATGTATTGTTCCATTGTAAACAACCCAAATGTCATAACAAAATGTAAGCATGTGATGAAAACAACTGTACTAAGTATGCAACAAATGGACATACATAGCATGTGACGTGAAACAACTGTACTAAGTATGCAACAATAGACATACATAGCATGAAATGTAATGTAAAACAATGTACTAAGTACGCACTCAATGGGCATACATAGCATGAAATGTAATGTAATGTAAAGCAATGTACTAAGTACGCACACAATGGGCATACATTGCATGAAATGTAATGTACTAAGTACGCACACAATGGGCATACATAGCATGAAATGTAATGTAAAGCAATGTACTAAGTACGCACGCAATGGGCATACATAGCATAATCATAATGAAATCATGTACTATAAATGTACTAATGAACATAGCAAGTATATGATGTGAAAACAGGAAAGCACGAAAGTAACAAGTAGGCACATGTGTTTCACCCCAAAACAGTTTGGAAAACAGTAAAAGAGGGGTCTATGTACTCACTTGAGATTGTTCAGTAGTCCTAAGATAACCACCAAGCAATGCTAGAGATCACGGAATCAAACGGCACCTAATATAGGTAACTATGTTAATAAACCGGACCTATATCGGAAGATCGGATAGAATGAGGGTTCGTAAACCAAACGAGTATGGAGACTCGTGTAATATGGTTTAACAAAGCCTACATACTAAATGAAACCTAACATAAGTGATTATGACCCATTACGACCCGTTTAGGTAGCTTATGCTACTTTAACGCGTCGTTCGTGTGAAACGCGTTCGGACCGCCTAACTAGTCCTATGACAAGTAGAATATGCCTTAACATGCCTAATATTGTCGCCAAATCAGTTTAGATGTCAAAATTTATGTCACATATGTTTATAATGAATTTTGGCATCAAAGGGGTATTTTGGTAATTTACCTAAGGCATATAAACTACCTATCATACCACTACTTAAACGTCGTGACCATAAGGTATAACCTCGGAAGGTTATTCCCTACCTACTATGGTCACCTAATGTATTTGGTCGGATCCTAACGATCGACCAAATGGGTCGGGTTCGAAGGTATAAGCGATTTATTAGATCGCTTACCCTACGACCCTAGACAACGTGGTAATCAGTAGGCACAGTCCCAAGGGACTATGACCATCGTGATTACAATCACGTTGCGAAGTTCAAACGAACTTCGCATTGACCATAAACTGGTCAACGCAGAAAGTCAAACAAAGTTTGACTTTCAGACTCGAAAAGCAATAAAAGAACGAAAGAATACTTACGAAGGGTCCCCGAATGCTAATTTCGATTCAAGTAACTCAGGTATAAACAATGGTTTCAACTTAGAGTTTCTCAAATCAAAATTCTAGTGGGTTTTGCAATGGCATGGGGGGGTATATATAGTTTTCGGTGAGCCGTTAAGATCGTTTCTTGGAAAACGTGCTTTGATCTTGGCCATACACATCAAGATAGTGGTTTTTGAAAACCATTTGAGCCCCTAGTATTGCCCAATACCATGTGCACAAGAGGAATGGACCTGATTCAATGTTTCTGCATGTTTCTGCTGTCTGGGGACCTGACGCGGGCCGTGTAAAGGTGCACACAAACCTTACGCGGGCCGCATGGCCTGTCTGATCAGCAAACTTCTTGCAGAATTGACAGTTTTGGTCCCTGTTGCATTTTAAGGCCATTTCCGACACTTCTAAGGCTCGTAAAGCCAACTTTAAGTCCCTAAAATGATGCCTAAACATTGTGGACATGAAACATGCTCAAAAATATGCCGGATGTTGGTTCGTTTGGTCGTACGATCGCGATGTTCGCTTAATTACGACGGAATGCGCATAAGCGTGAAAAACGATCCAAATGACGCGACGAATGGATTTTTTCTTATGCCAAACACTAAAATAAAATTTTTTAGTGCTTACATAAATTTTTGGATGTTCGGATGTATTCAGAACGTAGGTTATGCGCGAAAATGCAAACTTGTGCACTTTTTGACACTTTTAGTCCCTGAATGACCCAAAAGTTTATTTTAGCACACCGAACCCCTCAAAGCCTATTTCTAAGCTATGTAAAGGATATTTATGGTATGTTTAACTTATGGTCATGTTCCGGAATGTCTGTTACAGTTCAAATTGGCATACTTTCGCAGTTTATCAAATTTAGTCCCTGTAGCCGAATTAACTTGTTTTTGCCATACCAAAGCCTTCAAAACTTATTTCTAAGTTATGTAAAGGTTATTTAAGGTATGTTAAGTATATGTTGATGTTTCGGAGTATTTTTCGCATTAAACTGATTACGTTTACGCATCAGTTTGCGTATAACTCTCCAGAAAGCGATGTAGAGTTTGAAATTGAATAAAAGTCAAAACATGAAAAATGTAAAACACAACCAAACAAACATTGGGATCAAATAACATTTTTTTATTGATAACCGAACTGTTCACAAAGATTACAAGCACAGATGTTACACCTGTCACTTAGTCTTTGGAAAAAACGTCAGTTTTCACTGGTAAATACAATTAACTGACTCATTTGAAAAGAGTTTATGATAATTGATTTAAGTGCACAAGGCACAAATCCATTATACTTGGGAAAATTATTTAAGATAATCTTGTATGCCGTTTTACATGTTTGTCATACATATGGGGCCGGTTTGGAAGCCGGTCATGATTAACCGACTCACCACTATAGAACCCACAAAGGAGTTATCCCCATCATGTGGGTTATTTAGCATTTGCATCTATCATGTGTATGCGTACACCCCGTGCATAGGTCGTGGTCATTTACAAATGAAATGAGCCAAGGATATCTTGGACACGGTCGTATTAACTCCCAATGTTTATGTTATCAAACAAAACAGATTAAAACGGGTTATGTAAATTTATTAATCACAATATGATTAAATGATTTCATACCCGACCAAGCAGCATTTTTATAATACCATATCCCAAGCCCGTATAACGAAAAATAAGTTAAAAGTATTTACCTGAGCTAGATGTGTTAAGATGTAACTCAGCCGTATGTTTCCTAAAGCTTTGTGAAAATACCTTCTACCGAGGCTACTCAATCTGTATGGAAGGTTTATTATCCAATTAGGATACTAACGGGTCTTTATTTAAGTCAAAGACTTAGACCGGTTAGTTTGAATAGTACCTAACAGTTCTAACACTAGATTAAGCGGAGACCGGAATGGAATGTGATTTAGACCCAACAAGTTTGGATACTTGTATAATATGGGTAAACTAAATACATTCTGGATTTTGGTGTGAAAATGATAAGGTTAAACCCATTTCGGCTATTTTATGTAAACTAGTCACATAAACCGAATCGAACGCACAAATGCTTAACGGGTAACCGAATGAATTATATACAGGTCTCATATGTTATTATGCTTAAAATATGTTAATACATCAGTAGGATGTTAACATATATGCCCAAGAAGTATTTAAAACCAATTTAAGTCTCGTAGGGGCATTTTGGTCATTTAAATGTTTATAAAAGAGATTTAATGGTAAGCTAAGGTTCTGGTCTAAAACATTCAGTAAAATTATTTATTTTATCACATTACATCAGTAAGATATTATACATATGTGAGGTTTACTAATTACGGCCAAACTATGCCCCGAAACGGTATTTTGGTCATTTTACATATGCTTTTAAGGACATTTTTGGAAGTCTGAGTTCATGAATTATATCTACTGTAATAATACTAAAATGTATTTAAAAAATCAGTAGGTAACAAGTCTTGGGTGTTAAGTATGTTTTTAAACTATACTATGCACCTAATTAACGTAAAAGTCGCTAATTGACGATAATCAAGATGTTTATAGAAACCTGAGATTTTGATTAGTCTTAAATGGTCAAAATAATTTATTTAATATATAAGATCAGTAGGCAAAGGTTTGGCATTCAAATCATTTGTTAATCTCATTTAATGTATGAAAAGGGTATTATCGTCATTTACCGAATTATACAAGAACTCTATCATATGGTCAGGTTATAATCTGACCAAAAATCCTAAAAATACCTAAAAATAATATCTTAACAGTAGGTAATGAGTTTTGGGTCAAAATCCAAGTTTAAACATGCCTTATGTAAGATATCGTAATTTAATTAATAAAAAGTTCCAATTTACGATATCGAGCATTACATTAGTTTGAGACCAGAAACTGATGTCAAATTTTCGGGACATACTTATACATCAGTAACGAAGGTTTTTGTCCACTCACATTCTCAAAAATCTCGTTTATATGTCAAAAGGGCAAAATGGGCATTTATAAGCATAATAATGAAACTTAGCATATAAGTCAGAATACAAATGACCAGGTAATATAACTCCAGTGAGTTATACTACAACCTAATGTGGTCCTAATGGAAGCTTAAAACATGGAGGAATTAAGCTTAATCGTGTTAGAACTGAAAGTCAAAGCAAAAGTCAAGCTTTTGCGACTTTCGATTGTGAACCGACCCTAAACTGATAATTGTCGGGTTGAACATGCTTAAACATGTTCTAGTAATAATTACTAAGTTATTAGAGTGATAAAATATAATTTATAACCTCTGCATTGTTAGTTATAATTGTTATTTCAAATTCTGGTCAGTTTGACTTTTTATCTTAATGGTTTGACCCGACAATTAACTAGGCAAACGAAATAATTAGGAGGTGCCCTTTTAAGGGTTAATCACCTACCTATTTATGGTCACATTATCACTTTCAATTCGGACAGTGGCTGGACCATTTGGGTTTAAACCAAAGGTCAAAGCTAATTTACGATAACTTTGACTTTTCAGTTTTTAAACTATATAACTGAACTAAAGAAGGACTAAGACACTTACAAAGGGTCCTAGCTATCTTTTCTATAAACTTGAGCTCCCTTCTTAATCAGAAACCACCAGATGAGAGTGTAGTGAATGATTCAAGTGAATGAGCAAATGAACAAGGCAACTTAAGTGCCTTTATAAAGATGAATGCCATGGAACAAGATCAAGGCAGGTGTTTTGGAGGTGTCTAGGATCACCCCAAGCGTCCTAGTGGTATTACAAATCCGACAATCAGCCCCTGGTATCAGTTTGGAGGTGTTTAGGTCGGTTCTGAGCTGAAACCTGCAGCTGGCAACAATCTTCTGCGCTGGGTAGTCTCTCGCGGGCCGCGTAAGACTCAAGGGGAGTCTACGCGGGCCGCGACAACCTTGTATTCAATTTAAAAATGTTTCAACAATGGCAGTTTCAGTCCTTGGTTCCTTGTAACTTTCTTTAACTTCATTTTTGGGCATATAAGGCCCTTATAATTAGTTTGTAGAGGTTCATGGGAGTGTAACCAAACTCCGTTAGGTCCAGTTTCGTTAAATGATCACCGAAACACTAGTTTCATCACATTGACACTTTTCACCCAAAGTCTTCGAAACTTACATAACGATCTTGAAACCATGTGAAACTGATATCACTTATCCTTGGGAGTATATTTGAATATTACAAAGCCTCGGTTTCGTTAAAAGGTCACTCAGAGGTAAGAATTTTACATGTTGACACGTTTAACCCGTGTAGTTTGTAATCTTTCGATTATTTTCAATAACGGCTTCTTGTATCCAATTTATTACTCGTTTCATAATATATTCTTCGTGTGTGGTCATTCAGAGGCATAAGTTTGGCATGTTGACACATTTAGTCCCTTTGGTTTCATATTTTTATAGTTTATCAACTTTAGTCCTTCAAACTCAATCTTTCACATGATTAGGGTTTAGGGCATGTGTCTTCACATAAGTGGACATGTTTTTACGTGGTGTTATAGGATAACAATACCGATAATCATTATAGGATGTTTATCTAATTGTTAACAAAATGAACAACAAGAGTGTTTTGGCGTGACCGTACACTGATATGATTCTCTTACCCTAGAAACTCGAAAAAAAGATTGTTTGTAAATATTTATTTACATTTCTTAGTTTCTGCATCGCTGTATATATTTATTTATTGCTTTACGTCTTTACTTTTGAAATATTCAAAATTCCAAAAAGATTTTAGGTGTGTTTTTATCTAAACTTTATAAAAACCAAAAAGATTTTAGTTCTATTTTATTTTTGATTGACTGATGTTGGAACTCGAGTCTATCCTACCCAAAATCCTGATTGTAAGCCGGAAAACAATTACATCTTCATAAACAGTCGAAGTTAACGAGTTTTGAAAGTTAAATGATTCAAACTGAACAATTTTTAAACTTCCAAACTGTTGCCAGTCGGTGTTTGATTGAAAGTTGGTCTCACATGTGTCGTTTGTTTAATTTGACTATATTCCAATCGGTTGTTCTCATTACGTGTTTAGCTCTGTTGCGTGTGAAGATGTTACATTCGAACCAGCTAAAAGCGAAGAGAACGTGTCAGACGACAAGCCGTAAAGTGAAGACACAACATTGATGCCATCAGAAGATCAAGATGATCTAGTTGCAGCTGACCACTCATCAACACCAAAAGTAATAAAGATCAAAAGATTCATGAGCATCATTCAAGGGGGAGTTTATTGATAGACTCCCTGTTTGTGACACGTGAAGACTTTGAAAATTCGGGAATGTGAAGATCGAACCATCACGAGCAGCGTCCAAGGGGGAGTTTATTGGTACACTTTATGTGGACGCGATTCGATTCGGTCTGGTTCGATTCGGATCGGTTCTGTTCGACTCGGTTAGGTTCGGCTCAAGTCCGACGTCGCGACATTTCTCCGTCGTGCTCCCCAGAGTTCGACACGCGAAGCACGAAGAGTCGCGAACCGTTTCCCGCCGACACATCACCATGATGATGTCATAGGATGAATTAACAATGCATGGATTGGTATCTCAACGTGAATTATTGTTTAGAACCAATTAATTGTTGTTGTTAATACATGAGTGTTGTTTGCTATTATTATATAAGTCTGCAAAGTCAACATGATGCAAACATAATGACGAAGAACCCTTGTACATGTATTGACGAAGATTGTGCGCAGCGAAGAATCACCATGCGACGAACAGAGGATTCGTCCATACTTGTCGACGAAGAATGCATGTGATGAAGAATGATTTTTCATCAGATTTGAAGGTTCGTTGTCATAGTCCACGAAGACTCCTAGTCTTCGTGGGACTGGTGATTGTTTGTAGCCCAGACCACTCTTCGTCGATGCACTGATTTGTTTTGTCTATATAAACTGAAGACAGAACAGATAGACACAACTGATAGAGAGAAAACAGAGAGTTTAGTTGTATTTCGTACTGTATCATTCTGTAACTAAACTCTGTCGATATCAATATGCAACCGTTAAACGTTGAATCTTTGTGTTGTGTTTATCTCTCGCTCGGTTTGTATCGTAACGTGGATTCCGCACTCGTTACAGTACCCGAAACAAGATCTCGTAGTTGTCCGGCGCAAACGGGCCTACACTTTTGAATTCAAAAGCCCTTCTTCTTCCTCTAACCATGAATCCTGCTGCCACACACAGTTGTAGTTGCGGTTTCAAAACCGCCGTACAACGGAAATATTCTGCCGGAAATATTCCGTATAGTTGTCGTACTCACGTTCGTCTTCTTCACGCAGCGATTCTTACTTGTGTTCGTCTTCTTAACGCAGCGATTCTGATTCAGGTAACGATAATTCTAGGTTTATTCTGGTTAATCTATGTGTTTGGTATCTGTAGTGAGGTTATTATATTGTTCTATATTATTCTAGATTGAATCGGAAGTGGCATCTTGTTCTATCATCATCGTCTTCCTCTGACTCTTGTCAGAGCAGCCACGATCTATTTAATTTGAAATCCCCTGAAGGTTACCATGGTTGCGGTTTTACAGATCTGTGTACAAATTTGTAGAAGAAGAGTGGATACAGGAAGGATTGGGGGTTACACATTTAAGGTTTCTAATGGTAGGGTTTTGTGGTTCGGTGTGGTTGTAAAGATGCTGGTGGTTCTCGTTGCTACCAGAGGTTGGGGAGGTGACGGTGGGCTGGTGGTGGAGAAAAGCTAAAGATTACCAACTTACCCTCATGTATAAGGCACATGCCTTATTTAACTGAAAATTTTGACAAGGTTAATACTAAAGGATGTAAAGTATAATGAGTTTTACAAATAAAAGACTGTGACTGTAATTATTGAAGTTAAATGTCATCCATTCAAATCTGATACAAACATAAAGGACAGAAAGTTTAATTTACCCTTAACTCTATAGGAACGATAAGTAGTCCCTAAAGTTGGCCTATTGGAACAACATCTATAGGGACGACCTAGGCAACCTTTAAATAGGGACATGTAGAAACAAAAGTTGTAGATACCATATGTCGTCCCTATAGGGTAAAAATACTTATAGGAACGAAATGTCCTGCCCACAACGTTAAAAAAATTGGTTTCTATAGATTGTTTTTCTTGTAGTGATACCCTACAAAACCAATAAACCGTTAGGCTCGTCGTAGAGGTGTGAGAGCCACACTGCGACCACTATCCGGCGTGAGAGCAAGTATGTGTTTTTAGAGAGAGAAAGTATAAAGAGAGAGAGAGAGGACGAATATCACACCTCGCCCAAGGAGGAAATGCGAGGCGCGACCACGAAAGGTTCTCAAGCATTCGATTAGAAACGTCTACGTGATAATAATAACCAGCGATACCAAATGTATTTTGAAAGTTTACAAAACCAATTATTTAAGTTGGCATACATCGCCGAAACAAACATCGTGTTTAAAAATACTTGTACAAAAGACATAGTTTATAAAATGAAGGCTTTGAAAAGTATATCCCGCATGGGGACGGGAATTACAAGACAAACCCCAAAAATGGTATCGATATATGTATTCTATCCTTGATCCTTAAGCCAGGAGACACCGCTCACTTACTTGAAATGCATGCTTAAAAACGTCAACATATTGTGGGTGAGTTCATAGGTTTAAATACACAAATGAATCTTTAAAAACATTTGATAAAAACCGGTATGCGTAGTCTAATGAAAATCATGATTGTCAAATCATGGTCTTGCAAAACCATGACGTATATGCCGACATAAGCCTGTAACCAACCCATAATAACGATGATGCCTCACCACATCGTACACCATGATGATGTCTATCAAATTCGGACACAATTGCACTCCCACCGGGTCCCGACCTACCAGGAGTGGGGCTCGTTACACCCAATAGATCTATTCGACTGTTCCACGGTCATTACCACGACTAATGGTTACTAAACTAAAACGATAACACGAGGACTTCAGAGCTAAAAACCAACCAACTTAGGCGCACAAAATAGACTGAAAATGATTTCATTCCCCACTACCATACCCTGCAACCAAGCATGAATCTCCCCTGAATTAAATAAACATTTAAATAAGTAAAAGAGGTCGTGAAGGCTCACAAATTGCGTTCTGTGCGCATCTTAGCAAAATCAAAGTGTCTGAAAATAATTCCCCCAAACTACATGTGTCTTAAATTTAATGAGTTACAAGGGCTAAACACATGTCTACTTGATAAGTCGTTCACCAAAGTTGTTTAGGCAAAATGAAATGTTAACCTTTTTAATAAAGCGTTAAACGTTCTGAGGCGTTGTTGAGTGAATATCCAGTTGTTTCTATATATATAGGACAAGGATCCGTTAGGAACCACCCTTTATTGGGAGAACCGCGAGAACCAATGTAAAAACAACCAAAATACCTAAAAATAGCAAAAAAACACACAAATTTTTTTTAATATTTTTTATACAAAAATCGCTACTTTTAGTAGCAAAAAAAATTTTAATTTTTCTTCTTTAAAAAAATTTTTTTTTTGGCTACTGAAAGTAGCGATTTTAATGTAAAAAATATTAAAAAAAATTGTGTGTTTTTTTGATTTTTTTTTTTTTTAGGTTTTTTGAGGGTTTAGTTTTTAGCATTTTAGCTCGGGGGATGGGGTGGAGATGGAGGTGGGTGGGTGGGGGGTTAGGTTTTTTTTTAGGGGGGGGGGGGGTAGGATTTTTTTTAGGGGGGGAGGTAGGTTTTTTTAGAGTTTTTTAGCTATTTTTGGTTGTGTTCACTTTGGCTCTCGTGGTTCTCGCAATAAAGGTGATTCTCGCATGAACCTTACCCTATATATATATAGGGCTTGGTTATATAGTAAACCCCTTCTTTTTGAGAAAACTATGGAAACCCTTTCTGAACCATTGATTAGCTTACATCTAAGTTGATCAAGGGCCATGATTATTTTGTGTTAATAAAAATAAAAAGAAATAGAAAACACTGCCAACTTGTACCATCGAAGGGCATTTTCGGTATCCAAAAGCATTGGGAAGACAGGAACGACTGCCATGCAGTAGCAGGCTAATCAAAGAGGTTTAACCAAATTCAAAAATCTCTCCTCTTTTCCATTTTACTCATTTCTCCATTCCTGTTCATATTTGTCTCTCGTCCTTAATCCTTTCTCAATTCAAAAGGTTTTCTTCTTTACAACTGATAAGAAGCATTGAAAAGCTACTACCCACAAACCCTAACATAGAAGCCGATGAGGAAGTCCTTCATAATATTGTCGTCGTCGTTGAAGCTGAAACGTTTACGGAAGATTCAGACTTCAAACAAAAGGTTAGTTTGTTGTTATCCGTCATGTCGAAGTAGGTTTTGTTCAACCGATTATTGGAAAAAGGCAACCTGAGTTTGTTTTATTTTTAAATATGTAGGACTTCGAAACACAATTTAGGGCAAAAAAGTACTGGTAGCCATAGCGTTGTGATTTTATCGGAGGAACCCAAGCCCGGTCCTTCCAAACAACGAGCTGACTTTGGTCCAACGCAACGGGAGCTAGGTTAGAATTTTTATGTTACTAAACACTTTACATAGTTCAAAGGTGATCTGTATGTTGATAGTGTGTTGGGTATGAAATTGGGCGTAACTAAATTGTGTCTGATGCCTTACAGTGTATGATGATGCCGATATTGTGTCAACAAGCCAAGGGAAGAGACAGGAAAAAGGTAACGATTAAGTAGTAATATTTTTTATAATTTGTATAAAGTATTGTTGCAGATAATCGTCTAACTTACGAATGTATCGGTGCTAAATGAAAGGTTGTGGTGTAAGCAGACGGGGGCATAACAAAAAGCAGATGGGTAAGTTCCTTTTTGTTGCAATAGAGGCTAGTTGCGTATCCAGATAAATCTCATTAACATGTTTGAAACCTGTAGGGAAGAAAAGCAATGTCGGGGATATTTCCAGGAGTGGAAATAAAAGAAAACGTGGTTAGTTACATACTTGGCTTCTGTTAACATGTGTTAGTTGTGCTTGACCCTGAAAACGGACTAACATTTGATAATCAACAGGTGAAGTAAACAGCGCCGATGTTAACTATGGCAATGTGATGCGAAAAAACCGTGGTTAGTTAATTTTTAAGCCCTTAATAAATTTGGATGTTATGAATGCAAAGTTCTTACATTTTATCATTGGATGTTGCCAGTTAGACTAATTGTTTGTAATGTTGTTGTTTCATATAAAAATGTTGGTCAGACGTGACGGCTTCATCGAAGGGCGGAGCGTTGAAGACCAAAAAGAACAAGGGTTCTGATGAAAAAGGGAAAGGTAGAGCAGGGAAAGCTAAGGTAGAACGTAAGAAACCGGAAAAGGTTCAGAAAGCCCGGAAGCGCGCAAAAAAGGATGAATTTCCAGGCATAAGGACAAGATCTTCACCGTTGCAGTTTTATAAGTGTGTACGGGCGTTGACAGAACAACAACGTGACGCAGTCAGGGAAATGGGCTTTGGACGAATGCTAACTTTCAGCGTTGATGGTTTGCCGGCGAAGTTAGGTTATTTTGTTGTGGACAATTTCAATCCAGATAAAATGTTGATATGTACGCCTGCCGGTGATATCATGGTGAACAGGAAAGTGATCCACAAGTTGTTAGGGATTCCGACTGGTGGACAAAAGTTTAGTTCTATTGGTAAGCTGCCGATGGTCAGTGATGCCATTACGGAATGGAGGGCGAGATACCCGGGGGCAATGGTGCCGCCGACAAAGATGGTGAAAATGATAGATGATTCCGATGGCGAAGACAGTTTCGATTTCAGGATGGATTTCATAATGTGTTTTGTGGCAGTGCTGGTGGATTGTCATAAACAAAGTTGTTTACGGGAAGAAATATTGGAGTATCTGGATGAAGAGATGGACTTTGCAACAATAGACTGGTGTGACTTTGTTGTGGAAAAGCTGAGAACTTGCAAGGATACATGGAATCGGCTGGACCCACAGAGTTTCTTTGTTGGTCCTCTAGCGATTCTGATGGTAAGCAACTTTAAATAACTTAGATAATTAACATGTGTTAGAATAGTTGATTTATTCCCTTGCTGAACGTATCGTTGTTTCTTGTAGTTGTTGTACGTTGATAGCGTTGAGTGCACGGGTATGGAGGTAGACAGTGCGGTGTGTCCTTTAGCCTTTTGGAACTTCAAAAGATTGAGAGAGAGAGAAAGGCCTGAAATCCTTGCGGGTGGGTTTGGAACAGGACGGTTTAAAGGATTAACACGTCCCAGAAACTATAACGTGGAACAATGGGCAACTAAAGAGGTAAAGTTATACATTTAACATGTGTTTTTTGCAATTAGTATATGTTCATAGTGTGCAAAAAAAAAAAATGTTAAAAACTATACTCAACAGGAGAGGTTGACGATATTACGACAGTTAATATGCGTGACAAAGAAGAACAAAGTCAAAATTGAGGGTATGTTAGATTCGCTATTGGTGGAGAGCCATGAAGACGAAGAAGTACAAGAGTTGAAGTCAACGTTTGATAGTTTGTTTGAGAAGAAAGATAGTGAAAGGGAGGATCACGATGATGCGGCAGATTTAGCGTCGCACAAGATCAATTCGGTCTTGGAAGATTTGAGAAGTGATGAAAAGAATCACATCAATGAAGGAGAGAACGCTGGTTAGTAAATGTTATTGTCGGGCCCTGTTATTGTCTGTGTTATTTAGTTAAATTTTTTTGAAATCCATTGATCGTTGTGGGAACGTTTTCGTAGGGGATGGCATCGATGATGATTTTTCGGATGGGTCACCAATAGTGAGCTTGTACAGGAAGTCGCTTATCCGGCAAAACAAAAAAATCAGTAAAAGTAGGCTGAAAGCAGTAGGATCTTCAGCGATAGACTTCGATGACCAAGAAGGTGGGCTAACGATGTATATGAAATGAACACGGAACCACGTGTTAAATGTTATACATTTTGTGTTGGTTATCATTATTAATTGTATCACTGAAACAAATTTGGCCGGTGCTTCAACCTGTAATTATTGACAATATTTTTTTTTTTTTTTTTTGAATGTGCAGCTGATGTTCAAGTGCAATCATTCGCAAATGATGGTGTTGAAGACTATGATGAACAGATTGAAGATGGTGGAAAGTCGGTTGAGGTGCGGAGATCAGCAAGACTTGAGAACTTAAAGCATGTTAGGGAAACAGAAGAAATGTTTGTGACGCCAAAAAGGAGAAAGAGAAGTATGCAGATTGGTGGACAAGGCACGGAAAGTGGCAAAGAAAGAGGTAGTTTGTTACATGTTATACCCTTTTTAAGAATACGTTTACACCGAAAAAGGAGTTTAAGTACCTTTACTTAACTGTATGTTATGGAATGATATGACAGTCCTTAACACACGTCAAAGGTGTTAATTATCATATAGTATAACCTTCCCTTGTGGTTGCAGCAGATGGTGCGAAGGAATCATGCGTATTTGCTGATGGAAACGAGTGTACCGGAGAGCTGGAAGCAGTTATGTCGGCGCGGGTAAGGAGATCTCCCCGTCTGAATCTGTTGAAGGATGCTTCGGAAACAAAAGTTAGCTTTGTGACCCTGAATTGCCAGAAGTCGAAAATTAAGCTTCTCCGTGAAAAAACGGATGGTGGTGACGAGTCAGGTAATGTATAACATGTGTTAGCCTGTTAACCTGTAGTACCGTCAAATATGGGTACGTTACTTAAACGCATTTAATGTTCAGGTGATGTTATAGGGTTAATCAAGACTAAGAAGCAGTTGGAAGAGAGAGAACTGAGGTTTAGTGAACTTGGGCAAAATACAAATGAAGTCGGGGAAGGTGATAAGAGTGTTCATGATGCTGGTAATTCAAGTCGCGGGGACTGTAGTGTTGGTGGGGACGAAAAAAATAAAGGCGCAGGAGGGGTGGATGAAAATGATGCCGAAGAAGTGTATAAACCGCTGGGTTTAATGCGTGCAATACTGCGTATTAAAGCAGCCGAAGTGCACGGTGCACATGGTAGTTCTCGTACCCCTTTAATAATGACTGACTCTAAAAGTGTGCTTTGTTACTTTGTTTTCTTTAACGTAGGTCATCTTGTGTGCAAAGATTACCGGGGTCTGGACACGCAGTTTGTTACACGTGCTGAGCGTAGAGTGGATACAGACAATAAAGTGGCTGCGAAGCCCAATGAGGAACAGAACACCAATCTTAAAGCGGATGACGTCAAAAAGGATGAGATTTACGAAGCAAGGCTTGTTTGTGATCAAGAGATGGACAAAATGGTCGAGATGGAGGCCAAGGATAGTAAACATGATGAACAGAGTGGGAAGGAAGGTAAGCTTCGGAAACCGTTTTTTTTTTGTTTAGCAAGGCTTAGCTATGTGATATCTCGAAAAATGTTTATGCAAGTGCAGATCCTAAAATCGAGAGTGAAGTTAAGAACGCACCGTCAGATGGAAGAAAGGAAGAGAGTGGTGGCATCGTTTTTTCAGCTGCGGACGGGGCTGTTGATGATAAGGACGAACAGGGGGTACAACATGGCGAAGACAATGGGGCTGTTGATGAGACTGACCGTGTTTTAAACAGTAAGTATTTAATGTTTTCCTGGAAGTAAGTTGTGCATGCTTTGTAACAGCATTGTGTTATGCAGCTGCAGAAGGTAAGATTGAGCATGATGGGATGCGTGCGACTATTCTAAACATGCAAGGGTGCAGTAGCGCGGTGGTTGATTCCATAGTTTCGGGCAACGGTAGTGAGAGGGCACATGATGTCGATGGAAAAGGGAAAGCGGCTGAAGAGGTCCCTTCTGCAGAGAATGACGGTAAGGACTTTCATGCTCCAACATGTGTTAAAATGGTTTCCCCCGTCTATCATTTAGTGAGTTAACACATGTTAGGTGTGCATACAGATAACGGGCCCGATCCCGTTTTAGATGAACGAAATTTAGATGGAAAAGGGAAAACGGCTGAAGAGGTCCCTTCTGCAGAGAATGACGGTAAGGACTTTCATGCTCCAACATGTGTTAAAATGGTTTCCCCCGTCTATCATTTAGTGAGTTAACACATGTTAGGTGTGCATACAGATAACGGGCCCGAGCCCGTTTTTGATGAACGAAATTTAGATGGCCCGAATTGGAGCCTTGGGATGACACAAATTGGGGGTCAAGTGGACGTGTCGCACGAAATTGGTAAGATATAGCATTAAGCCAAGTTAGTATGGATGGGTTAGTATGAGTCATGTATAATATACTTATTTGCATTAAACGTGCAGGTTGCACAAGTGGGAAGATGGATGACATCCCTCGGACAGAAACCGAACCTTTTGGTGAGCTAAAACACCTTCATTTATCGCATCAAATGTGTTGTAATTGTTTACGCGTTACATCAGCTATTTATTTTTTATGTGTTAGGCGATGTGGAGGCTACCGCAGACTTGAGCATGGTTATAATGGTAGAACCAATTAGCTCCTATGAAATCCAGAAAGGTCAAACTGGGCTGGGATCTTGTGGTGGTGATATGTATGATGTGGAGGACAATATTCCGCTTGCAAACCGTGTGCGCATGTTGGCTGAGTTTGGGGCCCAAAAGAGGAAACTCCCCTTCCGAGAGAAGGTGGCAGCGGAGCCAAACAGATCACCTTACTATATAAGGACTGTTGACATGGGCCAGCCAATTACAAAGAAGGAGACAAATCTGTGGGACTACATACACGCCGATGAAAGCCCAATGCACCTTTTAAGTGGGTTTTGTCGTAGGAAGCGGGCAATGGAGGCAAACATGTAAGTAGAATTGCAAACGTGGTTTATTGTTTTATAGGAATATGGTAAACGATAAACAACAGTACAACACTGGATAATTGTTTTTTTTTATTTAAACGCAGGAGGGAACAGGGTTCTTCGTCGGTGGCTGATGTAGATAGTCCGATACACATGTCTGTGTAAGTAGGGGCGTAACCGTACGAAATATTAGTAAAACAATAAATTACATATGTTAACGTATGCAAATTTAATTTATGATTTGTACACCTGACACCAGGGAGTTGCTGTTTAGAAGCCCTACCCATGTACAAGCGTCTCGGTCTATGTTCAAGAGTTTAAATGTTGGCAATGAGGTCTCGGATGGCATTATTGACTGTTGGGCGGAGGTGCTGAACTTCCAGGAGAAAAGAAAATCACGGGAGGCTTACAGTAGGCAATTCTTTGGGACTAAAGTTGTGGTAAGTGCCATGTATATATAAATTACAGTGTGTCCTATTATTGACCTTATTAATTTCTCTGTTATGCTTGAAGTTTCCATGGATGCTCACAACTGACGAAGGCGGGGTAGAGGCGCGGATGCACAAGTTTCGGCTTGGGATAAAGGGTGCGGTCAACAGAGTTGATTACGTTCCTGATTTCCGAAATCAAGACATTGTTTTCTTCCCTATATTGGAGCACAAACACTTTTACTTGCTAGTGTTTGAGTTACGCGACCCCGGGATTTATGTCATTGATAATGACAAAGCCCGTCAAGGTCAGTTGATAGAAGATAGTGTCTACTACCTACACAAGGACACAGCGTATAAGATCGTAAGTTACAAAAATGAAAATTGATTTAAAAATAAGTGTGATAACACTGGCAAGACTGTTTTTATTTTTTTATTTTTTTTAGAATTACTAACTATGTCTTGTGTATGCGTATGCAGAAAGATATGTTTGTGCAATATCTGCGGGAGGTTGGGAATCCACGAGCCGATGACATAGAGTACTGCAACATCCAGCGTATGCCGGTTCCTTGGGCGACAACCGCAAACACAACTGATTGTGGGGTCTTCTTGATGCGGCACATGGAGTGCTATATGGGGAAAACCCAAAGTTTTAACTGTGGGTTCAGCACGAGTGGGGCGAGGAAGATGGCGGAGGTGAGAAAGTTGAGAAAGAGGTATGCGGCGCACATATTATGTTCGGAGGTGAATGTGCTGCTGCCCAAAATCAAGGAAGATTGCCGAATAGAGTAACACGTGTTATGGTGGCTAACACATGTTACTGTAGAACAATTATGCCTTAATTTCGCCGGATATGTTTTTTCGAAACATGTAATGAACTTTGATGGATTTGGAGATTTTGCTTCCAACGTAATGCGGGGTAGGTGTTTTGTTGGGTATGGCATCGTCAGGATGTCTTTTTGGGGATAAACTTTATATATTGAATATGATGTTTAGTTAGTTGGTAATTCTAAACTCTGAAAAATATTGATGTGTTGTTAAGTGGCGTAGAATAGTATTAACCAAGTTTATTGACATAGTTTATAATGTTATATTAGAAATTGTTTTGTAACATTAAAGAAAAACAAAAAAACGCTCCTTCCAAGGGGAACAGGCTTTCTAAATAGGTAGTACAAATATGGGGAATTGGGGAAAGTTGTTGGCAGAATAGTACAAGCATGTGGGTTGGGGTCTATAAAAGCATCTTTATTGGGGAACAGGCTTTCTAAATAGGTAGTACAAATATGGGGAACAGGCTTTCCAGGTTAAATCCCCAAACCATTACGTAAACTAACATGTGTTAACCAAGTGTTTTTATATATGTTGTTTGTTATGTGGTTAACACATAGTGTTTTGAAACTTTCAAGATTAAAGACCCAAACCATTACGTAAACTAACATGTGTTAAGCAAGTGTTTTTGTTCCAGATTGAGTGGTTAGCAAAGATTGTTTTGATGCTTTGAAGTTCACAGACCCAAGCTGTTTTTTTATTCCAGATGTGTGGTTAACAAAGATTGTTTTGATCCTTTGAAGTTAAAAAAGAGCAAATCATTATGGTGAAATAACATGTGTTATGCATCTGTTTTATTTAATTTTTTTTTTTTGATCCAAGCTGTTTTTTTTTACTCCAGCTGTGTGGTTAACAAAAGATTGTTTTGATCCTTTGTAGTTAAAAAGAGCAAATCATTATGGGGAATTAACATGTGATATGCATGTTTTTTTTTTTTTCGCCATCGGTAAAAAAATAAAACACAGAAAAACAGATATCAAAATGCAGATAAAGTTAAGATAAACTGCTTCCGCTTAATGACCTTCGGGCCTAATATGACAAAAGTGGCCAAAGGCCATAGAGTTTCTTACAATCCTACTTATGATTATTGGGACGAAAATAGTTACACCTTCTTACACACGTAACACGTGGTTAACACATAGTGTTTTGAAACTTTCAAGATTAAAGACCCAAACCATTGCGTAAACTAACATGTGTTAAGCAAGTGTTTTTGTTCCAGATTGAGTGGTTAGCAAAGATTGTGTTGATGCTTTGAAGTTCACAGACCCAAGCTGTTTTTTTTTATTCCAGATGTGTGGTTAGCAAAGATTGTTTTGAAACTTTCCAGGTTAAATCCCCAAACCATTACGTAAACTAACATGTGTTAACCAAGTGTTTTTATATATGTTGTTTGTTATGTGGTTAACACATAGTGTTTTGAAACTTTCAAGATTAAAGACCCAAACCATTACGTAAACTAACATGTGTTAAGCAAGTGTTTTTGTTCCAGATTGAGTGGTTAGCAAAGATTGTTTTGATGCTTTGAAGTTCACAGACCCAAGCTGTTTTTTTTATTCCAGATGTGTGGTTAACAAAAATTGTTTTGATCCTTTGAAGTTAAAAAAGAGCAAATCATTATGGGGAAATAACATGTGTTATGCATCTGTTTTATATAATTTTTTTTTTGATCCAAGCTGTTTTTTTTTACTCCAGCTGTGTGGTTAACAAAAGATTGTTTTGATCCTTTGTAGTTAAAAAGAGCAAATCATTATGGGGAATTAACATGTGATATGCATGTTTTTTTTTTTTTTTTCGCCATCGGTAAAAAAATAAAACACAGAAAAACAGATATCAAAATGCAGATAAAGTTAAGATAAACTGCTTCCGCTTAATGACCTTCGGGCCTAATATGACAAAAGTGGCCAAAGGCCATAGAGTTTCTTACAATCCTACTTATGATTATTGGGACGAAAATAGTTACACCTTCTTACACACGTAACAGAGAATAGCAGGATGATGACAAAAGACTGTTACATGTGCGTAAGAAGGCCAAAATGAAGAGTCTCCCATTACATAGTACTACATAAAAAGATTTTAATCAGATGATCAGTCGCCAGTGGCGGTCTGCCTTAGTTGTTCAGCAGCTGCCTTTGCTGCTTTCATTGCAGCCACCTTAAGGCAGTTGCGTGAGTCGTGGTCGTCGACATACAGACCACAACGCTTGCATAAGCGAAGCTGCTTTGGACGTTTTGGTGGTTTTGCTTTGGCCTTCTCACCGGGCCCAGAAATGCGAGTATGAGTACCACATCCTTTATTGCGTGCAACTTCTGGATTAGCAACTTCGACTGGAATGTTGATTGGCTGCCCAACTATTTCTTCCATTTGAGACTCATTTGATTCATTTTCAGTTGTTGACAATGGTTGCCTGGAAAGAATATTGATCTTGAAATCCCTGAGTTGGTCAACCAATTTTGCCAACGCATCCTCATCGGTTCTAGCAACATCTACGCATTCAGTAACGAGGTCGAGGATTTCATTCCGCATAATGGACGGTGCGTGTGGGTTGACTCCGTATCGACTGGAAATTGAAAAAACATGTTTGGGGAGGGCATCTCGGCGCCACCTGTCGTTTATGTATTGTGGTGGAATCCTTTCAACATTTTTCAAGCGATAGACACAAAAGACATGGCGACACAGATACCCGATACGTGTGAAATTCCTGCATGAGCAATTGGCCGATTGATCGACATTGTTATACGTAACCTGATTTGAACATAGACAAAAAAAGGAAAAGCCCTTTAGATGCAAAATATGTTAGAGTATGTGGAATAATGTAAGTGCCTAACATGTGTTACCTGATAGACGTTTGTGATGTTGTTCCTTTTATCCAAATGAGTGACGTCTATCAGAAGACTGGAATCGCTCGTCTCGCTTTGGTTTGTGATGTAGCATAAAAACTTCCCTTTAATTATTTCTTTTTGAACTTGGGCGAAAACAGCGTTTGTGTAAATGGCGAACGCGTGTTGTTCTATCGCTAACTCAGTATTGCCAGTGAACATGGTATAAGAGGTTTTGAACTCCGAAACACGTTGACGATATCGTTGGCTGTCTACCCTATTTTCAAAGCACATCATAAATTGCACAAGGGTGTTTGCGCTTGTTGAGTTAACCTTGAAGGCAGCGTTAGAGCTTTCGCAGCGGGAGGTGGTCTTCATCAAGCAACACATGGGCAGTTCTCTAAAGTAGGCTGGAACCCAGAGATGTCTCATGTTGTACATGTCGTTCAACCAGCTGTTCTCTTGAAGCCCAAATGTTTGTAGGAGGTCATTCCAGCGGGACTCAAACGTTTCAGGTTTGATATAAACATTCCAAACCAACCGATGAATGCAGGACCGAAGATCAGTGTTATCGAGCACGTCGGCTGAGATCTGAAAATTTTAATAGTTATAACACGAGTTAGATTAAAACAGTTTGAGAAGACATGTAAAAAAGTGTTATGTTGGATAACACATGTTAAAGGTTAACAAACTTATGTATACCTTGGAGGGTAGTTTTTTCATTATATGCCACATGCATAGACGGTGACGTGATTCTGTAAAGACCATAGGAACAGCTTGTAGCATGGATGGGTCTTGATCACTCAGCACGAGAGTTGGTTGAGTACCGTGTGCCTTCAAGAAAGCCTTAAGCAACCACACGTAAGATTCAATTGACTCGGTTGATATCAAACCAGCTCCAAATGTAACACATTGGAAATGATGATCCACACCCGTGAATGGCACAAAAACCATCTTGTACCTATGAACAAAAAAATTGATTTGATGTTAACAATATGAACAACTTTTTTGGGGTTAAAATTGGATACTTGGGGATCAGGCCTAACATATGTTAGAGGGGAGGGGGGCTAACCTGTTTGTGCTGTAAGTTGCATCAAACGCTAGGACATCGCCAAAAGCTTTGTAGTTAAGCTTTGAAATCTCATCAGCCCAGAATACAGAGGACAACTTTCCGTTTGATACGGTGTAATCAAAAAAGAAGTTGGGTAGGTTGTCATAACGCTCACGCAAGCGTTCAAGGAAAACTTGTGCGTCGCGTTCACCAATAAAAATTCGCAGCTGGTGGCTAAAGTTTTTAAAATCGACCGGTGTCCCATTGACATTGTGATGCCCTCCTTTTAAAGCTACAAGGCATCTATAAGACCTCATTGGTCCGATGCGGTTTAGACTCATGTTATGAATGAATTGTTTCGTGGAGAATGACAGTTTCCGTGATATCTTACTAAGATCACGGTTGTAACTCTCAACAAGTTCATGATTATGAATATCATTGAAAGTCAGGACTGTGTATGAATCGTTCGATATCGATACTAGTATGCTTGCCTTACAGTCACACCATGAGAAGGTGGTCCTCCGGTGCTTAACAGAAGATTCATCTAGGGTGTCAAAAGTCCGCTTTGGTTGGGGTTTTCCATATTTTGAGCATCGGAGATACTTGTGTGTGGGAATTCCATTCCAGACTTTAGTTTGACCTTTTTTAACAGAAAAACCTGCTTCGAGCGCATAAAGTTCATACATGGAAAGAACATCCTGAAAGGTTGGATAAGTTTTGCCACACACCGGTATGAACTTATCAGCAACATTAGGAATCCAGTAACGGGTTCCCTGAGGGGTATCAAAAACAAAGTATGGATTCGAAGGACCTGTACCATAAAACGGAAAAAGTTATGAATCTGCAATAAAATGGCATGACAATACAAGTTATAAAATGTGTGATATGAAAATAAAGTGGGATCCCATTGTCCATTGTACAACCGTCTAACTGGCCGCGTGGTGATTCAGCAAACATAGAAGGACCATGAGATGATCCAGAAACAGCAACAGTCATGGCTTCCATCTGGGAATCTTGGGATGCTACATGTGAACATTATAGAAAATGTTTGAAAGATGACATATCTAGTGAAGAAATAAAACAAGAAAAGTGTAAGAAAAAACAAACCTTCATCAATATCCATATCCTGGTCATCAATAACCGCGTTTTTCATGAAATTGTTGGATACCAAAACATCCGGGGATCTAACAGGGGCTTCATATGACCGAGAACAATCAACATGCATATAAGTGTATGCAGATGCTTCGAATGCAACACGTGAACATGGCCATACATAATAGGTTGGATTATTAGATTAAAAAGTTGTAAAAGACAAAAAAGAAAAACAGATCTTCTAGAACAGTTAGTAAACTATATATGGACAAACCTGGAGCATTAAATTCTTCATCGTTTTGGAAGTCGCTGCAAAAGAACCGGTTTGGGAAACTACGGACCGGCGACATTAATTCAGAGGTTGGTGGATTTGTCTCCATTGATATTAATGGAGATGCTTGCTACTGTGGTGTAAATATGAAGATTGATGATTCTCTGATGAGAGATGTAGAAGAGATAAAAGGGAAATATGAAAAAGAAATATGGGGGATTGTGAATGTACGATCTGATGGGCAATTAATGAAGATGTCATCTCATAATTCTTAGGGGTTAAAGAAAATTACTAATATAACCTTCATGTAAAAGTTAAACTCATGAGATCAGATCAACGTGGCAACATGCTAGCCACAAATATAGTTTGCTAAGTTTCTTAAAAAAATGGGGTTTTTTACCAAGCATTATCCTATATATATATATATATATATATATATATATATATATAACGGGTTCGGAAGAAAACGCTCAAAAGTGTGAGAACGGTGAGAATGCATCCTGACCCAACACGTGTCACGTGGCATAGAGAAGGGCGGAGGGGCTTTTTTGTCCTTTTATCTTCTGCTATTCTAGTTCCGTTTTTTCCAATATTGTTTTATTTTTTGGGGTTTAAGATTTTTGGCGTTAACCAAATTCAATAATTAATGGCGTTTAATGGTTTCATTTTATTAAATTTTTGGCGTTTATGGCGTTTTTCAAATCGTATGCCATTGGAACCCCAGGGGGGTCAGGAGGAAATCTAGCTGAATAGCGTTTTTTTCAAGGCCTTTTAAACCAGATGACCCATTGTTCTATTATTTTTATATACATTTTGGCGTTTGTGGTGTCTTGGCGTTTTACAATTGTAAGATTATATTACAACCACATGGAAAAAATAGAAGCGAAAAAATTAAATTAAAAACCATAATCGGATCTCTCTTCACAATTTTCACTGTCATCAGCCTCTCTCTTCTTTAATAGTACAAGAACTGTCACCAAATATATGGCGTTTCATGTAAAACTTAACAAACCAATCGGTTTGATTTTTTTGCCTGCTGATCTGTTGAAGTGGCTTTTTTATGGATGTTTGGGTACATAGATCTATGACGTGTGAGTGGGTTTTTCGCTTTTTCTTCGTCTTGATTTTCATCTTTATAATCATCTCACTCTTCGGTGTCATTTATCTCTTCTTCTCATCCAAGCCTTCTTTAAGAACAAAGAATACAAAATGACATATGACTGTCATCAGTATCTTTTTCTTGAAGATTTGTCCATTTCATGCAGCAAAATCTTTCTGAGTTACTCCTCTCAGCTAATAATCCATTCAGTGAAACTTCACGAAGAACAATACTGAATATCCAAGATAGCATATTAGCTATCTATGATTTTTTTTATTTTTTGACATTTTACAGTGAGAGGTATTTAGTAGTATTTTTAGCATTTGTTTTTTTTTTTTTTTTTTGATTAAATGGTAGTTGCTGAGAGTTATTATTTTATAGGATTTCTTTTGGCGGTGTAGGTTAGGCGGTGCATTTTTATAATAAAGTATTCGTCGTTTTAGTTACTTTTTGTAATTATTGTTTTTTATAAGCTTTTTTCTCTGAAGTCTGTAACACGTCACGTCTTTCAAGTTTGACGTTTTAGATTTTAATATAATAAATTTTCCGTCTCTTCATTTTTACTGTTTTGTAATTATTGTTTCTAGTTACATTTTCAAGTTTGGTTTTTATTTTTTGGGTTTATTTATAATACTTTTTCAAAGTAATTTTATTATAGTTTGGGAGTTTTTGGGGGGGTTTTATGGGATGATAGCGTTTAAACAATCATTTTGGTTGTTTTGGCGTTTTTATTATATAACAATCAACTGAAAAAGAAAATAAAAAAATAGAATATATAAACAATTGATCTTCCAAATCTTCAGTGTCATCAGTCTCTTTCTTCTTTTTTGAATCATCTTAACTGGCTGGTTCGACATTCGTATGATTCATTTCCTTTTTTTGTTTTTCAAGTAGTTTTTTGTGTTGCTGTTTGGAAGCACGAAGTCTTACATCAGCATCTTTTTATTGAAGATTTGTCCATCTCATGCGGCAAAATGTTATTGAGTTTAGACCCTTTTCAGCCAACAATCTTGAATTTTCCAATGAAAAATGTTTGATTTTTTTAACTTTTTTGGCGTTTTACCGATAAATAGAACACCACCAAATAAAAGCACCTTAAACCTCAAAATTTAATCATGCTAAAACCAATAATGTTTTACTGCGTGAGATGGACAACATTGTTAATCCTCGGTTAAGAAAGATAACTGACAATGTTGTCCACCCCATACAGCTAAACGTTATTGACAACAAACTTCAATAATGTTTTTGTATGTTTTGGCGTTATAAATTGGATGGAAGTTCAGGATAAGTCAATAAGATTTTACTCAATGAAATGGACAATATCCTCACTTAAAGATTTTGTCCATTTTCATTGAGCGAAATCTTACAAACAAGCAAACTGAATTCCAAAAAAATGTTTTGGGTTAGAAGTTATTTGATGTTTGGGTTTTTTGGCGTTTCTAAGGCGAATGAGATATATCAAATATGGCGTTCGGGTTTTTGTGTGTGTTTTTAATTGAAGGTCTGAGATGTTGTATATATAAGATTTTTTTGGCGGTTTTTTTAGGCGGGATTTTACTATAATTAAGTTTGGCGTTTTATATCTAATGGCGTTTTAACTAGAACGGTGTGTGATTTTTGTGTTTGGCGTTTTATTTCATGAGATGGCGTTTTATTTCATGAAGTCAAAATACCCTTTTACCCTTAATGAAACGCGTCCACGTACTAAAATTGATGTTATTTACGAAAACGCTACCGCGCCAATCTAGTCCATAGATTGTTTTGATCGGACGATCCATAAGCGTTCTCACCGTTCTCACACTTTCTACCGTTTTCTCTAAATCCCGACCCTATATATATATATATATATATATATATATATATATATATAAAAGCATATCCAAAGGACGACTTAAGGTAATTTGCCACTTTACTTAAAACACCTTTAAAGCATGATGTACAAGTGTTTTAAGCACAAGAAACACATTTGTTAACTTACTTTCCAATAATACCCTTACTTCACTCCAATTTGTGGGCGGGATTTCAAAATTCAAACACCCTTAAGATTAGTCAGATCTATCTTTTCTTCATCTGCTCGCCTCTCTCTCTCCCTCTCATTTTCTCTGCTTTTTCCCCTTTTCTCCTACGTCTCTGGCTTTTTCCCTTTTTCTCCTGTGTTGAACACCGATGATTTGAAGATCTACCAGGCTACCCTTAATTTTCTACTGAAAGTTTTCTCAGGTCTACCGGGCTACCCTTAATTTTTAACATTTTTGGTTGTTTTGTTGTAGATGAAGATGGCAAGCATAACTTTGTAGGAAACAAGCAGAGCTAGGGAAGATGACAAGTTCGGATCTGAAAGGTTTGCTTCAATATAGTTGCAATCGGTGGATGAAGATGGAAATCAAGTAGGTTTTTTCTCTTTTCTGCTGAAAGTTTTTGTCGCAACACCCGCCCCCTATCTGTCCCGGGAACGGGTATCGCGAGACCAGTTTTGGTGGTATCATTTTGTTTATCAATTTGGCAGAGGAAAGTTCATCAGGACCGTAGTTAGGAAATGGTTATTAGAGTAAATACCACACTTTTATAATATTAAACATATTGGGATAAAACCCAAGTTTTCATTACAAACATTTTCATAGGGAAATCCCTATTTTATTGAATAAAACATCTTCTTTTATTTAGGTAACTTTTATAACCACTTTTCCAAGCCTTCAGTGCTGTCCAGCTGACTTCTAGTTGGCTTTCACATTTTGTTACCTGAAACGCGTTTAAAAATATTTTGTCAATGGAAAATACTGGTGAGTGAATCCCAGCTTAATCAAGAAGAGTTTTATCCATTAACAGTATTGAGAGCTATCACATTGTTTATTTATACACAATTACTCATTTAGTGTTGTCAATCTTGACTGGTGGGTGATATTACTCACTGGCTAACTCTTTGTCCAATGGTAACGTGTTCCACATTTTGTATACAAAACCCCAACATACGGGCAGTAATTGAAGAACTACAAAGACTCAATCACTGCTTAATCGCATTGTAAAATATTTAAGGTTTTGTAAAAACAATTTACAAAAAGGAGATTACTCACATTGCTGTCTTAGGTTTTCTGTAAGGGTTTCCTGGTGATTATCTATAATTTACACAAATGCACACATGTTAGTAAAATAACCTATTATTTACATTAGTAATACCCTCCCCGAGACGGCATTCCAACGACTACGTCGGGCAGAATCTGGACAACCGTTACGGAACCCTGGATCAATTGGGCAGCGTATCTAATACATAACCGGGGTTATAATACTTACAACAGGGCAGAACTTCATTAATTAGGGGGATATTATACCCGAGAATTATGCCTACTATGTAAATATTGAGAGAAAGAAAAGATCGTGAGTGAGTTTCGACTGAAGGCCCGATGCCCTTCTTATATAGGGCCTGATTTTGGGTTTCACGCGGCCCGCGTAAGGTGAGACCACCGGCTACGCGGCCCGCGTAGTAGGGGTCTATGGCATAGCTTTGACTGGTCATCACAACTAGCTCCGACACGATCGTGACACGTGGCACGCTAGGGTTTCGCCCTGACTCCATGCTGTCGCGGCCCACGTAAGCAGTAGCCAAAGGCTACGCGGCCCGCGAGCGTCCATAAAAACTTGATTGTTATTAATTTTTATAAAAATAAAGGTATTCGGGCACGATTTTCACATACGGGGTATATTTTAGGATATATTGGAATAGTTTAATATATTTTAGAGTGTCAAAAATATTCAGGAGGGTTGTTATATCCTCCCCACATTGTTTTAGAGCTCGTCCTCGAGATCTACTGGAACAAGTGTGGATATTTCCTTTGCATTTCTGATTCAAGCTCCCATGTGTATTCTGGTCCTCTTTTGGAGTCCCATTTCACTTTGACCAGAACTAATCTTTTATGTTTGAGGTTCTTAACTTTCCTGTCTTCAATCAGTAAAGGCCTTTCTTCAAGCTTTAACTGTTCATTTACCTCTATATCCTTAAGAGGTATTACGAGTGATTCATCAGCTAAACATTTCTTGAGATTAGATACATGAAATACATCATGTATTCCTGCCATTTCCTCTTGCGGTTGTAGCTGATAAGCTACAGGTCCTATTCTTTTAATAATCTCAAAAGGTCCAACATATATGGGGCTTAGCTTTCCTCTTTTGATGAATCTTACCACTCCTTTCCAAGGAGAGACTTTCAATAACACCTTATCTCCTACTTGAAATTCCAATGGTTTTCGTCTGTTATCTGCATAACTCTTTTGTCTATCTCGTGCTTCTTTCAGTCGTTCATTGACTTGAATGATCTTGTCTGTTGTTTCTTGTACTATCTCAGGTCCAGATAGTTGCTTTTCTCCAATTTCTACCCAACAGACTGGCGTTCGGCACTTTCATCCGTAAAGTGCTTCGAATGGTACAACATTGATACTTGTGTGATAACTGTTATTATAAGAAAATTCTATCAATGGTAAATGATCGTCCCAATTACCTCCAAAATCAATTACACAAGCTCTAAGCATGTCCTCCAATGTCTGAATTGTCCTTTCGCATTGACCGTCCGTTTGAGGAAGAAAAGCGGTGCTTAGATTCAACTTAGTTCACATTACTTTTTGGAAACTTGTCCAAAAATGAGAGGTAAAACGACTATCTCTGTCAGAAACAATTGATAGAGGGATTCCATGAAAAGAAACTATTTCATTTACATATAATTTAGCTAACTGTTCCATACTGAAAGTTTCCTTCATTGGTAGAAAATGAGCTGACTTAGTTAGCCTGTCTACAATCACCCAGATTGTATCATTACCTTTTCTTGTTTTGGGTAATTTAGTAACAAAATCCATTGTTATTAATTCCCATTTCCAAACTGGCATTTCTAACTGTTGCAATAAACCTGAAGGTTTCTGATGTTCAGCTTTCACTTGTGAACAGGTTAAACACTTTGCAACATATGCTGCTATATACTTTTTCATTCCTATCCACCAAAAATTATTTCTTAAGTCCTGATACATCTTATCACTTCCAGGATGCATCGTATACTTAGATTTATGGGCTTCTTCTAATATACGGTGACGTAGGTTTCCTAATTTAGGTATCCACGTTCTTTTCTTATGGAATCTCCAAATTTCATCTGTTCCTTGTTCTAATTCCTTAATCATTCCTTTTAACTTTTCAGTATCATCATTGATTACTGATTCTTGTGCTTTTCTAATCTGATCATTTAAATCTATTTGCATATTTAACTTAAGAGAATGTACTCTTTTTGGCTTTTCATGATACTTTCGACTTAAAGCATCAGCTACTATATTTGCTTTTCCTGCATGATACTGGATATTACAATCATAATCACTAAGTATCTCCATCCAGCGTCTTTGTCTCATATTTAATTCCTTTTGCCCAAAAACATACCTTAAACTCTTATGGTCGGTGAATATGGTAAACTTACTACCGTAAAGGTAATGTCTCCAAATTTTAAGGGCAAAAATTATGGCTCCTAACTCTAGATCATGGGTTGAATAATTCTCTTCATGATTCTTAGGCTGTCTAGAGGCGTAAGCTATAACCTTTTGATGTTGCATTAATACACATCCATAACCTAATTTAGAAGCATCACAATAGATTACAAAATCTTCAGTTCCTTCTGGTAACGCTAGTATGGGTTCATGGGTTAATCTTTGCTTAAGAATTCTAAAGGCTTCTTCTTGTTTTGGTCCCCATCCAAACTTAACGGATTTACAGGTTAACTTAGTTAAGGGAATGGCTATTCTAGAAAAATCTTGAATAAATCTTCTATAATAACCGGCCAATCCTAAAAAACCTCTAACCTCGGTTGGTGACTCAGGGGTTTTTCACTTGGTAATCATCTCGATCTTGGTGGGATCTACATGAATTCCTTCATGATTGACTAAATATCCAAGAAATTGTACCTGTTCTAACCAAAATTCACACTTCGAAAACTTAGCATAAAGTTTTTCTTTTCTCAATAAACTTAGAAGTCCGTGCTGATGGGCTGCATGTTCCTCTTTGCTTTTAAAATAAATAAGAATATCATCTATAAAGACAATTATGAATTTATCTTAATATGGATTACATATTCGGTTCATTATGTCCATGAATGCAGCTGGGCATTGGTTAAACCAAATGGCATGACAGTAAATTCATAATGGCCATACCTTGTTCTGAAAGCCGTCTTAGGAATGTCCTCTTCCTGTACCTTTAATTGATGATATCATGACCTTAAATCGATTTTTGAGGAAAATCGTGCTCGTTGCAAGTGATCAAACAGATCATCAATTCTTGGTAATGGATACCGATTCTTAATCGTGACTTTGTTTAATTCACGGTAGTCAATGCACATACGCATTGATCCGTCCTTCTTTTTAATGAATTAAATCGGTGCTCCCCATGGTGATGAGCTTGGCTGTATGAATCTCTTTTCCAATAATTCATCTAACTGTTTCTTTAATTCCTGCATTTCAGCGGGTGCCAAACGGTAAGGTGCTTTGGCAATTGGTGCAGTTCCTGGTATCAAATGGATTCTGAATTCAACTTCTCTATCTGGAGGTTGTCCTAGTAGCTCTTCTGGAAATACATCTAAAAACTGGGATACTACCAGAATATCCTTTAATTCTTTTCCTTTAGTGTTAGTGATTGTGGAAATCAAATACACTAATGATACTTTCCTTATATAACTTGTTGTTTTCATCACAGAGATGAATTTTGTGGATTTAGAGAACTTATTTCCTTTAATTGTGATCTTTTCACCCCTTGGTGAATTTACTTGAATTGACTTTTGATCACATAAAATACTTGCTTTATTGGCTATTAACCAATCCATTCCAAATACAACATCAAATCCTGCCAGATTCATGGGGTAAAGGTTTGCAATAAATTTTTGATTTAAAACTTCTATTCTTGCTCCTGCAAGATTTCAGAAATCTTAATGGTTTCCCCATTTGCTGTCTCTACTAGACATTCTTGTGGAAGTTTAGTTAATGATTGATTAAGAAGTTTGCAAAATGAAGTATTAATAAAACTTTGGTTCACACCAGAGTCGAATAATACTTTAGCAAAAACATCATTAACTAAAAACATATCGGTGTTCACATACGGGATCATCTTTGCTTCTTCTGCTATCAGAAGAAATGCTCTAGCATTTTTAGTATTCTTGGTGTTTGTAGCTGGAGCTAGCTTTGGACAGTTAGGCTTGATATGACCTTGTTCTCCGCAGTTGTAGCATATCCTATTGTTAGGCTTTTTCCTGCAATCCTCCTCCTTGTGTCCAGATATTTTGCAAAAGTTACAGAATATGGAGCATCTTCCTGAATGCTTCCTTTTGTAATACTTACAGTAGGGTGCAGAGGTAGAACCTACATTTCTTCCGCGGTTAGAATTTCCAGAACGGAATTCTTGAGTAAGTTTCTGGGTTAGGTTCCTCATTTGATCATCTTCTCGTGTACGGACTAATTCATCTGTCAAGGTGTTGGTTAGTTCTACAGCTTCTTCTATGGTTTGAGGTCTAGCTTTTTTGACTACATGCCTTATTTCCCAAATTAATCCCCTGATATAATGGGAGATTAATACTAGTTCAGGTGAAGAAAGGGTTGGTACTATTCAGGCATATCAAAGAATAATGTAGTATAACCCTTACTATGTACTCTAGTCATCCTAAGGTTTAGGAATTTGTTTGCTATCTGTTCTTTTTCATTGGTAGGACAGAATTTCCTTTCTAACATGTTTTTAAACTCCTCGCATTCCATATGATAAGTTCTATCACTTCCCCTCAACTGGAGGATAGTGTTCCACCATTCTAGTGCTGAATTCTTAAACAAATTGGAAGCAAACATTATCTTATCCTCTTCCGCACATTTACTTATTCTTAAGACTGCCTCAGTCTTTTCTATCCTGCGTAGAGATGCAACGGCCCCTTCATTGCCCGAGAATTCCATTTCCAGAATTCTTTATAAGAACAACTATAAGACACGGTTTTTCTTCTTTTTAGGAATGGGCACTTGAAGTACGGGTCCATTGTTCACGCTATTTTCAGGTTCAGAGGGTCGCTTACTATCATGTTTACTTTTATTTTCCGTTTCCTTAACCGTTTTGATAATATATGGCATCGCATCTATTATCCCTTGTGTCACTATATGCTGCATGGCACTGTTATCCACTTGGTTCCCATTGTTGTTGTTGTTCGGGTTCTCATTATCCAAGTGAATATTACTCTGGTTATCATTATTCTAGTTTTCCTGGTTTACTTCGTCGTTCATCTGAATTTTAAACATTTACCAATTATTAATATCACAAAATAATTAATAATTTGGGCAACAACCACACAACACACATATTGGTCAAAAGCGTCGAGCATTGCGACTTTTACTCTTTCTTATATAGTATGCGTCTAATACACACTAATGCTGAAGTTAATAATTACAATACTACTATGCATCGCTAACCACAAAGTGGTCTATACTACAACATTTATTATTATTATTACACACACACACATATACATATATATATATATATATATATATATATTTATTTCATACAAACATATTATATATATTATTATTATATTATTATTACTATTACCAACTCCACCATCACCTTCACTGATCTGGATTCATCCAGCAATCCATATTGCGCTCGTCGTACTTCCAGACGAGTCGCTCTCCTACTTGTCTCATCCTCTCATTACTCTCTAAAATCTCTTTTCTGAAAATTTGGAGCTCTTGCACATTATCTGCACTCATTGGGGATGCAGGTGTTGGTACTGGGTCTGGGTACTGGGGCATGGGCTCCTCCTGAGGGTACGGATTCTCTAAGATCTCCCTAATGTATTCATCGTTATCGTAGTAGGGATCTAGAGGGTCCAGACCTGGATAGGCTGCTTGGTTCGGCAAGTGTTCGTCGTTTAGGTGGTAGCGTGACACATAATCCCTATGATCATCGAACCATGGATCATAATCCGGGTCTAAGGGATTAGGGGCTGGTATCCTAGGTATTTCCTCAAGGTTGAAATCATGCATTTGGACTTGGTTTTCGGGGTTGTTTTCTATTTCCATCAGCTGAGTAGGGAACAAAGGTAAGGGTTGTGGGGCTACTAGTTGTTCCAAGTTTGGGTTGGCAGCTGTTGTTGCTAGTATATGGAAATTAGCTAGGCTTCTATTAAGCATATCCTGTGTATAGGCATCTGACTCTTGATTAGCGGCTGCTAGGACTCTCTGCTGTTGCAACTTTTGCATTCTTTTCCTACGCTCGAATGCTCCCTTACTGAACCATCCTCTCTTTTTATGAGGGAATGGCTCTTCAGACTGAGCCTTAAAGACAAACATCCCTTCTTCCTGGTCAGCTGAATACCCAGAGAGGGCAGGTTGTGAGGAAGTACCTTCACTCCTAGGTGAATCGGACAATTGACGATAAACGTCTGAGGGTCCTTGATCACTCATACTGTAAACTAACAAATAGTCAAATAACACACAACGGTAAAATACAATTATGCACGTAATTCCATAATTAATTTCCTAACAATTTAAATAATATTTCGATGTCAGTAGAACATTTCTGTGGCTGAATCAGTGGGTTAGCTCTGGTACCACCTTCTGTCGCAACCCCCGCCTCCTATCTGTCCCGGGAACGGGCGGCTGCGATACCAGTTTTGGTGGTATCATTTTGTTTATCATTTTGGCAGCGGAAAGTTCATCAGGACCGTAGTTAGGAAATGGTTATCAGAGTAAATACCCCACTTTTATAATATTAAACATATTGGGATAAAACCCAAGTTTTCATTACAAACATTTTTATAGGGAAATCCCTATTTTATTGAATAAAATATCTTCTTTTATTTAGGTAACTTTTATAGCCACTTTTCCAAGCCTTCAGTGCTGTCCAGCTGGCTTCTAGTTGGCTTTCACATTTTGTTACCTGAAACGCGTTTAAAAACATTTTGTCAGTGGGAAATACTGGTGAGTGAATCCCAGTTTAATCAAGAAGAGTTTTATCCATTAACAGTATTGAGAGCTATCACAATGTTTATTTCTACACAATTACTCATCCAGCATTGTCAATCCTGACTGGTGGATCATATTACACACTGGCTAACTCTTTGTCCAATGGTAACGTGTTCCACATTTTGTACACAAAACCCCAACATACCGGCAGTAGTTAAAGAACTAAAAAGACTCAATCACTGCTTAATCGCATTGTAAAATATTTAAGGTTTTGTAAAAACAATTTACAAAAAAGAGATTACTCATATTGCTGTCTTAGGTTTTTTGTAAGGGTTTCCTGGTGATTATCTATAATTTACACAAATGCACATATGTTAGTAAAATAACCCATTATTTACATTAGTAATACCCTCCCCGAGACGACATTCCAACGACTACGTCGGGCAGAATCTCGAAAGCCGTTACGGAACCCTGGATCAATCGGGCAGCGTATCTAATACGTAACCGGGGTTATAATACTTACAACATGGCAGAACTTCGTTAATTAGGGGGATATTATACCCGAGAATTATGCCTACTATGTAAATATTGAGAGAAAGAAAACATCGTGAGCGAGTTTCGACTGAAGGCCCGATGCCCTTCTTATATTGGGCCTGGTTTTGGGTTTCACGCGGCCCGCGTAAGGTGAGACCACGGGCTACGCGGCCCGCGTAGTAGGGGTCTACGGCATAGCTTTGACTTGTCATCACAACTAGCTCCGACACGATTGTGACACGTGGCACGCTAGGGTTTCGCCCTGACTCCTTGCTGTCGCTGCCCGCGTAAGCAGTAGCCAAAGGCTACGCGGCCCGCGAGCGCCCGTAAAAACTTGATTTTTATTAATTTTTATAAATATAAAGGTATTCGGGCTCGGTTTTAACATACGAGGTATATTTAGGACATATTGGAATATTTTAATATATTTTAGAGTGTCAAAAATATTCAGAAGGGTTGTTATAGTTTTCTCAGATCTACCATGCTACCGTTAATGTTTGACGTTTTTGGTTATTTTGTTGTAGATGAAGATGGAGCCGTGGAGATGACAAGAAAAAATTTGCAGATCTGAGTTTTTATGCTACATTCAAGAATTTTACAAGCCCAGATCAGATGTTTGTTTTCTGATTGTGAGTTTTCATTACTTTCTTTGGATTGACATTTAATGTATTTACCATGTGGGTCGATATCCGATGTGAGGATTGAGGGGGGTCTGATATAATTAATACGAGGAAAATAAATATATGAACTTGGTTGCTTAAGGGCAATAATAGAGTATGATATTAGTCAATGGCAGTCAATGGCTAAAGTTGTATTTATTGAACTTGGTTCACAAGATGCAAGCTTTGTTAGTCATATTAACATTGGCCCAACAAGTTTTAAAAAAAATGCAATATTTGTGCTCAAAGGTAGTTTATGTTGACCTGATCTTTGTTCGAGTCTAACTAGGTTTTAATGTGTATGTATTTTGCATCAATGATACACCTGAATGCTTGTGATGATAAATCTTTCTTTATACGCTTGAAGAAAAGCTTTCGAATATGGAGATTTAATGGTGTCTCACATGAGTCCTACTTTCTTTGTTTTTGTGGCTTTTTTTTCATTTTTGTTGTGTTTTATGTATTCTATTTAGAAATTATGTTCTACGAATATCTTTTGTGATATTGTCTTGTGCTATGAATAACTTTCAAAATTCAATGATCTTGTTTTTGTGCAGGATGATACGTGGAAACTGGAAGGCTTCTTCAGTTAATTGGAGGACTTCTACTGCAAATACATATTCGACTGGTAATATGACAAGAACCTGTATTGTTTATATTCTTTTTTATATGTATAGTTTGACTGGAGTTAAATAAAACTCATATGGGTTTTGTGATATGTAGTTGCCTAACCGAAGATAATGTGGTTGTTGAATCTGAAGACAAAGCGAAAAAGAAGAAGAGAAAGCATGGGTTGACTTCTGGTGATGAAGTTAAAGAAACAAAATCAGAAGCACTACAGAAGCCTATTGATGATAGCTAACAAATAACTTTAAGTCGCAAACTATGTGGTGTGTCAGATTGGTCCAGCTGTTATTTTTCTGTTGTAGCCTAGGCCCCAACCTTCTTAGCTTCTTGCAAAGGAGGAATACATGTCCATTTACCTTTTAATGTTTGTAGAAAGAAAACTAATCCAGTCAAAGCTGAGTTCAGTCGTATCCAGTAATTTATTGGTTATTTGCTTGTTGTATTACAGGTACAAGTGGTCTAATTTATGATGTGATGAGTGGTTGCTGCTGGTGTTATAATATTTGAAACCACTGCATAGGAACACACGATATGCAGCAGCCAAGATCAGGTAAATTCCACCTGAGGCTGTAATGGAATTAGGGTTCGGTACCGGTATTTACTGGTGTAATATTTGACCCGTTGACCTGTTCTGACCGTTTGATCTGTTTGCAGCTGCTTTGAAGCATCTAAGAACTCCGACAAATCCTTTCTTTGGATTACCCGTCTAAAGATTCTGATCATATGAGCAAAAGAACGAGAATCATGGGGATAACCGAAGAGGTTAATTCATTTCATTTTATCGCTGCAAGTTGTAACACCATTCTTCTTATTAGAGTTTAATTTCGATGAATTATTTGCCGAAAAATAGGCAAATCTGCCAGTCAACGTGTTAAAATGTTGGTTCAGGTCCCTCACTCAACACATAGAACTCACACTTATGTATGTGAAATATGCAGAAGAAAAGAAAGCTACTGTATAATATGAAATGGTTGCTTCTTTATTGAATAAACAAAAGGCTTTATATAGCCATACAATATTTGAACGTGTGAATTAAAAAAAATATTAAAATCCTAAACTATATCCTAAAGAACCGGTAACAGGGATGACCCACTCTTCAACTCAACATGCAGCTTTGTAACGTGCACTTCCAAGGAATTCGGTCAAACCCTTTACCAAATCTACATACACGTGCAGCAAAATTACTAACATTTTCCCATGTACAAAACAGCCATAATTGACCATTTTACCCTTCGAACAGATCTACTCTTCACCCGCAACCTGCTGCTCCGAATTAACCCGCAACCCGTGAACCGCGTGACCCGTAAACAAACCCGAATAATCCAACATAAAATGCATTTATTTGTGCACAACTTCTAGACAATAATTATACAATTATTGTTTCAAATGGATTACAATGATAAATTGTGATTTGCTAATTTTAAAGATGACTCATTAAAGTATGTTTCTCCTCAGCTTTGTCCATATGGAACTAATTAGGTGTGTTGTTACTGGTATATTCACGGAAGGTCCATTTGGGTTGGGGCTTAGGTCCGAGTCAGTTTTGGTGAGTACACTTACCGCAAACGGGACGGGGGCGGGGGAGGGAATAGTGTGAGTTTGGGATTCACATCTGGGTTGTTCTCACAGGTGGTATGAGTTGACTTTTTCTAGGGGATGGCGTCCTTGCTCTCACAGGTGGAGGTGTATATATTTACCCATTAACTTATTATATTCTGACCCATTTAACATGTTCTAGCAACCTGTTATACTTTGTCATTCCTTGTCCGCCAAACGCACCATAGGGCTATTAGAGTGATTGCATGAAACACCTTCTTTTGCTTCTTGTTACGAGTCGAAAGAAAGGGTGAGTCAATCCAGCCCCTCACCACTGAAATATTGGTCACTGAAAATGTGCAGCGTAAGAGTGTTTGTCTCCACCCTTCTGTTGTTATACCACACCGGTTAAAATGATGGTCAGTGTCTTCTAAAATAGCTCCACACAATGAGCCAGAGACATTCGTTATCCGGTTATGCAACAATGAAGCACCAGTTATATCTTCACTTTCACTCCTCCCTTTATGTGGATATCTCCATATTCCCCACTTTGTATATTTTTATTAGATAAAATACAATATAAAATATATTTCCTTTTATATTACTAAAGATACGATTCAATTTTAATGTGTTCAAAATGAACCTAGGATTTATTTTATAGTATCATATAATATTAATGTATATTTTTGTTAAAACAAATAAGCTAGAAGTTGTAAATTTAAAAATAGTAAAAAAAAAAAAAAAAAAAACTTAAACAATACCTCCTTTATATAGGAAGGTAATCTCTATGAGCTGCTCGGACAAATGACAACTATCCAATATCTATAAGAAAATTGACTCATGAATAACATCACATTGAATTATTGTACACATGCACCTATAAGTCAAGCTCAAAACTATTATAAATAACACTCATTGAATTCTATTACGACACATATACCATAAAATTAATATTATTAATTATAATATCAAAGTTAAACACTTAAACATAACTCAATATGTTCAAAAGTATGTGTTGCTTTTGAACATATTGAGTTATGTTTAAGTGTTTAACTTTGATATTATAATTAATAATATTAATTTTATGGTATATGTGTCGTAATAGAATTCAATGAGTGTTATTTATAATAGTTTTGAGCTTGACTTATAGGTGCATGTGTACAATAATTCAATGTGATGTTATTCATGAGTCAATTTTCTTATAGATATTGGATAGTTATGTTTTTTACAGCATTATAATTATGTTAGGGTGAAGGGAGTGGTTAGACACTTTGAATAGGTAAACTCTCAAATCACCCAATCAAACAGTGTCACGTCATTTTACCTATTTTGTTTGCCTATTGCTCAAAAACATTGACGGTGGTTAGACACTTTGGAATAGGTAATTATTTAAAAAAAGGAAAATGTGTGATTGGTTGAGAAGGCATGGACCCCACCACACACCCCTCTCTTTCCCCTTCCCTCCCTCTCCCCGATTCAGTGAAGGTTCACCGCCACCCTTATGCTTGATCGGTAAACTGTGTGTTGGCGGTGGTTTATCGCTTCGGTAAACCAAGTTTACCGCATGAAACCGCTCCCACACCATACCCCCTTATATTTAGTTGGAGGTTTTAGTAGTGTGGATTGGGCTATGTGACAGTAGATGAAAAGATAGAAGAAACCTATCATCCGGTTGCTGGAGCAGTCAAACAAGAAGCTCCCGATATTGATTGCGATGAAGAATGATGGTCAAACAATGTAGATGAGATAATTGTGATGGGTGAGGCATATGACTAAAATTTATCTCATCACAATGTAACTGGTTAACATGTGGATGTTTATTTTTAAATGGTTTATGTATGTTTTCTTATTCGTGTGTTGGTTTATTACATTGTATCAATGTTTATGTCTTATATTTTCTTATTCATGTTTATGACTTTTTGCCTAATTGAGTTATGTAATGCTTATGGCATAAATAGACCACACTGATGTTAAAAATAAAAAAACTTACAAAAGTATTAAACAATATATTACGAGCGGATTGATAATCTAACAACATATAATATAGTAGTTCTAAGTACCTTTTTAGTTCTAGGTGTCGTTGCATTAACATTTGTATTTAAATTTTTGTCAGAAATCGGCGTGTCTGGCGCAAAGCAAGGTGAACCCCCTAGAGTATTGATAACTAACAGAAAACGAGTTCTGAGTTGTAAATTATCAGCGCCGCCCCGTACATAGCCCAAACTCACCAACCTAAGTGATATGTTTCCTGCTGCATCGCGCGGGTAAACGACTAGTGTGTGTGTGTGTGTGTGTATATATACATACATACTTTAGGTCGTGCGAATGTAAATTTTCCAATTGTCACATTCTCCCCTCGTTAAAGGAATTTCGTCCCGAAATTCAAGCCGAGTCATCCTGAATAAGAGTCTTCTTAAATAGGTGGGGATACTTTGTCTTCATTTGATCTTTACATTCCCAAGTAAACTCAGGTCCGCGCTTGGAGTTCCAACGAACTTTAACCAATTTAATACGATTTCCCCTCAACTTTTGGACCTTCCAATCCAAAACCTCGACCAATTCTTCGATAAAGTGGAGTTTGTCGTTGATGTAGATTTCATCCGAATGAATGATAAGTGTCTCTTCGGCTAGACACCTCTTCAAGTTTAACACATGAAATGTGTCATGAACGCTACTAAGCTCATCAGGCAACTTTATTTTGTACGCGACCGTACCAACCTTGGCCAAAACCTGGAACGAATTGATATACCTTGGATTTAACTTACCACGCTTACCAAATCTTACACCACCCTTCCAAGGTGAGACTTTTAACAAAACATTGTCTCCGACCTTGAAAGCTAAAGGTATATGCCGAACGTCCGCTTAACTTTTCTGACGATCACGAGCCGTCTTGATACGGTCTCTAATCTGAAAAACCTTGTTCGTGGTGTCTTGAACTAATTCCAGACAATTAATTGTTTTTCGCCGTCCTCTGCCCAACACAACGGGACTGACACTTCCTTCCATACAAAGCCTCAAACCGAGTGGCTTTGATGCTCGTATGATAACTATTGTTATATGAGAAATCTACCAACGGTAAATGAGTATCCCAATCTATCAACATGTCCTCTAGTGTTTGGATGGTCCTTTCACTTTGATCATCCATTTGAGGATGATAGGCCGTACTTAGATCTACCCTATATTCCGAAGGCCTTTTTAAATGAACGTCAAACCCTTGAAACAAAACGACCATCTCTATCAAAGATAATAGAAACCGACACTCCATGACGTGCCACCACTTCTTTAACATACAAGATCGCTAACGTATCCATGATCACCCAAATCATGCCATTACATCTAGACGTCCTAGGTAACTTGGTAATAAAATCCATAGAAATTCGCTCCCATTTCCATACCGGGATTCCAGGTTGTTGTAACAAGCTTGACGACTTCTGATATTCGGCCTTAACATTAGAAAAAGTCAAACACTTCCCTACGTAGGTCGCAATATCACCTTTAAGATTGGGACACAAAAAAAAATTCCTTCAAATCATGATACATTTTATCGGCGCCTAGATGAATCGAATACTTAGATGTATGAGCTTCATCTAAAACTAGATCACATAGCCCGCTAAACAATGGAACCCAAGCACAACCCATGAAATACAACGTCTCATCTTGCTTTGGTTCCAATTGTTGTTCCATACCACGTAAAGATTCTTCCTTAATAAACTCCGATTTGAGGGCTTCACGTTGTGCGTCACAAATTCTAGCAGTAAGACTCGTTTGTATCATTAACCCTAATGCGCGAACACGTAATTTCTTAACACGTTCTTTCCGACTCAAGGCATCTGCAACCACATTCGACTTGCCCGGATGATGCTTTATCTCACAATTGTATTCATTCAACAGTTCAACCCAAAGCCGTTGACGCATATTTAATTCTTTCTTATCCAATATATGTTGAATACATTTATGATCCGTGAAAATGGTACATCGTGTACCATTGAGATAATGTCGCCAAATCTTTAAGGGAACACGACCGCACCCAATTTTAGATCATGGGTGGTGTAGTTCTCTTCGTAAACTTTTAGCTGACCGGATGCATACATGCTGACTTTTTCTCATTGCATCAACACGCAACCTAGACCTTGATGCGACGCGTCACAATATACCACAAAATCATCCGTACCATCAGAAAGTGACAAAATTGGAGCACCGCAAAGTTTCTCCTTAAGTAACTAAAATGCTAATTCTTGTTATCTCCTCAGTCAAACTTCCTATCTTTTTGGGACAAAGCATTTAGATGCTTGTGTTATCTTTGAAAAACTCTCAATGAATCGTCGATACTACCCTACCAATCTTAGAAATTGACGTACCTCAGTTGGAGTCTTCGGTGCTTCCCAATTCTTTATAGCCTCGATCTTGGACGGATCGACATGAATCCCTTTCTCGTGTACCACGTGACCGCGAAACTAAACCTCGCAAATCTAAAAGTCGCACTTAGAAAACTTTGCATACAACTTTTCGCTTTTCAGCAACTTAAGAATAAGTCTTCAAGGTTGCTCGTGCTCTTCCTTATATCATGAATATGTTAATATATCGTCAATAATTACAATCACAAATTTATCCAAGTATGTCTTTCACATGATTCATTAAATCTACATATAACGCCATTGCATTCGTCAAACCAAACAACATAACAAGAAACGCGTAATGACCACAAAAAGTCCGAAACGTCGTCTTGGGAATGCTTTCCTCTTGAGTCTGTAACTAATGATAACCCGAATGTAAATCAATATTCGAATAAAACTAGAACCTTGAAGTTGATTAAATAATCCATTGATGTTTGGTAAAGGATATCTACTATGGATAGTAAAATTGTTCAACTCCCGATAATTGATACACATATGAACAGTTCCATATTTATTTTTCACGAACAAGACCAGAGGTCTCAATGGTGAGAACTCGGTCGAATGAAACACTCGTCTAACAATTTCGTGAAGTTGATTAAACAATTCCTGCAATTCCGAAGAAGCTAAACGGTAAGGCAATTTATCCACAAGAGCAGCTGCAGGGACCAAGTCGATGCAAAACTCGACTCGTCTTTATGGGGGAAATCCTGACAAGTCTTCAGGAAGACTTCGGGGAATTCCCTCACGATAGGAATATCTTCAAGTTTAGGCTCTTTGGTCTTCTTATGTACCACGTGCACCAAGAATGTGAAGTAGTCATTCCGTAGACACTTTTGTGCTGTCATACAAGTAATAACTCGCAATAGAGTTCCACTTTTCTCTCCATGAACTAAGAGTATTTATTCATTAGGAAAGAGAATACGAGTTATTTTCTTTTTAAAAATAACCTCGGCAAGTGGTTTGACAAACAATCCATGCCAACTATGCATCAAAACTACCTAACCAAACTGGTAGAATATCAATACTAAATTCCTGGTCACATAAATAACATGTGCAACCCTTAATAACTACAAATGACTAAGCCAATTTTCTATTAGCTAACTCAATAGGATAAGTTATGTCCACCTTAATAGACTCTAAACTTGTCACGTGCTTAAAATCCATAGGCACGAATCTAAGATCCGGACCGGTATCAAAATGAATTTGATACATAATGATTATTGAGCAGAAACGTACTCATGACATATTCGGATCTTGTCGAGCATCCAAAGCTCCAATCACGAACGCTTATCCTCTAGCTGGATTCATCTTAAGGCGTTTACCTTTAAAGTGGCCATACATGCCACATTTAAAACAACCTTGTTCTTTCCTGGGTACTACCCTTTTTGAACTTTGGTCATTTCCTTGTTTAGATACTTTGGAATCATCAACCGAATCCTTTTTATAACCACCCTTCTTAGATAATGTTCCCATATATACACTTGGTGGGAGGAGATAATAATGCTATGAATTTGAGGTGCCAAACCCCAAATGTATTGTTAAATCCCTTTTAAACTTGTCTTAACTAAGTAATGAACGATTCTTGATAGATCATGAAATCATTGTATATACCCTGCAACATTGGCATTAATCATGATTAAATTGCATAACTATGTTTCCAACCTTTAATTTTCAGCTTGCGAGCACTACTCCTCTCGCATAAGATCATCAAGTTCTTCTTATGACAACCCGTACGCACCATCACTCCCTAACATTTACACATGAAGATTGCACCAAGTTAATGCCTTGTCAACCAAATACATGTCATAAACACAACCGTTTGCTTGGGGTGCACTTGCTGACATGAACAACCGACCTCGTCATTTCTATCCATCGAGCAGGCCTGCGCACCTTCCACCCTAGAGAAGTCTTAGACACATATTTAAAATAATATAGTCAACAATGCATATAAGGATTAAGAATTTAACCGATCGTAAAAACCCCAAAATTGCATCGTTTGTTATAATTGCAACAACCCCGAGTGCAAGATGTCACAAACAACAAAAACAATCTACAATGAGAGCAATCACTATATCCAACCTGTCACACCCCAACCACGTAAAACAACAAATCATGGCGAAAACGTCGGGGAGTGTCGTAACAGAATCATTGTTTCACAACCATGGATTAAACAGTTTCGTTTTATTAAATTATTGAACTCAGTGTTTATTATAAATCAGGTAAATACAAATATTGTCTTTCAAGTTTTAAAGTCACTAACGCACGAGTCCATCCTATGTATAGCATGCATCAACAATCATCACATAGCAACACCTGAAACATATGTGAAAATAGGTACGTCAGCATAAAAATGCCTGTGAGTAACATAGGTTTTATGAATTAGGTTCATGGCTTTAATTAACATAAGAAAAAGGTTTTATGTTTACAAAAAATATTGCCATGAATCCTTGTAAATAATTTTGTTTCTAAACACTTTGTTTTGATAAAAAGGTTTGTAGTATATACAAAAATATACTTTGGTTTTGAGAAAGTCGGATAAGTAATATATATTATATTATATTTTAGTTTCAAAATAGTTAAACATATAGTATATCAAATATACTTTAGTTGTTAAAATAATAGTTTTTGGTAGTATATCATAAGTATACTTTGGTTTTGTAAATAACATATCAAACTATGCTTTTGGTTTTGAAAATAACATATCAACTATGTTTTGGTTTGAAAATAGCATATCAACTATGCTTTAATAAATGACAAAATATATGTTGGTTTTGTACATAGTATATTAAATTATACTTTGGTAAATAATATCAAATTTTGGGAGTTGGGAGCACATCAAACTATACTTTGGTAGTATATCGAAATATACAAAAGGAAATGTGATTTAGTATTCATTCAAACCTTAGTGCATCAAACTACACCTTAGAGACTATAGAAATACCACAAAGGCAATTTCTATTTGGTTAAAATTTGGTTTCTGACATTCCATACAACAGGAATGGGGTGTCTAGTACTATAGCGCTATATCGTACTACCAATCGGCTTGATGAATGTATAAAATAGGTACAAACCAACAATTTGTTTTATAATCTTTGAAAAATTGGTGTTTAAACCATAGATAATCATTCAGTTTGTCAAAAGATAAGTACTAGCATGTATAATCATATATTGATAGCATGAAAATAATGAATATGCACACATGTTTCACCCCAAAACATTTGAAAACAGTAAAAGAGGGGACTATGTACTCACATAGTTACCACAAAACATGTAAAAAGAGGGGATCTATGTACTCACTTGAGATTGCAAGTATCCTTGATTAAGTGTCCTAACGAAGCTCGGGAAATCAAAGAAAAAAGTGGCACCTAGTATGGAATTACTTTGTTAAATAATCGGATCCTAAATCGGGAGATGGGATAGAATGAAGTTCTATAAATCAAATGAGTATTGGAACTCATATGGCATGATTTTATAGACCTAACATTCTGATTTGGAAGTCTATCTAAGTGCTTTTGACTTGTTTCGACCCATTATGGTAGTATAGGCTACTATAACGCGTCGTTTGCGTAAAACTGTGGTCGGATGGTTAACTATGTGCTATGCCACGTCTTTCATGCCCAATTATGCCTAAACATGTTACTAAATCAGATTATATGTCAAAAAGTTGATCACATATGCAAAATATGGATTTATGCTTCAAAAGGGCATTTTGGTCATTTTCTGTGGGCATATAAACTACTTAACAAATAACTAACCAATCCTAAGTGATCATAAGGTATAACCTCAGAGGTTATTCCCTATGCAACTATGATCACTAAACATTCATGGTCGAATCCTAATGATCGACCAAACGGGTCGCGTTAGAAAGTCTAAGCGGTTGGTTAGACCGCTTAACTTACGACCCTAAACAAGCACTAAAACTAGTAGTGACGAGTTAAACATGTCAAAACATGTTTAACTAACTTAGAAAACTGATTTGGTATCAAAACAAAGTGTTTTGATACCTAAAAGTAGTTCCGTTGCAAAATGCGTGCTAAAACGCATTTTGACCGAAACTTTGACTCGTCACTTCACCTAGTTAACGTGGTAATCAGTAGGTATAATCGCTAAGGATTATAACCATCGTGATTAAAATCACGTTGCAAAGTTTAAACGAACTTTATGTTGACCAAAGATTGGTCAAAGCAGAAAGTCAAATACTATTTGACTTTCACGCTTGAAAAGCGATAAAAGCACGAAAGAAGCTTACAAAGGGTCCAAGCTAGGAAGAACTTGATCTAAAATACTCAGGTATGAAGAAAAGGCTTCAACTTAGAGCATTAATCAGATCAAGGGTGTGGAAACAAATGAGATGGCCATGCTATTTATACTTGTGGTGATCTTGTAGGATCATTACAAGTGTTTGTTTGGTCATCAAGGAATGAATCACAGCCATACAAGTGTTAAGAGCCAGCTAATGTTCCTTGGAGAGGTGTTAACTTGTTCCCAAAACAATAAAAATTGCATACAAGGGCCTTGTTTGCAAAACAGTTTGTTGAAAACAAGTTTCTGTTACTGGGCCTTCTTTCGCGCCCCACGTAGGAATGAGGATGGCTTACGCGGCCCGCGACCTCTGGTCGTTTCAGCAACAGTTTCAAATGTTACAGCTTTGGTCCCAGCACATGATTAAGCTCATTTTTGCCACTTTTAACCCTCGTTAAGCCATTTTCAAGGCTCTACAAGGTAGTCAAAGTATAGGGGACACAAAATATGCTCGAAAATATCTTGGATGTCGGTTCGTTTGGTCATACGGTCGCGTTATTCGGTTAATTAAGCGACGAATGGTATTTTTGCATTCCGATCACTAAAATAAAAATATTTTAGTGTCTACAAAAAATTTGGATGTCCAGATGTGGTCAGAACATAAGATATGCGCGAAAATGCAAACTTATGCACTTTTTGACGCTTTTAGTCCCTATTGATCAAATAAGTTCATTTTAGCATACCGAACCCATCAAAGCCTATTTCTAAGCTGTGTAAAGGATATTTAAGGTATGTTTAACTTATGATCAAGTTCCAGAATGTTCGTTACTATACAAATCAGTATAGTTTCGCAGTTTGACACAAATAGTCCATGCGATCGAACAAACTTGATTTCGACACACCAAAGCATCTAAAACTTATTTCTAAGTTATGTGAAGGTTATTTAAGGTATGTTAAGCCTATTTCACTATTCCGGAGTGTTTGTCGCGTTAAACTGGTTACGTTTATGCATCAGTTTGCGTATAACTTTCAAGAAAGTCATTTAAAGCTCGAAATCGAACAAGAATTGATATGAGTAAATGATACACATATTTACAAAAATCCCATGTATGAAACAAAATATTTCCTTGGTTTTGTATTTTTATGATGGTCGTAGGGACACAGGTGTCACAGTCTCCCCTACTTTAGGAAATTTCATCCCGAAATTTGATTTTAGAGGAAACCTGTGAAGAAAACTGCGATTATTTCGCTTTCGAATGAATCCTTCGTTTCCCAAGTAAAACTCTAGGTCATGTTTGGATTCTTAGCAAATTTTTTAATTGTCAAGGTGATCTCTTTGTTGTAACAAAATAATGGAGCTTTGAACAACGGATAGGAGAATGCTTCCTTTGAAGACTTTTATAGGAAACTTGTGTGTGCTCGAAATCAGAGTCGGAGAGTGTAAGATAAAATAACATTGGTCAAGGTCCAGGACTTCTACTAACTTAAATAACGCTACGTTCGCAATGTAATAAGGAACACTTATATATAGGAAGTACCACCGGCGTATCCACCATGCCCTTTCTACTTTGTTCCCGTTTCGTTATTCTCATCACTATAGGTCTTAACACATGACAAAACTTGATGTGGTTTCCGTGCACTGAATTCCATAATTATGTATGCATCTATAACTACGTAATTTCTTGCACAGTCCGCACAGTTCATTTCATAATCCGTAGGAAAAAAAATCAACCGAATGAACATGAAGTGACTTGACTAGACCACCAAAGGATCTTTTTAACTAGATCAACGAACGATCTTTTTAACTAGATCAACACATGATCTCCTTAACTAGACCGTCATAATATCTCCTTAAATAGACCACTTAAGGGATCTTTTCAGCTATATCATCACATGATATTCCTAACCAGATTTTTGAATCAATATTTTTTACTAGACCACTCAAGGGGTCTTATTATAGAATAGTACTTCATAATCCAAGAGTCTTAACTATTACGTAAAAGCCCATTAAGGATTTAAGGTAGTACTTTTGGATATCCTACTATGAATCCCTCATATGGAGATATGGAAGATTCTACGAGGATTTGGATAATGAATATTCGGATCACACAAAAATGAAAAACATAAAAGAAAACACATAAGCACATAATCACATAATTGTTTAACTTGATCTTCATTTTGTTAATTTGTTGTTGATTTGTGCACATGCATTTAAAGCACACCAGGAATCCAATCCGTGGATTCCATTTGGCACTTTAAACATCTTCAAGAATCTAACTATGAAGATAGGAAGATCTTAATAGGAATTCGGCTTTGTTTCTTAAAAGAAACGAGTACTTAAGATTTTCGGGGACATCTCAAGTGATCATAAAAAATGAAAGAACCATACGAGTAGTTTGTTTTGTAAGGAACACAGTTCCTTGGTGTTGGCATCGAAGGGTTGTATCAAACATACACACAATCGTAACAGTTTCGTAAAATAAAATTGAAACAACAAATTTTATTTATATAATGGCTGAATTGTTTCGAACGTCAAAGGATAACGAATAAGGAAATACAAAAGACTAATTGTTCACTGCAGCATTGTCGTTCGCGTTTGCCTCGTTTATGTTAAACACTCTTCCACGCGCTAGATTTGCGTTAACAAGTCTTGGGCAATTGTTTCGGTAATGAGTAAGGTCACCACAGTTATAACACGACCCAGGTGGAAACTGTGCTTGAGCAGCAGCAGGATTTGCAGCAGCTTGGTTTTGGTTAGCATATCGACATGTATTGACCAAATGTCCCAATCGCCCAAAGTGGGTACATTTATGACACTGTGTTTGCTCCAGATGATGGCGGTTGCATTTGTTGCACAGAGGTACTGTACCAACATAGTTTTTCCTTGTACGAGGTTGTGCTGGTTGGTTTGGTGCAACCTGATTGTTCTGAGCAACCATTGCGAAGTTTTGTGAAGCCTTACGCTTCTTCGACTTTTTGGAGGTCTCAGTCTATTTTTCCTTTGGTTTTTCTTGTGTAGGCTCGTCAGATGGTTTCGGGTCGCCCTTTCGGAAAAGCTTACCTTTCCTGATCTGGGATTCATTTAAGGTAGCAGACAATTCGATGGCCTGTCTGACAGTAGTAGGGTTACTACCAGTAACCATATCCTGAACTAGGTCAGGGAGACCATCAATGTACTTTTCGATTGCCTTTTCCAAAGGCGTAACCATGGCAGGACATAACAGGCTCAGTTCCTCATAACGGTCAGTGTAGGCTCGATGTTCACCGCTGTCTAATGCCCTAAGCTCATGACGAGGAGAGAACTCCTTCATCATTAGAGCTCGAAGCTCTTCTCAAGTTTGAGCCAGTGCCACATCGGCACCCCTATCAATCATCACACCATTCCACCATGTAAGAGCACGCTTCTCGAACACACTGGATGCAAACTCAACCTTACGCTCATTTGGACATTGCACATGTCTGAATGTGCTCTCCAAACTTTCGAACCATTGTAGGAGCGCGGTTGCTCCTTGAGACCCAGAAAACTTCAAAGGCTTAGCAGAATTGAAGGTTTTGAAACTACAATGAGCATTGTTGTTGTTATTATTATTATATAACTGATGGAGCTGGGTTACTATGTTTGGAAGCACTACAGCCATTTGCTGAGAGACAAGGGCTGCGACTTCTTCGTTGGTTAGTGGTTGTGCATCTCGTCGAGGAGGCATTGTCTAAAATGAATAAGGGATCATGAGAAACGAGTGAGGTCGACAATTGGAAAAACAAAAGAGGTATTGAAAACATCGACAAAACACAAGGAAGACGATCATTCGTTCGTTACCTCGAACAAACACACGACACGCAGTGACCAATCAATGTAGATGGGTCAATATAATGTATCCCGAAGACATGCTTTAGCCTATAAGTGGACACTCATCCCTAGAGTTCCCAGGTAAGAGTGACTGGTCCGATTATGTGGATTTGTACGAACACTCTAGCCTTAGACATAAAACTTAGGATACAGGCATCCACTCTTTCAGATTGCACGTGTTTACACTATAAGACCCAAACTTTGACGAGATTTTGAAAACTCAGAAGGCACTAAGCCAAAAATGAATCATCCGGAAGGTGGGTGATCATTTTCAAAATCATTTCGGAAGCTTTAAAGGTTCAAAACCTTATAACATATCATCTACGAAGAGATGATTGGTTTTCAAAGCGGATTTGTTATTGTGTTCTCGTTGTGGTTATCACCTAAGGATAGGTGACGGTATTGTTTTAGAATCTAAATGCAAGTAAACTTGCGTTATGGTCCTAGAAAGGTTATAGTCTAGGTCAAAGCATTACTAATAACCTAATTCCCTATAACCATTGGCTCTGATACCAACTTTTCTGTCACACCCCGACCACGTAAAACAACAAATCATGGCGGAAACGTCGGGGAGTGTCGTAACAGAATCATTGTTTCACAACCATGGATTAAACAGTTTCGTTTTATTAAATTATTGAACTCATTGTTTATTATAAATCAGGTAAATACAAATATTATCTTTCAAGTTTAAAAGTCACAAAGGCACGAGTCCATCCTATGTATAGCATGCATCAACAATTATCACATAGCAACACCTGAAACATATGTGAAAATAGGTACGTCAGCATAAAAATGCTTGTGAGTAACATAGGTTTTATGAATTAGGTTCATGGCTTTGATTAACACAAGAAAAAGGTTTTATGTTTACAAAAAATATTGCCATGAATCCTTGTAAATAATTTTTTTCTAAACACTTTGTTTTGATAAAAAGGTTTGTAGTATATACAAAAATATACTTTGGTTTTGAGAAAGTCGTATAAGTAATATATATTATATTATATTTTAGTTTCAAAATAGTTAAACAGATAGTATATCAAATATACTTTATTTGTTAAAATAATAGTTTTTGGTAGTATATCATAAGTATACTTTGGTTTTGTAAATAACATATCAAACTATGCTTTTGGTTTTGAAAATAACATATCAACTACGTTTTGGTTTGAAAATCGCATATCAACTATGCTTTAATAAATGACAAAATATATGTTGGTTTTGTACATAGTATATCAAATTATACTTTGGTAAATAATATCACATTTTGGGAGCACATCAAACTATACTTTGGTAGTATATCGAAATATACAAAAGGAAATGTGATTTAGTATTCATTCAAACCTTAGTGCATCAAACTATTCCTTGGAGACTATAGAAATACCACAAAGGCAATTTCTATTTGGTTTCTGACATTCCATACAACAGGAATGGGGTGTCTAGTCCTATAGCGCTATATCGTACTACCAATCGGCTTGATGAATATATAAAATAGGTACAAACCAAAAATTTGTTTTATAATCTTTGTAAAATTGGTGTTTAAACCATAGATAATCATTCAGTTTGTCAAAAGATAAGTACTAGCATGTATAATCATATACTGAAATCATGAAAATAACGAATAGGCACACATGTTTCACCCCAAAACATTTGAAAACAGTAAAAGAGGGGACTATATACTCACATAGTTACCACAAAACATGTCAAAATAGGGGATCTATGTACTAACTTGAGATTGCAAGTATCCTTGATTAAGTGTCCTAACGAAGCTCGGGAAATCAAGGAATCAAGTGGCACCAAGTATGGAATCACTATGTTAAATAATCGGATCCTAAATTAGGAGATAGGATAGAATGAAGTTCTATAAATCAAATGAGTATAGGAACTCATATGGCATGATTTTATAGACCTAACATTCTGATTTGGAAGTCTATCTAAGTGCTTTTGACCCGTTTCTACCCATTATGGTAGTATAGGCTACTATAACGCGTCATTTGCGTAAAACTATGGTCGGATGGTTAACTATGTGCTATGTCAAGTCTTACATGCCCAATCATGCCTAAACATGTTACTAAATCAGATTATATGTCAAAAAATTGATCATGTGACAACCCAAACTTTCAAGGTTAGTGACGTGTAATATTGTGATCTCAACTCCGTTAAACCTAAACGTTTGATAACCTGATTAAATAACTTATTGGAATTCAGTTGGGCCGCGTTTAACTTGGGCTTTGTAACTATACCTTACAAACACACACCATGTCGGCCCAAATTGATCTCATGAGCCCAACTAGTCCATGGTGTGCTTTAATTGTTCCTTGTGTGTATCCTAATTAGCTTGGCCTAGAGTGTGAAGCCCAAGTAATGAAATTTATTTGTGATTTATGTGGGCCGGTTCTAAAATGGTACACGCATGTACCTAAACCCAACGTATGGGATTTAAATGCATATATGCATGCATCAGGCATATTATTGGATAGTTTACAACATAACAAAAACCCTATTTTCCCCCTCTTGTTGGTGCGACGGCAGTGGACTCACCCGTCCCCCTTCTCGAGACATCAACTTATTGGTTAGTGATTTTATGTGATGTTGATCTTGGTGTGGTAATTTTGTTTGTGCGGAATTTTGATTGGTGAATTGTGTATGCATGATAATCTTATACTTGTTGTAAATCTTAAACAGGATGATATAATCTATGTGTAAATTAGGAAGCATGTGTTAGGCAATCGATGATCTTGTTATGGTGAATTTTGGTGTAACTTATGTACAACATAACATATATTGAATGATCAAGAACTATGTGCATGAGTAACATTATTTTGATTAGTATACACATGAATCAGGTATTAAGTTGTGGGTATCTATGTGGTTCGAGTAGGCATGGTTGTTAGGTAACATATTTAAGTATTGTATGTTTGTAATTGCGAATTATAAACCAATGATTTCGTATGATTATAGGATTATAGATGTGATAATTAAGATGTTTCATGAATATGTATTAATTATTGATCAAGAAGCCGATAGGGGTGTGGGTCCGATCAAGTAACAGCATAGGTGAACACATGTGAATTTGTGATATTTGAATTCATGATTTCTTGATAATGATAACTATGATCAACATTAGTTAATATCATGCTATTTAGATAAACTGTTAAACCACTAAATGAACGTTGGGATGGTGGGCCGAGATCCATTAAAGGAATTAGTTGTTATGATAATGAGAGTCCAATAAAGGATGGGTTATAATCTGATGTATGGCTTAACAGTGGGCTGAATAAAGGGAAATGGGCCGCATATTGGAGAGGGGGCTGATACAGAAACCGCACATGGCTTGCGGGCCATGACGGGTTTAGGCCTGGGTTTCGTATGTCCGGTTTAAGTGCCTCGTATGGTACATGAAGTCACACATTATTTGTATGTTTGACATGAGATGTTAGATGAATAATTGGACAAATGTAACGAGCTGTCAAGTGTTATTAATCGGTTATGGTTGCGATACGTAATTACTTTTTATTTGAATACTTATTATGCTTTACGTGAACGACATGTGATATGAACTTACGTGAATTGTTACGCCATACGTGCCACGAGATGATCAATCTAGGTTTACAACTTGTTTAACAAGTGGATGTTGGTGCATGAGTCTGATTGATATCCGTAACTATGTTAGGATTGTTTTGAGCAACTGAACACGTAACTAGTCATACCTAGCAAACCAAGGTGAGTTCACACTCTTTAAAAGGCATGGGATTCCCGGTGGTTGGGAATGGGGTTAAAGAACTAAAACGGAACCAACATATCCTCCTTGGCTAGGATATGTACCACCATCCTCCACGGGTAGGATGCCAATGTTAATCATGCATATTCTTCTTGGGTAGAATACGTATGTTCATCCTCCTTGGGTAGGACAACAACCTTAAACTTACTAGACAAAACTCTATCATGAAGTTCCTCATTTTTATATCGAATTAATCGCTAGGCCAATGGCGAGCGGGTCATTAGTTAATAGCGCTATTAGGGTTGACAAGCATCACACCGTACCGTTCGGACGGGCGTGTACTAATGGATCTGGGCACTTAGTCAATGATGATAGACATTGACGTAGGGCGCAACTATTGTTCGTCAGTTGTCGATATGGTAACGGTCTAGTGCTTCACATGGGGAAGCCCCCGCTGATTATGGATATGGTTTGGGGAAACAAAGATACTGGTTAACTTGTGGTTTACGAAACAACTTATGGTTTTCAAAACAAACTTGTAAAACTAAACAACCAACTGTGAACTCGCTCAACTTTGTTGTTGATTCGTTGTTACATGCCTTGCAGGTCTTTAGTTGCATATTGTTGGAACTTGCTGTCTGGGAGGCTGGAGTGGTCATGGGTTGAGATACATGGAAACGCGAGACGAACATAATGGCTTTCACACACTTGGTTTATGAATTTCTTAATTAATGTATTATGCTTCCGCTGAACGTTAAATAATGTTTTGTAACACTTCTATCAATAATAAATGAAAGTTTTATTTGGAATAATTGTTATGAGTTCAACATGATTGGTGGCTTGGATCCTGGTACGTCACACGCCTAACGGGGACACTCCCTAAGTGGTATTTTGAGGGTGTGACAGATTTGTATCAGAGCCATTGGTTATAGTGAACTTGATTTTAAAAAGGGGAAAAATGTTTTTGTAAAACCAGACTATAACTGAACAGTTCTGAAAACGTGAATACGACCATGACACTCAGCTCCAGATTGCAAGGTTCGTCTCTCGTATACTCATTGTACGGCATAACTATTGAACACTTACATATGATATTGCGTGTGATTGCACGTTTAGTACAACAATATGAATTCATGTATTACTTGCATGTGTTATGTGACTGATAGGGTGGTATTTCCCTAAACCTTCATGACTTACGCTTTGTGATACTCTTTGTTTGCTACTCGAGTTTGAGGAACCATTTGACATGAGTTAAGAGGAGCTGAGATGAGCATGCAAATCACCATATTATTGTGGGTGCACACACAATAATAATGTGGGGTGCATGCGAGTCCTAGTGAGGCTTAACAAGTGAAAAAGGGGGTTCCGTTCCGTTATTTGATCGATGTGAAACATAACAAACCTATAGGGTTCATAGCAGTGATTGTCCCCTACTCGAACGTGAACTTTTCATTCCTCTCTGGATCCTTTCGAATCTCGATGCTATCGAGTATTACCTGAACACCCATCTGAACGCCTAGCGAACTATGTAGAATTTTAGGTGCTTGTACGAACATCCCCGAGATGGATGTTGCAACGACAATGATTGGTCTATATCTTTCTCACCTTCCTTCGTTTGCTGGAACTTAACGTATTGACACCTTGGATCCCGAAGTGCGATCACTTCTGTAATACTCTCGCAACATACTGTGTATCACTCAAGCAACTTGCAACATCGATGGACAGGAGGTTGAGTGTAGTACCTTACCGACCTCAGTACTTTGATGACCCTGATTACTGGCAATGAGCACCAGCGAATAGACTTCAATTGAATCCTTACCCTTGTCAGTGACTCATGGGAGTCAACTCTTACGAATCAATCGGGACAAAAGTAATGACAATCGACTGAACGTGGAGTAGGTAACTGCCAGCACAGTGGGTAGCGCCTTAGAACGTGGCACGGAGTATGAAAAGACGGACCCTATTGATGAAAGATCGTAGAGCTCCATTCCAAGCAACAACATCGGAGGCAACAGTCACGGCAACATCAAGGTACTTGAAATGGCTACCAACAATATAGAAATGAAAGTGCCTACGACATGGAGTGGTTGTTGCTAAATCAAAACGACAACAACCAAGGGAACGATGGTAGTATTGGAAATGCTTATAACAAAAACAACAAACACTGGAAGTGGTACTCGTGGAGGAGCGTTTAGGATCGGCATGGACGACGCCAGGCATTATAGCAACATGGTAGCTTGTATGGTAACGAATCACTTCGTCTCTGTTCTATATAACCCTGATGTTACTTGAAATCCAACCTGTTGTGGAATCGGCTGATGGCAAGACAATGGAAACCACATATGATCGTTGGGATGCAAACTCGACCTTGTGGGACAAGTGTCTGACATCGACCTTTCTTCTGTTGCTCTTGATAGATGTACCCTGTAAGGAGAAGATTCTTCATACCCCTCTCCTTAGTGGAGGATTGTTATCTGTTCTACACATCAGAGTGGCGCAACGGTTAGCGTCATTTCAGCAATGAAAGCCAGGAGTGTCTACGGAGGGATTACCCCGCTATGTTAGCAACTGTTATTGATGTAGGGTTAGGGAAAAGAGGATCGACGATCCACCAGTTGTTCGTAATTACCCTCTATGTGCTACTTGAGGAACTTCCAGGATCATCTCTACAACCGTTAGGTAGGAATCCAGTTTGACCTCACGCCAGAGGCAGTTCTAACCACTCGTACTCTTTACCGTCTTGCACCAGGAGGGTTGCAGGAGCTGTTTAACCAACTACAGGAACTGTCGGACAAGAGTTTTCTCCTTAAGGAGCCCTCGCTATACCCATGAAGAGAAGCCTTTTTCGTATGTGTACTGACTATCAAGAACTCAACAAGGTGACAGTCAGGAACCGCTTGTCTCGACCATGTATTGGCTACCTGTCAACCAGTGGCGAGGAACAAGCTTCCGTTCGAGGATTGGCTAGCAAACGAACTACCATCGGATAGAAGTCCAAGAGGAGAATGCTCTTAGAACAGCAAGTCAAACGCAACGCAGCCATTTCAACTTTGTACACCATGATTATTGTGTTGATCAATGCACCAGCAACTTCAGGGATCGCATGAATCGACCGTATCTGTTGACGACGTTCTGAATCATTTCCAGGAGGTACAATTTTGGGTCATATAAACAACGAAGTAGGAATATGCGTGGATCTCGCTAAGACCCATTTTGATAGAAACTGATCGACACCAAAGATTTCTTCGGGGATGCAATAATTTATCAGTCACGCAAGATACTATCGTAGATTCATTAGGAGATTTTTGAAGATCGCGCAACTTTCATCTCCTTAGCACAGCAGGGTGCTGTGTTGTGGAAGACAAAACAGGAGGACGTCTTTTCAGCTTTTGAATCCCAAATCAGCAATACACCGAGCATCATCTTTACCCGAGGGTGCGGGTAATTTAGTGGTATACCATGATGGTTCGAATCCGAGTCCCGGTTGCACGCCGATACAACACGAGAAGGTGATAGCTTACGTAGTAGACTTACAAGGAGAATTGCATAAGTCATAACCTGCGGTGGAAACATGGTCTTTGGGTTTAAGTTAGAGGCATTACTTGGATGGTACCAAATGCGATGCTTAGACCGATCACAAGGGCCTCCCGTGTACCCTGGTTTTGAAGGAGCTAAATCAGCTAACGGCAATCGATGGATGGAACTTTTGGATGATTATGGTGATGAAACTTGAATGGGCACGAGCTTTGTAGCTCACAATCGGCTCTAACTTACCTGATCAGACTCGCTCTGTTCAAACTGGAGAACTGAAGGAAGGGGATTTGCAAGTTGAACCCATTTAGGGCAGGTAGAAGCAACCTTTGGCAGGACGGACAATATTCGCTACCTCATGGAACGAACGTGGATCTCATTATACAGTAACTGTAGGAAACTCGTGTTGAGCAAAGCACACCGGCTTCGATATTCAAGTCGTCTGGGTTTTGATGGGAGGCATTAGGATTTATAAACCTTGTACTGGTCATCGGGCATGAAGGCCCACCTAGCTAGGTATGGGGATTGATGTTTGACTTGTAGGAAGTCAAGGTGAAGTGTTAGCAACCAGAAACACCTACAGTAGAAACTCGATAAATTAATACTCGATTATTTAATAAACTCTCTAAGATAATATTTTTTGCCGGTCCCGACTCGGGGATAGGGTGCTAAATTAATAATTCGCTAAAATTATAAGATAATAAATTTTTGATAATTTCTTTAGACCCCATATAAAATATAAATTAATAATTCCTTATATATAGCTTATTACATGAATGAGTGAGACTTGGATTTTGAGTGAGACTTGGATTATCCTTGTTGTGCTTGCATAATGCTCTTCGAATCTCATCTGTCATTGTTGTTTTTTTCACACCTTTAAGATGGGAAGCCATGTTGTGTGTATGATTTGTTTGTGTTAACCTATTTTGATCTTGTATTTATATAGAAAATATTTTTAATGTCCATAAAGTGATACATTGAACACAAGAAGCATAATAAGGTGGGAGATTGAAGGTTTCTTTCAAATTGGGCCGTTCATTTGATATACATGCATTGTATACAATAATTAAGTGGAAGCTTGAAAGGTGTTTGTAAACTAAGTATTCTACTATAAATTAATAAAATATTAATAAATATATAAATTAATAATTATTAATTTATCGATTAATTAATAACTCTTTTAATTAATAAATTTTGGTGGTCCCAAGTGTATTATTTTATAGAGTTTCTACTGTATATGGAAAGCGAAAACAGACTGCCATAGATTTGGTCGCTAGTCTACTTATAACTTGAAATGGAAACAATATCACCTGGATTATCGTTGATTGTCTCACGTAACCAGCACAATTTTTAGTCATCAAGGAAACGGATAAGTTTTCCACACTTGCAGTCATCTACCTGAAAGAAGCGGTTGCTAGGCACAGGGTGCCAACCTCCATTATCTCTGATCGCGACCCACGATTTGCATCTGATTTGTGGCAAGCGATGCACAAATCCTTTGGCTCACGTCTAGACAAGAGCACAGCATATCATCCACAGACGGATGGGTAGACTGAACGCACCATCCAAACTCTGGAAGACATGCTTCGAGCATGTTTTATCGACTCTGGTAACGGCTGGGAGCGGCATCTACCTTTAGTGGAGTTTTCGTATATCAACAGTTACCCCACCATCATCCAGGCTGCCCCGTTCGAGGCATTGTGCGGACGGAAATGCCAATCACCTTTTTGTTGGGCAGAACTTGGAAACAGCCAAATCACTGTCCCAGAGCTCGTCGTAGACACAACAGAGAAGATTGTTCAGATACGACACCCAATGGCGGCGGCTCGTGACCGTCAGAAAAGCTACCCTGTTAAGCACAGGAAACCACTCGAGTTATGTTGTACCTTTCAAAATCACGGAGAGATATGGCAAGGTGTCCTACAGATTGAATCTACCCGAAGAACTCAGTGGAGTTCACTACGTATTCCATGTGTCGAATCTGAAGAAGTGCCTGTCGGATGAAACTCTCATAGTTCCTTTCAAGGAGCTCACCATCGACGATCAGTTATGATTTGTTGACGAACCAGTGGAAATCTTGGACCGGGAGGTCAATATTCTCAAGCGCACCAGGATACCTATTGTTCGAGTTCGTTGGAACTTCCATCGTGGCCCAGAGTTTACTGGGGAACGAGAAGACCAAATGAAACACAAATATCCCCAGTTGTTCGAGGACAATAAAACCACTACTAAGGCTGAAGCTACTGCAGAATTTCGGGATGAAATTCCAAACCAACAGGGGGATGATATGACACCCCAGGAAAACCAGGAAACCATGCAACCAAACTAGCTTCCTCAGTAACTACGTGCTAAATTTCGGGACAAAATTTCTTTCAAGTTGGGGATGATGTGACAACCCAAACTTTCAAGGTTAGTGATGTGTAATCTTGTGATCTCAACTCCGTTAAACCTAAATGTTTGATAACCTGATTAAATAACTTATTGGAATTCAGTTAGGCTGCGTATAACTTGGGCTTTGTAACTATACCTTACAAACACACACCATGTCTGCCCGAATAGATCTCATGAGCCCAACTAGTCCATGGTGTGCTTTAATTGTTCCTTGTGTGTAAGCTAATTAGCTTGGCCCAAAGTGTGAAGCCCAAGTAATGAAATTTATTTGTGATTTATGTGGGCCGGTTCTAAAATGGTACACACATGTACCTAAACCCAACGTTTGGGATTTAAATGCATATATGCATGCATCAGGCATATTATTTGACAGTTTACAACATAACAAAAACCCTATTTTCCCCCTCTTGTTGGTGCGACGGTAGTGGACTATCCCCTCCCACTTCTCGAGACATCAACTTATTGGTTAGTGAATTTATGTAATGTTGATCTTGGTGTGGTAATTTTGTTTGTGCGGAATTTTGATTGGTGAATTGTGTATGCATGATAATCTTATATTTTTTTGTAAATCATAAACATGATGATATAATCTATGTGTAAATTACGAAGCATGTGTTAGGCAATCGATGATCTTGTTTTGGTGAATTTTGGTGTAACTTATGTACAACATAACATATATTGAATGATCAAGAACTATGTGCATGAGTAACATTATTTTGATTAGTATACACATGAATCAGGTATTAAGTTGTGGGTATCTATGTGGTTCGAGTAGGCATAGTTGTGAGGTAACATATTTAAGTATTGTATATTTGTAATTGCGAATTATTAACCAATGATTTCGTATGATTATAGGATTATAGATGTGATAATTAAGATGTTTCATGAATATGTATTAATTATTGATCAAGAAGCCAATAGGGGTGTGGGTCCGATCAAGTAACAGCATAGGTGAACACATGTGAATTTTGTGATATTTGAATTCATGATTTCTTGATAATGATAACTATGATCAACATTAGTTAATATCATGCTATTTAGATAAACTGTTAAACCACTAAAGGAATGTTGGGATGGTGGGCCGAGATCCATTAAAGGAATTAGTTGTTATGATAACGAGAGTCCAATAAAGGATGGGTTATAATCTGATGTATGGGTTAACAGTGGGCTGAATAAAGGGAAATGGGCCAAATATTGGAGAGGGGGCTGATACAGAAACCGCACATGGCTTGCGGGCCAGGACGGGTTTGGGCCTGGGTTTCGTATGTCGGGTTTAAGAGCCTCGTATGGTACATGAAGTCACACATTATTTGTATATTTGACATGAGATGTTAGATGAATAATTGGACAAATGTAACGATACGTAATTACTTGTGATTTGAATACTTATTATGCTTTACGTGAACTACATGTGATATGAACTTACGTGAATTGTTACGCCTTACGTGCCACGAGATGATCAATCTATGTGTACAACTTGTTTAATTACTGGATGTTGGTGCATGAATCTGATTGATATCGGTAACTATGTTAGGATTGTTTTGAGCAACTGAACACGTAACTAGTCATACCGAGGAAACCAAGGTGAGTTCACACTCTTTAAAAGGCATGGGATTCCCGGTGGTTGGGAATGGGGTTAAAGAACTAAAACGGAACCAACATATCCTCCTTGGCTAGGATATGTATCGCCATCCTCCATGGGTAGGATGCCAATGTTAATCATGCGTATTCTCCTTGGGTAGAATACGTACGTTCGTCCTCCTTGGGTAGGACAAGAACCTTAAACTTACTAGACAAAACTCTATCATGAAGTCCCTCATTTTTATATCGACTTAATCGCTAGGCCAATGGCAAGCGGGTCATTAGTTGATAGCACTATTAGGGTTGACAAGCCTCACACCGTGCCGTTCAGACGGGCGTGTACTAATGGATCTGGGCACTTAGTCAATGATGATAGACATTGACGTAGGGCACAACTATTGTTCGTCAGTTGTCGATATGGTAACGGTCTAGTGGTTCACATGGGGAAGCCCCCACTGATTATGGATATGGTTTGGGGAAACAAAGATACTGGTTAACTTGTGGTTTACGAAACAACTTATGGTTTTCAAAACAAACTTGTAAAACTAAACAACCAACTGTGAACTCGCTCAACTTTGTTGTTGATTCGTTGTTACATGCCTTACAGGTCTTTAGGTGCATATTGTTGGAACTTGCTGTCTGGGAGGCTGGGGTGGTCATGGGTCGAGATACATGGAAACGCGAGACGAACATAATGGCTTTCAGACACTTGGTTTATGAATTTCTTAATTAATGTATTATGCTTCCGCTGAACGTTAAATAATGTTTTGTAACACTTATATCAATAATAAATGAAAGTTTTATTTGGAATAATTGTTATGAGTTCCACATGATTGGTGGCTTGGATCCTGGTACGTCACACGCCTAACGGGGACACTCCCTAAATGGTATTTTGAGGGTGTGACAGATCACATATGCAAAATATGGATTTTTGCTTCAAAAGGGCATTTTGGTCATTTCCTATGGGCATATAAACTACTTAACAAATAACTAACCAATCCTAAGTGATCATAAGGTATAACCTCAGAGGTTATTCCCTATGCAACTATGATCACTAAACATGTATGGTCGAATCCTAATGATCGACCAAACGGGTTGGGTTCGAAAGTCTAAGCGGTTGTTTAGACCGCTTAACTTACGACCCTAAACAAGCACTAAAACTAGTAGTGACGAGTTAAACATCTCAAAACATGTTTAACTAACTTAGAAAACTGATTTGGTATCAAAACAAAGTGTTTTGATACCTGAAAGTAGTTCCGTTGCAAAATGCGTGCTAAAACGCATTTTGACCGAAACTTTGACTCGTCACTACACCTTGAAAAGTGATAAAAACACGAAAGAAGCTTAGAAAGGGTCCAAGCTAGGAAGAACTTGATCAAAAATACTCAGGTATGAAGCAAAGGCATCAACTTAGAGCATTAATCAGATCAAGGGTGAGGAAACAAATGAGATGGCCATGCTATTTATACTTGTGGTGATCTTGTAGGATCATTACAAGGAATGAATCACAGCCATACAAGTGTTAAGGGCCAGCTAATGTTCCTTCGAGAGGTGTTAACTTGTTCCCAAAACAATAAAAATTGCATACAAAGGCCTGGTTTGCAAAACAGTTTGCTAAAAACAAGTTTCTGTTACTGGGCCTTCTGTCGTGCCCCGTGTCGCAACCCCCGATCCCTAGTTCCCAAGAACGGGCGGCCGCGAGCCAGTTTCGGTGGTATCTCGTATTGTCTAATTTGGCAGCGGAATTTTTCATCAGGACCGTAGTTAGGAAATATTTTATTAGAGTAAAATACAACATTTTTATAACATTAAAAAAATGGGTTAAAACCCAAGTTCATAGTACATGCTTTTTCATAGGAATAAATCCTATTTATTTAATAAAAACATCTATTTTATTTTTTTTGGTAACTTTATTGCCACTTTTCCAAGCCTTCAGTGCTGTCCAGCTGGCTTCTATTTGGCTTTCACAGTCTGTTACCTGAAACGCGTTTTAAAAACATTTGTCAGTGGAAATACTGGTGAGTGAATCCCAGTTTAATCAAGTTTAAATAAAAAGTCCCAGTGTACAGTATTGAGGGCGATCCCGTAATTATATTTGTTTCCAAGACATAACAATTAATATCCATGGTACTGTCGAACCCGACTTGTGGACATGTTACTCCTTGACCAGGTGGTAACAAATTTTGTATACAAAACCCCAACATACTCATCATAATTGTATTCTTACAAATACTCAATAACTGTTATTCGCATGGAAAAGTATTTAAGGTTTTGTAAAACAGTTAACAAAAAAGGTTTACAAAAAGTGGATCAACTCACATTACTGTCTTAGGTTTTGCGTAAGGGTTTCCCGGTGATAATCTATAATTTACACAAATGTACACGCGTTAGTATTAATAACCCATTTTAACATTAGCAATACCCTCCCCGAGACAACATTCCAATGACTACGACGGGCAGAACCACGACAGCCATTACGGAACCCTAGATCAATCGGGCAGCGTATCTAATACGTATCCAGGGGTTATAATACTTACAACGGAGCAGAACTTCGCTAATTAGAGGGGTATAATACCCGAGTATTATGCCTAATATTTAGAATTTGAGATTGAGAAATGATTTTTGAACGATTTCTGGTTGAACCCAAAGGCTCCTTTATATAGTTGCTAAAACTGGTCCTCACGCGGCCCGCGTAACACAAGCCCAGGGCTTACGTGGCCCTAGTCAACCCTGGGTCAACGTTGTAGCTTGGCTGGGTCAGCACTAGACTCGCCACGATGATGACACGTGTCATCACCGGGCTGCGCCACAATTTTGAGCTCACGCAGCCCGGATTAACTAAATGGGGGTCTTACGCGGGCCGCCTTAACTTATAAATCAACAAAATCAGATCTACACCTTCATACCACCCGCGTAAGGTTTGGGGTGGGGCTACGAGGCCCGCCTCAGCTTAAGTTTTCAATTTTTTTTATTTATTTTTAATACTATTTAATATATTTGAGGCCCGTTTTCGCGTATGGGGTATATTTTTGGGACATTTTAAAATATATTTGGGTGTCAGAAAAATTATGAGGGTGTCGGTTTTATTGAGGATTGTTACATCCTCCCCACCTTGTTTTAGAGCTCGTCCTCGAGATCTACTGGAACAAGTGTGGATATTTCCTTTGCATTTTAGATTCAAGCTCCCATGTGTACTCAGGTCCTCTTTTGGAGTCCCACTTCACTTTGACCAGAACTAATCTCTTATGTTTGAGATTCTTGACTTTCCTGTCTTCGATCTGTAGAGTCCTTTCTACAAACTTGAGTTGTTCATTTGCCTCTATATCTTTAAGAGGTATCATTAGCGATTCATCAGCTAAGCACTTTTTGAGATTAGATACATGAAATACATCATGTATTCCTGTCATCTCCTCTGGCAGTTGTAGCTGATAGGCTACAGGTCCTATTTTTCTAATAATTCCAAAAGGTCCAATATACCTGGGACTTAGTTTCCCTCGTTTGATGAATCTTACCACTCCTTTCCAAGGAGAGACTTTCAACAATACTTTATCTCCTACTTGAAATTCTATTGGCTTGCGTCGGTTATCGGCATAGCTCTTCTGTCGATCTCGTGCTGCTTTCAGTCGTTCCTTGACTTGAATGATCTTGTCAGTTGTTTCCTGCACTATCTCAGGTCCAGATAGTTGTTTTTCCCCAATTTCTGCCCAACAGACTGCGGTTCGGCACTTTCGTCCATAAAGTGCTTCGAATGGTGCAGCATTGATACTTGTGTGGTGACTATTATTATAAGAAAATTCTATTAAAGGTAAGTGATCGTCCCAATTACCTCCGAAATCAATTACACAAGCTCTAAGCATGTCCTCCATTGTCTGAATTGTTCTTTCGCTTTGTCCGTCCGTTTGAGGATGATAAGCTGTACTCAGATTTAACTTGGTTCCCATGGCCTTTTGGAAACTTGACCAAAAATGAGAGGTAAATCGGCTATCTCTATAAGAAATAATTGATAAAGGAATTCCATGTAATGAAACAATTTCATTTACATATAATTTAGCTAGCTGTTCCATACTGAAAGTTTCCTTCATTGGTAGGAAATGAGCTGACTTGGTTAGCCTATCTACAATCACCCAGATTGTATCATTACCTTTTCTTATTTTGGGTAATTTAGTAACAAAATCCATTATTATTAATTCTCATTTCCACACTGGCATTTCTAACTGTTGTAAGAAACCTAAGGGTTTCTGGTGTTCAGCTTTAACTTGTGAACATGTTAAACATTTAGAAACATAGGCTGCTATGTCCTTTTTCATTCCTATCCACCAGAAATTTTTCCTTAAATCCTGGTACAGTTTATCATTCCCTGGATGCATCGTATACTTAGACTTATGGGCTTCTTCTAATATACGATGATGTAGGTTTCCTAATTTAGGTATCCACATTCTCTTTTTATGGAATCTCCAAATTCCATCTGTTCCTTGTTCTAATTCTTTTAGCATACCTTTTAGTTTTTCAGCATCATCCTTGATTACTGATTCTTGTGCTTTTCTGATCTGATCATTTAAATCTACTTGTAGATTTAATTTAAGAGAACGTACCATTTTTGGCTTTTCATGATACTTTCGACTTAAAGCATCTGCCACTACATTTTCTTTTCCTTCATGATACTGTATATCACAATCATAGTCACTAAGCATCTCCATCCAACATCTTTGTCTCATATTCAACTTCTTTTACCCGAAAACATACCTTAAACTCTTATGATCGGTGAATATGGTAAACTTACTACCGTAAAGGTAATGTCTCCAAATTTTATGGGCAAAAATTATAGCTCCTAGTTCTAGATCATGGGTTGAATAATTCTCTTCACGATTCTTAAGTTGTCTAGATGCGTAAGCTATAACCTTTTGACGTTGCATCAATACACATCCATAACCTAACTTAGAAGCGTCACAATAGACTACAATGTCTTCAGTTCCTTCTGGTAACGCTAGTATGGGTGTATTAGTTAATCTTTGCTTATGAATTCTAAAAGCTTCTTCTTGTTTTGGTCCCCATTCAAACTTAATGGATTTACAGGTTAACTTAGTTAAAGGAATGACTATTCTAGAAAAATCTCGAATAAATCTTCTATAATAACCGGCCAATCCTAAGAAACTTCTAACCTCGGTTGGTGATTCAGGGGTTTTCCATTTAGTAATCACTTCGATCTTTGTTGGATCCACATGAATTCCTTCATGATTAACTAAATGTCCAAGAAACTGTACCTGTTCTAACCAAAACTCGCATTTTGAAAATTTAGCATAAAGCTTTTCCTTTCTTAATAGACTTAAAAGTGCGTGCAAATGCTTTGCATGATCCTCTTTACTCTTAGAGTAAATGAGAATATCATCTATGAAGACGATTATGAATTTATCCAAATATGGATTACATATTCGGTTCATCATGTCCATAAATGCAGCTGGGGCATTGGTTAAACCAAATGGCATGACAGTAAATTCATAATGACCATACCTTGTTCTAAATGCGGTCTTAGGAATGTCTTCTTCCTGTACCTTTAATTGATGATATCCTGACCTTAAATCGATTTTAGAGAAAAATCGAGCTCCTTGCAGTTGATCAAACAGATCATCGATTCTCGGTAATGGGTACCGATTCTTAATCGTGACTTTGTTCAATTCGCGGTAGTCAATGCACATACGCATTGATCCGTCCTTCTTTTTAACAAACAGTATCGACGCTCCCCATGGTGACGAACTTGGTTGTATAAATCCTTTTTCCAACAATTCATCTAATTGTTTCTTCAATTCCTGCATTTCTGCTGGTGCTAAACGATAAGGTGATTTGGCAATTGGTGCTGTTTTAGGCAGTAGGTGAATTCTGAATTCCACTTCACTATCCGGTGGTAGTCCTGGTAATTCTTCTGGAAAGACATCTGAAAACTGGGACACTACTGGAATGTCTTTTAGTTCTTTTCCTTTAGTGTTAGTGATTATGGAAATCAAATACACTATAGAACCTTTTCTTATATAACTTGCAGTTTTCATCACAGAGATGAATTTTGTGGATCTAGAGGGCTTATCTCATTTAATTGTGATTGTTTTACCTTTTGGTGAATTTACTTGGATTGACTTTTGATCACATAAAATACTTGCTTTATTGGCTATTAACCAATCCATTCCTAATACAACATCAAATCCCGTCAGAATCATGGGATAAAGGTTTGCCATAAACTTTTGATTTAAAATTTCTATTCTTGCTCCCTGCAAGATTTCAGAAATCCTAACAGTTTCTCAATTAGCTGTCTCTACTAGACATTCTTGTGGTAGTTTAGTTAATGACTGATTTAGCAGTTTGCAAAATGAAGTATTAATAAAACTTTGGTTTGCACCAGAGTCAAATAATACTTTAGCAAAAACATCATTAACTAGAAACGTACCAGCTATCACGTCTGGAATCACCTTGGCTTCATCTGCAGTCAGAACGAATGCTCTAGCATTTTTAGTGTTCCTGTTGTTCACAGCTGGAGCCAATTTCGGACAGTTTGGCTTGATATGACCTTTTTCTCCACAATTGTAGCATAATCCATTACTGGATTTTCTCCTGCGATCTTCTTCCCTGTGTCCTGGCATCTTGCAGAAATTGCAAAGACTAGAGCATTTTCCCGAATGCTTTTTCTTGCAGATCTTACAGAAAGGTGCAGAGGTAGAACCCATATTCCTACGGTTGTAATTCCCAGAACGGAATTCTTGAGTAAGCCTTTGGGTTAGGTTTCTCCTCTGGTCTTCTTCTCTAGTACGGATTAATTCATCTGTCAAGGTATTTGCTAGTTATACAGCTTCTTCTATAGTTTGAGGTCTAGCTGCCTTGACTACATGTCTAATCTCTCCAATTAATCCCCAGATATAACGGGAGATTAATATTGGTTCAGGTGACGCAAGGGTTGGCACTATTCTAGCATATTTAAAGAATGTGGTAGTATAACCCTTGCTATCTACCCCGGTCATTCTTAAGTTTAAGAACTTATTTGCTATCTATTCCTTTTCATTAGGATGGCATAATTTCCTTTCTACCATATTCTTAAATTCCTCCCATTCCATGTTGTATATCCTATCACTTCCTCTTGACTGGAGGACAGTGTTCCACCATTCTAAGGCTGAGTTCTTAAATAGATTAGAAGCAAACATTATTTTGTCTTCTTCAGCACACTTGCTTATTTTCAGAAAAGCCTCAGTTTTCTCTATCCAGCGTAGAGCTGCAATGGGTCCTACATTGCCCGAGAATTCTATTGATTTGCAAGACCAGAATTCCTTGTAAGAACAACCGTAAGATACGGTTCTTCTTCTTTTGGGAATGGGCACTTGAAGTACGGGTCCATTGTTCACGCTGTGTTCTGGTTCAATTGGTCGCTTACTGCTATGTTTACTTTTATTATTCGCTTCTTGAATCGTTTAAATAATAAATGGCATTGCATCTATTATTCCTTGTACCACTGTGTGTTGAACGACACTATTATCCATTTGGTTTCCATTGTTATTGATGCTCGGATTTTCATTAACCACGTTAATGTTACTCTGGTTATCGTTATTCAGATTTCCTTGATTTCCTTCGTCGACCATCTGAATTTTAGTCATTTACCCCATATTAATATCAAAAAATAATATTTAATATATTCAATCACATGACACACATTTTTGCCAAAAACGTCGATCATTGCTACTTTACTCTATTCATATACTATTATGCATCTATCACATACCAGTACTGAAATAAAAATTACAATACCAACTGAAATAGAATTACACTAATAGTAATAGGTACACACATATTTTATATTATATTATATTATATTATATTATATTATATTATATTATATTATATTATATTATATTATATTATATTATATTATATTATATTATATTATATTATATTATATTATATTATATTATATTATATTATATTATATTATATTATATTATATTATATTATATTATATTATATTATATTATATTATATTATATTATATTATATTATATTATTACTATTACCGTCGCCTCCATCACATCACGGATATGGATTCATCCAAAAATCCATATTGCGTTTATCGTATTTCCATACGAGTCGCTCTCCCACCTGTCGCATTCTCTCACTACTTTCTAGAATTTCCTCACCAAATGTTCTAAGTTCTTGTACGTTTTCTGCACTCATTGGGGGTGCAGGTTCTAGGACTGGGTTCGGAATCTGGGGTGCAGGTTCCTGATATGGGGGTGAAAGTGCCTGAAATCGGTAAGGATCTTCTAAGATCTCCCTAATGTAGTCATCATGGTAATAGGGATCTAAAGGGTCCATACCTGGGTAGGCTCCTATGTTCTGCATGGGTGTGTCTTCATGGATCGGGTAACGTTGCACAAAGTCCCTATTGTCGTCCCACCAGGGGTCGTAATTTGGGTCTAGGGGGTTTGGTGCGGTACCCTAGTAATTTCTTCTGGATTGAAGTCATGCATCTCTACTTGGTTTTCAGGGTTTTCTATCTACATGGGTTGGTCAGGGATTGGTAGTTGTGGTTGGGGTGTAATTATTTGCTCCAGATTTGGGTCAACTGCAGTGGTTGCTAGTATGTGGATGTTGGCTATACCCGTATTTATCATATCTTAGGCGTAGGCATCTGTCTCTCTCTTGGCTGCGGCTAATAACCTCTGATCTTGTAACTTTTTCATACGTTTCCTACGCTCATGTGCCCCTCGACTAAACCATCCCCTCTTTTTCTGAGGAAATTGCTCTTCTGACTGAGCCTTAAACACAAAGATTCCTTCTTCCGTATCAGCGGAGTACCCTGAGAGGGCATGCTGAGAAGAGGAGGTGCCTTCGCTTCTAGGTGAACCAGACAATTGATGGTACGCATCAGATGGTCCTTGGTCGCTCATACTGTAAACTAACAGATAGTCAAATAACACATAACAAATAAATACAGTTATGCACGTATTTCTGTAATTTATTTCCTAACACTTTATATTTTGATGTCAGCAGAACACCTCTATGGCTGAATCAGTGGCTTAGCTCTGATACCACCTCCTGTTGCAACCCTCGATCCCTGGTTCCCAAGAACGGGCGGCCGCGAGCCAGTTTCGGTGGTATCTCGTATTGTCTAATTTGGCAGCGGAATTTTTCATCAGGACCGTAGTTAGGAAATATTTTATCAGAGTAAAATACCAAATTTTTTTAACATTAAACAAATGGGTTAAAACCCAAGTTCATAGTACATGCTTTTTCATAGGAATAAATCCTATTTATTTAATAAAAACATCTATTTTATTTTTTAGGTAACTTTATTGCCACTTTTCCGAGCCTTCAGTGCTGTGCAGCTGCCTTCTATTTGGCTTTCACAGTATGTTACCTGAAACGCGTTTTAAAAACATTTGTCAGTGGAAATACTGGTGAGTGAATCCCAGTTTAATCAAGTTTAAATAAAAAGTCCCAGTGTACAGTATTGAGGGCGATCCCGCAATTATATTTGTTTCCAAGACATAACAATTAACATCCATGGTACTATCGAACCCGGCTTGTGGAAATGTTACTCCTTGACCAGGTGGTAACAAATTTTGTATACAAAACCCCAACATACTCATCATAATTGTATTCTTACAAATACTCAATAACTTTTATTCGCATGGAAAAGTATTTAAGGTTTTGTAAAACAGTTAACAAAAAAGTTTACAAAAAGTGGATCAACTCACATTGCTGTCTTAGGTTTTCCGTAAGGGTTTCCCGGTGATATTCTATAATTTAAACAAATGTACACGCGTTAGTATTAATAACCCATTTTAACATTAGCAATACCCTCCCCGAGACGGCATTCCAATGACTACGTCGGACAGAACAACGACAGCCATTACGGAACCCTAGATCAATCGGGCAGCGTATTTAATACGTATCCAGGGGTTATAATACTTACAACGGAGCAGAACTTCACTAATTAGAGGGGTATAATACCCGAGTATTATGCCTAATATTCAGAATTTGAGATTGAGAAATGATTTTTGAACGATTTCTTGTTGAACCCGATGGCTCCTTTATATAGTTGCTGAAACTGGTCCTCACGTGGCCCGCGTAACACAAGCCCAGGGCTTACGCGGCCCGCGTCAACCCTGGGTCAACGCTGTAGCTTGGCTGGGTCAGCACTAGACTCACCACGATGATGACACATGTCATCACCGGGCTGCGCCACAATTTTGAGCTTACGCGGCCCGCGTTAACTTAATGGGGGTCTTACGCGGCCCGCCTTAACTTATAAATCAACGAAATCAGATCTACACCTTCATACCACGTAAGGTTTGGGGTGGGGCTACGCGGCCCGCCTCAGCTTAAGTTTTCAAATTTTTTATTTATTTTTAATACTATTTAATATATTTGAGGCCCGTTTTCGCGTATGGGGTGTATTTTTGGGACATTTTGGGATATTTTAAAATATATTAGGGTGTCAGAAAAATTATGAGGGTGTCGGTTTTATTGAGGATTGATACACCCCGCGTAGGAATGAGGCTTGGCTTACGCGGCCCGCGACCTCTTGTCGTTTCAGCAACAGTTTCAAATGTTACAGCTTTGGTCCCTGCACATGATTAAACTCATTTTTGGCAATTTTAACCCCCGTTAAGCCATTTTCAAGGCTCTACAAGGTAGTCAAAGTATAGGGGACACAAAATATGATCGAAAATATCTTGGATGTTGGTTCGTTTGGTCGTACGGTCGCGTTATTCGGTTAATTACGACGAAACTCGAACGGACGCGAAAACGATCCAAATTAAGCGACGAATGATATTTTTGCATTCCGATCACTAAAATAAAAATTTTTTAGTGTCAACAAAAATTTTCGATGTCCAGATTTGGTCAGAACAAAAGATATGCGCGAAAATGCAAACTTTTGCACTTTTTGATGCTTTTAGTCCTTATTGATCAAATAAGTTCATTTTAGCATACCAAACCCCTCAAAGCCTATTTCTAAGCTATGTAAAGGATATTTAAGGTATGTTTAACTTATCATCAAGTTCCAGAATGTTCGTTACTACACAAATCAGTATAGTTTTGTAGTTTGACACAAATAGTCCCTGCGATCGAACAAACTTGATTTTGACACACCAAACCATCCAAAACTTATTTCTAAGTTATGTGAAGGTTATTTAAGGTATGTTAAGCCTATTTCACTATTCTGGAGTGTTTGTCGCGTTAAACTGATTATGTTTACGCATCAGTTTGCGTATAACTTTCAAGAAAGTGATTTAAAGCTCGAAATCGAACAAGAATTGATATGAGCAAATGATACACATATTTACACAAATCCCAAGTATGAAATGAAATATTTCCTTGGTTTTGTATTTGTATGATGGTCGTAGGGACACATGTGTCACACAACCTCCCCATCAAGGATAACTAAAACAAGGACAACCTCAACCACAACGATCCATAACATGAACAACCGCAACCCTAATGCATAGCACGTCTTGCGGGTATCACCTGCATGCCTATACAAAACAAGAACCCACTGGGAGGAGAACACTTTGCAGTCCCAACCGCTCTCACAACATATATTCTATAGTCTTTGGACCTCGATCGCCCAAAAAGGAAATCCTCAATTGTACTAACCCGTGCGAAGAATATATCATTAACACCTAAGCTTCACGAGCTCTAACAGATTACTAGAATCCTTGTAAATATCAGATAAAATGCAATAAAAGAGTTACAACATGTCTCGTTTCATTCTACCCCTTGATACACAACGAATATCAAATGATGGAGTTTATTATCACAACCCCAATTTGGACGAGGTAAGGTACTATACTTATCATGGAACTATCCTAAGTACAAGAATCCCAAAATGTTGAGGGGAAATTCCCTCTAGAAGGGTAACCTATTTCATTCGCATAGATATCGAGACTCAACCGACCCGGACCGTAGATGGAATGCTAGGCATCGTAAAATACAAAGGTAGATTTCCTGCATTGTAGGGTGTTATAGCACTCACCGTAGTTAGCGTTCTACTAAATGGAAACTGAATCCCAAGTAACAACTTTAGAATTTCGAACAGATAATGATCTATAGTTTGACCCGCAGGGTCCACAAAGATTCTTATGCACTCCAAGTTATGATTACATGTGTAACCGTAATAAAAAAATTGCCTTGCATGGTTATCCAGGTGTTCTCTCGTTCGAAACTTAAATGATCAGCAGGAGAGGAGACACGACGGCCCGCCTACTTTCAACACAGAAGGGACCTATGTGACGGCCCACATGCTAACACCCGTTGCCCAACCTCGTGGGAGGGTATAATGTCATATGAAACAAGAGTAGATTGAATCCATACTAAGAGTAATTGGAGGGGCGATGTCACGTCGGCTGCATCCCATGTGACAACCCTCATAATTCCATGTATCCGTACGATTTATTAATGATAAATAAAGTGCTTGATGAACGCGCTGAATCATTTAACTGCTTTCTGATTTCTGTGTTATACTTACATGTGCTTGTTAACATACTAGTAGTGTACAGAAAAGTTACTAAATAGTCTGTTATGCTTTCCTGAGTGTTAACAATTAAAAATGTTACAAATATATATATATATATATATATATATATATATATAGGACACTTTACAGAGTAATTAAGCACTTTAACGGAACAACACATAACCGAACAACCGGACTTTACCCGGAACACTAAAATAATGCTAGAAGCATTGTTCTTATTTTTCTGAGCTAGTTAGGGTCCCCGAACACCCTAACGCACTATATAATTAATAACACACCTTATATTATAACACACATAACAACACCCTAACTAAACACTTACATCCTAACTAAATAAGTAACCAAGGATCACCATAACGTGATGTCGTGGTCACAATCAAATTTAATCCCAATAACAACTATAATATAGTGGTAAGAGGGTATCGAACACAGGGAGTTTGTGGAAAGTATGTCGATTATGTAGCTTTGCACTTAAACTAGGATTAAACTAAAATTGCAGAAATTAAAATTCAAGAGTTGATTGTTTTGATTTTAAGAACTAATATTAACTAATTAAATTGCAAATCAAAGAGTGTTTTTGTAAACAGATTAGGAACAAGCGACCATCCTAGATTTCAGGTTTTAATCCATACTAATGTTTATGCTTAACTAGAAAGAACCACATAGACATGGCTCGTGTTTGATTATCTGTTTGTGATGAAAGAGAACTAAGTACTCGGATTATAAAATGCGAGGTTGTTACTCGATGATCAATTGGCAATTATCCAACCCTAATCCCTCCCATGATATCTCGATTGCCAGCGGCACCAAGAACGTATGGTTTTAGATTAACATCAAACAATAATCAACAATTTACAAACAAATATCCAAACACCATAATAACTCAAACAAACATTCAAAGTTATTATTCTAGAAATTCAAGCACAAACATAGTGTTTCAAAAGCAAACCTTACATCTAGGATGATCACCAAAAGTTTAGCCACGCATGACTTGGTACATCATCTTCACACAACGATTAATGTTCATACGAATCGAATACACAAACCGAATGTTAGGAATTGTTTAGAACCAAGCAAGATAGCCCAAAATCTCCCCTAATGTCCCCAAGAAACGTCCAATGATGAGAATACCCCAAAAGACACCATCAAACTGCATAAATGATGGCAGTTACGATTTGTCTGTCGCCTCCACCGTAAATTACGGTATAACCGTAATTTACGGTGACCTTCAATGTTTTACGGTGAGACTTGTCTGCTTTACGGTGGGAAAGTGGCAAGATTTAGATCCACCAAGTCAACACCAATAACCCAATTAATTGCCAACATGTGCCGTCAAAGCCCATGTGCGGCCCAATGGATGTAGTTGTCCAAATAAGAAGTCCACGTGATGAGTCTTTCAACCTGCTGATGTTGGTGTGATGATAATGTTGTAGTGTTCCAATACAAAAGTCAAGCCCTCACATAAATGATGATGATGTTGGCTGCCAAGAGATCACGTGATGTTTTGTTTTTTTGTGATGATGATTGATGTGAAGTTGCCGCCTACAATCTGCCTCGTTATCGGCCCAATCACATAAATCCCAAAAGTATTAATGTCCTCTAGACATAAAATCCACAAGCCCCATGTGCCTCTAATTCGTCCCACATGTCCAATATTGGCCCAAAGAAGTCCACCATCCATATGCGTGAGATGATGATGATTTTCTTAAAATTCAAGTGATGTCAGGATAATTAAGAATCCCTCCACCAAAAACTTTGCATGTGCCTCTTGAAGTGTGTGTATGTTGATGATGTCTGATGTTGACTTGTTTGTCGCTTATATCGGCCCAAGTCCACATGATATGGCTGCATTCCTATGTTTGCCAACAATTAAGGGTCATGATGATGTTGTCTTTATTAAAAGTGACAATCCCCCTAAAAGAAGTCTGACTTCTTGATTCCTATGTCAGCCGCCAAAGATAAAGCTCACCAAACCCTATGCTCATGTGATGTTGTTTAATTAAACTCACATGCTGCCCTTCTCCAAGTCAGAATGACGATTAGTATTGATGATATTTGTGTTGTTGATCATCCCCGGTAGTTCCACTTCATCATCACGCACTCTAACTTCACCGATTTAGACGGTTAACCTGTAAAACCACAAGAACTCGTAGTTATCACATTCACGATACATAACCGTGTAAAAGATGGGATATGCACGTAATTAGCTCATTTAAGGGTTGTCCTACGGACCACCCGTCACATCCCCACACTTACCCGTTGCTTGTCCCAAGCAACCCATTCAAAAACTATTTCAAAACCACAAGCGATCAAGATGCAAACCAAGCTAAAATGTATCGTCATTTTACTAACCTTCAATCATACCACAAGACACACCCCTCACAAAAACTCTCGGTGACAAGAAATATTAGCACATAATGCTAAACCACTCAATGCGTGTGTGTGTTTGTGCGACAATAAGCTTGTATAAAAATCAAGTCTCCTCCTATTGAGTATTTAGCATGCTTAAAAACCAGACTTACGGGTTGTAACGGGGCTAGGTGCAAAGGTAGGAAAGTGGTGGAATATATATGCGAGAGCTAATTGATTTGACCCGGTTTTTATTTCTACCACTAAACAAAGCAACCATCAAATATATACACAACTTCTTCAACATTCTCAACTACTATTGCAACTAAATATATTTTTTTTTCTTTTCATATTTCTCTCTTTCTCTTTTTTTTTTTCTTTTTTTTTCATAACACATCAAACTCAACAATATATACAAGAACATCAATACTACATACTAAATCTCCTAAACTGGGTCATCTCAATAGGTAAAATTTTGTAGGAAGTAGGTTTGGGTCACAACCGAATGGTATAAGGCTCAAACATGGCTTTCTAAAGACCAAACCCCCACCCCTCACAATACCAAACTCATATATGTAAAGTATGAGGTCCAACCCACCAATCCCACACTCTCACACGTCTAGACGAGGCTACCTAAAAGTCCCCTATCATTTTCAAAAGCATGTTAACTCTAGGATTTAACAAGAATTCGTACACAAGTTCTATTAACACAATAAACACACCGCCACTCAAAACAAAGAAAGCATCATTAATAATCATATGTGGCTCAAATCCTCACCAAGAAAAGACTAGGAATGGGTATCGGTGTGTCAAATGGTATAATATCAAATTTTCAAATTTTAACAATTTTCGCTCGGATTTACAAAATTTTTAAAACTCCCAAAAATTTCCCCCATCCCCACACTTGGGATACATTGACCCCAATGTATGGTTTTAGGAGGCTTTGATCACTAAGATTCATTCAACATCAACAAAAAAACTTCTCCACTCAAACCACAAATTTCTTTTTGTATTTTTCATTTTATATTTTTTTTCTTTTTTTTTTAAACATGACACCACCAAACAAACTAACTACCAATATTTCAAAGCTAAATAACACAACAAGACTAAGGAAAGAGTACATCGACCTGGTGAAGTTTGCCACAACAGATGTTGTAGATAATCCGACTTCCTATCACCACCTTCACCCAAATATCCGTACATCTTCCCCACACTTGAATGTCGCCATGGCCCTGAAACATAGAAAGATAAAAACAACAAGATCAATATAAAACCCCGGGTTGCCTCCCGAGCAGCGCTAAGTTTTGAGTCTTCAGCTAGACCGAGCCACCCCCATTTATGGTGGCTCAAAGAATCGGTTCCGGCCATCTCCATCACTTCCTTGTGTCATTGAACAAAATACATCTATCTTGTTTTGACTCGGTGGGTAATCAAATACACTCTTGCTCGCACCCATATATGTTTCTTCACGGTCCGGTGGGTGTTTTTTTCTCATTCGTGGTAACACATTTTTCATACAATCACTAGACTCACCACCCTTCCTCTCAATGGACTCATAACTAATCCCTCTAGTTTGAACATCAAAATACAACCTACGGTTCTTTTCAGTCATGGTAATAATCTCGTCTCTACAATTAATTTGAGCATTTCTGTGTATAGAAACGGTCGACCTAAAATTACCCTTTGTTGTGATGCCATATTGGTAGAAGCATAGTCCAAAACTAGGAAATCCACCGGGTATTCAAATTCTCCCAACTGAATCTTAACATTCCTAACCATTCCCCGTGGACGCCTCCAACTTCCATCCGCCAAGCTCACCATGGTGTCTATACCTTCAAGTGGACCAAAGTCGTACATATCGTATAGATCGCTTGGTAGCACACTCCTGCTTGCCCTGTAGTCCAACAATGCGTGAGGGATTTTTAATTTTCCCACACGGATAGGCACGATTGGCGCTTCATACTCTTTATCATTCTCGACTTCGTCATCTTTTTCCAAACCTGCATTCACTTGATACGAAGAAGTTAGCAATGTTTCATTAAATTTAGTATTTGGAACGGTGCTTACCACATTGATGTTAATGCTTTTTGTGTTCTTGGGATTTGTCACCGTGTCACTTTGTAGTTGGCCTTTTGCTTTCTTCAATATCGCCACGTCACTCGCAAGTTGACCCATTTGAGTGGTCAACGATTGGATGCTTTTGTCACGAACCTCGTCCTTTTGCATCCGAACCTCATCACGTTGATTCATTCGTTGCATTTCACTTTGCATCGCCTTCAACATCTCCGTTACTTCGTTTCCACCCGAAGAGCTTTGACCCGTTTGATATTGCCTTTGAAATCCTTGGTTTCCTTGAAATTCGGGTTAGCTTGATTTGAAGGGTTCCCATACCGAAAATTTGGGTGGTTCCTCAACCCGGGGTGGTAAGTATTAGAGTTCATGTTGTTGTAGTTTCTACCACCCCCTCCTTGACCTTGACCTTGAACCGCATGCACCTCTTCATATCGCCCTTCCACCATTCCTTGGCAATTTTCAGCCGCGTGACCTATTTCATTACACAAAGCACACACATCATAAATTTGGTTAGTAGTTTGAACATTACCATCATCTATTGCGTGCACTTGAGGTCGGGCAATGGCCGGTCGCGCTCTCCTCGATGCTTGAGCCTTTCTCTTTGATGTAGTTGCCATATTCTCCAAAAACTCCCAATCGTCATTCTCATAGTTCGTGCCAAGAGTCCCACCGGTAATGGACATTAAATCTCGAGCATCCTCGGCACTCAATCCCTCATGGAAGGCATTCATCAACTCCCAAAGTTCAATCCCATGGTGAGGGCAATTTTTAATCATCATATTGAATCTTTCTAATGCCTCGTGGAACATCTCACCATGTTGTTGTTGGAAGCTCCTCAACCCCTTTCTAGCATCGTTGGTCTTTTGGGCGGTGTAAAATTCGTCTAAGAAAATTTGTTGCATCTCCGCCCAAGTATAAATAGATGCTGAAGGCAAAGTGTAGAACCACTTCTTTGCCTTGTCCTCCAAAGAAAACTGAAATAAGACCAACTTGACATCATCGGCCGAAAAACCTTGACTCCCAAAAGTATTGCAAATTGAGTCATAGGCCTCTAAATGGAAATACGGCTCCTCCGTTGCTAGCCCTTTGTATTTCGGCAAACTTTGCAAAGAATATGTTCTTACTTCAAAGGTTCTCCCTTGGTTGTTGTGAGGGATAACCACCAGTGAAGGGTTTTGAGTAATTATCGGCCTAAAATGTGCTTCTATTCCCCTTGCTTGTTCCCTAAGATGCCTTCTTGGAACACCCAATCGACCCCTTAGACGAATAGGACCCATTGGTCTTGATATAGGCCCTTGTGGTGCAATTGGTTGTTGAAATTGTTGTTGGGGCATCGGTGGGTATTGAATCGGCCTTTGAAATTGTGGTTGTACATGTTGTGGCCGAACTTGTTGCAATGGGATAGGGCGTTGCATTGGTGGCCCTTGTGGTCTTGGCCGAATATGTTGCGGTATGAGTTGTTGTTGCTGAAACCCACCAACATTTGACATTCTTTGAGTTTGACCAGGCACATAAGTCAATTCCCCTTGTTCTCCATCACCCTCATAAACATATCCCTCTTCCTCATAACCCTCAAAGTCTTCGTATCCTTCCTCATATCCATCTCCCCCTATACCCGAAGTTTGCCCAAATGGAATGGTCGAGTATTAAAAACCCGACTGGTTTGATGGTCTAAACGTAGAGGTAGTATGGACAATGGTTGTATTTGGTGGTATTGAATAATGAGAAGATGATTGACCAGAAACTGGGAAGAAATGAGTGAGTGGTGTAATCGTAGTAGATGGGCTAAAGGACATATTAGGTTCATTTTGAGTAGTAATCGGTTGTGTGGTGTTAGTTGGTGTAGTGTCATGAGGTGGAGTAGGAATTGTAGTGGAATTTGGTATGGTTGTGTTTGGTGATGGTTGTGTGGAAGTAGGTATAAATGATGAGGTCGTTTGACCCGTTGTGGGTGGTACTTGTGTTTCGTCCATGATGTTTCTTGGTGTAATGGGTGAAGTAGGTGAACCAATGATTCTGTTTTCGCGTAGTAAAACTCGGTTTTGCCTTAGCGTTCTTTCGATTTCCGGATCAAATGACAATGGTGACGCTTTGTGAGAGCCTCTAGTATGCATGCACCTGTAGAACCAGCACACTAAACACACCAGTGTAAACCCGAAAATAACAAAGCAAAACTAACAAACTGACACACGTTGCGCACTACTCCCCGACAACGGCGCCAAAATTTGACGTGATGTCGTGGTCACAATCAAATTTAATCCCAATAACAACTATAATATAGTGGTAAGAGGGTATCGAACACAGGGAGTTTGTGGAAAGTATGTCGATTATGTAGCTTTGCACTTAAACTAGGATTAAACTAAAATTGCAGAAATTAAAATTCAAGAGTTGATTGTTTTGATTTTAAGAACTAATATTAACTAATTAAATTGCAAATCAAAGAGTGTTTTTGTAAACAGATTAGGAACAAGCGACCATCCTAGATTTCAGGTTTTAATCCATACTAATGTTTATGCTTAACTAGAAAGAACCACATAGACATGGCTCGTGTTTGATTATCTGTTTGTGATGAAAGAGAACTAAGTACTCGGATTATAAAATGCGAGGTTGTTACTCGATGATCAATTGACAATTATCCAACCCTAATCCCTCCCATGATATCTCGATTGCCAGCGGAACCAAGAATGTATGGTTTTAGATTAACATCAAACAATAATCAACAATTTACAAACAAATATCCAAACACCATAATAACTCAAACAAACATTCAAAGTTATTATTCTAGAAATTCAAGCACAAACATAGTGTTTCAAAAGCAAACCTTACATCTAGGATGATCACCAAAAGTTTAGCCATGCATGACTTGGTACATCATCTTCACACAACGATTAATGTTCATACGAATCGAATACACAAACCGAATGTTAGGAATTGTTTAGAACCAAGCAAGATAGCCCAAAATCTCCCCTAATGTCCCCAAGAAACGTCCAATGATGAGAATACCCCAAAAGACACCATCAAACTGCATAAATGATGGCAGTTATGATTTGTCTGTCGCCTCCACCGTAAATTACGGTATAACCGTAATTTACGGTGACCTTCAATGTTTTACGGTGAGACTTGTCTGCTTTACGGTGGGAAAGTGGCAAGATTCAGATCCACCAAGTCAACACCAATAACCCAGTTAATTGCCAACATGTGCCGTCAAAGCCCATGTGCGGCCCAATGGATGTAGTTGTCCAAATAAGAAGTCCACGTGATGAGTCTTTCAACCTGCTGATGTTGGTGTGATGATAATGTTGTAGTGTTCCAATACAAAAGTCAAGACCCTCACGTAAATGATGATGATGTTGGCTGCCAAGAGATCACGTGATGTTTTGTTTTTTTGTGATGATGATTGATGTGAAGTTGCCGCCTACAATCTGCCTCGTTATCGGCCCAATCACATAAATCCCAAAAGTATTAATGTCCTCTAGACATAAAATCCACAAGCCCCATGTGCCTCTAATTCGTCCCACATGTCCAATATTGGCCCAAAGAAGTCCACCATCCATATGCGTGAGATGATGATGATTTTCTTAAAATTCAAGTGATGTTAGGATAATTAAGAATCCCTCCACCAAAAACTTTGCATGTGCCTCTTGAAGTGTGTGTATGTTGATGATGTCTGATGTCTGATGTGGACTTGTGTGTCGCTTATATCGGCCCAAGTCCACATGATATGGCTGCATTCCTATGTTTGCCAACAATTAAGGGTCATGATGATGTTGTCTTTATTAAATGTGGCAATCCCCCTAAAAGAAGTCTGCCTTCTTGATTCCTATGTCAGCCACCAAAGATAAAGCTCACCAAACCCTATGCTCATGTGATGTTATTTAATTAAACTCACATGCTGCCCTTCTCCAAGTCAGAATGACGATTAGTATTGATGATATTTGTGTTGTTGATCATCCCCGGTAGTTCCACTTCATCATCACGCACTCTAACTTCACCGATTTAGACGGTTAACCTGTAAAACCACAAGAACTCGTAGTTATCACATTCACGATACATAACCATGTAAAAGATGGGATATGCACGTAATTAGCTCATTTAAGGGTTGTCCTACGGACCACCCATCACACCACCCAACCCCATACCCCCCCCCCCATTCGACGGTCACAAGGGGGTGACCCACCCCTTGCCTTCCTTTTGATTATTATAATGGTTAATGTTGGGCAATTAGAGACATAAGACATGTTGGTTAATAGGAGACTTGGATTATAAATTAACACAAGGGACTTGAACTTCATTTCACAAACAAACCAACAACTCATCTTCTTCCTCTCTTCTCTTGTGTTCGGCCGAGACCAAGCACACAACCATCACCACTTTCAAGCTTTCATCCAAGCAATTTCCATACATCCAAAGGTGCAAGAGACTTTACAAGTAAGCTTGGTGCACTCGAAAGCTCAAGGACCGCTCTAGTATTCTTTTATCCTCCACTTTTACGCCTTCTTTCTCCCCTAGCCTTGAGCTAGTAGTAAGTGCTTAAAAACTTCATCTTGTTCTTATTTTTAGTGGTTAATAGATGATTGAATGGTGAAATATTAAGAAACACTAAAGAACATGAACTAAGTCTTGAACATAAAGGGTAAAGAGTGGATAAAGAGAAAATATATGGTTAAATCATGTTGATCTTGTGTTGTTATGATTCTTGTTGATTTCCTGATGATTTGCTGGTTAATATTGATGTTTGATGTTGTTGTGATCACTAAACATGTTAACGGAATCAATCAAACGCACTTTAGAAGGTTAAAGACTGAAAACAGAAAGCTGTTTAGTGATTACAGCCAACTTCAGTTAGCTGTAACCGGACCGTAACTTAACGAAAAATGTATTTTCTAAAGTCTAGATTTATGTATTATGAAATACAGTTCTAATGGCACTAGAATCATATTTTTTGGACTTCGTTTACTATTTTTAAAGGGTCATTTTCTAACAGCAACTAAAGCTGCATTTTCACTGCTGAAAATATGCGTTCTGTTTTCAGTCATAACTTGAATTCTGTGTAGAGTTAGATCATGAAATTTGTACTGTAGATGACCACTATTGTATTTGTAATCCTCCTACTGGAATTTCATAACTCGGACTCACGATGAATTTTAAATAAATTCTTCCGTGGACTGCAGTCAGAAAAAGATAAATCTGAGTGAAGTCCGGAAATTGAATTTTTATAAAATATTGGTGATGAATTGGATCCCGAGATTTTTACACAATAATATTTTGATCGTTTAAGACCTTCTATAAAAAGTTGGGAATTTTTGGAATAAGTTAAGTATTTTATTAAAATCCCCGAAAACAGCCCGGTGTTGAATATAAAAGCTGAAACGACATAAGTAGTAATTTGCGTGTCTAAATGTCGGGTAGGTTATCTGAGAATGATCTAACATGTTATATGTGTTATGTACATTATCGTATGTTCGGTTATGAGTGGGGAATGGATGGGAAGTTTATATGGGAATGAACCGTTAAAGTGATGCATGTTATGTGATAGATACATGTAGGAACTTTGTGCTCTATTTGAAAACCACTAAATGACTAACTGCTAAATTATACTAGGACGTGATTGACCGACCTTGACTGTTAGCTATATTTGAGAATCTAACCGAGCAAACCAAGGTGAGTTCACACCCTTACTAAGGCATGGGATTCCCGGTGTTTGGGAATGGGATTGAATAACTACTTATACTATCAACACTACTAGACTACTTACTACTGTCCTCGGATTGGGAAGGGCAGTTACGTAAAACCTACGTAACTTATACTTACTACTGTCCTCGGATTGGGAAGGGCACTTACGTAAAACCTACGTAAACTCATACTTACCACTGTCCTCGGATTGGGAAGGACACTTATGGATACGACTAGTCTAGTAACACACAAAATGGGAAGCCCCCACTAAATATCGTAAAGGTTTGGGAATCAAGGATAATGGGTAATACATGGTTATGAAACGAACTTACGATTTCTGATACGAACTCTTTAACTGAACAATCAACTGTGAACTCGCTCAACTTTGTTGTTGATTTGTTGTTACATGCCTTGCAGGTCGTTAGGTACTTACGGAGCTTGCGCGAGGAGGAGGTCGTTGTGGGATATGGACTATTATGTCCCATGCCTAATAAATAAACTTTATGAACTTATGGAACTTATGTTTGGTCGTTAAACTTATGAACTATGTTTTGGACTTACGTCTTATGCTTCCGCTGTTAACTTAAAGTCGGTTACTGTCTTTTGGTCACCTATTGTATTGTGGTTGGTTCATTTACTTCATTACGTTGTTCAATATGATTGGTGGCTCGATCCTGGTCATGTCATGCCTCCAAGCGGTGATACTCCGCATGGTGGATTTTGGGGGTGTGACAGATTGGTATCAGAACCATTGGTTATAGCGAACTTGGTTTTAAAAAGGGGAAAAGCTTTTTGATAAAACCAGACTATAACCTGTACAGTGCTCAACGATCCACAACGACGCTTCGCTCCACGTGCAAGACTCGACACTATAGGTGGTACGATTCATGTTTATATTACCTACTTGTTAGTTACATAGAACATTGCTTATGGTATGCTTAGATAACATAGTATCTACTGCTTGAAAACTTTGTGTGATTACTCTCTTCTGTCATTCCACGCTTGTGTATTGATACGACGCCCTTCTCACTTTTGTTCTCTGTATGGTGAAGATCATGAGTGGGCAAATCAACCTCACACAAGCCCAACTGACGGCTTTGATCAACGAACAAGTTACTGCGGCACTTGCAGCCGCTCAATCAGGAGGCCAGCATGCCCAGCCGCCTGTGTACACGTTCAAGACTTTTATGGACTGTCGTCCTAGTACTTTCAGTGGCACTGAAGGGGCCGTTGGACTCCTCCACTGGTTCGAGAAGCTCGAGTCGGTCTTCGAAATGTGTGAATGTCCTGAGGCTCGTAGGGTGAAGTATGCCACTGGTACCCTCGAAGGCACTGCGCTGACTTGGTGGAACGCGCAAGTTCAAATGTTAGGGCTGGCAGCTGCTAATGCCACCCCATGGAACGACTTCAAGGAACTGATCAAGCGAGAATACTGTAATCGTGATGACATTCACAAGCTGGAAGTGGAGTTCTTTAACCTAAAGATGACGGGGTCAGAGATAGAGGCGTATACGAAGCGATCCAACGAACTGGCAGTGTTATGTCCAACTATGGTGGATCCCCCATCAAGCGTATCGAGCTGTACCTTAAAGGCTTAGTACTAGAGATTCAAAGCCATGTGACTTCTGCTAACCTTGCTACCATCCAGGATGTTACTCGTCTTGCTCATCGTCTCACAAACCAGGCAGTGGAAGAGAACAAGCTGCCTAAGCGTATAGGTGCTACTGCTACAACTACTTCTGCTATTCCTAGTGACAACAAATGAAAATGGGATGGAGCCTCCAGCAAGGGTTCGACTACAGTTCAGTCCCAGGCGCAACAGCGAAAGATTGATGACTACCAGAGTCCTGGTCAGTAATCTTCTGGTAGTCAAGGGCAGGGTGGATATCGAGGAAACAACCCAAAGTGCAACAAATGCAACAGACACCACAGTGGTCAGTGCAACAAGGGACGTTGTCAGAGGTGTCTCAAGATGGGTCATGAAGCCAAGGATTGCAGGAGCTCACGGCCTACAAATCAGAATCGTCAGCAGCAACAGCAAGCACCGCAGAATCAGCAACAGCAACAGCAACAGCAACAGGGTAACAGGGGATGCTTTCAGTGTGGTGCTGAAGGTCACTTCAAGAGACACTGCCCGCAGTTAAATCAGAATCAGAACCACAACCAAGGAAACGAGAACAATAATGGGGGCAACAATGGGGGAAACAATGATGGCAACGGTGCCAGGGGTCGAGCGTTCGTGTTGGGTTAGGGTGACGCAAGGAATGATCCTAATGTAGTGATGGGTAAGTTCCTTCTCGACAACTTTTATGTTATTGTTTTATTTGATTTGGGTGCCGATACCAGTTATGTGTCTCTAAAAGTTAGTCAAATGCTTAAGCGCACCCCAACACTTTTGACCCCCAAACACACAGTAGAGCTAGCAAACGGTAAAAGTATCGAGGCCACGCACGTAGTCAAGGGTTGTAACCTCGTCTTATCTGGTCAGACCTTCTCTATCAATCCTATTCCTATCGTTCTGGGTAGTTTCGACGTTGTTATTGGGATGGATTGGTTATCTCATCAGCAAGCGGAAATTCTTTGCAACGAGAAGATTGTTCGCATCCCTCATTCTAGTAAAGAACCCCTCGTGATTCATGGCGACAAGAGTGGTGATGTCATAGGCATTATCTCCTTCCTTAAGGCCCAGAAGTGTTTGCGAAAGGGCCACACTGCCATTCTAGCACTCGTTACTGACACATCAACGGAAGAGAAGAAAATTGAAGACATTCCTATAGTGCGCGATTTTCCTGAGGAATTACATGGCCTTCCGCCTCATCGACAAGTCGAGTTTCAAATCGAGCTAGCTTCTGGAGCAGCACCAATAGCTCGTGCACCTTATCGTCTAGCTCCATCAGAACTTGAAGAACTGTCTACGCAACTACAAGAACTCTTGGAAATGGGTTTCATACGTCCTAGCTCTTCGCCCTGGGGATCTCCAGTCTTGTTTGTGATGAAGAAAGACGGTACCTTTAGAATGTGTATTGACTATCGCGAACTTAACAAGGTGACTGTGAAGAATCGTTATCCTCTTCCACGAATTGATGACTTGTTCGACCAGTTGCAAGGGTCGAGCTATTACTCTAAGATTGATTTGAGATCAGGCTACCATCAACTGAGAGTCCGGGACGAGGACGTCTCCAAAACAGCATTCAGAACTCGTTAGGGCCATTACGAGTTTCTGGTTATGCCTTTCGGATTAACGAACGCACCAGCGGTCTTCATGGATCTCATGAACCGAGTGTGCAAGCCTTACCTGGATAAGTTTGTCATAGTGTTCATCGATGATATCCTGATCTATTCTAAGAGTCAGGAGGAACACGAGCAACATCTGAGGCTTATTCTGGAACTTCTTCGAAAAGAGCAGCTATATGCCAAGCTTTCGAAATGTGACTTCTGGCTTCGCGAAGTCCACTTTCTAGGCCATGTGGTAAACAAGGATGGAATCCACGTTGATCCATCCAAGGTTGACTCGATCAAGAACTGGCCTGCACCCCGTACACCAACAGAAATCCGCCAATTCTTGGGTTTGGCAGGGTATTACAGAAGGTTTATCAAGTATTTTTTGAAGATTGCGCAACCTCTCACTTCACTGACTCAGAAGGGTGTCACCTATCGTTGGGGTGATTCACAGGAGTCCGCATTTCAGCACTTAAAAGATAGACTTTGTAGCGCGCCTATCCTCTCTTTGCCCAAAGGCACAAGTGATTTTGTGGTTTACTGCGACGCTTCCATCCAAGGACTTGGTTGCGTGTTGATGCAACGTGACAAGGTCATTACCTACGCATCGCGCCAACTTAAGGTTCATGAAAGGAACTACACTACGCATGACCTGGAATTGGGAGCAGTTGTTTTCGCACTTAAGATATGGAGACATTATCTGTACGGTACCAAGTGCACCATTTACACCTATCACAGGAGTCTCGAGCATATCTTCAAGCAAAAGGAGTTAAACATGCGACAACGCCGATGGGTTAAACTCTTGAATGATTACGAATGCGCGATCAAGTATCATCCGGGCAAAGCCAATGTTGTGGCCGACGCCCTCAGTCGAAAGGATACTATACCTAAGCGTGTATGTGCTTTACAGCTTACCATCCAATCCAACCTCCCCGCTCAGATTCGCGATGCTCAGGTTGAAGCATTGAAAGCAGAGAACATCAGGATTGAGTCCCTACGAGGATCAAGGCAGCGGCTAGAACAAAAGGAAAACGGCGCCTACTATGTAAACGGACGCATCTGGGTTCCACTGTATGGAGACCTACGCAAGCTTGTGATGGATGAAGCACATAAGTCTTGCTATTCGGTACATCCTGGTTCGGATAAGATGTACCACGATCTCAAAACTACATACTGGTGGCCTGGTATGAAAACCAGCATAGCAACCTACGTCAGTAAGTGCTTAACTTGTATGAGAGTCAAGACTGAATATCAGAAACCATCAGGCCTACTTCAATAACCAGAGATACCTGAATGGAAATGGGATCAAATTTCCATGGATTTCGTTACTGGCCTACCGAGATCTCAACGTGGAAACGATACCATTTGGGTGATCGTAGATCGACTGACCAAGTCTGCACATTTTCTGGCTATCAAGGAAACGGATAAGTTTTCTACTCTAGCAGACATTTACCTAAAGGAAGTAGTATCAAGGCACAGAGTGCCAACCTCTATTATATCTGATCGTGACGCACGTTTTACTTCTGAACTGTGGCAAGCTATGCACAAGTCCATCGGCTCACGTCTAGACATGAGCACAACATATCATCCACAGACGGATGGGAAATCTGAACGCACCATCCAAACCCTTGAAGACATGCTTAGGGCGTGTGTAATCTATTTTGGTAATGGCTGGGAAAAGCACCTTCCGTTGGTGGAGTTTTCGTATAACAATAGCTACCACACCAGCATCCAGGCCGCTCCATTTGAGGCATTATACGGACGGAAGTGCCGATCACCTCTTTGTTGGGCAGAGGTTGGCGACAGTCAAATCACTGGCCCAGAACTTGTAGTGGATACAACCGAAAGGATTGCTCAAATACGACAGCGAATGGCGGCAGCTCGTGACCGTCAGAAAAGCTATGCCGATAAGCGAAGGAAACCACTCGAGTTCTAGGTTGGGGATTGAGTGCTACTCAAAGTCTCACCTTGGAAAGGTGTAGTTCGTTTTGGCAAACGAGGCAAGCTCAATCCGCGTTATGTCGGACCGTTCAAAATCATCGAGAAAATTGGCAAAGTCGCCAACAGGTTGAATCTACCTGAAGAACTCAGCGGAGTTCACAATGTTTTCCATGTGTCGAATCTGAAGAAGTCTCCGTCAGATGAGACCCTCATAGTTCCCATAAAGGAGCTCACAATAGACGACCAGCTGCGATTCGTCGAGGAACCAGTAGAAATTACTGATCGAGATGTTAAGATTCTCAAGCGCACCAGGATAACTCTCGTTCGAGTTCGTTGGGATTCCCGTCGTGGCCCAGAGTATACCTGGGAACGAGAAGACCAAATGAAACTCAAGTATCCCCAGCTGTTTAAGAAAAACACAACCACTACTGAGGCTGAAGCTACTGCAGAATTTCGGGACTAAATTCCAAATCAACGGGGGGATGATGTGACACCCCAGGAAAATCAGGAAAACAACGCAACTTAACTAGCTTCCTCAGTAACCACGAGCTAAATTTCGGGACGAAATTTTCTTAACAGGGGGAAAATGTGACAACCCTCATAATTCCATGTATCTGTACGATTTATTAATGATAAATAAAGTGCTTGATGACTGTGCTGAATCATTTAACTGCTTTCTGATTTCTGTGTACAGAAAAGTTACTAAATAGTCCGTTATGCTTTCCTGAGTGTTAACAATTAAAAATGTTACAAAAAAAAAATATATATATATATATATAGGACACTTTAGGGAGTAATTAAGCACTTTAACGGAACAACACCGAACCGAACAACCGGACTTTACCCGGAACACTAAAATAATGCTAGAAGCATTGTTCTTATTTTTCTGAGCTAGTTAGGGTCCCCGAACACCCTAACGCACTTATATTATAACACACATAACAACACCCTAACTAAACACTTACATCCTACACTACGTGAAAAAGGGGCTATCGCCACACTTTTGGCAAAACCACCCGCCACACATTTGTAAAAATGTGTGGCTAAAGGTTATTCAAAACATTTTAAAATACCTTTAGCCACACATTTTATTATTAATGTGACCATTTATACCAATTCAGAACCTTTAGCCACACTTTTAGAAAATAATGTGACATTTATTAGCCACAACTCGAAATGTGTGGCCAAATGTGATTTATGGCCACATATTTTTGTTTCATGTGACGAAAAAAACAAGTATTTGACACATTTAGCCACACTTTAAGAAAAAAAAAACTATAACATATATTTGCTACACTAGCAAAGTGTGGCTAACTGTTATCTACGATCACATTATATATTTTCATGTGACCGATAACATATGTATTCAAAACCTTTAGCCACACTTTAAGAAAAAAACTGTGACATTTATTAGTCACGCTAAAAAAAAGTGTGGACAAATTTGATCTACGACTACAGTATTTGTTTCGTGTGACTAAATCAGAAGTATTCGAAACCTTTAGCCACACGTCAAGATAAAACAACCACACCAGAAAAGTGTGGCCAACTGTGTTCTACGACCACATTATATATCTAATAATGTGGCAAAAATCTAATACATATGGCCACATATAGTATTTTATGTAACCAAAGATTAGACAATAGTCACACTTAAAATTAAAAATTTAATGTTGCTTTACATTAACATTCGTCACACATTCGTCACTTTGTTTATTTTGTGTGACAAAATGTTATCAAATGTCATTAAAAAAATGTGTGACCAAATGTTAAATTTACATCTTTAAAAATTCTCCCCAAATGATTTCATTCTAACACTTAAACTTCCCTCCAAAATATTTTATTCTAAAACTTAAATTTCCCCCACAAAATATTTCATCCTAAAACTTCCCTCCAAAATATTTTATTCTAAAACTTAAACTTTCGCACAAAATATTTAATCCTAAAACTTCCCTCCAAAAAAAATTATCCTAAAACTTAATCTTCCCACCAAAATATTTCATTCAAAACTTCCATCTCAAATAATATTTTCATTAAAAAAGATTGCATTATTTAATATTGAAAAACAAAAAAAAAATCTGACTACCTCAAACTATTATTGAATATTATATATTTTTAAACCATATTTGTTTTCTTCTAAATAATATTTTGATGTATGCATATTAGTACTGGTGTCGAATTTCCCATACTTAATTGTTTCCGGTACTAGTACTTTTGGTTCGATACGGTACCGGTAGTTTACCAAATTTTACTTTCAAATAGCGCCACGGTACGTGTACAATACTTTATCGAACATTTTTTGTACCGGTACCTGTACCCATATTTGACGATTTATGGTATCGGTATTTTCGGGACCGGTGTGTTCGATACCAGCACCGGTACCGAACTTAACCCTAATCATATATGTGTTAATAGACCATATTGGGCTATACTGGGTCGCAATGGCCAATAGTGGGTCATAGATATGTTAATGAACTGTATTAGGCCTTAATGGATCACAGTGGATAATAGTAAATCACATGTCTTAATGAACCATATTGGGCTTAAATGATAGTGGATCATACATGTTTTAATAGACCATATTGGACCTTAATAGATCATAATGCACAATAATGGATCATATATGTGTTATTGGACCATATTGGGACTAAATGGAACACAATTGCCAATAATGGATAATATATGTCTTATGGACCATATTGGGTCTTAATGGATCACAATGTACGATTATACATGTCTTAATTGACCATATTGGGCCTTCATGGAGCACAATGCACAATGGTGGATCGTATATGTCGTAATAGACCATATTGGGCCTTAATGGGTGATGTATGTAAAATGCAACATATAAATTACATCAATTGAGGCATAAAACTAACCCTTTTTAAGTACTAATATTGGAAAAAGAGTGCTTTTGTCTTCCTTTTGTATTTTCAGGATTAAATGAGCTCAAAAACACAAAAGAAGCAAAAAGACAGCTAAATCCAACATAAATACAAGAAAAGGAATATTAGTGGACTGCCCGACCCCTCAACGGCACCTTCCAAAGCAAAATAGAGAAATCAGAAGACTGAACACGCCCCGTGCTCAGCCAGCACGGGGCCGTGTCCAAGAAGCAGCATAAAAGACAAATCTATAGAAGCTTCTATTGCCCATCACGGGGCCGTGCTCAGCGGACACGGGGGCGTGTCGAAAGTACAGCAGGCGCATTTATTGTAATTGCGAATTACAATTAATGAGGAGAGAGATTGTCAGACAGACACGGGGCCGTGCCCAGCGGACACGGGGCCGTGTCCAGCTCTCTGTTCAGCCTATAAATAGGAGTGCTTGGATTCATTTCATCTCATCCCTTGGCACACCACCTCTCTCACACTTCATCCACCACCCACCACCATCACAACACCATCATCCACCACCATCATCCATTGTCCATCGTAGAGTGTGTGAGTCGTCTCGGGATCCAAGATTGATCGTAAGAGTTCTTGACAATCAAGGCCATGTTTGCCTAAGTCTCTTACATCACTTGGTGAAGACAGAGTGTCTAGTATAATACTTTTTATTTCTAATCTTTTGCACTTTTTATTTGGTTTTGTATTAATGACTTTAATAACTAGTTACTTATGTTGAAGGTGATCTTTCCTTATCGTTTGTCCGTGGTGTCTTAGCATTATTTTACTGTCTATATAAAATAAAGGATTTTCACCATTCATATCTCCACGGTCTATATGGAGGTATGTTGGCTACCTGGTAGGGGGTTAAGGGAACGGTTTGGTAAAGGTCTTGCCATTGTTCAGCGTTTAGAGGTCCTGCAATGGACCTGGATCAAATTTAGTAGGACCTCCTTCAATACTTCACGGTATTGGATGGCAGGGGTCCAAACTCTTTGATCCCCTCATAAGTTAACTACTATTAATACTATAACCCGGCTATTTAGGACTGTATCCCTGCTGACTCAGACTACTTAGCCGAGGGTAACGTCACCGCCAAAAGCGGGGCCTACCACAATACTGCATTAATAACTTAATTCATTATCTTCCAATAATCCACCCTTTTAGGATTGTATCCCTGCTGACTCAAACTACTGGGGTGAGGGTAACGTCACCTTCAAAAGAGGGGCCTACTACAATAACTAAGATAATCTCTTAATTATGTGCAAAAGTGCGGAAATAATCAAAGGTTATACTAGATACGAGTCGGAACCAAGTGATTCATCTTGTCTATCTGTTTTTATTTTTTTATTTTATTTTCAGCATTTTAGTTAGTTTTTAATTTTCTTAGTTTAAAACATTTTTCTAAACTTTTATTTTGGTTAGACGTTGAGGATAAACCGGTACTAAAAGCTCTTGTGTCCTTGGACGACCTCGGTATCTTACCAACGCTATACTACACTCAACGATGGGTGCACTTGCCCATATGTGTGTTTAGTGTTAGTGAAATATCGTGTTTTATAAATTTAAAACTTGGCTAAAGTAAGTGTTAAAAAGGGCTTAAAATATACACCTAATATATACGACACTTAAACGCGCATCAATGGATCACAATGGCCACACATGTCTTAATGGACCATATTGGGTCTTAATAGAGCATGACGGCTAATTGTGGATCATTTATGTCTTAATGGACAATATTACAATGGTCAATATTGGATCTTACATGTCTTAGTGGACCATATTGAGCCTTAATGGAGCACAATGGACAATAGTGTATCATACATGTCTTAATGAAGCATATTGTGCCTTAATAGAGCACGATGGACAATAATAGACCATACATGTCTTAAAGGACCTTCTTGGGTCTTAATGTATCACAATGGACAATAATGGATCATATATGTGTTAATGAACCATATTGGGCCTTAATGGATCACATTGGCCAATAGTTGATTATATATGTGTTATGGAACCATATTGGCCTTAATGGACCACAATGGTCAATAGTATATCAAACTTGTCTTAATTGACCATATTGAGCCTTGAAGGATCACAACGGAGAATAATAGATCATACATGTCTTAACGGACCATATTGGACTTTAATGGATCACAAAGAACAATAGTAAATAAAAAATGTCTTAATGGGCCATATTGAGCCTAAATGGGTTACAATGACAAATAGGGGACCATAGAGGTATTAATGAACCATATTGCAGGGCCGGCCCAGAGGAGGTGCAGGGTGGGCCACCACTCTGGGCCGAGTCTCCAGGGGTCCAATTTTCTTTTACTCGCCCAGGGCCAAAACAAATTTTAGGATTTTCGAAGACGGCCCTGGCATATTGTTCCTTATGTGTAGATATATATATATATATATATATATATTATATGTATTTATTTTGACTAAGTAGCTGCATTTAATTTTAATAGAAGAATTTATTTGACTTGATGAGCGAATTTTATAAACCGAGAAATGCGCGACATTAACCGGTTTGTATACGCAATACACGCCTAACCCACCCACTAACCCTAATTATTTAAACATCTCATTCTATTTTCTCCTTCATTTTCAACTCAACCCTAGCCCCTTCTTTTTCTCACAACTTTATTGACCATAGTGGTGTTTAGAGAGACAGAGTTGAGAGATGGTCGGCCACCACCATGGGTGGCGGAAGCATGGCGGGCGGGTGGCGGATCCACGGTGGCAGAGCCACGGTTGCAGTGTGCGGCGGCGGGGGGTGGCTCGGTGTGGAGAACCCGGCGGTTGGGGTGGCGGTGTGGGGTGGCTCAGGATTGCTCATTTTGGCGTTTGAGCCGGCTCACGGTGGCTAGTGGTGTTTGGTGGTTCCAACAACCAAATCCGGCAGAATCAGATGGTAACTACGCGCTAACGCCGGTCTTTCTGGAAATCGAGGTAAGACTCAACATTCTAGATCTGGCTTATTATTACGAACCAATATGACTTTTTTTTTTTTTTGAAAAAAGTATCGAAAGTTAGTTTAAAAAAATTTAAGAAGGAAAGAATTATAAGGGATTAAATCAAATACGGCTTGACTATCAAATATTCTGCTTCGTTATTGAAATCTTCTTTTTAATTAATCCTTGTCTCACTAGTATTCTTTTTTTGAATTAAAACAATTGCACTTATGTTAATGTTTTATTTTACTAACTGTTTAAAGATTTTTTAAGTTTCTCAAAATATTAGAAATATTTTTTTTTTAAATTTGTTTGCACGTATGCCTTCTTGAAATGAATTTAGCCATGAGATGACATCAATCATTATCAAGTATGAAAAACATATCATGCTACATTATTTTAATGAGACATTAACCTATGTATAACGAATTGCATTTTAGGTGAAATCTCTTCTTGCAAGGCGCAAAACTATCTTAGTGTTTTGAGATCTTTGCCAAGTTTTAGAAGTTGTTATGATGAGGAAAACCGGACTGCTGAAATATTAGCCATGGATTACCATTACGGTGCTGGAGGTATGTATATTAACAATTAGTATTAATTTGGTGATATGTAGTACAATTAGTTTGTTTAAATGGTTGATTTTGATTGCTTTTGTAAAGTAGGCGAGGACCAAGAGGATGGACTTGGACGACAAAACTTGTAGAATTCAGCAAGCAACGGCAAAATAGCTGGATATAAATTTGAATCACTTTGAAATAGTTCTTTGTCTATATATATATATATATATATATATATATATATATATAGATGTTTCTTTTGCAACTTTGTAGATATGTTTTGATTAGAAGTTTATGTCTTAAATTGGAATTTAGATTAAAACTTATACATGGATTTTGGATTATTATTGTTAATGTTAATATGATTTGGTTAGATTTTCTCATGCTTGCTGTAGTTTTTTGTTTTACAAAAAATGAAAATAAAATTGGTAATTTCATGAAAATAGCCACATAGAACCACAATAAATATGTGTGACCAAATATTATGAATGGTCACACATATGGTAAATGCATGTGACTATATAATAGAAACCGGCACATTTATAGTAAATTCATGTAACTATATAATAGGAACGGCTACTATTTAGCCACACTTAATAGACCATTTGCTTGATTACAACAATCTTTTTGCCACAAGTTTTTTAAATTAATGTGGCTAAAATAAACTTTTTAGTGACTATATAATATAAATGGTCACAGTTATAGTAAATTCATATGACTATATAATAGAAACAACCACAGTTGTAATATATTCTTGTGGCCATTGTTACCATTAAGTCACACATAATTAAAAATTTGCTTGATTACAACAACCTTTTGTCACATTTTTTTAAAATTGACGTGGCTAAAATAAACATTTTAGTGACTATATAATATAAACGACCACACTTACAGTGAGTTCATGTGGCTATATAATACAAATTGCCACACTTACAGTGAGTTCGTGTGGCTATATAATACAAACGGCCACACATACTATAAATTCATGTGACAGTTGATACCATTTAGCCACATTAATGGAACATATGCTTGATTACAACTACCTTTTTGCCACAGTTTTTTATAATTATTGTGGCTAAAACAAACTGATTAGTGACAATAAAATAGAAATGGTCACACTCATAGTAAATTCATGTGGCCATGGCTACCACTTTAGCCACACTTATTAGACAAAATGATTGATTTCAACAAGACCTGTTAGCCACAGTTTAAGTTGCTACGGTCACACATAAGTGAATGTGGCCGTATGATACATACGATGACTAGACCTTTGGTCACACTTGAGTTGTAAAAAAAAGTGTGGCGAAAGACAAATGGTCACACTTTTTTTATGTGGCCGTAAGCCTTTTTTGACGTAGTGCTAACTAAATAAGTAACCAAGGATCACCACCCAACCCCATACCCCCCCCCCCCCTCATTCGACGATCACAAGGGGGTGATCCACCCCTTGCCTTCCTTTTGATTATTATAATGGGTAATGTTGGTCAATTAGAGACATAAGACATGTTGGTTAATAGGAGACTTGGATTATAAATTAACACAAGGGACTTGAACTTCATTTCACGAACAAACCAACAACTCATCTTCTTCCTCTCTTCTCTTGTGTTCGGCCGAGACCAAGCACACCACCATCACCACTTTCAAGCTTTCATCCAAGCAATTTCCATACATCCAACGGTGCAAGAGACTTTACAAGTAAGCTTGGTGCACTCGGAAGCTCAAGGACCGCTCTAGTTTTCTTTTATCCACCACTTTTACGCCCTGTTTCTCCCCTAGCCTTGAGCTAGTAGTAAGTGCTTAAAAACTTCATCTTGTTCTTATTTTTAGTGGTTAATAGATGATTGAATGGTGAAATATTAAGAAACACTAAAGAACATGAACTAAGTCTTGAACATAAAGGGTAAAGAGTGGATAAAGAGAAAATATATGGTTAAATCATGTTGATCTTATGTTGTTATGATTCTTGTTGATTTCCTGATGATTTGCTGGTTAATATTGATGTTTGATGTTGTTGTCATCACTAAACATGTTAACGGAATCAATCGAACGCACTTTAGAAGGTTAAAGACTAAAAACAGAAAGTTGTTTAGTGATTACAGCCAACTTCAGTTGGCTGTAACCGGACCGTAACTTAACGAAAAATGTATTTTCTGAAGTCTAGATTTATGTATTATGAAATACGATTCTAATGGCAATGGAATCATAATTTTTGGACTTCGTTTACTATTTTTAAAGGGCCATTTTCTAACAGCAACTAAAGCCGCATTTTCACTGCTGAAAATATGCGTTCTGTTTTCAGTCATAACTTGAATTCTGTGTAGAGTTAGATCATGAAATTTGTACTGTAGATGACCACTGATGTATTTGTAATCCTCCTACTGGAATTTCATAAATCGGACTCACGATGAATTTTAAATAAATTCTTCCATGGACTTCAGTCAGAAAAAGATAAATCTGAGTGCAGTCCGGAAAATGAATTTTTATAAAATATTGGTGATGAATTGGATCCCAAGATTTTTACACAATAGTATTTGTATCGTTTAAGAACTTCTATAAAAAGTTGGGAATTTTTGGAATAAGTTAACTATTTTATTAAAATCCCCGAAAACAGCCCAGTGTTGAATATAAAAGCTGAAACGACATAAGTAGTAATTTGCGTGTCTAAATGTCGGGTAGGTTATCTGAGAATGATCTAACATGTTATATGTGTTATGTGCATTATCGTATGTTTGGTTATGAGTGGGGAATGGATGGGAAGTTTATATGGGCATGAACCGTTAAAGTGATGCTTGTTATGTGATAGATACGCGTAGGAACTTTGTGCTCTATTTGAAAACCACTAAATGACTAACTGGTAAATTATACTAGGACGTGATTGACCGACCTTGACTGTTAGCTATATTTGAGAATCTAACCGAGCAAACCAAGGTGAGTTCACACCCTTACTAAGGCATGGGATTCCCGGTGATTGGGAATGGGATTGAATAGCTACTTATACTATCAACACTACTAGACTACTTACTACTGTCCTCGGATTGGGAAGGGCACTTACGTAAAAACTACGTAACTTATACTTACTACTGTCCTCGGATTGGGAAGGGCACTTACGTAAAACCTACGTAAACTCATACTTACCACTGTCCTCAGATTGGGAAGGACACTTATGGATACGACTAGTCTAGTAACACACAAAATGGGAAGCCCCCACTAAATATCGTAAAGGTTTGGGAATCAAGGATAATGGGTAATACATGGTTATGAAACGAACTTACGATTTCTGATACGAACTCATTAACTGAACAATCAACTGTGAACTCACTCAACTATGTTGTTGATTTGTTGTTACATGCCTTGCAGGTCGTTAGGTACTTACGGAGCTTGCGAGAGGAGGAGGTCGTTGTGGGATATGGACTATTATGTCCCGTGCCTAATAAATAAACTTTATGAACTTATGGAACTTATGTTTGGTCGTTAAACTTATGAACTATGTTTTGGACTTACGTCTTATGCTTCCGCTGTTAACTTAAAGTCGGTTACTATCTTTTGGTCACCAATTGTATTGTGGTTGGTTCATTTACTTCATTACGTTGTTCAATATGATTGGTGGCTTGATCCTGGTCATGTCACGCCTCCAAGCGGTGATACTCCGCATGGTGGATTTTGGGGGTGTGACATCCCATCCTATAATTACGTAGTGGATACCTTCCTCAAGAACAGGACATTAGAAACAACTTCCCTAACAACAAGATGTCGCCACCAAGGCTACAACCTCAACCTCCTCGCCATTACCGAAGTTAGGCATCTCCGCATCATAGGGGAAATTAGCCACCTCCTCCGGAATGAAGCTCGGGGTCCGACTTAAGAACCTCGTCCACCATAACTCATAAGCCCTTCATCAGACATGAGGTCAATATACTTATCATTCGAGTCAAGAATAACCATAGGGTTCGAAGACGAAGACATCATGACGTGACAAGATAATCCGTACGAATATATATATATATATATATATATATATAGGACAAAGATCCGTTAGGAACCACCCTTTATTGCGAGAACCGCGAGAACCAGTGTGAACACAAACAGTAATTCCTAAAAAAATCTAAAAAACACCCAATTTTTTTTTTTTTTTTTTTTACTATTTTTTTTGAAAAAAATCGCTATATTTTGTTAATAAAAAAAAACAAAAAAAAATTAAAAAAAAAAAATTCGAGTAACAGTTATCTATGCACATGTGCATATGTATCGTTTCTTTGTCAAATTCCGTAATTCATTACAAATAATAGTCAATTGCACTTTCATTTACACTACCACGTGTAATACACTACTTTTTACGTTAACAATGTTAGAAATGCACATGTGCATCTATATGTATCAACATAAAATAAGGTGTTTTGGGACACTACTTTCTCTTTCATCTATCATTCCATCCATAATACACAAGCATGCACATGTGCACTTTTGTCATTTCTTTGACAAATTCCGTAATTCATTACATATATTAGACAATTGCACTTTCATTTACACTACCATATGTAATACACTACTTTTTTACATTACCAATATTAGAAATGCATATGTGCATTTATATGTATCAACATGAAATAAGGTGTTTTGGTACACCACTTAGAATACACTTTCACATTCATCTATCATACCATCCATAATACACTACCAATACCTCCTACCATCCATAATACAATACCATTACCTCCTACCATCCATAATACAATACCATTAACTATATTTTCACTTTATTACATGTATGTAAACACCATTTATACAATCCAATCAACATATTACATAAAAAATTGACAACTATAACCAAACCATCAACCACTAGATATAACTAACAAAAAAACATGTATATGAGTCTACTTCTCCATTCAAAATCACAAACTTTTTGTACCAAAACACTTTATATCATGGTTATACCTAATTATGCACATGTGCATTTTGAATATTGGTAATGTAAAAAGTAATGTATTACTAATGGTATTGTAAATTAAAGTGCAATTGTCTATTCCTGATAATGTATTACCGAATTTGTTGAAGTAATGATACATATGCACATGTGCATGGATAACTGTTACTCGAAAAAAAAAAGTTTTTTTTATTTTTTTTATGGTAACGAAATATTGCGATTTTTTATTAAAAAGTATTAAAAAAATAAAAAAAAAAATTTTGAGTGCTTTTTTGATTTTTTTAAATTTTATTTTGTGTTCACATTGGTTCTCGCGGTTCTCGCAATAAGGGTGGTTCTCGCATGAACCTTACCCTATATATATATATCAATGTTGCAGAAATCGGATTAGGCGGCCGATTAATCGGCGCCTAGTCGGTAATCGGAGGTCTACCGCCCGGATTTTGCCAAGTCGGTCAACTTAGGCGGTAAAAGTCAAAATCGGTCAAAAATCGGCTGAAATCGGTTGAAATCGGACTAGTCGGTCAAAAAAAAAGTCAAAATTGAATCATATTAGGTCAAAATCGGACCAAATCTGTCAAAAGGAATGAGTTCTTACCTCGGTTCGAACCTTAATCGGACCTGCATCTGTATCCATCATTCAAAATCGAACCCCACTGATGAACGATGGTCAAAATTCGAACCTTAATCGGACCTGCACCTTAATCGGACCTGCATTTGGTCAAAATCGGACCAAATCTGTTTAGATGAAGCGAATTTGGGGATTAGGGTTTGTGTTTCTACTGATGAACGATGAAGAATGGGGAAAGAGCGGCCGTATGAAACGTGGGTAAGAGTTTAGGTTTTATTATGTTTGGGTTTTTAACATTTAACACCCCTCTATCTTTAATTAATTTACATATGGTTCCCAAAGTTGTATATTTATATATAAAATTTATCAAATGAACTCTATATTTATATAAATTTGTAAAATTATACATAAAAAGTTCATTCCGATTAATCCCGATTAATCCCTATTAATCCCGATTAATCCCTAGGCGGTACCTCACCGCCCGACTAGCGACTAGCGCCTTCTACAACATTGATATATATATATATACATATACACTAGCCGTTTACCCGCGCGATGCGGCGGGAAACATATCACTTAGGTTGGTGAGTTTGGGCTATGTACGGGGAGGTTCGGTTTTGAGCCATAACCAAAACCAAATTCGTGATGCAACGGAAAACACAACACTTGTTAGTAATTCTAAGGGTGTGCATGAGAAAGTTCAGTTCAGTTGGATCATAACTAAAATCTAAATTTTCGGTTAAGGTACTCTCAAAATCCGATATGTTACACTACAAAATAAAATTTACAACACGATACTCGTTTTCTATTAGTTTATTAATAATCTCGTGATATATTATATAGTACTTAAGTTAGTTTCCTTGTTCGTATAATATTTTATAAAAATTTATATATGATATGTTATCTGTGAATTTAGACAAATTCTACCTAGATGGTTTACAACATAATAAAAATATATAAATTTGTATGTCTTTTCGTTGATCGGGAATTTTAAAGTAAGATCTAATGTTTAAAAATATACAAGTTAATGGTTATAAAATAACTTTTCATCAACAAACAAAGTTGGTGTAGTGCGTTTAGAAACCAAAAGATGCACCAGTTAACGTCATTTGTGATTTGTGGTGGGAAAATGTCACAATTCTTCAAAGTAATTGTGACATCAAACCAGCCATGAACGGGAAAAAGTCAAAATAAAATAAAAATCAACCATCACATATAGACATATAGTGCAGTTCCAGACTTCCGGTTAAAATTTGTTCATCCTACAAAGATATAGTGTACTTCATGAAGTGATCTTATATGGGTGGCCACATTAAGATATACGCGTGCAGTGTTCAATCTGAAATGATACGAAGAAGATGTCTTAAACCAGTAAGAGAGCTCAAGTATAGAAAACAATCCAATAAGTCTTTACTACCTTTTTTCCAAGGATTACAGCTCCAGGCTCTCCTTGGAGTACCATATATTTTGCACCCACAATGAACATACCTGTTGGAGCAACAGTACCAGCTTCGTCAAATTCCTTAATGATGCATTTTATCTCTTCAGGTTTAAATTGAAAGAAAAGAAGCAGAAGAAAGAAACAGTAACAAAAGTGAATTAACCTTGAGCAAACTATCATAACGTGATGAGATTCGTGAATCGTTCATCCAATAATGTCGTAGATGGATCTACTAATCATGTAACATAGATCCTGTAATCATTCAGATCATGTAACTTAACATATTTGAGTTCTTATGTTCAAGCTATCATTACACTATCAAATTCAGGTAAACCGCTATTCAGTAGAGCAAAAATGGTGACATCAATCTTGATTTTAGATCTTGTGATTGTTAGTAGGGGAGGCAATCGTGTCGGGTTGATGGGTTGGCAGGTTGACAGGTTACGGGTTGCCAGGTTGGTGGGTTGAAATGTTCAACCCGAACCCGACCCATATTATTATTCGGGTCAAAGATTTCAACCCTAAGCCGACCCATATTAATTCGGGTCAACCCGCACCCGACCCGTTTAACTCATATTTTTAAATGATTGATATAAGTTGACGATTTATAAACGAGTTGTTCGGTTTTAAGCGGGTTATCGATAACATGTTTAATGATGAGTATGCGTGTGATAAATAAATAATATAATGTGTCAAAATTAACATTATTATAACTAACCACGTAAAATAAAAACCGAAAAAACAAAAACATTAAAGATTTTTTATCTAAATGAGTAAACTGCCATTTTGGTCCCTCTAGTTTGGGCACTTTTGCCATTTTAGTACAAATCTCAAACTTTTTAAATTTGGGTCCCTGTGTTTTCACATTTATTGCCATTTTAGTCCAAAAACAAAATCAACTCAGATTTTTAAAAAAAAAGCCTGCTATTTTGTCCTTTTTCTCAGGGGCAAAATGGTCATTTATCACATTCTTTATAAACTCTGCTCCCTCTCTATAATCCCCACTACACCACCACCCCTGTCTCTATCTCCCTCTCTCCTCTCTACCGCACAAGAACCACCGCCGCCTCCTCCCCCTTCTCACCACCGCCACCATCAACATCCACCCCACACCACTCTTCAGTACCCCCTCTTCCCCCTTCCTCTCCTCTCTCTCTCTCTCTCTCTCTCTCTCTCTGTAACAAACACCACCACAACCATGGCTACCACCGCCATCTGTGACCACCATCGCCGCCGAATAACCAACAAATCCGACCCCACCTTCATCTCCTCTCTCTCTAATACAAATAGCTAACAACTGAAAACGGGACCCAGGTTTGTGTACGGAGCGGGATCTAGATGGTGTCCGATAATAAATCTCTGAGAAGACCACAGTCGGCAATTGTTTTCTTGTTTTGCACAGGTGTGGGTATCGGAGACTGCCATTGGCGGTGTCTCTGAGAAGACCACGACCGGCGACGGTTCTGATGGTTCTGATTCAGTCGCCAAAACTAGCCTTCATCGCCTCCTCTAAACCCGACCACCCCAAAATCGAAACCCTCATGTTATTATTGAGTGGATTCAGGTTATGTGACAATTTTGTTTACTGTTGTTTTTGTTTTGCACTTGTGATTCAGTAGTGTAACTGGTTGATGGTGGCAGGTCATGGTGGTGGTTGTGTGTGTGAGGGAGATAGAGACAGAACTGAAGGGGGGGGGGGGGGTTGTGTGGCAGCAGCTTCTTCTAAATCCAGAACCTTCATCATCGTCTCTCCATCCCAGTCACAAATATGGATTAGGGTATTTGGTGGAATGTGAAGATATTGGGTGGTCAAACTTTGTTAAGTTTTATTATTTTAATTAAAATGAGTTATAATAAATCAGTAATGACTAATTTACCCTTGCAGAAAAGGACAAAACATCACTATTTAATTTAAGAAATCTGACCTAATTTCACTTTTGGATTAAAATGGCAATAAAAGTGAAAACGTAGGGACCCAGATTTAAAAAGTTTGAGATTTGAACTAAAATGACAAAAGTGACCAAACCACAAGGATCAAAATGGCAGTTTACTCTATCTGAATAGCTAAACAGGTTAATGGGTCAACTCGTTTTTATAGGGGTCAACCCAACCGGACCCATTTTTAATACAGGTCAACCCGAACCCGACCCATTTTCAATTTCCACTCTGAAAATCCAACTTTTGCATTTGGAAATTCCCTTGATAGATTGTCAACTTCGCGACAGTTTACAGCGTTACTTGAGTTCTGTTAGTTTATCAAAATGCTCTCGTGACCTAAACAAATCTGGCTTAAAATATACGATATATTCATACTCGAATGTTCCGACAAAAGCTTCTACAAAAGATAATTAACATTAAATGCAACCTTGGTTTCAAAACACCCTAGTTGCATGCAACAAAATAGATAACTATATATGAAACTTTTTTTTTGAACAATATTTTTTTTTGTTACCAATGGAATTTGAACCCTCATCATATGAAAAGGCAAAGCCCCTATGAGCAAATTGCACATATAGTTCTGCCGTTCTGGCGTCAATGCAGTGAGGTCGAGCCTTTGTAGTATGTGTACCTCTAAATCTCTAAACTCTATAATTACATGGATTAGGATCAAAAGCCCAATAAAACCCACCCGAACCTATCACATAATAACCACCTAGTACAGGATCTGGAGCCCGATTCTGCCAAACAAACAAAAAAGTACGTGAATACTGGGGCCTGATTTAGCTTGATAGCGGAAAGAATTAGTCTGAATTTAGCAAAGATTCTAATTGTTATTACACCATAATTAAATCTCTCGCACATAAATACAAGACTTGCTGTAAAACATGTCATCTTCTTGAGATTCTTTGAAACCAATTTCAATAGGTTTGGATCTTCAAAAGTGAGCTCGCCAAACCTGCAACAGAATATCTCAATATTACAAGACCAAAATAAGAAGAAAAAAAATGTTAACTATATTTGATTAAATTAACCAACGACTTATTTCATGATGCATTGAAGGCTTGTCAAAATATGAAACTATAGTTACCTCGGCGATGCTATTGGTCGTGGCTGCTGTTGGACGGTTGCGTGACTGCAACAGAAACAAGTCAACAACTCGTCGTTTCCAAAAAGTGTCAAATGTAGTCTGATGGCTATAAAAATACAAGAATACTATGATCATCATCTACCTAACTACTTCCATCGATAGAAAAAAACTAAGAAACCGTGAGCCTAGAAAACCTGAAGCTCATGCAGATCCTTGCATTTTAACGCCACTGCTTGAGCCTCAAGCCCATCAGATGAGACTTTTATTTTTTTGTGATCCGCTGAGGATTTATTAGATTCAACACAACTTCTGTACACCCAAGCTCTTGCAGCAAACCGTGTCTTCCTTTTGTGTAAACAACTGCACCACTACTGGAAGCTTCCCCATTTGTTTAGTCTCCGCCAAAACAAATCTTACCAGCAAAGATAGAACGAAGTTGACCTCTGTATCGTTGACGGGTTAATCCAAGAAACATATTTTCTCAAATTCTAATATAACAAAACTCAGGTGCCCCAATGAAGTGGCTAAGATAGCCCAGGCTTCCATTGCACTCTCGGCTGTTGAAAACAAGGCTCTAATGCCCTCTGTTTTTTTTTCTCATCTAATACTGGTTTATCAAAAAAACTGAGGTATTGTACCACAAGACCCAATTGGTTTTATACTCCAATATCTCACTCGCTCAATTATAGCCTGATAAAAACTCAACACCAAACACACTCAATTAATATGCACCACCCCTTGCGGCACACATACGCACCAAGTACTCACGCCAAATACAAGAAAACCCAACAACCCCCCCCCCCCCCCCCCCCCCGCCTAATATGTGAACAAGAACCTGGTTGTTTTTGCACTAATAACTGAGAAAGACTGTACATCCATTTTTTATAATTTTCAACCCCACAAACGAATACTCACCCTACACGAATGATAGAACACAAAATAACTATTATAACAGTTGTCACGTAGTGCCTTGGCTTGGAAGAGAGCTGTCCATTTGCAACTCTGATAATCATTCCATTTATCATTCTTTGTTTACCTAACATGTGATTGGACCTTTGGAACTCGATTTTGCTCCAAGATTTTGGAACCGGTGTAAACCTGCAACACTAAACAATTTTAGTTTCTTAGTGTAACAGAAGCATAGAAACCACAATTTTAGTTTCTTAGTTAATACAACAGTTAAAACAAACAATTACACTATATAAATAAAACCATAAATAATAAAAACATGCAACGGTACATTATATTGCACACTACCGAAATAGTGATGTTTGTACCAAGATCCGGTGAACAAATTTGCATCCCAGGCTGTTGGAAGGTGATCCTAGCTGCAATATTGAAAATTAGTCTGTAACAAAACTGATCAGGCAAGACTTAATATAAAAAAAAATAGCATACCCATTAAAGTTCCACTTGTAGCTTGCAAGTTTATATTATGAAAAAACTTAACACTAATCAGTATCTAACCAGCTGCAATTTTAGAAAGGAAAATAAAACCGAGTTAACATTGCCACGTCTGATTAAAATCGTGCCAAACTCACCTTTCTTCTTCTTGCCGCTACCTTTTTCTTCCATCTTTACAATAAGTGATAACCAGGATTTTATTTTAGGGTGGTCATCAACTGTTTCAGTTGGCTATAGTTCCTGGAGTCCATGAGACATTATGTTGTCAGGGTTTAGCATCAAAAGAACTATGAATTAGATATGTATGTACCATTAAATTTCCTGTAACCACAAATGGTCCTTGTTTCGTCTCTCAAGTAATTGGTAATAATAGAAAAAATACTGAAAACAAAATGAAAATACGTCTTACGAGGATTTTCATGAAAAACAAGGTATGGATCCAAAAGCTCATGATAAAGTATTGCTAGTGATGGGCCTTGTGGTCACCAAAAGAGCCAAAACGGCATTGGCGACACCCTTTGTAAAGATAAAAAATGTATAAAAAGATCCATTTCAGAAGAAGTAAAAAGTGGTAAAAAAACTCGAAAATTAGGAGAAGAACAGAAATGGTTGATGACTGTCGTTAGAGTCAATCAAAAACCTAATTAAACTACGTAGATAGCGTAAGTAGGGTATCGTATCCACGGGGAATATGTGGTTAGTGTTTAACTAGAGAATTATTATATATTAAAGAAAAGCAACTCCCACCCAGAATCTCGATTGCAAGTTTAACACAAAAACCCGTTTACAGATTCATAACACCACATAGACATGGCCTCGGAATTAATGAATTTGATTAATTATTAGGGATAGTTTTTAAGATTCACCATACAACCTAATAATCCATTTATTTATATCAACTACCCACCAATTTACCAACCCGCTAACGATGCAAGTATATCGCCAATTCGCTTGATAAACGGCAAATAATTCAAATATAAAAAACGTTTACCAAGAATTCAACACAAGTGGTCAAGCTTTACCAGTTAAAAAGAATCCTCAAACAAAGTTTAATGAAAAACAAAGTAATCGTTCATCCGGGCAGAAGCCACAAGCAAAAAGATAAAGGTAATGTCCTCCAAGTTTCAGATTCTAGGTTTACACAAAACTCAATTTAATCATTCATTGGACACCACATAGACATGGTGCTAAAAAGTCGGTTAATTTAAGTGGTAATCAAAAACAGGTCTTTGTCATCAGATCTTTTACAATTCAATTACCCTATTTACTAATGTGAGTCAACCTACTCTATGTCACCCAACAAGCTACAAGGTCTTGTCATCAACCGAGCAAGTTGTAAAGCAAGAACTCAAAACACATGCAAATAGTTTAAATAAACCAACACATCAAATTGTTCATACGACGTTGTCAATGTCAAAAACAAATCCAAACATGAATACACTGAGAAAAGTATTAAACCCTACGAACCATACACTTGAAGAAAGCCACCTAGATGCTCATCCCTTGAACCGTGTACAGCCGCCCGAAGGGGGCTGCCTTCTCCGTGCGTCTCTTGCCTTGCGATCTCCCACTGCCTTCAGCCGTCCAAACTCCCTTCTTTTTTCCCTATTAATTGTCGTATGTATATATGCTTGCAAACCGTAGGTTTTGTAAATAAAAATCATTCTTTACGATGTGTGCATGTGTACAATTGGGCCGGTCTTGTGAAGCTTCAGAAGCCCAATTACAATCAAGAAATGCAGCGATGGCAATTGATGTAATTTCATGGATTACTATTACTAAAGGATTTAATGGCCATAATGCATTCTTTTTCCTCCTCTACGGATCATTGAAGCAAAAGACTTCTTTTAATTAATGCATACTTCAACATCATCTTTCAATTCCAATTCTTGTTTAACACCATTTTAGCTTGTTTTCCTTTATTAAACCTCTTTTAGCACCTGTTAAACAAAGAACACAAACACAAATAAATATACAAACAAAGACGATTTAATATGTTCAACGCACTAAAAACCGGCACACACGACTATAAAATATATTTATTTCAACCCGATATCAATGGTGTTCCATACTTTCACTAAGAAATTAGAAGTGACAGAAATCATAACTCCACCGCTGCATACACAACTTCCACCTCCGCTGAACGCAGCTTGAAGAAACATGTATCTAATTTTAGGTTAATTAAATGGTTTATGTTTCAAACATGACGGTTAATCTTCTTAAATCTTTTCTGAGCTCAAATGTGATCCAATCTTCCTGCAAAACAGCAACACCGTTAGCTCGTTAAGAGGGGAATATGAGAGTTTCCCTCTTAACCAGACTCCAGCGTGAGAATAAGTAACCCTTTTGAGGATAATAAAATGTGTGTTAAGAGTGAGAGTAGAGAGAACGGAATGTTTAACCTGTGGTATGAAGGTCCCTATTTATAGCCGGAGTGGTGTAGGAGGAGATGGGCTGATGGGCCTTAGGCCAGAAGGAGACAACAAGGAATATCCTGTTTGTCTCGCTGGTGTCGACAGTTAGTGGCTTCTAGAGGATCTTTGGTGCTGGCGCACCCTGACTGGAGCCGCTTGTCTGTTAGAATATTATAAACATAATTTCATATTTATATGTAACGAATTCTAGGATATATAAACTTATATGTATGTGTGTAAATTCGAAGAGGTTTGACTTGTGGATGGTGTCGGTTTCGAATGGTGGTTATTCCCGCCAAACTCAACCGTCTCTCCAACCGTCTCTCCTTCCTATGTATTTAAGTCTTTTGCCGGGAATTTACTCGGTACCAAGACAATTAAAACTGCTATTAATTGTCCACTTTTATCACACACCGTTTGTCCAAATTCAATCCATTAACATACTGTTTATCAACATCATGAACACCAATTCATATGGTGATTCCGTTGCGTCACGTTCTGAGGGCCAACATAGTGGTATCAGAGCATCATGTTACTCCGATCTTAGGGCAACGTCCACAACCATTCCGTGTCAACATTGTGCAGATGAAAGAAGGGGAAGAAGATGGCTAGTAAAACGGTGTTACTACTGTAACAACCCGGGCCATCAAGTTTCAAACTGTAAGAGGAAAGAAAATGACGAAGAAACTCAATTAATACGTCTTGCAATCAACACCGGTGTACAACAACGTGATGTCAAGAATGAAGAACACATAAGAAGTTGGGAACCAGAATTTATTGTGGCCGGAACAGATGGTGGCTTATGGTCGGAAATATGGTATGTCAGTAAAACTTTAAAAAGTCATTTTTCTGGAAATTTAAACATGTTTAAACGTATTAAGAGTATGAAAGGGGTAGAGTTAAACATGGGTGAAAATCAGTTTTACTTCATAAGGGGTATCGGAGTTGCGGAAGTAATTTCAGGGATCGAAAGAATTCGTATTCAAAGTGTGTTTTACTCACAAGACATAGATAGGAATGTCTTAAGTTATGATCAACTAATCACACAGGGGTTTACTGTTAAGTTCTCTGGGGATAAGTGTAAACTTTATCCTACATTTAGTGTTCCTCTAATAAAGGGTATAGATGCAAAATCTGGGTTAACTAAGGAAGAAGAAATGGGCATTCTAGAAAAACAGAAAATGATGAATAAAGAAACAGAGTTTATGGCGTTCAAGAACGATTATTTAAACAGTTATTTCGAAAGTCTTGAAATATCATCAAACGAACCGGATTGGAACGTGATGATACTTCAAACTATGAAATTTAAAGATTTTATGGATTGTAAGGCTTTGCTTGACATGATGGATGACGATGAGTATATCAGTAAGTATAAGTATATTCTTCAAACAAAATTTGAAGAAATGGTAGAATGGTTTATGATAAAGAAACTGGGAATAACAACCAGACCGTTACCGGCCTATGCGTCGAATAATCGGAAACTGTGTTTGCTGGATCTGTACCTAGAAACGGAAAAGGAAGGAGGACACAGAAATATAACTGAGTATAATTTATGGCCCAAGGTGGCCAAAGATTTAGGTTTTGAGTACAGTGATGGTGAGTTGATTCGACTCATATATGTGATGTACCTGGTCGTCCTCGTCTACTACTATAAGTTCAAGATTGTTCAATCAAAAGTCAGTGAAAGGGATAATGCAGATGACAAGGAAGTGCTGGTTTCTAAGATGGATATGCGGAGCAGCCATAGTGAAGGAGAAGACGTCAAGAATGATAAAGAAGAAGATGACTGTCAAGAGGTTGCTGGAAGTCCAAAGGAGCACTATGCATTTTTCACAAATGATGGCTGGAACGAGATCAAGAGACGAAGACAAGCCAGGAGAATCTTCGATTTCAACAGGGCAAAAGCGGCTGTGGATGCGGCTAATGAAAGTGTTCTTCAATACTCTCGTAAACTCGATTATGTTTAGGGGAGAGTGTTAGAATATTATAAACATAATTTCATATTTTTATGTAACGAATTCTAGGATATATAAACTTATATGTATGTGTGTAAATTCGAAGAGGTCTGACTTGTGGATGGTGTCGGTTTCGAATGGTGGTTATTCCCGCCAAACTCAACCGTCTTTCCAACCGTCTCTCCTTCCTATGTATTTAAGTCTTTTGCCGGGAATTTACTCGGTACCAAGACAATTAAAACTGCTATTAATTGTCCACTTTTATCACACACCGTTTGTCCAAATTCAATCCATTAACATACTGTTTATCGACATCATGAACACCAATTCATATGGTGATTCCGCTGCGTCACGTTCTGAGGGCCAACGTTGTCAAGGTTGTTGACTTTGTTGCCCTTCTGACGCTGGGCACGACCTCGTGTATGGAAGCGTATCTGTAGTATCAAGATTTGCTTGGATTCTGCGAATCTTAGCGTTGACCACGGCCGTGTGGAGCTGGTCACGCCCCCGTGTTGGGGAATAGAAGCTTCTACACTTTTGTCTTTTCTGCAGACACTTGGGCACGCCCCCGTGTCCGCTGGGCAGATGTTGTCGAGGGGTCGGGCATGCCACGTTTATTCATTTTCTTGTAATTATGTTAGATTTAGCTGTATTTTTGCTTCTTTTGTTCATTTGAGCTCATTTAATCCTGAAAATACAAAAGGAAGACAAAAGCACACTTTTTCCAACATTAGTTTTATGTCTTATTTGATGTAATTTATATGTTGCATTTTACACACATCAAATACCCCCACACTTGAATATTTTCTTGTCCTCAAGCAAAACTCTTTATAATGTGGCTTACACACCCAAATGGAATGGGTAGAAGTGAAGTTTTGGGCTTGTCTTTAAGTGTCGGGATTCCAAGATCTTTATTAGGTTTTATTTTTATGTTATTTACAATCCTATTCGTTATGATTTATTTAGAACTTTTCATAAGATAAATTACTTATTTGGGCATAACATGCCACTTTAAAATTCTATTTACATACAAGTTCACATACCTCACGGGAGATCACTCAACACTCGGCCGAAGATGTATTTTTGTGAAACACTCAAGACCGGCATGGAACTTACTTCTACCATATGCTTGCCAAGCAATCAATCCTCCTCCTTTTTAACTATAAACATTTCTAAATATCAAGAGGACTTTGGGGAAGGGTTAGGCTTGGGTTAAAGGTAGGTGGTTTTGGGTTAGTGGTTAGTAGAAAAGGGTGAAAGGCGTAAAAAGCGTCGGTTTTCGTAAAACTTTTTGTTTTTTTTTTTACTTTTTATTCGAATGAAGCATTTTTCAAACAAAGTTTCTTTTGATGAACTTGTTTGTTTATTGCTATACTTCAGCATTTTTTTTCTAAGGAATGTCACATGAAAACCGAGCTTTTTACTAAAATAAAGGGTTTAAAATGAAAAAGGGTTTTGGTGGGTAACGGGTGTTTGTTTTGTGGGTTTAGAAATGAAAAGGTTTAGCCTCAAAGGGGTTAACAAGGGGGATTTTGGGTAGGTGGTAAAAAAAGAAAAATAATGGTGTTGAAAAGAAAAAGGGTTAGTCCTAATGCCTCCATCATTTACTTACTTGGGTTTAAGTTGATAAGGACCGGGAATGTATCGTCATGGCAAGTTCTAGAGTCGTAAGAAACCAAGCTGCTATTCACACAAGAAATGAAAGATGAGCATTTAGTCTAAAGATGTGTATTTGTATGTTCAATAAAGGCTCAAAACTCACTTTTTTGTGGGAATGGGTTTTTAATGTGATCAAGTATATATAATCAAATTTTAACTAGATTTGTCATGTCGTTTCATAATTTTCTTATGTTGGTTCTTTTTATCACGACGCTATCGGTTGTAAATTTGTAAAAACATAACCTTTTTAGAACTTGATATTCCCAACTTAAACTAAGAAAGTAAAAAAAAGTGAAAAGTTTTTGAAAAAAAACTGGGGTGTTTAGCGGTTCCAATAGAGTTTTGTGTAAGGCTTGTAATTAGAACTTGCAAAATTCAAGGTTTTAACATCCCCCCCCCCCCCCACACTTAAATTACACATTGTCCTCAATGTGTCCCAAAAATAAGTTTTTAGGTTGCTTGAATGTGTAAAAAGGTGTGTTAAAAACAAAATTTCATGTTACTGGGCATCTGGACACGGGCCGTTGTCACACCCTGCCCACGTTAAAACAACAAACCGCGGTGAAAACGTCGGGGAGTGGAGTAACAAAATCATTGTTTCACAACACATGGATAAATGATCTGTTTTATTGAATTAAGTTTATTACATTGTATTAAAACTAGAAACAAAACATGAACAAATTAACTTTCATTGTTATTAAGTCACTAAGGCCTTGTCCAATCCTATGTGAGCATGCATCAATATCATCATCAACTATGGTACCAGAAACATACGTGAAAATACGTCAGCATAAAAATGCCGGCGAGTACATAGGTTTTATGTGAGTGTCAGATTCATGGCTCGTTTTACCTTTTGAAATAACTTAAACAACTTTGTTATTCGATATTAGAAAACTTAGTTTTGTAAAATGTTTATATTGTGAATTGAAATAACCAAGTTAAAACATATTTTTTATTATTTATAAAACCTCGATGCCATGAATCTTAACTCAAAACATTTGTTAAAGTAAAACCCAGATCGTTAATTGTTTTTGTAATAAAACTCGAATGATTTATATTGTTAGAAAAACCTTGTAATATAACTTCGTTTTGATAACCTTTGCCCAAGTGATCTAGATAACGCAACGATTTATAATGTGTTAAAAGCACTTATATATAGGAAGTACCAGCGGCGTATCCACCATGCTTTTAACACATTACACCCGCCTCGTTACCTAATCACTTTCCTAACCCAACGGTTCAAACAGTTACAAACGGTTAACATAATCAAACAGTTACAAACGGTTCACATAAATCAAACAGTTACAAAAGGTTCACATAATCAAACAGTTACAAACGGTTCACATAATCAAACAGTTACAAACGGTTCACATAAATCAAACAGTTACAAACGGTTCACATAAATCAAACAGTTACAAACGGTTAACATAATCAAATAGTTACAAACGATTCACATGGATCAAATAGTAATATAAACCATAGCATTTGTTTAAAAGACTCGAAAACATTTGGCACATATGAATCACCTCAAAATGGTTTAAAACGGTAAAAGAGGGGAACTATGTACTCACTTGAGATAGCCTAATAGTCTTGAATAACAACCAAGCAAAGCTAGAGGGATCATGGAAAATCAAACAGCACCTGATATAGGTAACTACATTAATAACCGGACCTAAATCGGAAAATCGGATAGGATGAGGTTTTATAAACCAAATGAGCGTTGGAACTCATACGATATGGTTTAACAAAACCTACATACTAAAACGAAACCTAACCTAAGTGCTTACGACCCGTTACGACCCATTTAGGTAGCTTATGCTACTTTAACGCGTCGTTCGCGCAAAGCGCGTTCGGAGCGCCTAACTAGTCCTATGACAAGTATTATATGCCTAAACATGTTATAATATGTTGCATAATCAGTTAAGTGACAAAATTTTGAGTTACATATGCTTAAAATCCAATTATGCATGAAAAGGGCATTTTGGTCATTTTCCTAAGGCATATAAACTACCTATCATACAACTAACTAAACGAAGTGACCATAAGGTATAACCTCGGAAGGTTATTCCCTATACAACTATGGTCACTAAACATGTTTGGTCGGATCCTAAAGATCGAACAAACGGGTCGGGTTCGAAAGTCTTAGCGGTTGATTAGACCGCTAATCTTACGACCCTATACAAGCACTAATCTAAAAGTGACGAGTTAAACATGTTAAGACATGTTTAACAAGGTTTAAAAACAAGTTTGATATCAAAACAAACGGTTTTGATACCCAAGAATAATTTGGTTGCAAAATACGCATAAACGCTTATTTTGACCGAAACTATGACTCGTCACTACGCCTAAACAACGTGGTATTCAGTAGGTATAGTCACAAGGGACTATAACCATCGTGATTATGCTCACGTTGTGAAGTTCAAACGAACTTCTTGTTGACCAAAGACTGGTCAAAGCAGAAAGTCAAACACTGTTTAACTTTCGTGCTTGAAAACACATAAAAGAATGAAAGAATTCTTACAAAAGGTCCAAGCCTTGAAGATTTGAACACAAATTACTCAGGTATGAAGCTTGAGAGCTTCAACTTAGAGCAAAATGAGAACAAATGTGTGAGGAACAAGTGAACTCTAGGTGGGTATTTATCTGAAATCCACAACCATTAGGATCGTTCCTCGATAAACGAGCTTCAATCTGGACCTTACATATAAGGCACATGGTTTTGGAATACTAGGGGTGCCCAAAACCATCACACGGTATTGAGAAAAGTTACACAAAATAGCCCCAAGTTCAACTTGGTTGTCAAAATGAAGTTTCTGCCCAGATGAGGCCATGGTGTCACGCCATGGCAAAGCCATGTAATGGTGGCGCAGCGCCACCATGTGCCAGCTCCCAGAAGGTTTCAATAATTGACAGGTTTGGTCCCTACAACACTTTTGAGCCATTTTCGATGTGTTTAAACCCCGTTAACCTCATTTCAAGGCTCTAAAATGAATTTAAAGTATAGGGAACTTAAAATATGCTCAAAAATATGTCGGATGTCGGTTCGTTTGGTCGTACGGTTGCGTTGTTCGGTTAATTACGATGAAACACGAACGGACGTGAAAAACGATCCAAATTACGCGACGAATGGAATTTTATCATGCCAATCACTAAAATAAAATATTTTAATGATTACATAAATTTTTGGATTTCCGGATATATTCAGAATGTAAGATATGCGCGAAAATGCAAACTTATGCACTTTTTGACGCTTTTCATCCCTATTGATCAAAAAGTTTTTTTTTGCGCACCAAACACCTCAAAGCCTATTTCTAAGATATGTAAAGGATATTTAGGGAATATTTAACTTATGACAATTTCCGGAATGTTCGTTATAGTACGAATCGGCATACTTTCACAGTTTGTCGAAATTAGTCCCTGCAAGCGAATAAACTTGATTTCGACACACAAAACCTTCCAAAACTTATTTCTAAGTTATGTAAAGGTTATTTAAGGTATGTTAAGCCTATGTCACTATTCCAGAGTGTTTGTTACATTAAAGTGGTTATATTTACGCATCAGTTCGCGTATAACCATCTAGAAAGCGATTTAAAGCTCGAAATCGAACAAGAATTGATATCTGCAAATGATACACATATTTATACAAATCCCAAGTATGAAACACAACATTTCATTGATTTGGTATTTGTTTGATGGTTGCAGAGGCACAGATGTCACAGCCGTGGTGACCGGGCACGACCCCGTGTTCAGGTTACCAGTAACAGAAAGTAACAGAAGGCTGGGCACGGGGGCGTGTTCCGTGAACACACCCCGTGTCCAGTTACCTGATCTGGGCATTTTTTTGCAGACTCTTGAGCATGGGGCGTGTTGGCTGAGCACGGCTCGTGCTGAACTTGCTGTAATGAAGAAGAAATGTCGGGAGGCTCTGTTTTAGTGCATGGGGTGTTGGTTAAAGCTTCCCTTAGTGTCCTTCACCATCCAGAGTGTGTTTTATCCCTTACAACATCATCCAAACACCACATAATTTGGAAACCATCATTAATTAAATAGAGAGTTATAATAAGTTCCTAATAATAAAAGCATAAACTAAATTTAGATAAGTAGGTCAAGAAACACAAGAAATCTAAAACCGCAAAGAAGTCCTAGCCTATAGTTTATTTTAAGAGAAAAATTTCCAATAAAGATAATTTTTTCGAATGAATGAGGCTTGAAGAACTTCTACTCCGGGTATGGTCCCTCACACGTCGTTGAGCCATTCTTCTATCTCCCTAGGGAGAAGAAAGGCGGGCTCATTGGCATCATCATTTTGAGGGGGTGTAACTTCCACCAGAACTTCCTACAAATTGTCAAGAGCAGGTTCCGCGGGGATGTCATCCCACCCGGTGGGGTTATTGATTCCAAGTGCTAAGTTCCAATCTTCTTGGGGAAGGATTGGTTCCATGGGAGGTGTCACAAGAATGTTCAACCTTTGGTGCAAGAGGTTGATTTATTGGAAACTATTTTCCAGCCCCACCGTTAGATAATTTATACGGTCGATCAGGACCTCTTCTACGGATGTCATTTCGTCGAGCGCTTCTCGTACTGCCATAACATAGCGTACAAGAGTTGCTTCGACTGAAGGACTTCGCTCCTTCCTACTGTTTCTGGAATGTGCTAAAGAGGTTCCACTGTTTTGGCTTGACATTCTACGAAAATAAACTGCAAAAAAGTTCATTTTTAATAAAACAGTACCTCGAACACGGCCCCGTGTTCACCTTTCTGCAGATTTTTGGAACAAGGAATCTTGGAGCTTTAAATTATGTTTCTGACTTTTGAAGCATTTTTTAGCATAAATAACTTAAAAAAGTGTTGTAAAACTTATTTTTAACAAGATTCCTTGAATAAAAATCTAACAAATATCACAATAAAGCTTGAAAACATGGAGGTTTTAAGCTTTAGTGGAGATGTTGAGGAAAAATGAAGAAGAAGGCAATGGAAAAAAGTAGAAAAGACAAGATGGTTGTTGGGAACCTTCTTTAGAATATACCTAGTATGGTATGTGTGAAGATCCCACCAAATCTCTGTCTTTGGAATGGTCTAAATGTGTAGGAATCTTGCTGCATTTATAGAAAACGACAGCACGCTGGACACGGCCCCGTGTTGGCTGGACATGGCCCCGTGTGCAGACAAGATTCTGACACTTTTTGTCTCTATTCTGACCGAAAGTCAGACGAGAATCTTTTTGTGGACACGGGGGCGTGCTGACCTGGACACGGCCACGTGTCTAGAGGCTGTTTATGAAGTTTTGTCTATTTTTAAGGAATTTTTCCGGATCGGGTGGTTCCTTACTAGACGGAACAACACCGAAGTGCATGAGATACCTTAGTTGCTCTAGATTTAGACGAGAACGCAAGAGGTTATCGGAAAGGGTGATTCCTATACTAAATGTAGGTGGACAAGTCCAACCCTTATCCAGGCTCTCGTAAAAGAAGGTGTATGTTGAATCGCTCAGGTCTATGTATGCATCGACGGAAGTCGATGAGGAGTCCTTCACGGCACAATCGACACAGGGACGACTATCGCTCAAGTCTTCACAAGAGTTAGAGGTGATTTCGGGAGCAACGATGTTGTTATAATTTGAATGCGGTCTCACTAATTCTTCTTGATCGTCGTCTTGAGATGAATTAATTATATCCACCTCAAGTTCTTTTATCTATCGGAGAATTAGTTCCTGTAGCTGAAAGAATTCTTCAAGAAGCATTTCATGTAGAAGGGATGATTGAGAGCATTTGAGAGAGAGATAGGGATTATTTTTACTTTCACCCATCTTAAGGCTACAGGAAAACAATGGGTCTATATAATGGGGATTATAATTTAAAAAATAGCATTTTAAATCTTCATGATTTCCACCACATAATTGACACCACGTACCATAAGAGGAGTGAAACTAAAAATTATCAGTATCACTCATGATTGCGTCAGAAATTACCAGCCGTCGGGATCTTACGGCTCTGTTTTTAGTATCTGAAACTTGGGCACGGGGCGTGTTCTGTGGGCACGGCCCCATGTTCAGCTAATGTCTGACTTAAAATAGGATTGCCAGTACCAAAGATTGGGCACGGGGCGTGGTCAGCAGGCACGGCCCGTGCTGAGCTTTGCAGAAGCTGAAAAATTTAAGAAAGATCCTAAAAAAATAGAAAAGTAAGAAAACGATTTGGCCGTTGATTCCTAACTTTCTTAAAATCCTTGTGTCCCCGGCAACGGCGCCAAAAACTTGATGTGCGTTAGGTGTAATATGTTTTTAAGTATATTTTAAGCCATTTTTAACACTTTAGTCAAGTTTTAAATTTATAAAACACGATATTTTGCTAACACTAAACACACATATGGGCAAGTGCACCCATCGTGAGCGTAGTATAGCGTTGGTAAGATACCGAGGTCGTCCAAGGACACAAGAGCTTTTAGTACCGGTTTATCCTCAACGTCTAATCAAATCAAAATCTTAGAAAAGGTTTTAAATATAAAAATAAAAACTAAAAATGTTGAAAAATAAAAATAGAATAAAAACAGATAGACAAGATGAATCACTTGGATCCGACTCGCCTTTAGTGTAACCTTTGATTATTTCCGCACTTTTGCACTTTTTATGAGATTATCTTAGTTATAGTAGTAGGCCCCTCTTTTGAAGGTGACATTACCCTCATCCCAGTAGTTTGAGTCAGCAAGGATACAATCCTAAAGGGTTGGATTATTGGAAGATAATTAATTAAGTTATTAATGCGTAATGTGGTAGGCACCTCTTTTGAAGGTGACGTTACCCTCGGCTAAGTGGTTTGAGTCAGCAGGGATACAATCCCAAGTAGCCGGGTTAATGTATTAATAGTAGTTTACATATGAGGGGATCAAGCCATTCCCACCCCTGCCATCCAATACAAGTTGGTATTGAAGGAGGTCCTAGTAAGCTTGACCCAGGTCCTTGCAGGATCTATACACTGAATAAGGCAAGAACCTTACCAAACCATTCCCTTAACCCCCGACCAGGTAGCCAACATATCTCCATATAGACCGTGGAGATATGAATGGTGTAAATCTTTTATTTTATATAGACAGTAAAATAACGCCAAGACACCACAGACAAATGATAAGGAAGTTTCACCTTAAACATAAGAAACTAGTTATTAAAGTCATTAATACAAAACCAATTAAAAGGTGCGAAAAGATTAAAAATAAAAAGTATTACACTAAATGCTTGTCTTCACCAAGTGATGTAAGAGACTTAGGCAAACATGGCCTTTGATTGTCAAGAACTCTTACTATCAATCTTGGATCCCGAGACTACTACACACACTCTATGATGGATGATGGTGGTGGATGTGGGTGTGGGTGTTGTGATGGTGGTGGATGTGGGTGTGGGTGTTGTGATGGTGGTGGAGTGTGGGTGAAGTATGAGAGAGGTGGTTTGCCAAGGGATGCTTTTGAATTGAACCAAGCACCTCTATTTATAGCCTGCACAGAAGCCCGGACACGGCCCCGTGTCCATCCATCTTCTCTTTCTTCATTAACTGCAGTTTGTCTGTATTAGTTGACCTCGCCCCCGTGTCCGCTTGGCACGGCCCCGTGTGCAGAAACATATCTGTACTATCAAGATTTGCTTGGATTCTTCGAATCTTAGCATTGACGACGGCCGTGTGGAGCTGGGCACGCCCCCGTGTTGGGGAATAGAAGCTTCTACACTTTTGTCTTCTCTGCAGACACTTGGGCACGCCCTCGTGTCCACTGGGCATGGGGCGTGTTCAGCCTTCTGATGTCTTGTTTTTGCTTAGGAAGATGCTTTCGATGGATCGGGAATGCCACATTTATTCCTTTTCTTGTAGTTATGTTAGATTTAGTTGTATTTTTGCTTCTTTTGTTCATTTGAGCTCATTTAATCCTGAAAATACAAAAGGAACACAAAAGCACACTTTTTCCAACATTAGTACTAAAAAATGGTTACTTTTATTCCTTATTTGATGTAATTTATATGTTGCATTTTACACACATCAATAGCAATTGCTTGAGGCGTATTTAGATACTCGGTGAAATTGCATGACCAATTGTCACCGTTTTTTCTAGGTACTTGCGGTTCAAGACTCATTTTTCTAGCTCTGTTGCTGAGACTTTAGCTGCTTTGACTGGTCGCGCATCTTCTGCTGACATCACTTCTTTCTTTGAATAGATAATTGCCACCCCTGTTTCGGTTGGGAAACCGATGGCTGAGTGGGGCGTGGAAGTTATCATATTCATTTCACCCTGGGTTTCCCTACCAATTAGGACATCATGCCTTGACTTGACCGCCATCACCATGAAATTAACGTTCATAGTTCTTGAATGCTTCCCGTCAGACAGAGTGACGGGGAAGCGAATCTGACCCAATGGGAAGACCGTCTCATTGCAAAATCCATATAGAGGATAATCAACAGGTTTGATGAGCGCTTTGTCTTCCGGATCAAATTGGTTGAAGCATTGTTTGTAAATACTATCAGTTGTGCTCCCTGGATCGATGAAGACGTATTCTGTTTCGTAATGGCTGATAATGCCGATGATGACTACGGGGCGCGTAGCGCGTGGTCCCCCGCGTACCACCGGAAAAATAACTTGTTACTCCTGCCATGCTGGTTCAAATGGGCGCTTTCCCTTGCTCTTCGCGCTATGTATTGGCCCATTGACCATATGAGTTTCCAGGCGCCTGACTTTCTTCTGGTTTCTATCACCGTTCCTTTGAATCTTACGCGTCCCTTTGCGCACGTTTTTAACCAGAGGGCTTAACTTGCCGCTCTTGAGGGCCTTCTCGATCTCTTGCCTTACACTGATACAGTCATCTGTCAAATGACCCGTATCCTTGTGAAAATCGCAGTAAAGATTGGGGTCTTGCCCCTTCTTGTTCATCATAGGCTATGGTGCCTTGAAATCGTTGTTCTCCGTCATGAGCACCTCTTTGGGTATTTTAATGAGCAGAGTCTAGTGCTTTTCAATATTCTCGTTCTTGACGGCCTTTCGGTAGCCGATTCTGTCAATTGTTTCCCGCGCGTCTTCTTTGAAGAGAGATCACTCCTCATAACCACTGGATTGTCCTGACTTCCACCCAGGATTTCTTTTCTTGTTACGCTTGCCATAGTCGCGCAAGTTGCCTTTCGAAAATCGATCTTCGGTGTAAGAGCTTTTGGTTCCTACCAATGATTCTTCCGTCTGCACTACAATCTTTGCTGCTGCCATGAGTTTGTCCCACTCTTTGGGCATACCGTCCTTTCCTGTGATAGTCCTGATTAGACCATCGCAACGGATTGCCGTTTTGAAGTGGGTGTGCATTAATTGTTCGCTTACACCTCCAATCTCTAAACACTCCATGTTGAAGCGAGTGATGAAATCTTCTAACCCCTCATTTTCTCTTCGCCAGATGTTTGTCACCTTGGACGAATCGCGCTGATAGCGTCTCTGTTGGCTGAAGTGGGCTACAAATTGGTCTCTTAAGTCGACCCATGACTTGATTTTTCCGGATGGGAGGCTGTCGAAATAGGCACGAGCAGCCCCTGTGAGAGTTTGAATGAACAGATGGCACCACATTGGCATGGTCCATTATCCTAAAACACCAACGCTTGTGAATACTCGCACATGATCATCGGGGTCAGTGAGATCATTGAACTTTCCAACTATAGGAGGTAGCTTTGCTTTTTCGAGCGGGGCTAGGGCGATGCTATGGATAAACTTCGAGTGTTCAGCAGCCTCTGCTGGTCTTTAAACAAGGATGAAATCACGCTCTACTTCTTTGTTGTATGCGGCGCGAGGCCTTGGTTTGTAAGACTCGTGATTTTTCGGCAGCCGGTTGAAGACTGAAGAACCTTCATCATCTTTCCAAGTAGGATCATCCGGATCTGTGTCGTCCCATTCATTGTTTATGTTGCGCAGCCGTAGCCGGCTGTGAACTGGACGCTTGTGTTGGACATAAGATGGGTGATCACAGTAAGTGCCTGTCTCCCCGTACGTGTCGCGCGTGTCATGCACGCTCATTCTTCTTTGTGGAGGAGCTCTGTTAACTTGCCCTTGAATATTTTACTAAGGGGGTGTCTGGCGCATCCCCTGTGTTGGACCTGGCGGTGTGACCAGGGATGGTTCCGCTTGCCGAATGGCTTGTTGTGTGCTCAATGACTGATAAGCAGCATTTATAGTGGCAATTTGTTTGGCGTACCAAGAGGCTAGAGTTTCGAATTCTGGTAGCCCTAATAGCGCTGAAATGTTCGGACTTGTAGCTGGGTTTGACGGACCAGCAACATTACTCCCTGGGGTACCCGTTTGAGTGATACAGGTGATACTCGTGCGGGGTCCCCGGTGTTTGTTCCTTCATCTTCGACTAGCTCATCAATAGGATGGAGTTGGACGTGCGAGTTGTCCTCCCCCATTCCTACTTGAGAGGCGGTGCCGAAGCCAAAGTCTGGAATTCCTTGACTAATCATGATCAAGGGAACAGAAAAACTCAGAAAAAAGAAGATGAAGTAATTTGTTAAAAATCGATGGGCGCCGATTAAGAAAAATGTATCTAATTTTAGGTTAATTAGGTGGTTTATGTTTCAAACATGAGGGTTAATCTTCTTAAATCTTTCCTGAGCTCAAATGTGATCCAATCTTCCTACAAAACAGCAACACCGTTAGCTCATTAAGAAGGGAATATGGGGGTTTCCCTCTTAACCAGACTCCGGCATGAGAATAAGTAACCATTTTGAGGATAATAAAGTGTGTGTTAAGAGTGAGAGTAGAGAGAACAAAATGTTTAACCTGTGGTATGAAGGTCCCTATTTATAGCCGGAGTGGTGTAGGAGGAGATGGGCTGATGGGCCTTGGGCCAGAAGGCGACAACAAGGAATATCATGTTTGTCTCGCTGGTGTCGACAGTTAGTGGCTTCTAGAAGATCTTTGGTGCTGGCGCACCCTGATTGGAGACACGTGTCAGGGTTGTCGACTCTGTTGCCCTTCGGACATCAGCAGGTGAGTGGAGATCGTGAGCCGGTTGTCGCCGCCTCCTGATTGGTGCCACGTAGGCATCCTTGTGTACCTTCTATCACCTGCATGGTCGTGGATCATGTAGCACGATAAGGTACCATCTGCTAGATGCTGATTGGCTCAGACTTCTACCACTTGTACCTTTGATGCTCCTTGAAGTGGCCCTGCGCCGCTACCCTCGCACGACCTTTGGAGTGTGACCAAGTGGTCGGCGTATGGCTCAGCGGGTGAGGACCTTTATTCAGGATGCTAAGGGAAGAAACTGACATTATGCCTTGCTTACACCTCATGCGCGACCTTGATGTTGATAAAGTAGTCGCGCAGGGTATGCAGAATACTCAATTTATGGAATAAGGAGTATGGTTCGGCGCGCGACCTGATTGGTCTCCGCGGCTTTTTGCGGCCATACCCCTTCCCAGCTATAAATGAAATTCCACCACCACCACCACCACCAGCGTTTCACCTATGCTGATGAAAAATTACTTTGACCCTTAATTTTTTCATACACATATTATTCCTACCATGAATCAAGGTATTAAGTCAATAAAAGAGTAACAATATGATATGTAATATGAGAGTATTACACTAACCTCATGATTCAACAGGCTCTGTATCATCCAAGGTGGATTTATTTTGAAAACCTTGGATTAGGGTTTCTAAGAGAGAGAAAACGAAGGAAGGGAAGAAATTGTTTGATTTTTGAGAAAGAAAACAAAGAAAGGGAAGACATTGTTTGTATTTTGAAATATGTTTGAAGAGCCACGTGATTCGGTGTTTAGTTGTAAGACTCATTCAACACATTTTGTACCTTGTGCATTTAATCTACAAGCAGGAGGCTAGGATCTGGAAAATAACGAAGAAATAATCGATTAGAAGAGAAATTAAGATGTAAATGAGTGAAATTGGTACCAGATCTGGATTTGATTTGTAGGGTTTCTTGAGAGAGAGAGTGTGTGGTGGCCAAATTGGTGTTTTTATTTTGAATTTTGAATCTCCCACGAACATTGATAGGCAGATACATAAAGAAGAGAGGTTAGGAAGGGTTTTGATTTTTATGCTTTATGAGTTGTAACCCATGCATTAAAATTTTTTAAATGTTGATAAAGTGGCAAATGACCATTTCTACCCTTCAGATATGCATTATATATAAACCTCATAATCCAACTAACCCATCTATTCCATGTAAACTAAAACCATGTAACCCGCCTATACCACATGGACAAAACCATGAAACTCGTCTATACCACATAAACAAAACCGTGAAACGCGTCTATACCATATAGACAACACCATGAAACCCGTCTATACCACAAAGACAAAACTATGAAACTCGTCTATGACACGTAGACCAACCCATGGATGAAATTCAATGCATTAAAAATATTTCATGCAAGTGAAAACGTTTTGCGCGAGCACCCTAGAAATGAGAATATAGTATAGATTCGAGACCGAAGCCTAGTTCGCTATAATAAAGGCTCTAATACCAATCTGTCACATGTCGCAACCCCCGGCCCCTATTTCCCGGGAATGGGCGCCGCAAGCTCATATTCAGTGGTATCAGTAGTTTATCATTTTGTCAGCGGAATTTACATCAGGACCGTAGTTAGGAAATATTTTATCAAAGTAAACACCACATTTTTATAATAATAACCACATGGGTAAAACCCAAGTCTCCGTTACAAACAGGTTTCTAGGGTTAAACCCTAATTTATTTAAATAAAACATCTTCTTTATTTAGGTAACTTTTATAGCCACATTTTCTAAGCCTTTAGTGTTGTCCAGCTGTCTTCTATTTGGCTTTCACATTTTGTTACTTGAAACGCGTTTTAAAAAAATTTGTCAGTGGAAAATACTAGTGAGTGAATCCCAGTTTAATCAAAACAGTATTATCATTTCACAGTATTGAGAGCGATTACAATGTTTATATCTACACAATTACTCATTCAGTACTGTCAATCCTGACTGGTGGGTCATATTACTCATTGGCTATCTCATTGTCCAATGGTAACATGTTCCACATTTTGTATACAAAACCCCAACATACCGGCAGTATTTGAAGAATTACAAAGACTCAATCACTGCTAATTATATTTTAAATCATTCAAGGTTTTGTAAAAACAGTTTTCAAAAAGGTTTACACAAAAAGGAGATTACACACATTGCTACTTTAGGGTTTTCCTTTGTGATTTCCTGGTTATAACCTATTAATTAAACAATGCACACGCGTTAGTATAATAACCCAATTTACATTAGTTATACCCTCCCCGAGACAGAAACTCCAACGACTTCATCGGGCAGAGCCTCGACAGCCGTTACGGAGCACTAGATCAATCGTGCAACGTATCTAATATGTAACCGGGGGTTAAAATACTTACAATGAGGAAGAGCTTTGCTAATTTAGTGGGTATTATACCCGAATATTATGTCTAACATTAAGAATTTAGAGAGAGAGTTCGAGAATTGAGCGACGAAAAAATGATACTGATCGATTTCATTAATAGGCTAGAAATCGGGTTCCTCGCGCCCCGTGAAAGAGACCACAATGGTCTTTGCGGCCTGTGACGTAGGGGTGTAGGGCCTAGCTATCCTGATTCATCGGTTATAGCCTTGACACGAGCCTACCACATGGAAGCTCAGGGGCTCGCATGGTGGTTGAGTTATCGTGCCCGCGAAGCACACAACCAATATGGTCGCGGCCCGCGAGCGACTAATAAAACTTATTTTATTTGTATTTTATTAAAATAAAGGTATTTAGGGCCAAATCTCGTATACGGGGTGTATTTTAGGACGTATAAGGGTGTTCTAATAAATTTAGATGTGTCGTAAAGATTTTAGGAGGGCTGTTATATCCTCCCCACCTTGTTTTAGAACTCGTCCTCGAGGTCTACTGAAACAGGTGTTGATATTTCTTCTACATTTCTGATTCAAGCTCCCATGTATACTCTGGTCCTCTCTTGGAATCCCATTTCAATTTGACCAGAACTAATTTCTTGTATTTGAGATTCTTGACTTTCCTGTCTTCAATTTGTAGAGGCTTTTCTACAAACTTAAGTTTTTCATTTACCTCTATGTACTTAAAAGGTACCACTAATGATTCATCAGCTAAGCACTTTTTGAGATTACATACATGAAATACATCATGTATTCCTACCATTTCCTCTTGTAGTTGTAGCTGGTAAGCTGCAGGTTCTATTCTTATAATAATCTCAAAAGGTCCAATGTACCTGGGGCTTGACTTTCCTCTTTTGATGAATCTTACTACTCCTTTCCAAGGAAAAACTTTTAATAATACCTTATCTCCTACTTGAAACTCCAATGGCTTTCGTCTATTATCAGCATAACTCTTTTGTCGATCACGTGCAGCTTTTAGTCTTTCCTTGACTTGAATAATCCGTCCGTTGTTTCTTGCACTATCTCTGGTCCAGACAATTGTTTTTCTCCAATTTCTGGCCAACAGACAAGAGTTCGGCATTTTCGTCCATAAAGTGCTTCGAAAGGTACAACATTAATACTGGTATGATAGCTGTTATTGTAAGAAAATTCTATTAATGGTATATGATCGTCCTAATTTTCCACCGAAATCAATTACACAAGCTCTAAGCATATCTTCCGTTGTCTGAATCGTCCTTTCGCTTTGTCCATCCGTTTGAGGATGATAAGCGGTGCTCAGATTTAGCATGGTTCCCATTGCTTTTTGGAAACTTGTCCAAAAATGAGAAGTAAAACGACTATCTCTATCAGAAACAATAGATAAAGGAATACAATGCAATGAAACTATTTCATTAACATACAACTTGGCTAACTGTTCCATACTAAAGGTTTCCTTCATGGGTAAGAAATGAGCAGACTTGGTTAACCTATCTACAATCACCCAGATTGTATCATTACCTTTTCGTGTCTGGGGCAATTTGGTAACAAAGTCCATTGTTATCAACTCTCATTTCCATACAGGCATTTCCAATGGCTGTAGTAAACCTGAGGGTTTCTGATGCTCAGCTTTAACCTGTGATCAAGTTAGACACTTGGCAACATAAGCTGCTATATCCTTTTTCATTCCAATCCACCAGAAATTCTTTCTTAAATCTTGATACATCTTATCACTTCGAAGATGTATCGTATACTTAGACTTATGGGCTTCTTCTAATATTTGGTGGCATAGGTTTCCTAATTTAGGTATCCACATCCTTTTCTTATGGAATCTCCAAATTCCACCCATTCCCTGTTCTAATTCCTTAATCATTCCTTTCAATTTTTCAGTATCATCCTTGATTACTGATTCTTGTACGACTCTAATTTGCTCGTTTAAATCTATCTACAGATTTAATTTAAGAGAACGTACTTTTCTTGGCTTTTCATGACACTTTCGACTTAAAACATCAGCTACTACATTAGCTTTTCCTGCATGATACTGGATATTGAAATCATAATCACTAAGAAATTCTATCCAGTGTCTCTGCCTCATATTCAATTCTTTTTGCCCAAAAATGTACCTTAAACTCTTATGAAAAGTGAAGACAACAAATTTATTTCCATATAAATAGTGTCTCCAAATCTTAAGGACAAAAATTATGGCTCCTAATTCTAAATCATGGGTTGAGTAATTTTCTTCATGATTCTTAAGTTGTCTTGATGCATAGGCTATCACCTTTTGACGTTGCATCAACACACATCTATAACCTAACTTAGAAGCGTCAAAATAGACTACAAAGTCTTCAGTTTCTTCTAGTAACGCTAGTATGGGTGCGTTAGTTAACCTTTGCTTAAGAATTCTAAAGGCTTCTTCTTGTTTTAGTCCCCATTCAAACTTAACAGATTTACAGGTTAATTTGGTTAAAAGAATGGCTATTCTAGAAAAATCTCGAATAAACCTTATATAATAATTGGCTAGTCCTAGAAAACCTCTAATCTCCGTTGGTGATTCAGGGACTTTCTATTTAGTAATTGCCTCAATCTTTGTAGAATCCACATGAATCCCTTCACGATTAACTAAATGTCCAATAAATTGCACTTCTTCTAACCAAAATTCGCATTTCAAAAATTTAGCATAAAGCTTTCTTTTCTCAGCAAATTTAGGAGTGCATGCAGATGCGCTGCATGTTCCTCTTTACTCTTAGAGTAAATGAGAATATCATCTATAAAGACAATAATGACTTTATCCAAATATGGCTTACATATTCGGTTCATCATGTCCATAAATGCGGCTGGGGCATTGGTTAAACCAAATGGCATGACAGTAAATTCATAATGGCCATACCTTATTCTGAAGGCGGTCTTAGGAATGTCCTCTTCATGTACCTTTAATTGATGATATCTGGAGCGTAAATCGATCTTTGAAAAGAATCGAGCTCCTTGCAGTTGATCAAACAGATCATCAATTCTCGGTAATAGGTACCGATTTTTAATCGTGACTTTGTTCAATTCTCGGTAATCAATGCACATACGCATTGACCCGTCCTTCTTCTTGACAAATACGATCGGTGCTCCCCAAGGTGATGAACTTGGCTATATGAATCCTTTCTCCGGAATTTCATCCAATTGTTTCTTTAATTCTTTCATTTCTGCTGGCGCGAAACGGTAAGGTGCCTTGGCAATCGGTGCAGTCCCTGGTAGCAGATGAATTCAGAATTCAACTTCCCTGTCCGGCGGTAGTCCTAGTAGCTCTTCTGGAAAAACATCTGGGAATTGACATGCTACGGGAATATCTTTCAATTCCTTTCCTTTAGTGTTAATGATTATGGAAATCATATACACTAGTGATCCTTTCCTTGCACAACTTGCAGTTTTCATCACAGAGATTAATTTCAAGGATCGAGATGGTTTATTTCCTTTAAGATCTGTGTAACCAATGCACATGCGCCAACCGCCCGTGGACTTCTCAACCATTACAGGGTTTGCAACCCAGCTTTGATAGCGTGCCTCTCGCAATATGCCTGCTTTGAGTAGTCCGCACACCTACTCGTTCATAGCTTTTGTCTTGTCTGATCCAAGGCTCCACTTTCTCTGGACCTTGGGTTTAACAGATGGATATGTGTTTAAGCAATGCTCTGTTATGTTGCACGAGACGCTCGTCATGTCCGATGGGGTCCAGGCGAAGATGCCATGTTTCTGAATAGCAATTGCTTGAGGTGTGTTCAGATACTTGGTGAAATTGCATGACCAATTGTCACCGTTTGTTCTGGGTACTTGCGGTTCAAGACTCATTTTCCTGGCTCTGTTGTTGAGACTTTAGCTGCTTTGACTAGTCGCGCATCTTCTGCTAACATCACTTCTTTCTTTGAATATATAATTACCACCGCTGTTTCGGTTGGGAAACCGATGGCTGAGTGGAGAGTGGAAGTTACCATATTCATTTCACCCTGGGTTTCCCTACTAATTAGGACATCATGCCTTGACTTGACCACCATCACCATGAAATTAACATTCGTAGTTCTTGAATGCTTCCCGTCAGACAGCGTGACGGGGAATCTGACCCAATGGGAAGACCGTCTCATTGCAAAATCCAGATAGAGGATAATCAACAGGTTCGAGGTGCGCTTTATCTTCTGGATCAAATTGGTTGAAGCATTATTCGTAAATAATATCGGTGATAACTACGGGACGCATTCTGTTTCGTAATGGCTAATAATGTCGGTGATGACTACGGGACGCATAGCGCGTGGTCCCCCGCGCACCACCGGAAAAATGACTTGTTGCTCCTGCCATGCTGGTTCAAATGGGCGCTTGCCCTTGCTCTTCGCGCTATGTTTTGGCCCATTGACCATATGAGTTTCCAGGCACCTGACTTTCTTCTGGTTTCCATCATCGTTCCTTTGAATCTTGCGCGTCTCTTTGCGCACGTTTTTAACCAGATGGCTTAACTTTCCGCTCTTGAGGGCCTTCTCGATCTCTTGCCTTACACTGATACAGTCATCTGTCAAATGACCCGTATCCTTGTGAAAATCGTAGTAAAGATTGGGGTCTTACCCCTTCTTGTTCATCATAGGCTTTGGTGCCTTGAAATCGTGGTTCTCTGTCATGAGCATCTCTTTGGGTGTTTTAATAAGCGGAGTCCAGTGCTTTTCAAGATTCTCGTTCTTGACGGCCTTTCGGTAGCCGATTCTGTCAATTATTTCCCATGCGTCTTCTTCGAAGAGAGATCGCTCCTCATAACCACTGGATTGTCCTGACTTCCACCCAGGATTTCTGTTCTTGTTGCGCTTGCCATAGTCGCGCAAGTTTCCTTTCAAAAATCGATCTTCGGTGTAAGAAATTTTGGTTCCTACCAATGATTCTTCCATATGTGCTACAATCTTTACAGCTGCCATGAGTTTGTCCCACTCTTTGGGCATACCGTCCTTTCCTGTGATAGTCCTGATTAGACTATCGCAACGGATTGCCTTTTTGAAGTGGGCGTGCATTAATTGTTCGCTTACACCTCCAATCTCTAAACACTCCTTGTTGAAGCGAGTGATGAAATCTTCTAACCCCCCCATTTTCTCTGCGCCAGATGTCTGTCACCTCGGACGAATTGCGCAGATAGCGTCTCTGTTGGCTAAAGTGGCTACAAATTGGTCTCTGAAGTCGACCCATGATTTGATTTTTCCAGATGGGAGGCTGTCAAAACAGGCGCGAGCAGCCCCTATGAGAGTTTGAATGAACAGATGGTACCACATTGGCATGGTTCGTTATCCTAAAACACCAACGCTTGTGAATACTCGCACATGATCATTGTAGGTCCGTTTTCGTGGATCGCCGGACAACTACGAAATCTTGTTTCGAATACCGTAATGAGTGCGGAATCCACATTACGATACAAACTGAGCAAGAGATAAATACAACACAAAGATTCAACGTTTAATGGTTTTGTATTGATTCAACAGAGTTTCGTTATAGAAAGATATTACAACAAAACACAAATGAAACTCTCTGTTCTTTCTCTGTCTGTGTTCTCTCCTACTCAGATCCCTGTTCCGTCTTCTACTTATATAGTGAAACAGGTCAACGAACTTTCATCTGGGCGATGAACCTTCATGAAGTCCACAATAAACTTCGACGAACTATATGGCAGCGACGAAGACTGGAGACTTCGTCGAGCAGAAAACTTGGACGAACATTTAAGAGTTCGTCACATGTAGTCTTTGTCAATATTGAGAGGACGAACCTTGAGTGTAGTCTTCGTCACATTCAGTGTTCGCTGACCTGTTGTCTTCATCTAATATAAGGATTTAGTCTTCGTTATGTAAGCCCAAATAATGGCCCAATAGATTGATCATCAATTAAGGCTGGCCCAATGTATGAGATGTTGAAATGCATGGCAGTTCGATCAAGAGATAAATCATGCACTCAATTTCTAGATATCATGTGACATCATCATGGTGATGTCACGGTGATGTGTTGGCGGGAATTGGTTCGCGGCTCTCCATGCTTCGCGTGTCGAACTCTGGGGCGCACAACGGAGGAATGTCGCTACATCGGGCTTGAGCCGAACCTAACCGAGTCGAACCGAACCGAGTCGCGTCCACATAAAGTGTACCAACAAACTCCCCCTTGGACGCTACTCGTGATGGTTCGTTCTTCACATTGTCGGATCTTTATAGGTCTTCACATGTCGCAAGCAGGGAGTGTATCAACAAACTCCCCCTTGGATGATGCTCGTGAGTCTTTTGATCTTCAATACTTTTGGTGTTGATGAGAGGTCAGCTGCGACTCAATCATCTTGATCTTCTGATTGCATCAATGTCGTGTCTTCACTTTACGGCTTGTCATCTGACACGTTCTCTTCGCTTTTAGCTGGTTCGAATGCAACATCTGCACACGCAACAAAGCTAAACACGTAATGAGAACAACTGCTTGGAATATAGAAAAATTAAATAAACGACACATATGAGACCAACTCTCAATCAAACAACCAACCGACAACAGTTTGAAAGTTTAGAAAATGTTCAGTTTTAATCCATTAACTTTCAAAATCTGTCAACTTCGACCGTTTATGAAGATGCAATTGTTTTCCGGCTTACAATCAGGATTTTGGGCAGGATAGACTCGAGTTCCAACATCAGTCAATCAAAAATAAATTAGAAACAAAATCTTTTTGGCTTTCATAAGATTTAAGTTAAAACACACCTAAAATCTTATTGGAATTTTTAATTTTTTAAATGTAAAGACGGAAAGCAATAAATAAATATATACAGCGATGCAGAAACGAAGAAATGTAAATAAATATTTACAAACAATCTTTTTACGAGTTTCGAGGGTAAGAGAATCATATCAGTGTACGATCATGTCAAAACGCTCTTGTTGTTCAATTAATTAGCATTTAAATAAGCATCCTATAACAATTATCGGTATTGTTGTCCACTTAAGCTCAACTTATCAGATGTAATCATGTTTAGGGGATACGTTAAGGTATGAATTATACTTACCGACCGATGTTCATCCACACACGACACATTCCCGTATCAAGGTATGCAGGAGAGTTCATCTTACCGGTGAGTATACCGCTTATCATCCATTTGACCGTATAAAAGATATGAGAAACTCACTTATTTTTTATTGAAAACAAGCCCTATGTGATAGAATCACTTATTGTTGAGGAACTTGATTTTCAGATGCATGAGGGCACAAGAGCAGGTCCGTGAACAGGTCAGTACAAACGTACAGTAAAGAGACGAACTTGACTCCCGCAAAGAATCTGCAATATATTATCACATATTTTGTTTGGACATGTGATTGTTGATCACTTATTGAGGTCGTATGCAATATGTACACGTATGTATAGTATCATGGAAGATCTAGACTTCGTCTCTGTTATTTTTCGGTAAAAGATATAACCATGATACACAGATGATAAGACAGCATAAAGACCGCATATCTCAGAACCTCGGCAATCTCTCAAACGAAATTTCGATACTAAGACCATATGCCAATGAATGGTTCCCACCTGGCTTGAAGTCTGTTAGGTTTATATCATCCTGCACATTTTAGTCTGATTGTGAGCCTATCGATACATCTTATATAGAGCTGCTTATCGATTTTCATTTTAAGTTCAGTTCGAAGAGGTTTCGAGAGACCACTGATGTACTATCATTTTCTCTTTTTCTCGCCAGGAAACTCATTTTTGTTTTTCCAATATTTATGCGTTTTTGACATTTTTTTGATGTTTTTAAATTTTCAAACTTTTTCAAATTTGGATTTACTCCCCCTTAAAATCAACAAACTATGATAAATTTTAAAAACACAAAGGTATTTACAAAAACGATTTCCCGATGTCGGTTAACTCATGTTTTACCTCAATGCCGTTTACTAAAATTAATTTAATCAGAAATGATTTTATCGAATTTTGTAAAAATGAGTTGGCACTCTAGTAATCGGTGTGGACCATGACAACATTGACGAGTTTCATAGTGAAATAATCACGTGTGAGGTGATATTCGAATTCAACGTCTCAGGTCAAAGTGTGTTGTACGAGAGGATAATAATTCATAAAGCAGCTTAAATATCGTATAAGAGAGATTAGAAATTCAAAACCGTATCCTGCAACTGCTTCGTGCATTGCCAGGAATCTGAGTGCTCTCCCAAACTGGATATCCACCAGGTGTAGATTTCAAAGTCGATCATGCAGCTACTTCAATTAACCGAGAAATCTCTTCACAGCAACAAGATCATAAACCTCCAGGTCCGGCTGGTCTTCCACATTGTAACAGCGAAGGTCTTTGTCTTTCCCTTTTAGAAGTAGTGTGCGGTTGTTCAATCCACGCCAAGGCATCCGCACACCCGGTTGGTTTGTTCAACAAACACATTTTCTTCAATCACACCGCGAATAAATGTACACTGCACGTTCATCTTGTGGACTTTGAACTTCAGACGTGCTATAGGTGCGTACATTTTGATTGAATCTATCCTGGGGACCCGATCAAAGCCTTTAACAATCAAACTTTGGTATGATTTTCATTTTGTTGAAGCTTTCAATTTCTTTCATCAGACATTCTTCTACTTCTTTTTCTCTCTCTATCAAAGGCAACAACTCCTAGATGCAAGAATGTTTAGGAGCCGCATGTCACCGATCTTGTGCATGGACGCTCCACTATCAACAATCCAAAGACTATCAATAGTTCCTCCTAGAACATCCTGCACACTCATTCAGAGATTAGTTGGAGAGGGGGACCCAATCCTTCATAGACTTGGGTCGTCCGTCATCATCGAGGATTGTAACTTCGATTTCCTGATGATTCAGAATTGATGAAGCTCCCCCGGAAATAGTTACCGGTTTTGGTTTCCAAATTTATTTCTGTTTTTCATTTTTAACACCCGATTTAACATATTTTGTTTGAAAAACCTCTGGTTTTAAAACCATTTCAACTTCTTTTCTTTGTTTCTTTTTCTGTTTCACTTCTCGTTGTTTAACAAGACGAGGGTCTTGTTTTGGTGAAACAGATCTTTTATGGTAACTGTTACCACGTGGGGCATCAACTTTTTCCTTTCCCTTGGTGAGATATGGACAGTTCTTGACAATGTGTCAATACTCACAACATTCAAAGCATGATCTCTGCTCAACAAACCTCGGAGTATCATAACTGTAATAGCTTGACGATGAACTTCGTGATCTTGAGGTACTTGGTCCTACATCACAACCGTTTGTGTGTTGTGTGTAATTGTTTTGACTGTTTCTTTTCAAAATTTTACATTGTTTAACAAAATCCATGTTGGATTTGTTTTCAAAAGTTTCAATTTTATCAGTCCGTCAGGATTTCACGAAGTTCATCGTCTGAAACTTCTTCTTGTTTTGGCTTTGTTTGCCTTTTCCTTTTCCTTGAGTAGCGTGATTTTGCTTACGTTGATTGTGTTGCGGTTGCAATTTTTTATTCCCGTATTTCTTTCTAACTTCACATTTTGAGATAGGAGTACACTGAGTTATTACAACTCGTGGGCTCGACTTTCCCAAAAACTTACTTGTAGAATCCTCGAAAACTTTATCAATCAATGATTGATTGACATTTTTTATTGTGAAATCATTGTCTGAATATATTTTATCAGAACCAATCAATGTGTAAAGCAAGTTCACGCTTTCACAACTCGCAGATGAAGATTCAACAGATTTGACTGTAGCAGTCACAAACGGTTTTGTGGAAGGATCACAAAGAATGTGATTTTTGAGAGGTATATTCTCCTCTTTTGTAACCGTCTCTGACTACTTAGGTTTGTCCTCATCCGACTCATCATCCGAACTATCACAGTCCTCAACAGTTGGAGGACTTTGTTCCAGAACAACAGATGACTTTTCTGAACTTTCAGATGAGCCCTCCGAGGAACTATCAGATTTGAAACCTAATCCAGTTGTAAACTCCTCATAATTAAGAGGTACAGTTGGTTCAAACCGAGGCATTTCCTCTTCATCGGGCATCTTGGTATAATTGTGTCTCAACGGTGGCGGACACAAATTATAACCAACGCCTTTCACATTCCCTTTTAGTTTTTGAACTTCAATGATGTGATCAAGCACATATCGGGAGTTAGTATAACTATCCAATTTGAGCTTTATCGCATCATGCTTACATTTAGCCAATGCTAACTCCTTCTTTGTTTCCTCAATAATATTAATGTAGTTATTAATACCAATTTGTTTGCCTAAAACAGTTTTAGACAATTCGGAAACACTTTTCTTTAAAGTTTCAATGACTGATTTGAAATCCTTTTCATTGCGAGCTAAGGCCATGTTTGCCTCTTCGCATTTTGACAGTTCAATAACTAAACTTTGATTGTGACTATGAATCGTTTCAGATTCATGTTTTAATTTAGCACATTCATGTTTCATATCAGCACAATCACTACATATCCTAGGAGTTTCAGATTTTACCTGACTTGTAGAGGGTGCGACATTATCCATTGTGTCATTCTGGCAAGAGAAAGATCCATCTTCAGATAAGCACTTCTCCATGTCATTCGATGCAGCAGCAGCTTTCTTGATCATTCGACAAACTATCAGATTCAGAATCCATTCCCTCCTTCACGTCTGATTCTGAACTGTAATCACTCACACCTGAGCCATCTTCATCAGTACTGCCACTATATCCCGAACTGTCATTATTTCCTGAATATTCACCATCATTGACATTCTTGACAATTTCAGCATAAAACACAGTTCCTCCTTGATCTCTACCTCCACATTATACAGACCAGTCACACCCTTCATCAGTTTGATTTGAGTTGGACGTGGATGTACTTGTTTGATTTCTGAAAGGATTTTGGTTGCCTTTTTGAGGTTGAGCAACTTGAGGTTGTGATTGCGGGAACCAGGCACTAGAATCAAATTGAGGTTGAGTAACTTGAGGTTGAGGTTGAGGGAACCAGGCACTAGAATCAAATTGAGGTTTAGATTGAGGTTGAGTAACTTGAGGTTGAGGTTGAGGGAACCAGGCATTTGAATTAAATTTTGGTTGAGTTGGGGGGGGCAACAGCTTGTGGTTTAGGGAACCAGGCACTAGGATCAAATTTAGGTTGAGTTGGGGGGCAACAACTTGTGGTTTAGGGAACCAGGCACTAGGATCAAATTTAGGTTCTGGTGTAGCAACTTGTGTTGGAAAAAGATAGGGGTTAGAACCAAAAGCAAAGGGGTCTGTATTTGACACTGGAAACATCTTTGCAAACTGTTAAGTATGTTTTTGAAAGCTTCTGTTTAAATGTGACAAGTATGGGCGACAAAGAATTTTGTGACGAAACATGATTCTTCGTCAAAGGCAAAACACGACGAAGAATATGATTCTTCGTTAAAGACCAAACGACGAAGGACTGAATCTTCGTCTGAAACACAACTTGACGAAGAAGGAATTCTTCGTCTAAAGCAACTTTGACGAAGAATAGATTATTCGTCTCACAAAAATTTGACGAAGAATAATGATTCTTCGTCTAAAATCTTTGACGAACAATAGAATTCTTGGGGAAACTTTGTTGACAAAAATGACCAATTGTTGTTAAGATATATTCCAAAAAGAATCTTATATTTATATATATATTTTTATTTTTTTAACACAAGTTGGCAAGTTGGCAGACAAGATATTAAAAGGAATGGGACTTTTAGTGAATAGTCCTGTTGAAATTGTTGACTTTAATTGAGTAGATAAGATTTGATTTTTCAACACCCTTATCTTGTGTCAGAGACAGAATCAAAAGTTTCAAACAATCATCATTTGAATGTCAAGATTTTCAAACAAATAATATTTAACTCTTTCAATAATTCATAACACAATAGAAACCTAGAAAACTTGAAGGACACTTGAAGAACACTATGATGATTCAAAGAACTATATAAGTTTTTCGGCCAAAAGTTTACCGGAAAAATTTTCCGAACACAAATTTTAACGTCTAAACTCAAAACAACTTGTACCTATGATAATCTCGAACCCTTTTAAACAAGTTTTAAGCAAAAACAACGCCAAATAACATCAGATTTTCGAGTTTAAAAATAAGAACTTCATGAAACACAACTGGGTTTTTTAATTTTTAACCAAGAAAGACCTTAAAAACCCACTAAAAAATCTCACCGGTAACTCGGTTTTCAACAAGAAATCAAACCTTACGCTCTGATACCAATTGTAGATCCGTTTTTGTGGATCGCCGGACAGCTACGAGATCTTGTTTCGAATACTGTAACGAGTGCGGAATCGACGTTACGATACAAACCGAGCGAGAGATAAATACAACATAAAGATTCAACGTTTAACGGTTGTGTATTGATTCAACAGAGTTTCGTTACAGAAAGATATTTCAATAAAGCACAAATGAAACTCTCTGTTCTTTCTCTGTCTGTGCTCTCTCCTATTCAGATCTGTTCCGTCTTCTGCTTATATAGTGAAACAGGTTGACGAACTTTCATCTGGGCGACGAACCTTCATGAAGTCCACAATAAACTTCGACGAACTATATGGCAGCGACGAAGACTGGAGACTTCATCGAGCAAAAGACTTGGACGAACATTTAAGAGTTCGTCACATGTAGTCTTCGTCAATATTGAGAGGACGAACCTTGAGTGTAGTCTTCGTCACATTCAGTGTTCGTTGACCTGTTGTCTTCGTCCAATATAAGGATTTAGTCTTCGTCATGTAAGCCCAAATAATGGCCCAATAGATTGATCATCAATTAAGGCTGGCCCAATGTATGAGATGTTGAAATGCATGGTAGTTCGATCAAGAGATAAATCATGCATTCAATTTCTAGATATCATGTGACATTATCATGATATCATCATGGTGATGTGTCGGCGGGAATTGGTTCGCGGCTCTCCGTGCTTCGCGTGTCGAACTCTGGGGCGCACGACGGAGGAATGTCGCTACGTCGGGCTTGAGCCGAACCTAACCGAGTCGAACCGAACCGAGTGGCGTCCACATAAAGTGTACCAACAATCATCGGGGTCAGTGAGACCATTGAACTTTCCAACTGTGGGAGGTAGCTTTTCTTTTTCTAGCGGGGCTAGGGCGATGCTCTGGATAAACTTCGAGTGTTCAGCAGCCTCTGCTGGTCTTTAAACAAGGCTGAAATCACGCTTTGCTTCTTTATTGTATGCGGCGCGAGGCCTTGGTTTGTAAGACTCGTGATTTTTCTACAGCCGGTTGAAGACTGAAGAACCTTCATCATCTTGCCAAGTAGGATCATCCAGATCTGTGTCGTCCCATTCACTATTTATGTTTCACGGCCCTAGCCGGCTGTGAACCGGACGCTTGTGTTGGACATAAGATGGGTGGTTACAGTAAGTGCATGTCTCCTCGAACGTGTCGCATGTGTCATGCATGCTCATTCTTCTTTGTGGAGGAGGTCTGTTAACTTGCCCTGGAATGTTTTACTGAGGGGGTGTCTGGCGCATCCCCTGTGTTGGACATGGGGGTGTGACCAGGGATGGTTCCGCTTGCCGAATGGCTTGTTGTGTACTCAATGACTAATAAGCAGCATTTATAGTGGCAATTTGTTTGGCCTACCAAGAGGATAGAGTTTCGCCTTCTGGTAGCCCTAATAGCGCTGAAATGTTCGGATTTGGAGCTGGGTTTGACGTACCAGCAACCTTACTCCCTGGGGTACCCGTTTTAGTGATACGGGTTATACTCGTGCGGGGTCCCCGGTGTTTGTTCCTTCATCTTCGACTAGCTCATCAGTAGGATGGAGTTGGACGTGCGAGTTGTCCTCCCCCATTCCTACTTGAGAGGCGGTACCGAAGCCAAAGTCTGGAATTCCTTGACTAATCATGATCAAGGGAACGGAAAAACTCAGAAAAAAAAAAGATGAAGTGATTTGTATAAAATCGATGGATGCCAATGAAGAAAAACGTATCTAATTTTAGGTTAATTAGGTGGTTTATGTTTCAAACATGAGGGTTAATCTTCTTAAATCTTTCCTGAGCTCAAATATGATCCAATCTTCCTACAAAACAGCAACACCGTTAGCTCGTTAAGAGGGGAATATGGGGGTTTCCCTCTTAACCAGACTCCGGCGTGAGAATAAGTAACCGTTTTGAGGATAATAAAGTGTGTGTTAAGAGTGAGAGTAGAGAGAACAAAATGTTTAACTTGTGGTATGAAGGTCCCTATTTATAGCCGGAGTGGGGTCGGAGGAGACGGGCTGTTGGGCCTTGGGCCAGAAGGCGACAACAAGGAATATCCTGTTTGTCTCGCTGGTGTGGACAGTTAGTGGCTTCTAGAAGATCTTTGGTGCTGGCACACCCTGATTAGAGCCACCTGTCAGGATTGTCGACTCTGATACCCTTCTGATATCAGCAGGTGAGTGGAGATCGTGAGCCGGTTGTCGCCGCCTCCTGATTGGTGCCACGTAGGCATCCTTGTGTACATTCTGTCACCTACATGATCGTGGATGGTGTAGCACGATAAGGTACCATCTACTAGACGCTGATTGGCTCAGACTTCTACCACTTGTACCTTTGATGCTCCTTGAAGTGGCCCTGCGACGCTACCCTCGCGCGACCTTCGGAGTGTGACCAAGTGGTCGGCGCATGGCTCAGGGGGTGAGGACCTTTATTCAGGATGCTAAGGGAAGAAACTGACATTATGCCATGCTTGCACCTCATGCGCGACCTTGATGTTGATAAAGTAGCTCGCGCAGGGTATGCAGAATACTCAGTTTATAGAATAAGGAGTATGGTTCAGTGCGCGACCTGATTGGACTCTGCGGAGTTTTGGGACCATACCCCTTCACAGCTATAAATGAAATTCTACCACCACCACCAGCGTTTCACCTATGCTGATGAAAATTTACTTTGACCCCTAATTTTTTCATACACAGATTATTCCTACCATGAATCAAGGTATTAAATCAACAAAAGAGTAACAATATGATATGTAATATGAGAGTATTACTCTAACCTCAAGATTCAACAGGCTCTGTATCATCCAAGGTGGATTTATTTTGAAAACCTTGGATTAGGGTTTTTTAGAGAGAGAAAACGAAGAAAGGGAAGACATTGTTTGATTTTTGAGAAAGAAAACAAACAAAAGGAAGACATTGTTTGTATTTTGAAATATGTTTGAAGAGTCGCGTGATTCGGTGTTTAGTTGTAAGACTCGTTCAACACATTTTGTACCTTGTTCATTTAATCTACAAGCAGGAGGCCAGGATCTGGAAAATAACGAAGAAATAATTGATTAGAAGAGAAATTAAGATGTAAATGAGTGAAATTGGTACCAAATCTGGATTTGGTATGTAGGGTTTCTTGAGAGAGAGAGTGTGTGGTGGCCAAATTGGTGTTTTTATTTTGAATTTTGAATCTCCCACGCACATTGATAAGCAGATACATAAAGAGGAGAGGTTAGGAAGGGTTTTGATTTTTATGCTTTATGAGTTGTAACCATGCATTAAAATTTGTAAAGTTGAAAAAGTGGCAAATGACCATTTCTGCCCTTCAGATATGCATTATATATATATATATAGTGTGTATATATATATATATATATATATATATTAATCACATAAACCTCATAATCCAACTAACCCGTCTATTCCCTGTAAACTAAAACCATGAAACTCGTCTATACCACATAGACAAAACCAAGAAACCCGTCTATACCACAAAGACAAAACTGTGAAACTCGTCTATGACACGTAGACAACCCATGGATGAAATGCAATGCATTAAAAACATTTCATGCAAGTGAAAACGTTTTGCGCGAGCACCCTAGAAATGAGAATATAGTCTTGATTCGAGACCGAAGCCTAGTTCTCTATAATAAAGGCTCTAATACCAATCTGTCACATGTCGCAACCCCCGGCCCCTATTTACCGGGAACGTGAGGCCGTAAGCTCAGATTCAGTGGTATCAGTAGTTTATCATTTTGTTAGTGGAATTTACATCAGGACCGTAGTTAGGAAATATTTTATCAATGTAAAATACCACATTTTTATAATAATAACCACATGGGTAAAACCCAAGTCTCCGTTACAAATATGTTTCTAGGGTTAAACCCTAATTTATTTAAATAAAACATCTTCTTTATTTAGGTAACTTTTATAGCCACATTTTCTAAGCCTTTAGCGCAGTCTACCTGGCTTCTATTTGGCTTTCACATTTTGTTACCTGAAACGCGTTTTAAAAACATTTGACACTGGGAAATACTAGTAAGTGAATCCCAGTTTAATCAAAACAAGTTTTATCATTTCACATTATTGAAAGTGATTACAATGTTTATATCTACACAATTACTCATTCAGTACTGTTAATCCTGACTGGTGGGCATATTACTCATTCGCTATCTCATTGTCTAATGGTAACATGTTCTACATTTTGTATACAAAACCCCAACATACCGGTAGCAATTGAAGAATTACAAAGACTCAATCACTGCTAATTATATTTTAAATCATTCAAGGTTTTGTAAAAATAGTTTTCAAAAAGGTTTACACAAAAAGGAGATTACTCACATTGCTATTTTAGGGTTTTCCTTTGTGATTTCCTGGTTATAATCTATTAATTAAACAATGCACACGCGTTAGTATAATAACCCAATTTACATTAGTTATACCCTCCCCGAGACAGAAACTCCAACGACTTCGTCGGGCAGAGCCTCGACAGCCGTTACGGAGCACTAGATCAATCGTGCAGCATATCTAATACGTAACCGGGGGTTAAAATACATACAACGAGGTAGAGCTTTGCTAATTTAGTGGGTATTATGCCCGAATATTATGTCTAACTTTAAGAATTTAGAGAGAGAGTTCGAGAATTGAGCGACGGAAAAATGAAACTGGTCGATTTCATTTATAGGCTGGAAATCAGGTTCCTCGCGCTCCGCGAAAGAGACCACAATGGTCTTTGCGCCCTGCGACGTAGGGGTGTAGGGCCTAGCTATGCTGATTCGTCGGTTATAGCCTTGACACGAGCCTGCCACGTGGCAGCTCAGGGGCTCGCATGGTGGTTGATCTATCGCGCCCGCAAAGCACACAACCAATATGGTCGCGGCCCCCGAGCGACTAATAAAACTTATTTTATTTGATTTTTGTTAAAATAAAGGTATTTAGGGCCAAATCTCGTATACGGGATGTATTTTATGACGTATAGGGGTGTTCTACTAATTTTAGATGTTTCGTAAATATTTTAGGAGGGTTGTTATATCTTCCCCACCTTGTTTTAGAACTCATACTCGAGGTCTACTGAAACAGGTGTTGATCTTTCCTCTGCATTTCTGATTCAAGCTCCCATGTATACTCTGGTCCTCTCTTGAAATCCCTTTTCACTTTGACCAGAACTAATTTCTTGTGTTTGAGATTCTTGACTTTCCTGTCTTCAATTTGTAGAGGCTTTTCTACAAACTTAAGTGTTTCATTTACCTCTATGTCCTTAAGAGGTACCACTAATGATTCATCTGCTAAGCACTTTTTGAGATTACATACATGAAATACATCATGTATTCCTACCATTTCCTCTGGTAGTTGTAGCTGGTAAGCTGCAGGTTCTATTCTTATAATAATCTGAAAAGGTCCAATGTACCTAGGGCTTGACTTTCCTCTTTTGATGAATCTTACTACTCCTTTCCAAGGAGAAACTTTTAATAATACCTTATCTCCTACTTGAAACTCCAATGGCTTTCGTCTACTATCAGCATAACTCTTTTGTCGATCACGTGCATCTTTTAGTCTTTCCTTGAGTTGAATAATCTTGCCCATTGTTTCTTGCACTATCTCTGGTCCAGACAATTGTTTTTCTCCAATTTCTGCCCAACAGACGGGAGTTCGGCACTTTCGTCCATAAAGTGCTTCGAAAGGTACAACATTAATACTGGTATGATAGCTGTTATTGTAAGAAAATTCTATTAATGGTAGATGATCGTCCTAATTTCCTCCGAAATCAATTTCACAATCTCTAAGCATATCTTCCATTGTCTGAATCGTCCTTTCGCTTTGTCCATCCGTTTGAGGATGAAAAGCGGTGCTTAGATTTAGCTTGGTTCCCATTGCTTTTTGGAAACTTGTCCAAAAATGAGAAGTAAAACGGCTATCTCTATCAGAAACAATAGATAAAGGAATACCATGTAATAAAACTATTTCATTAACATATAACTTGGCTAACTGTTCCATACTGGAGGTTTCCTTCATGGGTAAGAAATGAGCAGACTTGGTTAACCCATCTACAATCACCCATATTGTATCATTACCTTTTCGTGTCTTGGGTAATTTGGTAACAAAGTCCATTGTTATCAATTCTCATTTCCATACAGGCATTTCCAATAGATGTAGTAAACCTGAGGGTTTCTGATGCTCAGCTTTAACATGTGAACAGGTTAGACACTTGGCAACACAAGCTGCTATATCCTTTTTCATTCCTATCCCCCATAAATTCTTTCTTAAATCTTGATATATCTTATCACTTCCAAGATGTATCGTATACTTACACTTATTGGCTTCTTCTAATATTTGGTGGTGTAGGTTTCCTAATTTAGGTATCCACATCCTTTTCTTATGGAATCTCCAAATTCCACCCGTTCCTTGTTCTAATTCCTTAATCATTCCTTTCAATTTTTCAGTAACATCCTTGATTACTGATTCTTGTACGGCTCTAATTTGCTCGTTTAAATCTATCTGCAGATTTAATTTAAAAGAACATACTTTTCTTGGCTATTCATGACACTTTTGACTTAAAGCATCAGCTACTACATTAGCTTTTCCTGCATGATACTGGATATTGCAATCATAATCACTAAGAGATTCTATCCAGAATCTCTGTCTCATATTCAACTCTTTTTGCCTAAAAATGTACCTTAAACTCTTATGATTAGTGAAGTCAACAAATTTATTTCCATATAAATAGTGTCTCCAAATCTTAAGGACAAAAATTATGGCTCCTAATTCTAAATCATGGGTTGAGTAATTTTCTTCATGATTCTTAAGTTGTCTAGATGCATAGGCTATCACCTTTTGACGTTGCATCAACACGCATCCATAACCTAACTTAGAAGCGTCACAATAGACTACAAAGTCTTCAGTTCCTTCTGGTAACGCTAGTATGGGTGCGTTGGTTAACCTTTGCTTAAGAATTCTAAAGGCTTCTTATTGTTTTGGTTCCCATTCAAACTTAACAGATTTACAGGTTAATTTGGTTAAGGGAATGGCTATTCTAGAAAAATCTCGAATAAACCTTCCATAATAACCGGCTAGTCCTAGAAAACTTCTAATCTTCGTTGTTGATTCAAGGACTTTCTATTTAGTAATCACCTCAATCATTGTAGAATCCACATGAATCCCTTCATTATTAACTAAATGTCCAAGAAATTGCACTTCTTCTAACCAAAATTCGCATTTCAGAAATTTAGCATAAAGCTTTTCTTTTCTCAGCAAATTTAGGAGTGCATGCAGATGCGCTGCATGTTCCTCTTTACTCTTAGAGTAAATGAGAATATCATCTATAAAGACAATTATAAATTTATCCAAATATGGCTTACATATTCGGTTCATCATGTCCATAAATGCGGCTGGGGCATTGGTTAAACCAAATGGCATGATAGTAAATTCATAATGGCCATACCTTGTTCTGAAGGCGGTCTTAGGAATGTCCTCTTCCTGTACCTTTAATTGATGATATCCAGAGTGTAAATCGATCTTTGAAAAGAATCGAGCTCCTTGCAGTTGATCAAACAGATCATCGATTCTCGGTAATGGGTACCGATTTTTAATCGTGACTTTGTTCAATTCTCGGTAATCAATGCACATATGCATTGACCCGTCCTTCTTGACAAATAAGATCGGTGCTCCCTAAGGTGATGAACTTGTCTGTATGAATCCTTTCTCCGGAAGTTCGTCAAACTGTTTCTTTAATTCTTGCATTTCTGCTGGTGCCAAACGGTAAGGTGCCTTGGCAATCGGTGCTGTCCCTGGTAGGAGATGAATTCGGAATTCAACTTCCCTGTCCGGCGGTAGTCCTGGTAGCACTTCTGGAAAAACATCTAGGAATTGAGATACTACGGGAATATCTTTCAATTCCTTTCCTTTAGTGTTAATGATTATGGAAATCATATACACTAGTGATCCTTTCTTTGCACAACTTGCAGTTTTCATCACATAGATTAATTTCGTGTATCGAGACGGTTTATTTCCTTTAATTATGATCTTATCACCCTTTGGTGAACTTATTTGAATTGACTTTTGATCACATATAATACTGGCTTTATTGGCTACTAACCAATCCATTCCTAATACAATATCAAATCTAGCTAGATTCATTGGGTAAAGATTAGCAATAAACTTATGGTTTAAAATTTCTATTCTTGCTCCTTGCAAGATTTCAGAAATCTTAATGGATTCTCCATTTGTTGTCTCTACTAGACATTCTTGTTGGAGTTTAGTTAATGGATGGTTGAGAATTTTGCAAAATGAAGTATTAATAAAACTTTGGTTCACACCATAGTCAAATAATACTTTAGCAAAAACATCATTAACTAAAAATGTACCGGCAATCACATCCGGAATCATTTTTGCCTCTTCGGCTGTCAGAACAAATGCCCTAGCATTCTTACTAGTCTTATTGTTCATGGCTAGAGCTAGTTTCGGACAGTTCGGCTTAATATGTCCATTTTCTCCACAATTGTAGCATATCTTATTGTTAGATTTCTTCCTGCAGTCTTCTTCCTTATGTCCATATGTTTTACAAAAATTGTAGTATATGGAGCATCTTCCAGAATGCTTTCTTTTGCAATACTTGCAGTAAGGAGTAGAAGTAGAACCAACATTTTTCCCACGGCTAGAATTACCGTAGCGAAATTCTTGGGTAAGCTTTTGAGCTAGGTTCTTTCTCTGGTTCTCTTCTTGTGTAAGTACTAGTTCATCAGTCAAGGTATTTGCTAGTTCTACCGCTTCTTCTATGGTTTGTGGTCTAGATGCCTTGACTACATGTCTAATCTCACTGATTAATCCCCAGATATAACGGGAGATTAATACTGGTTCTGGGGAAGCTAGGGTTGGCATTATTCTAGCATATTCGAAGAATACGATAGTGTAACCCTTACAATCTACTCCAGTCATTTTAAGGTTTAAGAACTTATTGGCTATTTGTTCCTTTTCATTTGGAGGACAGAATTTCCTTTCAACCATATTCTTAAACTCATTCCATTCCATACTATAGTCTCTATCACTTCCCCTAGACTGTGTTCCACCATTCCAAAGCAACATTCCTAAACAGATTGGAAGCAAACATGATTTTGTCTTCCTCTGCACACTTGCTTATTTTTAAGACTGCCTCAGTCTTTTCTATCCAGCGTAGAGCTGCAATGGCTCCTTTATTGCCTGAGAATTATATTGGTTTACATGACCTGAATTCTTTGTAAGAACAACCATAAGACATGGTTCTTTTTCTTTTTGGAATAGGCAATTGAAGTAACGGTCCATTGTTTACGTTGTGACTGGGTTCAATATGTGATCGCTTACTTTCACTATTACTTTTATTATTATTTTCCACTTCTCTAACGTTTTGGATGATAGCTGGCATAACATCTCTAATTCTTTGGGTTACTATGTGTCGAGTGACACTGTTATTTATCTGATTATCATTATTCTGGTTTTCCTGATTCGCTTGGTTGGCCATCTGGATTGTAAACAATTACCAAGTATTAATATCTCAGAGCAATATTTAATACTAATAATCACACAACAACACATCGATCAAAATCATCGTGCATTGCGACATTTACTCTATTTTATAGATATGCATCTATTACAAACCACAAGTGGAAATTAAAATACAATACTAGTTATGCATCAGTAGTTATTAGATTATCTATCTTAGTGGATATATTAATTTTTTTCAAGTTACTCACACACACACACACACACATATATATATATATATATTACTACTAATAGGGGTTCATCCAATATTGCATATTACGCTCATCGTACTTCCAAACGAGCCTCTCCCTTATTTGTCTTATCTTTTCACTTTCATCTAACAACTCCTCACCAAAGTTGCGAAGTTCTTGCACATTCTTAGTGCTCATGGGTGGTGCGGGTGCTGGTATCAGCTCAGGGTACTGTGGCATTGGTTCTTCGTATGATAAGGGTTCTCTAGGATTTCCCTAATATACTGGTCATTATCCCAGTATGGATCTAGAGTGTCAAGGTTTAAGTAAGGTACTACTGGGTTTTGCATGGGTTCCTCTTGTGGATGGATTTCTAGGTAATCTCTATGGTCATTAAACCATGGGTCATAGTTTGGAGGTTGGGGTGTTGAGACTCTAGGGATATCATTTGGGTCAAAAGCAGGTAAGGGAATCTGGTCTCCTGGGTTCTATTCTATTTCCATGGGTTGTGTTGGGAACAACGGTAGTGGCTGTGGTGCTATGAGTTGTTCTAAATTCGGGTCTATAGAAGTAGTAGCTAAGATATGAAAGTTAGCTAGTCTCCTATTGAGTATATCTTGAGTTTGGGTGTTCATCTCCCTATTCGCAGCTGCTAAAGCTCGTTGTTGTAACTTTCTCATTCCTTTCCTACGCTCGTGAGCTCCCCGACTGAACCATCCTCTCTTTTTGGTAGGGAACGGCTCCTCGGATTGCGCTTTAAATATAAATATCCCTTCCTCTGTGTCAGCTGAATACCCCCAGGGAGTAGGCTGGGAAGAAGTTCCTTCATCTATGGGAGAACTAGACAATTGACGATAGGCGTCCGATGGTCCTTGATCACTCATACTGTAAACTAACAGATTGTCAAATAACAAAACAGTAATACACAGGTATGCATGTATTCACACAAATTATTTCCTAACAGAATTGACAATTTCATTGTCAGCAGAACACTTCTGTGGCTCAAATCAGTGGCTAGGCGCTAATACCACCCTCTGTCGCAACCCCCAGCCCCTATTTCCCGGGAACGGGCGGCCGCGAGCTCAGATTCAGTGGTATCAGTAATTTATCATTTTGGCAGTGGAATTTACATCAGGACCGTAGTTAGGAAATATTTTATCAGAGTAAAATACCATATTTTTATAATAATAACCACATGGGTAAAACCCAAGTTTCCATTACAAACATGTTTCTAGGGATAAACCCCAATTTATTTAAATAAAACATCTTCTTTATTTAGGTAACTTTTATAGCCACATTTTCCAAGCCTTCAGTGCTGTCCAGATGGCTTCTATTTGGGTTTCACATTTTGTTACCTGAAACGCGTTATAAAAACGTTTGTCAGTGGGAAATACTGGTGAGTGAATCCCAGTTTAATCAAAACAAGTTTTATCATTTCACAATATTGAGAGCGATTACAATATTTATATCTACACAATTACTCATTGAGTACTGTCAATCTTGACTGGTGGGTCATATTACTCATTGGCTATCTCATTGTCCCATGGTAATGTGTTCCACATTTTATATACAAAACCCCAACATACCGACAGTAATTGAAGAATTACAAAGACTCAATCACTGCTAATTATATTTTAAAATATTTTGGGTTTTGTAAAAACAGTTTGCAAAAAGGTTTACACAAAAAAGGGGATTACTCACATTGCTACTTTAGGGTTTTCCTTTGTGATTTCCTGGTTATAATCTATTAATTAAACAATGCACATGCATTAGTATAATAACCGAATTTACATTAGTTATACCCTCCCCGAGACAGAAACTCCAACGACTACGTCGGGCAGAGCCTCGACAGCCGTTACGGAGCACTAGATCAATCGGGCAGCGTATCTAATACGTAATCGGGGGTTAAAATACTTACAACGAGGCAGAGCTTTGCTAATTTAGTGGGTATTATGCCCGAATATTATGTCTACTATTCAGAATTTAGATAAAGAGTTCGAGAATTGAGCGACGGAAAAATGAAACTGATCGATTTCATTTATAGGCTGGAAATCGGGTTCCTCGCACCTCGCGAAAGAGACCACAATGGTCTTCGCGGCGCGTGACGTAGGGATGTAGGGCCTAGCTATGCCGATTCGTCGATTATAGCCTTGACACGAGCCTGCCACGTGGTCGCTCAGGGGCTCGCCTGGTGGTTGAGCTGTCGCGCCCCGCGAAGCACATAACCAATATGGTCGCGGCCCGCGAGCGACTAATAAAACTTAATTTTATTTGATTTTTGTTAAAATAAAGGTATTTAGGGCCAAATCTCATATACGGGGTGTATTTTAAGACGTATAGGGGTGTTCTAATAATTTTAGAAGTGTCGTAAATATTTTAGGAGGGTTGTTATACCACACCCCGCCCAAGGCAAAAATGTGAGGCACGACCACGAAAGGTTTTCAAGCATTCGATTAGCAAACGTCTACGTGATATTAATAACTAGCGATACCAAATGTATTTTAAAAGTTTACAAAACCAAGTATTTAAGTTGGCATACATCGCCAGAACAAACATGGTGTTTAAAAATACTTATACAAAAGACATAGTTTATAAAACAAAGGCTTTGACAAGTATATCCCGCATGGGGACGGGAATTACAAGACAAACCCCTAAAATGGTATCTACATATGCATTCTATCCTTGATCCTTAAGCCAGGAGACACCGCTCACTTACATGAAATGCATGCTTAAAAACGTCAACATATTGTTGGTGAGTTTATAGGTTTAAATTCACAGATCAATCTTTAAAAACATTTGATAAAAACAGATGTGTGTAGTCTAATGAAAATCACGATAGTCAATCATGGGCTTGCAAAGCCATGACGTATGTGCCGACATAAGCCTGTAACCAACCCATAATGATGACGCCTCACCACATCATACACCATGACGATGTCTAACAAATTCAAACACATGTGGACTCCACCGGGTCAAGACCGACCAGGAGTGGGGCTTGTTACACCCAATAGATCTATTTGACTATTCTACGGTCATTACCACGACTAATGGTTAAATAACTAAAACGATACCATGAGGACTTCCGAACTCAAAACCAACCAACTTATGTGCACAAAATAGACTCAAAAGGATTTCATTCCCCACTACCATAACCCGTAACCAAGCATGAATTTCCCCCGAATTAAATAAACATTTAACTAAGTAAAAGAGGCCGTGAAGACTCACAAATTGCATTCCGTGCGTATACTAGCAAAATCAAAGTGCCCGAAAATAATTCCCCTAACCTACATGTGTCCTAAATTTAATGAGACACAAGCGCTAAATACATGTCTACCCAACAAGTCGTTCACCAAACTTGTTTAGACAAAATGAGATGTTAACCTTTTTAATAAAGAGTTAAACGTTCCGACGCGTTGGTGAGTGATTATCCAAAAATTTCTCTCTCTCTCTCTATATATATATATACATGGAGAGGATCATGAGAAAACTACATCTAAATGAGAAAACTAACTAAAAAAAACTAAAAAACATACCAAATTCTTTTTTTACGATTTTTTATTAAAAAAATCCCTAATTTTTATATATAAAAAAATTTCAAAAAAAATATATTGTTGTACTGTGCATGTGCATTATATGTGTACTACACATGTGCACTATATCCGTAATAGTGCACATGTGCAATACAACAACAAAAATTTTGAATTTTTTTTCATGCATAAAATTTAGCGATTTTTATAAAAAAAAATGTAAAAAAAAATTGGTATGTTTTTTAAGCTTTTTTAGTTAGTTTTTTGGTTTTCTCATGATCCATCCTCTATGTATATATATTTATATATATATATATAGCATCACACCTTGTGACATAATATCGGGACCTAGTCCCAAAACTATAAACATGACCAAATAAATATGCATTTCACTATTAAATACCATATTTATTTACGTGGAACGACGTCCACAAAATCCTTTCGATAAATATATATTTTACGACCAAAATACTAAATTTGTTAACATGAAATGATGTCCAAAAGACTTTCTAATAATTAAGCACTTAACAATCTACGCTTGTTCACGTTCGTATATATATATATATACACACACCTACGTATACTACAGACATACACTTAACCCTTTTTCGCTAAGCAAGCAACCTATATAACTCATGGACTTCGTGTGAATCACCTATAGATCAAACTTAGCCGATTTATTAGCGGTTTTCCGGAAAGTATATTCCAAAATATTTTACGATTTGAAAATATATATATTTTTTATTTTAAAATACTTGTAAGCAAAAATATATATAGTTTTCGTAACGACGTCAAGACTTGGTCGTTTATATTTAAAACTTGATTTTCATAAGAACGATATATTTTACACTAAAACACTTATTCGCATTGGAAAACCCGAATTTATATACGACAATTTTTACTAAAAATCTCCTAAGCCTTGTTTTTAAATACCAATTTTTGTTATAAAAGCCTTGATGATTCTCAGACCATAATTTTTCCTAGTTTAGTGATCTATATGTTAAAATGCCATTTTAACATATCAAAACCACCATCTTACGTATACAAGTCACATATCACCAAGCATGCACTAGATCATTTTAAACCCTATTATGCCAAATTTACAAGAAGCATAATACACTTTTAAAATTCCTTTTCACCATTTCTCACACTTTAAACTATATTTTATCAAAAATATACTTAATTAACTTATATTTTAACATGTTAATCACAATCAACATCAAGCATCATTATTACCTCATGAACTCATACACTCATTTCAACTATATTTTTAGTATAACTAGATGTAAGATCCGTCGCGTTGCGGCTAGGGTCTTTAACATTACGACACAATGAATCTACTTTATATGGCTAGGCCTTTACAAATTACGGCGCAATAAATCTATTTTATACTTCTCTATCGACCCGCTCGTTGCTTTTTAAAACCACAAACCTAAGGATTAACTACCCATTTTTGTATCAATTTATATATCCAAACGATCACATTGTGTTTCCGAATGTCTTGTGGAGGGAAATACAAATACTTGATGTTGATTATGGATGAGCACGGTACCTGTTTAGTATTGAACTGGTACCTATACCCAAAGTACCGGTACCGAAAAATGGGAAAATTGGGTACCGGTACCGGTACCAAATATACCAGTTCGGTACCAGTACCGGTATTTTACCTGTAAATACCGGTACCGTTCCGATACTGGTACCAAAAAGCGGGGATAATGGGTGCCCGCACAATTAAAGAGAGTTTGCCCAAAACAATAACCCACACCACCTACTTGTTTTGTAAAAAAAAACAATGTCCAAGAATATATGATTAGAGTACAACTTCTAATGCACCATAATGTTAAAAATTAATAGTATATAAATGTTACCATATGAACATAACCAATCTTATCAAAAAATCATCCTACACCAAAAACATGTTCCTACATATACTTATATCATACTAAAAGAAACAATAAACACATACAAGTTCTTACACAAACCCATGAAAAAGAACGCACATATATATACTTTTAAAGATATCATTTTTATCTGTAGTTATTTATTTTAACAAAACAATCTTTTTTTAACATCTTATTTGGTGACATAGACTTGTACAAATGGACATTAAAAAGTGTATAACTAAAATGGGCACAAGATTCTCACCACTACTCTAAAACTAGGGAAGGTTTCTCCTTGTAGAATGTAGAGGCTTAGGTGTTGAGATAAAGTTCCAAGATTTTTGCTTGATCTGTTAGAAAATCCTAGGTAAATTTAGTGTTTAGAGGGTTAGAAAAAAAAAAAAAAGATGAAGGGGTGGGTGCTTGAAGGAGTATTGAGTATGTTTTTTTTTTTGTTTTGGTGATAAAAAGTCTTATATGCACATGTCTTGAAAAAATCCACAAACATACTCAAGTTATAACTAGTGTTGTTCAAGTGCCGATCCGAACTGAGCGGACCTTTGCTCGTGCTTGCCTCGTTTACAATCGAGTGAAATCCGAACAAGCATATTCGAGCGTGTAATTTTCCGAGCGAGCGACGAGTAATTTGGACAACCATAGATTTAGCGTGTTTCCTTCGATGTCTCCGCTATCGGGTCACAAATAAGGTCCAACTGTCCGAGGATAACACTAAAATTGATATCGGATCGTCCGATGATGAGGCTCTGGTTGAGGCAGGTGAGGCGATGAATATACATCATCATAATCATCATTATCATACTTAATAAATCCCACCAATAGCAAAGCTAAGGTAGGGTCTAAGAAAGATAAGATGTAGACAGCGTTACCTCTACCCCGTAGGAATAGAGAGGCTGCTTCCAGTGAGACCCACTGTTCGAATTAAGAGATCGTTATTGATAAAAATAAATGTAGAGAACAACTATAGAATGCATTTACAAACCGACATGAATGTACAAATGTCTAGGTTGCTCATGAGGCGGATGATATGTGCTATTCAGTGTGCAACAAACTTTTCAGTCATGTATACTACAAATTCCACTGACCTTACACCCAGCTTTGCCTATAGCTTGTGCAACTGCCTTGCCGATACCTCTAGAGGCTCCAGCCACAATAATAACAGCAGCTTCCACCTTTTGTGTTGATTCAACACTTACTTGTTCAGCAGTAGCCACTTGTGCTTTTACATTTGATTCAACACTTACTTGTTCAGCAGTAGCCACTTGTGCTTTTATATAGACGATGAATATACAGTAAAGAACAATTGTCGCATTGTGGCATATTGTGAGAGTGAGAGACGATTGATGACTGATAATTGATGAGAGAAAGATGTCAATTTTTTTATTGGTTTGATTAGGCTAGTATGGATAAATATAATTGTATATTTGAGTATGTGGTCCAAATCTAATAGAACGGTATTTATAAAATATGAATATACATGTAATTTGTGTGTGCATGTATAATTACATATGTAATAAATTAATAAAAATTAATTCGAGCCGAACCGAGCCGAGCGGACCTTTTCTCATGCTTGGCTCGTTTGCAAACCGAACCAAACCGAGCGAGTATATTCCGAGCGTTTTCCGAGCGGTTGGCGAGCGAGCAATGAGCGGCGAGCGATTTTAAAAGCCTAGTTATAACCACACCATGACCTCACTTTTCCAATAAATAAGTCAAATGGACAAGGAGAAATGGTGATGGTTGGTTAAACGTAAGGAGGAAGGGTGGGTTGGTAGGATTGCTTGATATGGTAAAAAAAAAAACTAAAGATATTTAGGTGGCTAGATTAATTAGCGTGTTTAGAGTTTTTTTAAAACTCTAATCTAGTATAAATATTATTATAAAATAGTAATCATACAATAGATTTTTTTGTTTGGTTAAAAGTATAGATGTTAAAACGCGATTAAAATAACATCTACACGATACACCGAATAACTATTCTACGATTAGTTTTATCTATTATTCATGCCAATTAAGGTATAACAACGCCATAAATTTTAAAGTTCCGGACATAATGGAACAGTGTCAGCATGTTTTACAGTGTACCGGATAATCTAACAATGCTTGTTATTTATATATATATATATATATATATAGAAAAAACGATGGAAAGTGTGAGAACGGTGAGAACGCTTATGAATCGTCCGATCAAAACAATATATGGACTAGATTGACGCGGTGGCGTTTTCGTAAATAAAATCAATTTTATTACGTGGACGCGATTCATTAAGGGCAAAAAGTCTTTTGACTACTCCACACAAAACGACATCTCATGAAATAAAACGCCAAACATATAGCAAACACTATTCTAACTAAAAACGCCATTAAATATAAAACGCCAAACTTAATTATAATAAAATCCCGCCTAAAAAAAGGCCAAAAAAATCCTATATATACAACATCTCAGACATTTAATTAAAAACCCAAACGCCATAGTTAATATATACAATTCGTCTTAGAAACGCCAAAAAACCCAAATATTAAATATCTTCTAAACCAAAACGTTTATTTGAAATTCAGTTTGGTTGTCTTTAAGGTTTCACTCAATGTAATGGGCAAAAATCCTTAAGTTAGGATATTGTCCATATCTTTGAGTAAAATCTTATTGACTTTATCATCAACTTCCTTCCAATTTATAACGCCAAAACATACAACAACATTATTGAGGTTTGTTGTCAGTAAAGTTTAGCTTTATGGGGTGGACAACATTGTCAGTTATCTTTCTTAACCGAGGATTTACAATGTTGTCCATCTCATACAGCAAAATATTATTGATTTTAGCATGATCAAAATTTTGAGGTTTAAGATGCTTTTATTTAGTGGCGTTCTTTTTACCGGTAAAACGCCAAAATTAAAAAATCGAACATCGTTCAATGGAAATTCAAGGATTGTTGGCTGAAAGGGTGTAAACTCAATAACATTTTGCTACATGAGATGGACAAATATTATAGAAAAAGAGGCTGATTTCAGACTTTGTGCTTCAACACGGCGACAAAAAAACTACTTCAAAAAACAAAAATAAAAAAAAATCATACGAAAGTCGAAACAGCCAGTGAAGATGCTTCAAAAGAAGAAAGAGACTGGTGACAGTGAAGATTTAGAAAATCAATATATATTTTTTTTATTTTCTTTTTCAGTTGATTGTTATATAATAAAAACGCCATATCTAATAAAAACACCACAAAGCCAAATGCTTGTCAAAACGCCAACATGCCATAAAACGCCCCAAAAACTACCAAACGATAATAAAATTACTTTGGACAAGAATTATAAAAAAACCCAAAAAAATAAAATAAAATAAAATAAAATAAAATAAATAAAAACCAAACTTGAAAATGTAACTAGAAACAGTAACTAAAAATTAAAACTGAAGAGAGGGAAAATTTATTATATTAGGATCTAAAACGCCAAACTTGAAAGATGGGACGTGTTACAGACTTCAAAGATAAATCTTATAAAAAAATTACAAACGGTAACTGAAACGACGAATACTTTATTATAATAATGCACCACCTACCTTAGGCGCCAAAAATACATCCTATAAAATGATACGTCTCAGCAACTTCCATTTGATCAAACCAAAAAAACAAACGCCAATACTACTAAATACCACTCACTGTAAAACGCCAAAAAATTAAAAAATCAAAGATGGCTAATATGCTTTCTTGGATATTCAGTATTGTTCTTGGTGAAGTTTCACTGAATAAATTGTTAGCAGAGGGGAGTAACTCAGTAAGATTTTGCTGCATGAGATGGACAAAAATTCAAGAAAAGGATACTGATGATAGTCATATGTCATTTTGTATTCTTTGTTCTTGAAGAAGGCTTAGATGAGGAGAAGAGATCAATGACACTGAAGAGTTGGATGATTATAAAGATGAAGATTAAGATGAAGAAAAAGCGAAAAACCCACACACACGTCATAGATCTATGTCCTCAAACATCCATAAAAAGCCACTTCAACAGACGAGCAGACAAAATAATCAAACCGATTGGTTTGTTAAGTTTTACATAAAACGCCATATATTTGGTGACAGTTCTTGTACTATTAAAGAAGAGAGAGACTGATAACAGTGAAGATTGTGAAGAGATCCGACTAGGAGTTTTAATTTATTTTCTTCGCTTCTATTTTTTCCCCTGTGGTTGTTATATAATCTTACAATTGTAAAACGCCAAAGATATCACAAACGCCAAAATGTATATGAAAAATAATAGAACAATGGGTCATCTTGTTTAAAACGCCTTGAAAAACGCCATTCAGATAGATTTCCTGACCCCCTGGGTTCCAATGGCATACGATTTGAATAAACGCCATAAACGCCAAAATGTTAAACCCCAAAAATAAAACAATATTCTGAAAAGCGGAACTGGAAAAACAGACGATAAAAGGACAAAAAAGCCCCTCCGCCCTTCTCTATGCCGCGTGACACGTGTTCGGCCAGGATGCGTTATCACCGTTCTCACACTTTTGAGCGTTTTCTCATGATCCCGTTTCTCTCTCTCTCTCTCTCTCTCTCTCTCTCTCTATATATATATATATATATATATATATGATTAGGTTCAAGAGTGAAAACTAGTGTATTGCGAACTGAGCGAACTAATCCTAGCCATACATATGTGTAGATCAATGGCTAGGATTTGATGAAGAAATACACTAGTGTATTTTACGGTTTGATGATGAAATCCTAGCCATCCACGTGTGTAAATCGATGGTCAAGATTTGTTCACTCAGTTCACAAATACAGTAGTGTTCACTCTAGAACCACACCCTATATATATATATATATATATATATATATATAGGATTAGGATTAGGATCAAGAGTGAACAATTTCTTGATAGTGAACTGAGTGAACTAATCTTAGCCCTTGATCATTTTTTTAGATTAAAGGGTAAGATTGACATTACACAGGTATGTTTAATTAAAATCACTTAATTTTCTCATTTCTTAACTCTCTCTCTCTCTCTCTCTCTCTCTCTCTCATTTTTAATTATTTCTCCATAATTTTTTTATCCATAGATTTTGTTTTAATTTTAAGTTGAATATTGTTTTTCTTTTATTATCCGTATATATAGATATCATAATACATTGTTTTAACTTTTTATAATTTTCAATAAACATTAAAAAAATTCTCTAAGACTGAAATTGTAATTATTTTTGCGCATTAATTTGTTTTTTGAATATGTGATGAAGTTGTTTATTTTTGAATACATGTGATATGTTTCATTTTCATTAATTTCATAACTTTTATGTGAATCTACTCGTGTGAATGCCTAATATAATACACAGATGTATAAAAGACAGTACATATGTGTATAAACTAACAGTTGTGTATCTTGTATAAACTGATAGTTAGTGAGACTGTACACATGTGTATAAACTAACAGCTGTGTATATTGTATAAACTGATACTAGCGAGACTGTACACATGTGTATACACTAACAACTATGTATCTTGTATATACGGAAACTAGCGAGATTTTAGGGATTTTGATTATATTGTTTAATAAATGCAATTTACAAAAGACACAAATACCCTTCTGTCATTTATTTTAAAGGGGAGTGACAATATTATAATTACAATCTTGCCATTGTTTAAAAATCTCTAGATGATGTAATCAAATGGCCCAGATTAGTTCACACAATCCACTCTCAACCTAGTGTTCACTCTAGAACCCTACCTTATATATATATATATATATATTCTTTTTATAAAGGAAATCAACTTCGATTCTTGAATAATCCACATACGAACGAATGGATTAGATCGACTTGGAAAATGGAAAGATTTGTACAAGTTATACGTTTTGTCACCACTTTGTGGAAAAGCTTTAGGTATGAACATGTTTGATACCTGTGACCCGATTGCTGAAATAGTATCTCTCCCCCAAAAAGCATGTTTTTTTTTACCGACGCACAAAGAAAATATTTTGTTGCGAATGAAAAATATATTGAGGAATTGTCCATACGTAAAATCATAATTATTGATACAGGCCTTTTCCACATAAAAGGGGAATCTTTTGTTACAATAGAAGCATATATATATATATATATATATATACTAGGTTTTTACCCGGGATTGCTTCCCGGGCTCGATAAAATTACTTTAATCAAAATCTATTTATGATTAATATATAGTTAAAATCATACAAAAATAAAATCTTCGCGAAAGAAAAGGAGGTACATGATCAAAGTGCAAATGCGACATGGTTATAATATAAGCATTAAAATGAGCAATGTAAACCTCAAAAGGTTTACATAGTTAAGAAATAGATAATAGATAGTAGATAATAGATAAGTGATATGAAACTCATTTTTTAGATAACATGGTTAAGAAACGTACAAATGTAAGGTACACATAAGCCATAACGTTATCCTAAAAAGATCCTAGTGTAAGGTTATGTGTCCAAATGGAAGGATCGTGATTGATAATAGTGATATATACGCAAATTCCTAGAGGTCACGATCACATCAAGAAAGCCTCATCTTCTAAGATGTTTTCACACATCTTGATTCTAAAGGCTGGCTTAGTCTCAGGCTAAACTTAAGACAAACTCTCGAAAGTTTATTGCAATTAATTAGCGGGCTAAGATTAATAGATACACATAAAACTTACAGGATTACAACATACCAGGGGTAGTTAAGGTAGTAATTATTTATATAATGTGTTCTAAAACTTTTGACAACAGTAAGTGTTTTGGGTCAATCCAAACTATACCAAACCACCTGTTGATGAAGCAGGTTTACGTTCTGAACTGTATCCTATCCCCAAACCAAAATCCATTCCCACGCACACCTCGATTGCCACCTCCCCTTCCTTTTGCTCTTTTCCCACCTGCACAAATATGAAACAAATTGAATGATGATAATGACTTCACCCAGTAAAAAGTGAAAATGTATGCATGCAGTTCGGCCATGTAGATTCGACTTTACATAGGTTGTCCTTATGTGCAGATCATTAGAAAATGGGCAGAATTCTAGATCACTCATAAAATCATAGAAAAATACAATTGAAACTGTATAAACAATGTACAGATTTTGTTCATTTTCTCGATCGCTGAAAATCATTTCTGTAACCTGTAATGCGGTGATACTGGAATAAGATGAAGCCATACATATTAAAGTACTGAAATGCCGTGATACTGGAATAAAACAAAACCATACCATATTGAAGTATTTTGACAACTACCTAACAAACTATCACCAGTAACCAAGCTGTCAGATAAATATAAATTGTAAGTGGCAACTACATATGTGAAACCAAAAGGTTGTAGATAAACAATAAAATGTGTTAAGTCACATAACATACAAGCTTAATGTTAGGATCTGAGGCTTTCATGATTCTGTTTGTTTGTTAAATTTGAACAAATCAAATAGATATGAACAGTTTTAAGTGCAGCGGAAATGAATAACAAACTTTGTAAACACAATCAATAGGAGAAGATAGTTTGATAAACAATTGCTTTTCATAGAGTCGAATGATTTACAATTCAAAAGCAAAAGATTACAGTGAAAGCTTACAAAGTAAACTCCCCCTCAGCCTGATGCCTCAAGGTTGGTTGCACAAGATGAAAGGATTAGACATGAGGAGAAGAACCTGCTCAGTCAATCAAATGTAACAGTACAGGATACTGTTACATTTATAGGCAAACCAAACCACTGGGGTATTTCAGCTGACGTCACCATGAAAGCGACGTCTAACAGCCTAACAACCTGTATCTACTGTCCTTTTACAAATACTGCTATACCTAACCAGTGACTATACATAAAACAGATAATTCACTAAACAACTGCTCTCTCTTTACATCAGTGCTTTCCTCAAGGTTGATCAGTCCTTGATTGGGCAGAGCTTTGTCATCAGCAGATTGTACCAGCAGTGCTTAGTATCCAGCAGTCTTCTAAGCTTCATCAGTAGTTATGCAGAACAGCAGCAGTTGTATCCGGTCAGTGGATGCAAGACCATCTGTTGTTATAAATCATTTTCAAGGGGGAAGCTTAATGTAAACCGCTGCTTATTGTGGATCCACTATTGTGACCAGGTTTTGGCTTTACATTATCTGTTCCTCTGGTAGGGTTCAATCCCAACAATCTCCACCTGGAACAGATAATGCCAAAAACCTGTGATTATTCTGGATCTTTATTACTCCTCAAAAGTTCCCTTGCTTTTCTTTTAAATTCTTCTTCAAATGCTTTGGAGCTTGTATCATCTTCATCCCGGCACAGTGTAAGTTCAAGGAGATCCTGCAAATCTTGAACACTAAGGCCTAGTGCTTCTTTCCTTGATATATACTTCACCTCTCCATTGGATCTGACCAGAGTCAATACGTGGGTCTTTTGATCAGAGAGCCACTTTAGTACTTTTAAACCCAATGGATTTCTTGGGAGAGATTTATTTGATGATGAGCTTTGAGATATTGGCCTTGAGAAGACTTGCAGACTTTCAGACATTCTTTTGAAAGCCATTTCTATGACATCATTTGCTGCAGCTATATCTTCTGCAGTTTCTCTTTCAATCAGCTCCTGCCTTTCCATGTCTGTCATGTCTGTTGAAGTGTTTGGTGATGCAGGTTTGTTTAACATCCTTTTAAAAAGGTTTTGAAGTTTTTCTGAGTTTTCTTCTTTTAGACCCATTTTCATGATGGATTCTGTGAAGTACTCAACCTCCTTTTCTTTCACCTCTTCACTGGTCAACTGTTCTTTTTCTTCTTGATTTGTCACAAAAGTAGACCGGAACAGTGTATTGAGGTTTTCTATCTGTTGTTCAAGCTTCATTCTTTGTTCATGCTTCTTTGAGGTGCTTGATACAGTTATCTTTCTTTTCTTCAGCCTTTCATAGGCTTCATCAGTCTGTTGTTTTGACCATGTTGATATGGCTTCAGCAGTATCCATTTTTGCATCCACCAGCTCCTTTTTCTTTCTCTTATACTCAGCAGTTAGGTCAGCAATGAGCCTTTTGTATTTGCTCCAGTTTGGAGCATTCTTCTTCTTTGTAGGATCATTCTTGATTTTCTCAATCCTTTCTGCCTCATGCTTTAGAGCGATTATTGGCCATTCTTCGAACTGTTGTTCTTCAGCAGGATAGAATTTCTCTTTCATGATGTAGGCTAGATATTGTTTTCTTAACTTTTTCCTTTGATCAGCCTTTTCTTTGTTTAGGTCTTGTGCAAACTCTTCTATCTGCTTTACTTTTGTGAAGTAGAACTCCAGTCTTTTAGCAATGCCATCTTCGCTTAAACGTTCACGGTCACTCTCAGCTTTAGCTCTTAGTTTAGCTTGCCTTGCCTTGACTTTGAGGTAATCATCCATATCATCTGGTGGCATGTAGCCTATGAGTGAGGAGAATCTTCTTTTTGAAGGATCTTCTTCTGTATAGAATTGCCTCATCTCATTTTTGATAGCTTCAAGTTCCAGTGGATGTTGTGCAGCATTAGGATCATGTATACCCTCATCGGCAGAGATTGGCTTTCTTTTTCTATTGAAGAGCTTTGGTTGTGATGTAGAGAAGGTGAGAGCAGTGGTGGATGATTGACTAACAGTTGTTGAAACAACTGGTGTCTGAACATCTGTTGTCATTACAACTGCTGATATGTCAGCAGTTGTCTTCTGCTTTTGAGCAGGGGATGGAAGTGGTGAGGTAGTTTTTGATGGTGGTGATGGTGGTGGTGAATCATCATCTGATATGAGATTCCTTCTCCTTTTTAATGAAGAAGGGGCAGATGATGTTTTGGGTGAATCAGTGGTTTGAATGATGGGGAGTGTCTGACAAACAACTGTTGAAACAACTGGTGCTTCAACCACTGCTGTCATTACAACAGATGTTGTAACATCTGTTGTCTTCTGTTTTATGACAGGAGGCAGTGGTGATGGTGTGATTGTAGATGATGGTGGTAGAGCAGTAGTTGCAGTGGTGTGTGGTAGAGTGGTGTGTGTTGAAGATGTGTGTGTTGATGACATGGCAGCTGTTTGGCTACTGACAGCAGTTTTTGTAACTACTGCTGTATCAGCTATTTGACTAACAGGTTTTGATACCTGCTTTTCTTTTTCTTTTTCTTTTTCAGGCTCAATATAAAGGCCATGTTCTATTCCCATCTTATTCATTTGTCTCAACAGCTTGATATTCTCCCCCTTTTTGGCATTATCTGAAGGAGGGTTATCAAGAAAGTATAGGGAAGAAGGAACTTTGCCAGAGACACTTTGAATGCTAGCCTTTATAGCCTTGATATCTGCTTGAGTATCTTTGAACCTTGATTCCACCATGTTGGTCAGCATTTGTACATGAGTAGCATGGTTTTGATCAGCCATTTGTTGCTGTTTTTCAAGCATGGCTTGAAAGATATTCCAGAGGTCATTTGCAGCAACTGCATGTTGTGCAGATGCTTGAGTAGCAACAGATGCTTGTGGTGGGGCAGCAGTAGACTGTGCTTTTTGAGCTTTTAAAATCTCTTGCACCATCTCCTTTATTTCAGCAACTGAATCTTCAAGTTTGTCAACTTTGTTCGTCAATTCCTGATATTTTGAATCATCACCTACTTTAGTAGGATCATCTGAATCCCCACCAGCAGTGGTTATATCAATGTGTGACTTAGGAACAGAGTCCCAAAAATCACCCATTGATGCCCCTTGTTCTTGGTACTGGGGACTTCTTTCTTCAGCACTCGATAAACCTTTGATGGTACCAGTGGTTAGATCCAACTCACTGGTGGTTACCGAAGTTGCCATGGAAGAAATTGCCTTCAAGGGAGTCTTACTTATGAAACAACTGTCCAACTGAAGATCTGTTGATCCACCAGTTGTAGTTGTTGCTCCACTTGAACTACCACCGAGAGTTACTTGTAACTCAGGGGGTGTAACCTCCTCAATTGTTGCTGGGATAGCAGAAGTAGTAGCATCACACCCAGTCTCTTGTGGGGGTATACTCTCAGTGATAGGTGATAGAGAGGAACTGGTTTGTGTCTGAGCTATAGCAGCTGCATGCAACAAGGGTAGCATGGATTGTGGCATTATGATTGGTGAGGGTATAGGTGTTGAAAGAGACATGTCCTTGGGATCAGGACTGTGGAAGATAGAGCCAAGTGGATATGGAGCTTCATAATTTGGTGTCCCTGTGATTACAACCTGATCCTTTTGTGAGGATGCAGGAGGAGTTTCAGGCATGGGTTGAGATCTTTCTTCCAACTGCTGTGAGGAAGTAGCAGCAGTGGTTTGTGGTGACTTTTGTGTTGTCACAGGCATTTCCTCTGGGATCTCATCTTCCAGAGTTGCCTTTGTTTTGGGTTTGGTGGGTTTTCTGGATGTTTTTCTTTTGGTCTTTTTGGTGATATCAGGTGTGGGTTTCAAAGCAGTGGTTGTGTTGCTTTGATCACCTGGAGTAGTGGGCTCAGCAGCTGATACCTGAGGAGCAGTTGTAACCGCTAAAATCTGCTCAGGTACCCCTGCTTTTGTTTTTATTGGTGCCAACATTCTAGTGAATGTTTCAGGTGTCAAGCTTTTTATTTGAAAATAGACACCTTATTTAAGCAAATTTTCATTTTTCTTATCAAATTTTTGTATAAAATAATAACTCAAAAAATCTTGGAAACAACAAAAATGCTTTACTTTCAACGTTTTTCACCATGTCATTGAAAATCTCCTGGGAGTAGTTGTAGTCTTTATTATTCAAAATAGCGTAACCTAGGCATTGAATTTTTAATGGTATTTCGTTAAAAGATGTTGTTTTATTCGAAGCACACATCAGAAGTGTGTGAAATAAAAATCTGGGTGCAGATGGAAAATAACCCTTTTGTAGGGTATCTACCTTTGACTGTTCTGCATAGCCCCTTTTCAGAAAATCAGCTTTTAACTCGTTTTTGTCAAAATAAGCTTTACCTTTCTGATCATCGAGTTTGAAGATTTCTGATAATGATTGCGGAGTGATTTGAATCGCAGTACCCTGTATCGAGGAGTTAATGGCTACTACTTTATCATCTTGTTTTTCAAGCGTAGCATTTTTCCAGAACTCTCTCTGGGTTTGCAGATATATGGGGGCGTCTACTGCCAACAAAGTTTTGTACTTTGATGTAGATATGGTGTCGAGAATGGAATCTAAGGTATGATTGTTTGTGGGTTTTGTGAGTAAACCCAAATAGTTGTGAGATTGTTTGTATGGTATCTCATTGGATTCTTCGGCCGTTTGAGCGACTTCATTTGAAGGTGGTGGTGATTTAGGTTTTGATTTTGATTTTGACTTTGATTTTGTCATTTTTGCGGAGAAGAACGAAGAAGGATTTTGGAGATTTTGAGAAGAAGGGTTGGAAACTGCTATGAGAAGAGAATTTTGGAATTCAATTCGACAGTGTAAAACCCTGTTTGGGGTTTAGGGCAGGGTTTTAGCTGCGGAAAAAATGATCGCTGATGTGGCAGCGGTTATTATGATCTGAAGGCTAAAGACTTACCACGTGTCAAACACTGATGAAATGGATGAAGGATGGAAAACAGTTGTTTTAAGGGCCACTGACGTATCAAGCATCAGTGGTTACAACGGTAAAAATTGTGGGCAGTGGATGATTTTTACTATCAGTGGATAGCATATCAGTGGATAGGACACTGATTTTGAACATCAGTGCTTGTCAAGAAAATGAGGGATCAGTGGTTAACTTTCAGCAGTGGACAGTGTTTAGAGATCTGACGTTGGAACAAAACAGTGGTTAGGGTAAATGGTACAGATCTGAAGGACAAGTATTCCAGCAACAGTTTTGAGAATTTTCATTCAAGGTTTTGCCACATGTCAATTTTGAAAGACAGTGGTTTAGTACCCCAGATGATGAAAACTTTTTGCTAAGGCAACTCATTTTCGTTTAATACTCAATTAAAACATGAGTACCCTAGTAATTCAAAAACTGATACATAAATACTAAAGTTGAATCCGCTGTAGAAGCTGTTATAACTACACCATAAGTGCTAGTCTTTAACAGGACTTTGCCTTCAACAGTGCATAGCCCTCATGAGACAATAAGCCCATCAGTCTTTATATGGAGCAGGAATTAATTATAACAGTCCTTAGCATGATCAGCTGTTATAACCACACCACCCTTTCAGAGTTGGACCATTAAACAAATCCTTGACACTATTAATCCACTGTTGACTTACCAAACAGATCTACAGACACAATTCAACATCAACATAATCTAAATATTACTGAAACAATAAATAATAAGTAAAAATAAAACACAACAAAGATTCATAAAATTATATTTAATCATTTATTCAGGACCTTGAAACTAAAAGTCCAATAATTACATGACATACTGAACAATATTCAAGTTCAAATCTAAGAATAACAGCAAGAACTAATAAACTTTATTTCCACTACATCTATTGCTGAACCTCTTGATGTATGTCCTTCAGCATCGCCATAAACTGCACGTCTCTATCACCACACTCCATATTACTGACAACACAAATAAGAATAAGAAACTAATCTAAAATTCAAACGTGTCTTTTTCATTTTTATTGCACATCTGAGTTTTCACGAGCTTTGGACTAATGTATACTTTCTTTAAAAGAAGAAAATCTTCCTGGAGCAAGAAAACGTGACTTTGGATTTAACGGAAATCAAAAAAAAAATGGCACATGTAACTTTAAAGTTGCATCTCTGCCATCAAAAAAGGTAACACATGCAACTTTTCACGATGTTGCAACAATGATATTGCAGCATCGATATTGAAAGGTTGATGTGGGATGCGAATTTACATTGAAACAACGATGTTGGAACAATGATACAGGAACGATAACATGTAAACATTATCAACAAACATTCGAACAAAGAAGTGTAATGGGAAATTAGCTGCTAAATCACAAGAAAGATGCATTTGAGAGAGAAAGATACGGTCACATATATGAGCGAGCGAGATTTGAATGTGAAACCAGATAATTGTATCTTATTTATAGAATAATAAAAATATATATGGTTTGAAATTTGAATTTCAAAATTACTAATATTAATTAGTAATTACTGATTTGATTTGAAAGCAATTGTTATGATGTTTTTAGGGAACTGAAATATGCAAAGTAGGAAAAAAAAAAAAGAGAACGTCAATTTTAAATTACCTTTTACATATTTTTTATTTCCAAATTTCAAAATTACTGAGAGATAATAACCGTCAGTTTTAAATTCTAGTTTTGCATATTTTAAAAGTCCAAAGCTCAAGAAATTACAATTAATTATTATTGATTAGATTTGCAACAAATAGTCAAAAAGTATTTTTTTTATTTTTTAATTTAACATTAAGGATAAAAATATATATGGTTTGAATTTTGAGTTTCAAATTACTGATATTATTAGTAATTACTGATTTGATTTGACCGCAATTGTGATGATGTTTATTGGGAACTGAAAGGTAAGTAGTGTATATCTTTATATCCCTCCTTATTAAAGTAAATAAATATTACTAATCATATGCAAAGTAGGGAAAAAAAAGAGAGGACGTCAATTCTAAATTACCATCTTGCATAAATTTAATTTGAAATTCATATTTTGCATATTTTAAAAGTCCAAAGCTGAAGAAATTACCATTAATTAGTGATTTGATTTGCAACAAATACCCATCAAGTATTTTTTTTTTTTTAATTTAACATTAAATTTCATCAGGAAAACAATATTGGAGGAACTCTTATCTCATTGGAATGTAACGATTAGGTAAAATGGTAATTACATTTTAATTCTAGTTTTTATTTGATAATTTCAATATATCACTAATTAACACCATGGATGGTAAATATCAATGGATGTCAAGAATAAAAAAGTGACCAGTGGCTATTTTTTCCTATCAGTAGATACCGAACGTCAATTGTCATTATGACTTTTCTGTAATTACTGATATTATCAGTAATTACTGATGATGATTTGAAAGCAACTGTCATTGTCATGATGACTTTTCTAATTTTTAAACCGTGAGTTTGAAATTCACATTTTGCATGTTTTAAATGTCCAAAGCTCAAGAAATTAGCATTAATTACTGATTTGATTTCCAACAAATAGTTATAAAGAATTTTTTAAATTGTATGATCAAAACAATGTTGGAGGAAATCTTACCTCATTGGTATGTAAAGATGAGGTAAAATGGTAATTTCATTGTTATTCTAGTTTTTATTTGATAATTTCAATCTATCACTAATTAACACCATCAATAACAAAAAAGTGAGCAGTGGCTGTTTTTTAGGAAAACAACTGATGGTCAATATCAATAGATGCCAACAATAAAAAAAGTGAGCAGTGGCTATTTTTCCTATCAGTGGATACCCAACAGTTTTTTAAACACTGATGTTTGGTCAGTCAATGGTCAACAGATTTTGAAGAAACATATGTTTCGCCTTAAAAAGAACTTTGCCCATAAACAGAAGTTTGCCCATAAACAGGTGTTTGCACATAAAGAGATGTTTATCTGGTGGTTTAAAACCACTGTTGGGTCAAACAAATTTCACAACAGGACCAATACTCAAATAGATGTTGACCTTAAACTGATGTTTGGTTTAGAGCCAAACATCTGTTAAAGCCCAAACATCTGTTTAACCCTGAACAGGGGTTTCCATTAACTATTGACCAAATTGCAAACAGATGTTAAAACCACTGTTTGTTATTGTACTTCTTTACAAAATTACATAGAATTCAAGAAAACGAAACAAACACTTAAAGAACTATAATTTAACACATAATCTAATCGGGCAAAGCAATCTATTATCTAAGAATTCACTGATTCTTACAACATGAAACAAACTCATAATGAAATACTAAAGTTACATAAGAACCACTGATAATTAAATACTAAATTTGAATCCGTTGTAGATGCTGAACCACTGCTGATACTAAACAGTCATTTTCCTTTGATTAATCAAACTCTAGGTACATAAAGTGCAAACAGTCGTTTTCCTGAACAGATGTTATAGTTAATAATATCTACTGTTCAACCTAACAGGGGTTTCCATTAACTATTGACCAAATTGCAAACAGATGTTAAAACCACTGTTTGTTATTGTACTTCTTTACAAAATTACATAGAATTCAAGAAAACGAAACAATCACTTAAAGAACTATAATTTAACACATAATCTAATCCGGCAAAGCAATCTATTATCTGAGAATTCACTGATTCTTACAACATGAAACAAACTCATAATGAAATGCTAAAGTTACACAAGAACCACTGATAATTAAATACTAAATTTGAATCCGTTGTAGATGCTGAACCACTGCTGATACTAAACAGTCGTTTTCCTTTGATTAATCAAACTCTAGGTACATAAAGTGGTTGTCTTTAACAGGACCTTGTCTTCAACAGTGGATAGGCCTCATCAGTCTTTGTTCATAAAGAGCTCCTTTAAAACAAACTTTATGCATCTTTTAATACAAAAAAGGTAGGAAACACCATTACTCTAGACTCTCTAGTAACATAAAATCTTATCTTACAACAATAGCAGATCCTTTCTTGCGTTTAGTAGGAACTACTGTGGGTTCTCCATCATCATCTTCTGCACAAGTGAATTATAATCATCATCATCATTTAGACATAAGCAAGTAAACTATAAATTTAATAATCTTTCTTTGTGTTTAATTAAACTTTATGCTTCTTTGAATACAAACCTATAATAACCCGCAGCAGATTGTATGAATTTCAAACAACTGTGATTAGACTGAAATATAAACCGAGAATTAGAGTATATCACTTCAAAATAAAAAACTCAAAATTGAAAATCAGAGTAGCAAAAAACACATACTTTAAACGATGTTGGAACAATAATACTGGAAACAACCGTGGAACAATCATCATCATTATATGAGAATACCCTTAATTTATGGAACCTGTAGAATGAAATGCTCCACTGTTGGGTTATTAACTTTCAACCTCACTTTCCCTAAATTTATCAATTCTAATTTTCAACAGGATGTAATACAATTATTACCTTAATTAAGATATCTTCACCTGCAAACAACATCAAACAACAATAGCAAACAACATCCGTCAATAATAGCAAACAACATCAAACAATAATAGCAAACACCTGATGTTGAATCCACTGTAGATGCTGAACCACTACTGTTACAAATAGATAATACCAATGAAACTCTAATTTCAGAAAGAATAATGGCTGAACATACTCAAACATCAATAATCAACAGATGTTACACTCATATCATCACCATCTAGAAAAAAACGCTAATTTCAAAACATATTCAAACATACCAGCTTATGGCAGTTCTCTTATCCGCAGCTAAGCGGATTTCAACTTTGATGACAACAACCCTGGAACCATATGATTAGATTACGAGTAGAAATTAGGATTAGTGTAAATAAGAGGAAATCATGAAAGTATTTCAACTAAAAAAAGAACAAACCTTTTGATGAAGTAATCGATGAACAAAAGAAGATTTTATGGTGGCGTCTGAAGAAGATTAAGGTTTGGATGGAAAGAATTATCTCAATAATTTGCAGGGTTTGTGAAATTTGAATTTGAATCGGCTGAATATAGAGAGAGAAAGAACCCAAGGTTTGTAAACAAAGATTAGAAGTGAGAAGAGAGATTATATAAGGAAAAGGGGATGTCACTGTTGGGCGGGAAAAGAGAACTGAGGATGCCCTAATCAAGTGACACGTGGCCCAAATAACTTTCATTTATTATATATAATAGATATAGATATATATATATATATATACTTTTATCGTGTAAGCTACACGATAAGACGAAACCAAACGATATCAAATGCGAACCCATGCATTTACCCAGACATTGCTACACTTTATGGACTCAATTAATCATATAATTAAATTTCAAGGCAGGTAATTTAAAAAATAAATAGTGATTAGGTCGTGCGGATTAACTTGTAAATTTGCCGATTGTGACAACGAAGATATGGGACAACGTACTTAGAGTGTACTTGGAGCAGAGTATTTATACTCATGGAGTGTGATGATGTCATCCGACCCCTTCTGTCCTGCTTGATATGCGGCATGTTATTCGGACGAATTGTTTTTGTGTGTCCTCTGGACTGGACATATCTATGTGTTGTTCGGTGGCCGGATATAAAGTCTGGAGGTAATTGGTATTACCTCTACAGGGTGCAATTGTACTCGTGTCGGCGGTGTCGTCCGAGAACTAGCGTACTTGCTGGAAAAAACAGAGAAACAACGTTGACCTGATAAACTACGGCAATGTATGTGAGGGCGTGTCGGAAGTCAAACAATGGTGAAATTTGGAACGCTGGTTCGGAAAAGAAGTACAAAATGGTTGCAATGGTGTAGAATAATTTTACCCGCATGCTAAAAATAGTGACCGCCAAAAAATACTAGAAAAAAGAGAGGAAAAATACATATTAAACACATATGAGTTTGATATAAAAGATATCAGCATATTAATGTGACTTATGTATAAAGTGTATACGGAGACTATGAGACTACACTACCACACAAATAATCTTAATGGGATAAAGCTTAACCGACATAACCCTATAAAACCCCCACATTTTTAGTATATAATATGTCAATGGTCGATCTATGTGTTTGATTTTCTAAGTTATGATGTATATTTTGGGAAAGCATCAATTCAGAAGATAAATTAATGCGAGAAGAAAAATAATTATTTTTTTAATCTTAAAAAGTTTTAAAGTTGTGAAAAATTGTTGAAATGCAATGTGTATTCATCTATCTTGAAATTAAAAAGAAAAAATCTGAACAAATTTCGTTTAATTATTCAATCTACCCATGTGCAAGTTTTATGTAAGAATATTCCCTACACACAACTTAACATATGCGTAGGAAAAAAATATTATACAATATAAAAAAATTACAAATTATTTTATTGGGTTTATATATATAAAATACACGTTTGTGTCTAAAAACTAAAAGCTTAAAAATATATGAGCCGTAAATAAAAACTTTAACGATTTATGTTTCTAGTCACACCCCAATTATTGGACCTGAGTTTGTTATACTTGTGAGCTTAAAACAATTAAGAATAAACAATTTGTAAGTTGCAGTGTAAATAATATAAACACATAAGCAGCTGGAAGTTGTATCAAGACTGTTTTATATTAAATTTGAATGTTTTCAAATAAAGTATGATGATTTTACAAACTCCACCACATATGATCACTCACTTTGTTGTGCATACAAAAGGAATGTTTGTGATTAAATGGATTTCTAACACATGAGATCTATTTATACAAGTATGAAAACTCTGTTTGCAATCAATTAATGTCACTCTCGTAGTGACATTTAACATTCCTAACATAATAGATTCCACATATGTTAACCAACATCTACGGGAATCTAATATTTGATCTATTACATTAAACATTTGTGCTAATCGAAGTACTATTACATTAAGTAAAGCTCTGTTCTTCAAACCGTTGTTGGTCTTCATGATCAGTTCTTTGCTTCAACAAAGCTTTGGCCTTGAACAATTGTTTATTCTTCTTAAACAGTGCTTCCAAGGCTTCAAACAGATATTTTAATGCTTTCAACAGATGATCTGATTAGTGTTCAAGATTCACTATCTTTAGGAGGAGTATTCGTCATCAACTATTTATTTCTTAATCAGAAGGTCATGTTTTGGCTTTTAAATATTATTTTGTTCTTTTGTTGGTCTAACAATCTCCCCTTAGAACAACTGATGTGAAAACAAATGTTTATTAGATCAATTTTTATTTCTCATCAACTTCTCTCTGATCTGGCCCTTGATTTGGTGCTCAAATTTCATTAAGAGATAGTCATTTTGATCCCTTTCAAGTTCAAGCCTTAGAAGGACTTGTAGATCTTCATTCTTGAGCCCATAGGCACTTTTCATGGAGATCTTTTCAACTTCTCTATTAGCTTTGACTATTATCAATTAATGGCTTATCCTATCACACGTCCATTGTAGAATTTTGGAGATGGAAGGATTTCTTGGGGTAGATGTTATTTGATGAGTTAAGGGAAATTGTTTTCCTAAGACTTGAGCAAACATATTTTCTGGATTTGTGTCTGGATGCCCTTATAATAGTTCATTCCCGATCCCTTATTTTCTTATCTCATCTTGGTACTTCTGCATATATCTTGTGCAGACTTTTCTTTTTGTTTCTTAGGTACCCAAGGAAAGTTGATGAAATGATCTTTGAAGTAGGAAGTTCTGTAGGATCAACTAGAGATCTGGTGGAAAAGTCTATTTCTTTATAGTTTGAGGACTAAAGGATCCTTTGCTCTTAAGGCTTCTAATTTCTTGTAATTTTCTTGGATTGTTCGCACATCCCATCTAGCCATTAACTGTATAGAGACAAAATGTGCAGCTACCATCTCATCATTCATTCTTTTTAACAAGAGGTCCTTTTTTCGAGTTGGCTTTTTGATGTGCACAAAATGCAACATATAAATTACATCAATTGTGGCATAAAACTAACCATTTTTAGTACTAATGTTGGAAAAAGTGTGTTTTTGTCACCCTTTTGTATTTTCAGGATTAAATGAGCTCAAATTAACAAAAGAAGCAAAAAGGCAGCTAAATCTAACATAAATACGAGAAAATGAACAAACGTGGCATGCCCGACCCCCCGACAGCATCTTCCAAAGCAAAATCAAGAAGACAGAAGACTGAACACGCCCCGTGCTCAGTGAACACGGGGGTGTGCCCAAGTGCCAGCATAAAAGACAAAGCTGTAGAAGCTTCAATCACCCACCACGGGGGCGTGCCCAGTGGACACGGGGCCGTGGTTAACTCTAAGATTCACAGAATCTGAGGAAATCTTGATAGTACAGATATGCTTCTGCACACGGGGGCGTGCCCAGCAGACACGGGGGTGTGGTCAACTAATGCAGACAAACTACAATTAATGAAAGAAGAGAAGAGGATGGACACGGGGTCGTGCCCAATGGACACGGGGTCGTTCCCGAGCTGCAGTTCAGGCTATAAATAGGGGTGCTTGGCTCATTTGAAAATGATCCCTTGGCACACCACCTCTCTCACACTTCACCCACCACCCACCACCATCACAACACCATCATCCACCACCATCATCCATTGTCCATCATAGAGTGTGTGAGTCGTCTCGGGATCCAAGATTGATCGTAAGAGTTCTTGACAATCAAAGGCCATGTTTGCCTAAGTCTCTTACATCACTTGGTGAAGACAAGTGTCTAGCGTAATACTTTTTATTTTTAATCTTTTCGCACTTTTTACTTGGTTATGTATTAATGACTTTAATAACTAGTTTCTTATGTTGAAGGTGATTCTTCATTATCGTTTGTCCGTGGTGTCTTGGCATTATTTTACTGTCTATATAAAATAAAAGATTTTCACCATTCATATCTCCACGGTCTATATGGAGGTATGTTGGCTACCTGGTCAGGGGTTAAGGGAACGGTTTGGTAAGAGTCTTGCCTTGTTCAGTGTATAGATCCTGCAATGACCTGGGTCAAATTTAGTAGGACCTCTTTCAATACCTACCGGTATTGGATGGCGGGGGTCCAAACTCTTTGATCCCCTCATATGTATGCTACTATTAATACTTTGGCCCGGCTACTTAGGACTGTATCCCTGCTGACTCAGACTACTTAGTCGAGGGTAACGTCACCTCCAAAAGAGGGGCCTACCATAATATGCATTAATAACTTAATAAGTTATCTTTCAATAATCCGACCCTTTAGGATTGTATCCTTGCTGACTCAAACTACTGGGTTGAGGGTAACGTCACCTTCAAAAGAGGTGCCTACTACAATAACTAAGATAATCTCTTAAAAAGTGAAAAAGTGCGGAAATAATTAAAGGTTACACTAAACACGAGTCGGAGCCAATGATTCATCTTGTCTATCTGTTTTTATTTTTATTTTATTTTTCAGCATTTTAGTTAGTTTTATTTTTCTAGTTTAAAAAACCTTTTTCTAACTTTTGATTTGATTAGACGTTGAGGATAAACCGGTACTAAAAGCTCTTGTGTCCTTGGACGACCTCGGTATCTTGCCAACACTATACTACGCTCACGATGGGTGCACTTGCCCATATGTGTGTTTGGTGTTAGTAAAATATCGTGTTTTATAAATTTAAAACTTGACTAACGTGTAAAAATGGCTTAAAACATACTTAAATCCATATACACACCAACACGCATCAAGTTTTTGGCGCCATTGCCAGGGACACAAGGATTTTAAGAAAGCTTAAAATCGGCGGCCTAATCAGTTTTTCAAAACCTTTTCAAAACGCGCGCACATTTTTCTGCATTTTAGTTTAGTTTTGCATTTACAGTAAGTTGAACACGGGCCGTGCTCATTGAACACGGGGCCGTGCTGCACATTTTTCATAAGACACCCAGTAACAGAGACTGAACACGGGGACGTGCTCACTGAACACGCCCCCGTGCTCAACGAAATCAGTAACTTTAATTAAAACGCCCAGATACAGAATTTGTACACGGGGCCGTGTCCACTGAACACGGGGCCGTGTCCAGCCTCTGTTTCCGTTTTTTCTTTTTGTTTTCTGATCTCGAGACTTGGTTGTGGTCTGCTGAGTGATTCTTATGGATCAATACTCAGGAGGTTACAACTACACCTATGCGGAGGATGATTATAGGAATAACTATTGCACTAATTGTGGTGACCCGCACTCGGTTCAATATTATAACTTATATTAACCATCCGCTTCATACACCTACTATGAGGAGCCCAGGTACGAGCCATCAACTTCGTACACATCCTATGAAGACCAAAGGTATGAACCTCTTCCCTCATACTCATATTTTGATGAACCAAGGTATGAGCCTTCTTACTCATACTTTGATGAACCAAGATATGAGCCACCACCTTCGTATACTTATTATGAGGAACCATGGCGTGAACAACCCACCTCATATGAGTATTATGAAGAACAAAATTACGACCGTTATCCATCATATACTTACAATGAAGAACAATGGTGCGAACCATCTACTTCATATGGGTATTATGAGGAACAAAGGATCGAACAGCCGGATTCAAGCTTTGAAAATCCCGATCCTTACTCTATCACCGAAGTGACCGGTAGGATATTAGAACACCTTAAAACTATCGAACGCTACATAAAAGAATCTCGCGCAAGGGAAGAGGAGTCCCGCGCAAGAGAAGAATTAACTTGTAATAAAGAAGAGATAGTTGAAAGTGTAAAAATGGAAGAACAAATAAGTGAAAAACCGACACATGAGTTAAACAACGAAAAAGGTGAGTCCGTTAACGTTAAAATTCAAGAAGAGTCTAATTTTGAAGAAATTAATCTCTTGTCACCTTCCTTTGAAAATCATTGTTTAGTACCCACTCATGCTAAGTTTTTTAAAGAGTTAAACAGTAACACTAAAATTGATGAAACAGTAAGCGTTAAGTTAACTAATTATCAAACCTCGCTAATTAAAGAAGACCCATCTGAAATCAACATTACACCGGTTCCATGTTTTTTTTTCAAAATTCATTTATTAGTAATGTCACAATTGATAAAGATCTTTGTGTTAACATAATGCCCAACTACATTTTCGAAAAATTAAGTATTAGTGATTTTTCTCCACTTCAAATACCCATTTTTCTATCCAATCGGAAAGTAATAAAATCAATCGGTGTAGTTGAGGATGTCTTGGTTCAAACAAATCAAATGGTAATCCCAACCGACTTTGTCATCCTCGATGACGCTCCTCTAGTGTTGGGATGACCCTTTGTAAAAACTCACGAAGCTTTGAAAAATCAGAAGTTCAACAATCTACCTATTCAATTAGGGGCATTTAAAAAGAGTGTCGATCTTGAGCGATCAATGAAATATCCATTCAGCAATAATGACCCCCTAATTGAAGATGAAGATGAACCACCCGATACAAGTGAAAAGTTTGACCACTATGTTGAAGAAGAGGTCGCCATAGAACAAACTTTTAAAGTTCTTGATCAAAATGAGCAACCAAATAAGGAGTCTCCTAAAGACCCACCTCTTGAGCTCAAAGAACTTCCAAAAGGTTTGGAATATGCTTTTCTAGACAAAGATGGTAAAACACCTGTAATTATTTCGTCTAAGTTGAGTAGTTTAGAAAAAGAAAAATTAATTAAACTTTTGAAAAAACACAAAAATGCGATTGCTTGGAAGCTTGTAGATATTAAAGGAATAAGTCCTTCCATGTGCACGCACAAAATTTTAATGAATGATGACTACAAATCGGTAATACAACCACAACGTCGAGTAAATCCAAATGTTCAAGAAGCTGTTAAAAATGAAGTCATCAAATTACTTGACGCCGGACTTATTTATCCTATCTCCGATAGCCCTTGGGTAAGTCCCGTCCAAGTAGTTCCAAAGAAAGGAGGTATGACGGTAATAACTAATGAAAAGAATGAATTAATACCAACGAGAACCGTCACAGAATGGAGAGTATGTATAGATTATAGACGATTAAATGAGGCAACAAGGAAAGATCACTTTCCTTTGCCCTTCATTGATCAAATGTTAGAAAGATTATCCGGTCATAAATTTTACTGTTTCTTGGATGGTTTTTCAGGTTACTTTCAGATCCCGATAGCACCCGAAGACTAAGAAAAGACAACCTTCACATGTCCCTATGGAACTTTTGCTTATCGATGCATGCCATTTGGTCTATGTAATGCCCCTGCAACCTTCCAACGTTGCATGGTAGCCATCTTCCATGACATGATAGAAAAGACAATGGAAGTCTTCATGGACGACTTTTCTATCTTTGGGGATTCATACGACCAATGCCTCGATAAGCTTGAACGAATGCTATCCCGATGTGAGGAAACTAACCTCGCCCTTAACTGGGAAAAATGCCATTTCATGGTAATGGAGGGAATAGTACTCGGTCACAAAATCTCAAGCGAAGGAATGGAGGTTTATCGAGCCAAAATAGACACTATTTCTCGATTACCACCCCCATCCTCCGTTAGAGCTATCAGAAGTTTCCTAGGACATGCCGGATTTTATAGGCGGTTTATTAAAGAATTTTTTTAAATTTCAAGGCCTTTAACAAAATTGATTGAAAAAGATGCCCCTTTCATCTTTGACAAGGATTGCAATCAAGCATTTCTAACCCTAAAGGAAATGCTAGTCAACGCACCTATCATGATAGCGCCTGATTGGAAATTTCCTTTCGAAATCATGTGTGATGCAAGTGACTTTGCAGTTGGAGCTGTCTTGGGACAAAGAAAAGAAAAGCATTTTCACCCAATCTATTATGCTAATAAAACACTTAACGATGCACAAGAAAATTACCCAACAACTGAAAAAGAATTACTAGCTGTGGTATTTGCTTTTGATATATTTTGTTCTTATCTTGTTCTTTCTAAAACAGTAGTCTATACAGATCATGCATCCATTCGATATCTCTTCAAAAAGCAGGACGCAAAACCACGTTTGATTTGGTGGATTTTACTCCTCCAAGAATTTGATATTGAAATCAAAGACAAAAGAGGAGCAGAAAACACCGCAGCAGATCATCTTTCGTGCTTAGAAAACCCAGCTTTGGAGGCAACCAGGGACGAGCAAATCAACGAAAAATTTCCGATAGAGTCCCTAGAAATGGTGGAGTACAAAGAAGAACCATGATACGCCAACTATGCTAACTACCTAGCTAGTGGTATAGTCGCAAAAGGTTGGCCACATCATCAAAGAAAAAAATTCTTTGCTAATGTGAAGCATTATTTTTGGGAAGATCCTTATCTTTACAAAATGTGTGCCGACCAACTCATCCGACGATGCGTGCATGGTAGCGAAGCACGAAGAATTCCCCGCCATTGTCATGAAGGTCCATACGGAGGACATCATGGTGCCGCTAGTACCGCACGAAAGGTATTTGATTCAGGGTTTTATTGGCCAACCATTTACAAGGACGCCCAAAGCCTTGTAAAGACATGTGATGCTTGCCAAAGAACAGGTAATATTTCTTCCAAAAACGAAATGCCCCAAAATGGCATTCTTGTTTGTGAAATTTTTGATGTGTGGGGACTCGACTTTATGGGACCTTTCCCAACGTCAAAAGGAAACAAATATATACTTGTGACAGTAGATTACTTGTCTAAATGGGCCGAGGCCGAGGCACTTCCAACAAATGATGGAAGAGTCGTGGTAAGATTTCTGAAAAAATTATTCTCTCGTTTTGGAACACCTAAAGCATTAATAAGTGATAGAGGTACCCATTTTTGCAACCATCAACTTGAAATTTTTTTAACAAGATATGGGGTCTATCACCGGGTCTCAACAGCATATCACCCTCAAACAAACGGACAAGCCGAAGTGACTAATAGAGGTTTAAAACGAATACTTGAAAAAACCGCAGGGTTAAATAAAAAGGAATGGGTAGATAAATTAGATGATGCTTTATGGGCTTTTCGAACTGCTTATAAAACAACAATAAGTACAACCCCATATAAGCTAGTCTATGGAAAAAGCTGTCATTTACCAGTAGAAATTGCACACAAATCCTACTGGGCAATTAAAAATGTAAACTTAGATTTAGAATTTGCCGGTAGAAATCGATTTTGTCAGTTAAATGAATTAGACGAACTTAGGAATTATGCATACTCAAACTCCGAAATTTATAAGGAAAGAATAAAAAACTTCCATGACAAACATATTAAACCTAATGAATTTCGAGTAGGAGATCTAGTTCTATCGTTTAATTCACGACTTTGATTATTTCCTGGTAAATTAAAGTCTAGGTGGTCAGGACCTTTTTCCATCACCCATATTTTTCCACACGGTGCAATAGAAATTAAATCTCGGAATGGAGTTCCATTCAAAGTCAATGGCCAACGGCTAAAGCTCTCTCTAAGATTCATTGAGGATGAAGAGGAAGAAATCTCACTTCAAACGGTCGAAGAATAAAAAGCATCAACATCATACCTAGTAAGTTATGAACAAACGGGACGACATCTAAATCGGTAAGTCTTCTAACCAAGTTTTTGGGAAACAAGGGCACTCACACGAGCACCTAAAAAAATAAATAAATAAATTTTTGCTCGGCACGAGGCCGTGTCCGTGCGACTGTCGGGATAAAACCCCTTTTTCATAACAGTTACTTCATTCCACACGCCCCGTTTCCCTGAAAACTCTCTGGTTCAGGCGATTTTCCGCAGATTTTCGACGTCTCCTCTACTCCTAACAACATCAAGGTATGATTCTATCATCATTAGTAGTTAGATTAAGCATTTGCATGTAGTTAAAACATCAAAAATTTGGGGAAAAATCTAGGGTTCTTGAACTTCATCCGGATCGAACCTCAAACTTTTGTATAAATCTATTAGCATTAGTTTAGATTAATGTTATAGGAAGTAAATCCACTTGTATTGTTTATAGATTTGCCCGATTTCTCACAAAAACCTCAAACCCTTGTTTTTGAACCGAAAAAGATAAAATCGAAGGGGTAAATGGTTTGTTTTGAGAAAAACGGCACTTGGGGTTTCATTTTCGGGGGAAACCACACCTACTGGACCAAAAATTTTCAAGTTTTTGGGACCGGGTCGAAAAATGAAGATTTTGAGTAACAGACGCCTGGACACGGGGTCTTGTCCGCTGAACACGGGGCCGTGTCCAACTAGCTGTTTTCAGTTTTTTCTGAAAATTTCACTGTTTCGTGCTAACTTTTGGTGTATTCTTTCAGATGACGAAGAAATTCACAAGGTTCAATGCAACTGAGCAGGACGCTAGGGCAAGATATGAAGTGCTTCAAACCAGACCGGAAGAATACCCAAGACAAGTGTGCATGGATCTTTTAGCAATGGTGAACCAAGTTGACCGGTTTAACAACCTCGTTACGGCCCACTAAGAGTCGCCCTAACCACTCGACTTCGCTCAATCCACGAGTACAATCTGGAATTCTATAGCACATTCACATTCAATTCAAGGTGCGACCCTTTCGACAGTGATGGGGTGGGATTCTGATGTGGTGGAACTAAGTACTCGATTTCGATGGCACAATTTGGCTCGATAGTTGGGCTGTATGCGGAGGAAGATGCGGGTAATGAAGAGAACACCAGAGGGGTGCGGGAGTTGGATGAGAACGAACGCCAAGCTGCGTGGGCTCAGATTGGTGAAGGACACTACAACCCGAGCAGCACTAAGAGCACTAAGCTGAGGGACCCACTTTATCGTTACATTCATAGGGTTCTCACTTACTCTCTTAGCCAAAGGCATGACAGTGGTGGCGTTGTAGGGTTAAGAGACCTGATAGTCCTTCAATGCATTCATAACCGTAGACACCTCGATGTTCCGTACCTCCTGCTCCGAAACATGCATTTGAACCGGCTTGCTACTGCACCAACCCCTATCTTCTTCGGGGGGTGGATATACCGTCTCTTCAAGCATTTCGTGAACATGCCTAGGTCCTTCGAAAAGAGCCCATGGTCGGGAAGAGTGGATGTACACATCTGCCGCTCCATGAACTTAATTTATGAGGCTGAAGACGGGTCGGTTAGCTTCCAAAGAGTCCAAGGGCATGCATGGAACCCACAAGAGGCACTCGTCCTTCACGCTCCACAGCATAATCAGTATCAATACCACCCCCACGGTGATCCGGGCCAATCCTCCTCACAAGGAGGCGTTTTTCCTAACTTCCAAAGTTTACATGACTTATTGCAGGAAAACCTCATGTGCACCAGGAACACCTATAACATGGCGAGCAACACGTACACCAGGGTCGGAGCAATTGAGAGAAACATATCCGACATTCAGGATGACATGGGAAATATCCGGGAGTACAAGGCGGGGCACGGAGGTGGTGATGACGATGAGGACGAGGACATGGACTAGGCGGGAGTAGCAGAGTTAGGAGCAGCTGGTTGGTGATCCCACAGGTTAACCCCTTTCCATTTGAACAATTTCCGGCATGCGTGCCGTGTGTTGATCCATTTACTTTCCTTTAACTCTTTTTATTTTCCGCATTTGTTTTTCTTTTTAACTTTATGATGTGGATGTTGAACGATGGTAATTTAGGATGCTTGCTATGGTTTGGTGTAGTGTTTATTGATAAAACAAGTACATACGAGGCTTAGAGTACTAAATATTAGTACTACTAAAGCCGGAGCAGGAAAAACGAAGCCAGAAACCTGTTTTTCACCTTTGCAGATTGTCCACACGGGGTCGTGTTCAGCCGACACGCCCCCGTGCCCATTGACCCAGACCTGCTGTTTGCTTAAATCTGCAGACTTTTTCCAGACACGGGGTCGTGCCCATCCGACACGCCCCCGTGTCCACCTTCTGTAAGTTTTCGTTACTGGCACTTGAACACGGGGTCGTGTCCGTCGGACACGGGGCCGTGTCCAGACGCACAGTAACATAAAATTTTGCTTTTTCACACCTTTTTACACATTCAATCAACCTAAAAACTTATTTTTGGGACACATTGAGGACAATGTGTAATTTAAGTGTGGGGGGGGGGGGGATGCTAAAACCTTGAATCTTGCAAGTCCTAATCATAAGCCTTACACAAAACTCTATTGGAACAACTAATCACCCCAATTTTTTTTCAAAAATTTTTCATTTTTTTACTTGTCTAGGTTTAATTTGGGAATTTCAAATTCTAAAAAGGTTATATTTTTACAAATTTACAACCGATAGCGTCGTGATAAAAAGAACTAACATAAGAACATTATGAAACGGCATGACAAGTTTACTTAAAATTTGATTATATATACTTGATCACATAAAAACCCATTCCCACAAAAAGTGAGTTTTGAGCCTTTATTGAGCATACAAATACATATCTTTAAACTAAATGCTCATTTTTCGTTTCTTGTGTGAATAGCCGCTTGGTTCTTACGACTCCAGAACTTGCCACGACGATACATTCCCAGTCCTTACCAACTTAAACCCGAATAAGTAAATGATGGAGGCATTAGGACTAACCCTTTTTCATTTCTACACCATTATTTTTCTTTTTTTTTACCACCTACCCAAAATCCCCCTAGTTAACCCCCTTGAGCCTAAACCTTTTCATTTCTTAATCCAAACCAAACACCCTTTCACCCACCAAAACCTTTTTATTTTTAACCCTTTGTTTTAGTAACAAGCTCGGTTTTTTTCGTATGACTTTTGAAAAAAAAAAAAAAAGAAAGAAGAGAGAAATGTTGATGATGTAGCAAAAGAGAAATAAACAAACAAGTTCATCAAAAATAACTTTGTTTGAATAATGGCTTCATCAAAATAAAAAATTGCAAAAATAAAAAGTCTTACGAAAACCGATGTTTTTTACGCCTTTCGCCCTTTTTCTAACCACTAACCCAACTACCTACCTTTAACCCAAGCCTAATCCTTCACCCCAAAAGTCCTCTTGATATTTACAAAGGTATATAGTTAAAAAGGAGGAGGATTGATTGCTTGGCAAGCCTATGGTAGAAGTAAATTCCATGCCGCTCTCGAGTGATCCACTAAAATACATCTTCGGCCGAGTGTTGAGTGATCCCCGTGAGGTATGTGAACTTGTATATAAATGGAATTTTAAAAAGGCATGTTATGCCCTAATAAATAATTTATCTTATGTAATGTTTTAAATAAATCATGACGAATAGGATTGTAAATAAATAAAAATAAAACTTAATAAAGAATCTTGGAAATCCTGACACTCTATGACAAGCTCAAAAACCTTCTCTTCTACCCATTCCATTTGGGAGTGTAAAGCCACATTATAAAGAGTTTTGCTTGAGGACAAGCAAAGATTCAAGTGTGGGGGTATTTGATGTACACAAAATGCAACATATAAATTACATCAATTGTGGCATAAAACTAACCCTTTTTTTAGTACTAATGTTGGAAAAAGTGTGTTTTTGTCTCCCTTTTGTATTTTCAGGATTAAATGAGCTCAAATTAACAAAAGAAGCAAAAAGGCAGCTAAATCTAACATAAATACAAGAAAAGGAACAAACGTGGCATGCCCGACCCCCCCGACAGCATCTTCCCAAGCAAAATCAAGAAGACAGAAGACTGAACACGCCCCGTGCTCAGTGAACACGGGGGCGTGCCCAAGTGCCAGAATAAAAGACAAAGCTGAAGAAGCTTCTATCACCCACCACGGGGGTGTGCCCAGCGGACACGTGGCCGTGGTCAACTCTAAGATTCGCAGAATCTGAGGAAATCTTGATAGTACAGATATGCTTCCGCACACGGGGGCGTGCCCAGCAGAAACGGGGGCGTGGTCAACTAATGCAGACAAACTGCAATTAATAAAGGAAGAGAAGAGGATGGACACGGGGCCGTGCCCAATGGACACGGGGCCGTGCCCGAGCTGCTGTTCAGGCTATAAATAGGGGTGCTTTGCTCATTTACAAACAATCCCTTGGCACACCACCTCTCTCACACTTCACCCACCACCCACCACCATCACAACACCATCATCCACCACCATCATCCATTGCCTATCATAGAGTGTGTGAGTCGTCTCGGGATCAAAGATTGGTCGTAAGAGTTCTTGACAATCAAAGGCCATGTTTGCCTAAGTCTCTTACAACACTTGGTGAAGACAAGTGTCTAGTGTAATACTTTTTATTTTTAATCTTTTCGCACTTTTTACTTGGTTATGTATTAATGACTTTAATAACTAGTTTCTTATGTTGAAGGTGATTCTTCCTTATCGTTTTTCCGTGGTGTCTTGGCATTATTTTACTGTCTATATAAAATAAAAGATTTTTACCATTCATATCTCCACGGTCTATATGGAGGTATGTTGGCTACCTAGTCGGGGGTTAAGGGAACGGTTTGGTAAGAGTCTTGCCTTGTTCAATGTATAGATCCTGCAAGGACCTGGGTCAAATTTAGTAGGACCTCCTTCAATACCCACCGGTATTGGATGGAGGAGGTCCAAACTCTTTGATCCCCTCATAAGTAAGCTACTATTAATACTTTAACCCGGCTACTTTGGACTGTATCCCTGCTGACTCAGACTACTTAGCCGAGGGTAACGTCACCTCCAAAAGAGGGGCCTACCATAATATGCATTAATAACTTAATTAATTATCTTTAAATAATCTGACCCTTTAGGATTGTATCCTTGCTGACTCAAACTACTGGGTTGAGGGTAACGTCACCTTCAAAAGAGGGGCCTACTACAATAACTAAGATAATCTCTTAAAAAGTACAAAAAAGTGCGGAAATAATAAAAGGTTACACTAAACACGAGTCGGAGCCAAGTGAATCATCTTGTCTATCTGTTTTTATTTTTATTTTATTTTTCATCATTTTAGTTAGTTTTATTTTTCTAGTTTAAAAACTTTTTTCTAACTTTTGATTTGATTAGACGTTGAGGATAAACCACTACTAAAAGCTCTTGTGTCCTTGGACGACCTCGGTATCTTGCCAACACTATACTACGCTCACGATGGGTGCACTTACCCATATGTGTGTTTGGTGTTAGTTAAATATCGTGTTTTATAAATTTAAAACTTGACTAACGTGTAAAAAGGGCTTAAAACATACTTAAATCCATATACACACCAACACGCATCACTTTTTGCCTACTCTCTAGTTGGGAGGAGTGGGTTTGATACCAGGATTGAGCTTTAGCTTCTCAATCCCTATAATTTCTTCTACAAGGAATTCTGTAGACCACCCAGAGAATTGAGCTCTTGTTGCTCTGTAAGTTTTTTTCTTCATTATGTATTCCATGTAATCTTCCCTTAATGCTCTTCTGAGATTAGGGTCACTTACAGGGCCTTGTGAATCCTTTTTGCTGAAATCTTTAGCAAAATCTTCTAATATGTTCACTTTAGTGAAGTCTTTAGATAGAATTTGTTGAGCCTCTTTGTCTCCTTTCCCTTAGCTTTTTTCTACTATCATTTCTGCCTGTTTAAGCTTTAGTTCCAAATATTCTTTGACATTTGTAAGCTTTGGGAGATCATGCAAAGATGGGAAGGTAAGCTGGCTTGGATCATTTGTGGAATCAAGACTGTATCTCTTGTGATATAGTTTCTAATTCTAATGGGTGAGAAGAGAATGTGATTATGTCTGTTGTGGTTGATGGTAAGATTAATGGAAGGGATGTGATGGTTGTAGATGTCTTTGTGGTAATGATTGTTTTGATGGGTGATGCTTCAAGTGTTTCTTCATCATCATCTTGGACGATAAATTTTTCTTTTCTAGATCTGGTTTATGGTGTGGGTATTTTTTTGTGCTAATATGATTTTTGTGGGTAGTTTTCTTTTAATTAGTAAACAAGTAGGAGTGTTTTGCGATTGTGGAGGCCTGAATATATCATTCGTTATCACTTTTGAAGTGCAAACAAATGTTTGAGTAATTGGAGCGGTGGTTTGAGTGGCTGGTGTTTATTTTGTTGAAATGGTGGTTTGAGGAATATCTGTTGAAGAGCCTTGATTCTCCTGAATTCTTTTCCTTTCAATGAACTCCTATACTGTCAAAATTTCATTAGCTTCCTTTGTATCTTTCCTCTTTTCATTTTCAAGTGCATCTGCTTTAGCCTTTTTAGCAGCAAATGAGTCAGGTCTCTTTTGAGCTTTCTTTAGTAGAGGAGGTAGCTTTCTCATGCAGTCATTCTCCCTCTTTTTAGCATAATCTTGTGTGTACTTAAGGAGAGCGAGAGTAGTACTAGTGGTTTGGAGAAGATGGTCTTTAATGGCCTTAATCTCTGACTAAGTATCATTGTATATAGCATCCACCATAGTTCTAATAAGTCCCATGTCCATGTTATGGGTTGCATTAACAGATTGCTTTTGAAGTTGTAGATACATGCTTGTATGCGTCCAAATTTCTTTTGCAAATTCTGCATTGGTTGGTGGAGTTCTTGAGTTTTGCAGCAATGTCTTCAACATATCTTTGATTTCATCAACTTAAGACTGTATATTGGATACTTTCTACGTCAATTCTTGATATCTTAACCCATCACCTAAGTTAATAGGATCATCTGAGTTCCCACCTGAGGTGGTTGTACTTAGTTTTGGACCAAGTACCCCTTTTTCTTGGTATTAGGGACTTCCAACTACAATAGAGTGCACTATTGTAAACTCAATAGTTGTTACCTTCAAGAAGGTCTTAGATATGTAACCACTGTCCAAGTGTGAGACTGTTATCTATATAGTTGCAGTGGTTGCCTCACTTGAAAAACCACCAAGTGTTACTTGTAACACAAAGGGTGTATCCTCCTCTGCTTGTGGACTAGCAATGACATGACTTGGCCCAATCACTTTCTGTGGCATGCCCCTAGTAATAGGTGGTTGGGAGGAACTGGGTATATCCAAGTTACTTTATTCAATTACATCAACCAACGTTTATATAGTGGATGGTATTGGTTTTGTGGGTGGTGGAGGGAAAAGAGAAGCAGCCCTAGGAGAGGGGCTTGAGAAGAAATGTTCAAATGAATCATTTCCCTGTTAACTTGGTTCCCTTATGCTTACAACACTATCCTTTTGTGAGGATATGTGAGGAGTTTTGATGGGTGGAGATGTTTGCATCTGTTATGAGGAAGTAACAACAAATGTTTGTTGCTTTTGTTGTGCAGCAGGTTACTCTAGCATCTCAACCTCCAGAGTAACCTTCTTTTTGGTTTTTTGTTTAGATTTGGTGATGTGAGTGGTGGGGGTTTTAGAGAATGTTTTTGTAAATGTCTCATCATTTAGGGTGAATGTTGTGGATATGAGCTCTAGTGTAGTTTGGACATCGACCTTTTTGATCTTGGAGATCATTAAAGGGCTTTTTATCTCGAAGTTAGAAGTCTGAATTTGTCCAAAATTCTCGAAGAGTGTCCAGATGTATGGGTGCATCAGCAGCGAGGATTATGTGATATTTTAATGTGGTGAGAATGTCAATGGTTGAATGGAATTCTGTTTTGGCGTCGGTTTTGACGAAATATGGAAGGTAGTAACTGTGTGGTGCAATGTTGAAAGCCATAGTTGAAATGCACCTTTTTAGAAAATCTTTATAGAATATAATCCTTTTAGATTGTGAGAGTGATTGACGATGAAAACTCTTTCAGAAAAGCTTTTGAGTAGATGATCTTTTGATTGTATGCAAAGAATGTGGTGATTCTGATAACGGTAAGGTAAAATCCTCCACAATTGGGATTTTTATTGGGTTTATGTAATAGTGGTGATGATATTGTCAACGGTTACTTTTTGAGTGACGTGGCAAACCTCTGTATGTCCAAGGCAAAACTCTATTTATCAAAGCTCTGTATTACATATTGTTGATCCTAGATAACAATGCTCTCTAACTAAATTTGGCAAGTGATTTCAACAAGTATGAAAATAATGTGCGGAACTAGAAATCAAACTTTCAAGAAACACAACTACAGAATTTTGAAATTTATAGTACTTTGAAACAGGGTTTGCAAGGTGATTGTGGGGTTATTGAATAACACAGACGAATACTTTAAGAATTCTGTAATGAAGGGGAATAGAGTTTTTGTTGTATGTAATGAATGCTTGGCTTAGCTTATTCTCCCTTCGGTGGTGGGTTCTCTATTTATAGAGAAGTTTTGGTCATGAATAAACATTTGTTTATTCATGCACGTATCTGCATAAAGTTGTGAGGACCGTTTCGGGTCTCTGAATGCTCCGACCGGTCAGAAAGTCTTCATATCTCGTGCGGAATCCAAGTATGAAGTTGACAAACACAGAGATACATCGTTTAAACACTAATTCTATTAGAAAATATGAGTTACAGAGCCGAGAATCCAATTTGGCAGAGCTTCTCTACAAGTTTCCAAAAGTTACAAATTAGAGACCCAAGCTCTCTATTTATTGACCCACCCAGTCGCCCTAACCAGTATGGACGAGAGGGCCGGTTCGCAAGAAAAGGCTATTACATCCCTTTTCGCATGAAAGACTCTTTCGTGCGAAAGGGTCATTTACAAACAAATCTGACCTTTTCGACACGATATACAATCTAATCTATACATTACAAGACATAACAAACTAGACTTAAAACGTGACGAAGGCTACAGACATATGCATTCACAGACTCCCCCTTGGATGTAGCCACAGTCACCACATTCAGTCTTCCAAAACTCTATCTCTTTCTCTTCTTCCTTTTTTGGTCTTCTCGCTGCTCTCTTCTTTCAAATCTTCCCTTTGTTAATCGCCACTCTCTGGCTTGTACACTGGAGTCAAAGTTTGATCTGTAGCAACTGGCTTGTTTGGTAGCTTCAGACTTGCAAGAAACTTTGCTCTTGATATCTTTTTTCGATTCACTCTACTCTTCTTTCTTCTTTTAGAAACTCTTCTTCTTCCAAGTCCCTCTACTTTATCTTCCAATAATGAACATAGTTGATGTCTTTCTCGAAACAAACATTAATTATTTTCTGAAATTGCAATTCTTGTTCTTTGTCTTCAGGTAAGAACCAAATCTTATTGAAGAACAAGCAATCAATGTCCTTTCTAGAGCAGTTGACCAACCACATTGGGTCTAGTACTCGAATCCCTCTCCACATCCAGGTTTCTTCATTTCTTTGTGAGATAACCGCTTCACCAGTCTTTGGATCATAATACCACCCTTTGAATTCTACACAGAAATCCTGCTCCAGGGCCATCTCTGAAAATGTTTGAAATTCTTTAGGCCCTGTGTGATACGGGGCCATAAATATAAGTTTTAAAAAATTGTATATATAAAAAATTAAATATATGAAAATGAATTAATATCATATGAATCAACACCAATCATTTAATTTAACTTGACAAAATTAGGCAATTAATGTCACTTGCATTTAATATATAGATAAGAAACAAAAAGAAAAACAAAATTGAGGATGCCGGAATTAGATCATGTGTCTTCTTATTATTAAAGTGACTTTCAAACCACCAAACCAAGTGCTTCACAATGGCATTTTTTCCAATTCATTACATATATATTCTAACTTTATAGTGTAAAACTAATAAAAAAAATTGGGCCCTCGATGGGTTTGGGCCCTGAGCCGTCGCCCATCCCACACACCTTTCAGGCCAGCCCTGTCCTGCTCCATCTTCTTTAGTGGCATATTCCTCATGCACCGCGGCCACTTGATGTGTAGAGTTATGTCTTTATCTTTAGTTATGGGATCAATCTTCACTATCGTCTTTGGGAAATGTGGTTTCCAATCACGAAAACCATTTATTGTTTGATACTTTATAACTCCCAAGAGTCTAGATTCATGAAATCGTACTTCAGAACTCCACATGTTTGGCATAATCATATTTGCTTGAACCAAATCTTCAACATCCCACCATGGAAGTGTCTTTATATCCTTTAAGTACTTGAAGTATTGAACACCGTATTCTCTTTTGATTGCGTATACCTTCATATCTTCTAAATATCCCCAAGAAAGAATATCTCCCAACGACTGATCAGGATGTCGAGTAAGGAATGCAAGTGGCCTTTTAAATTTTCTTTCTTTTGACATTGGTTTGAACCACTTCTTTCTTGCTTCTCTAAGATCTTATTTTGACATCGTCGTCGGCACACCTTCATCACGTATTCTTTCTTCTACTTTCCTTCTCAGCATATCTTCATTATGTGTAGAGAACAATTCCGTAAACTTCAGGAAGTCCTCGGATCCTTCTCCTGAATATCGAAATGGCTCGTCATTATTGAAATTAGTATCATCCTCCACGATGACGTTATTGAAATCATTCTCTTCAGAAACATTCTTGAAGACATAGCTTTCAGCTTCATTTGGATTTATCTTCTCTAACACTTCTTCAAAATCAAATTTGAAAGATTCATCATTAATGTCCATCATTTCCATAAGCTCTTCACGACTGTAGTTGTGTATAGACTCACCTCCCTCTACATCGTGACAGAGCAAAATAACTTTCGGTGCATCAACCGGAATAGAGCTACATGGAACTGCCTCTGTGAATATTATGGCTGATTCTTCATCGTGTTGACCATCTGAACCACTCTCCCCCTGAGAGTCAGCTTCATCTTTCTCTTCATTCTGGGTATCATCCATATAGTCTATCACTTTATTATCACCAGAATTCTTTACTATCTGAAGATTTCCACCACCACTTTGATCATCATCATCATCATCATCATCATTATCATCATCATCTGAATAATCATTAGTAGCTTTAAAATCATCATCTTCCTCTTCTTCATCTTCGTCATAGTCATCATCACTATACTCGACAATCTTCTCTTTACCTTTATCTTTCATTGTTGCCGCTGTTTCTTCTGTCGCTTTCTTTTCACGTTCAACCCTCTGAGCCTGAGCTCTTCGGATCTCTACCTGATGAAACTTGGCCTGAACACTTGTTCCCATCTTACTTTCAAAGACACCATACAACATTTCCATTTGCTTTGATTTCAGCTGCTTATCGGCTTCGTGATCATTCACCATCTTTTTCAGCAATTCATTTTCTGACATCCGCATACTATTCGACATCACAAGCTGTCCATTTGTAGTCACAAGCCCTTGAACCACTTCGTTCAATGCAACATTTCCCGCTTCAAGACTTTGGACTTTTACATTCAAACTTTGAACTTCATTTTTTAACACCACGTTCTCTGCTTCTAAATTCTTCATCTTTTCATCTGAAGCAGCTTTTGTCTTTTTCTAGCTCAGCAACCCTTTTCCCCAAAAGTTTTGTTCTACCATCATTGAAAAATGGCATATCAGGAATACCCTTCAGATTTATTGGCCTTGAACCAAGATTGATATCAGGAATCTCTGGAAATGTATCACCAGATTGTTGTTGTTGTGGAGTCAATGTTTTCTTTGAAGTTGATCTTTGTTGTTGTTGAATGGTTGGTTGATGTCGTGGTGGAGTTTGCTGTTGAACTTCTTATGTTTGAATTGGAATCGTTTGGTGAATGGGGGATCTTGGCGGTGTAAGAATTGGTATCTCACACAATTTTGCAGTAGATGTTTCAACTCTTTCTAGTTCTCTTTGAACAGGCACACTAGCAATTGTAGCTTTAACAACTTTCATTGTACTCTTGCATGCCTTCTTTGGTGGTGGAGAATGTATTCTTTAAGACATTCTTTTCATTCTCTCTTTCTTCGTATTCTGTACTTCAGCACCAGCTGGATTATAACTTTCATCTTCCTCATCACTATTTTTCTTTTTCTTTAACAATTTTTTTCTTTCTACTTCCTCCACTTTGCCATTAGGTCACCAGTGGTTGGTGCAATCTGTGTTAATGGAATCTCGCTTGGACTAGAACTTGAACTTGTAGCACTTTCAACATTCTCAGTAATTCCTTCAACATTTTCACCACCAGCCACATTCTCACCAATATTTTTAGTAACCCCAACAATATCTTCTATTTCTTCAACAACCTCAGCTGTTGACGGACCAGTTGTATCTGTTTCAACATTTTCTTACACATTCTGAGCCTCATCTTCACTTGGCTCATCAATCAACTTTCTCTAAACAGAAACACTTTCTCTAAACAGGTTTCTTTGAAGTAGCTTTCTTTGGAGTACCACGTTTACCCTTCTTTTTCTTTTCATCATCTTTAATGAACCACTTTGAACCTTTTGATTCAAACAACTCCATTTTCTCATCTTCATTGCCGAAGTCTCTATCATCATGACATCGTTTATTATCAGAAGGTGCGACATAATCAGGCGTTGCAATATAGGCGAACTTTCTTCTTTTTGGTGGAGGTTGTTTCTTCTTGTATACTTGAAGACGTTCAAGTGTAGCATTGTTCATATGATCAAATACTAATTCATTAGATGCAACCTTCTCCAAGTTCTCAATCTTATCATCCAAGATCATCTGAATGAACCTTGGATATTGTAGAAATTTCTCATCAGCTGCATTCACCTTCATGTGTTCGAAAATAACTTGAGAAAAATTATACAGACGATTTAAGATCAAGGCTTCACCATACACATAATATAATCTACCGACACATCATATCCGCCTTTACAATGACCCATTGCGTGGATCACCAAATGGAAAAGAAATTTGTATGGCTGAGATAGATTTTGCTTGTTGTAATGGCTTTTGTTCACCAATCCCGTAAAACCCATCCTAAACCACAAACCCTTGCACAATTTCTCTGATAGACCAACTGGATCGTCATCGTTGTCCTTCAAATCTAGAACTCATGGATATTAACTGGTGTTATGATCACTTCAACATCTTTATGTTTACTATCTTCTTTTATATGAGCGTATGAATGTATTGCCTTGTCTGTCTCCTCGTACCTCGCACCGATCCAAAAACGTTCAATGTGACTTCTATACACTTTGTGTCCATCTGTCAATGCTTTCTTCAATCGACATCGATAAATAAAGTCGAGAATATCTTCGAATGGTTCCATTTTTGGTAATGTCTTATCCAACGTGCAACATATATTGTGCTTCAAATCAAAGTTTGTCACCTTAACCTACAAAACATGATCAAACAATTAGAATTTTCAGCAGGTTATTCAAAAAAATTTCTAACTTTCAAAACATAACACTTTGAATGATTGGACATTAAGGATGGATGACCTGTTTAGGTCGCTAAGACAATTTCAGACGTATGGATTATATGGGACGAACGGATCAATAAAGTGATTTTTGGAAAAGAGGACCTTTTGTGCGAGAGGTCCCCTCTCGTCCCAAATCATCGTCATCAATCTCAAGATCTATAAATAGTGATATTGAAATTGCAGGTTTCAAATATCATTATTTTCATCAAATTGCAAGTCTACAAAGTTGTATTAGATGCTGATTTACAAGAAACCACGTTCGATTTAAAGTTTTTCCCATTAAAACACCCTGAATCTATGTTTTTATCGTCGGATATGAGCAAAAATGTATAATACATCCAATAAAAATTCAAATCACTCTCATACCTTTCCCATAGTGTATGTTGTGCCTATCAACACCACTATCTATTGAAATTTCGGCAGCACTTCGACTTAGAAAATCTTGAAAACTCAGAGAAAATTTTAGTGTTTTCTGTTGTAAAATTGGATGAATGGTAAATAATAACGAATCGGCTCTTTATATACTAATCCCCTTTCAAACAAGATGCCTATGGGCTTTTGGAATTTGGGACGAATGGGCCCATTATGCTTATGAAATGATCAGGCTTGGCCTCTCGTGCGAGAGGCCATCCTCTCGTGCGAAAGGGTAAACCAATTTTTAATATTTTATTTATTCAAACTATTTTTTTATCAGCTACAAACGCCCACTCAAATAACCAAGTCCAAGTTAATGACCTTCGTTAACCCGATAGAGAACCAACTAACGTTTTCAATTAAGTTTTTTCAAAGATTTCCAAGTTTCAACTTAATGAACTTGTAAAATTCTAAATCTTTCTCTCATTTCAACATATTAGCCCCCACCCAGTAAGCTCAAGTTTCTTCTGCATTCAGATTCAGAAGACCCGCTTTCTATCATTGGTTGTCGAAAATAAAGTAGAAATAAAATATTTTTGTATTATTACAAAGTTTATGCTAGAACACACCTAAAATCTTTTTGTTGTGCTATCTGTAATGAAATGTAACAACAACAACGTATTTACAGACATAGTTTTGTGAGTTGTGTTAAAGGATCCTATCAGCTTTTGACAAATCACAAACATTGTTGATCTATTAAACTTTTAGTTCTAAACAGTTCACTTAGATTGTCAGTATATTGATCCACTTAAATTTTCACACGGACTTCCATTGATTCAAGATACGACATTATTGTTTTAGGAACTAACTTAACCGTGTGTCCCACCTCAGAATATACTATCGTGTCAAGATTCCCTAGATTCAGTCTTATAGGTGAATATACCTAAATAATATATGTCTCTGGGTTAGTGCGAGACCATGAGAGCTCAGGTTAGAACTACCGTTCTGACAAAGAGGTGAAGGCTCGACTTAAGGTGTGTTCCACTTTGGAATCTTCTGAACTGCAATTGATACATCTTTCGACATTTTCAATTTTTATGCAATTTTGGGGTTTAAGCGCAAAAGTATTCTACAAGATCTAGGTCATTACTGACGTAAAATCTAAAGATCTTGTATAATACCCCAAATATCAATAAGTATAAAGACTTAATATCTATGAATCATGCAATCTCTCAAACGAAATTCCTGAGTACTAAGTCCATATATCCGAGAGATCTAACCCACATATTAAGAAAGTTTTTTATTTTAAGTTTATATCTCGAAATCAATCTACGTAGTATGTAAAAAGCTTCCGGTATATCATCAGTGAGACCGTTTATCACTTTTTAGCTATTCATTTCTCTAGTGTGCTGTGATTGTCTACTAATGTACTATAATTTCCTTTTTTACATTGACTCTTTTTGTCTTTTTCTATGTTTTTTATATTTTTGAATTTTTAAATGTTTTTGTATTTTGTACTACATTTTCTCCCACTAAAATTAAAAACATTTTAAAAAGAAGAAAATGACAAACAGATGTTGTTATGGGTGAAATTCTGAGCCCATATCCTGACACTATATTTTGATTTTATGTTAGTTGTTTATTATTAGGATACCAGACCAGGATATTAGTAACATCCTGAGGCAGTATCCTGGCATTTACTAACGATTTGCTTGTAGCTTGTAGCTGAAGGTTGTTAACGTTCACAAAGACCAATTCCCCTGAAGACTCGCTCAAATTAGTTTGAAAAGAGACGTTGGAGCCAGGAGACATAGTCTACAACGTTCAAAAGGGAATATTCCAAAGTATCCTGGAATAATAGGATAGTTTATTGGTTCTTGTAACTATAAATATGGATGGCCAGATCTCGTAGGACACTTCACTTCAACTCACTCCACTTCTAGACCTCGAATTCATACACATTTCTCTTGCAATCACACACTAACACTCATCACTTGCAATCACTGTAACACTTAGTAGAGATCTGAGCATTATCCTGCACTGTATCCTGGTTATTCAAGCAATAAGAAGAACAAGGCAACCGACAATTGTCAGCTCCCGAGAATAGAACAGTACTCTGTACTGTTCCATTAGCTCTTTCTTCACAATTCATCTTGTATGAACAAATCACTGAGCTCGGGCTGAGGGGGAGTCTATTGCATGCATGCATAAGTTGAATTTTTTAATAGATACAATCTTTTGACTTAATGAAATCATGTTTGCTTATAGCTATTCTTCCTTGATTGTGTGATCAAAGTTTATTTCCATTTCCGCTGCACTTCAATTCTCTGTTTCATCTTTCAATTCTAATTAAACAACACAATCTAAGAAACTCAGATCCTAACAACAACCAAGTCTTCTTGCAATTTCACTGGTTGATACCAAATAGCAATATTTATTGCATGATTATTATTCATCAACAGAGGGAAAAGCTTATATGGCTTCCAAAAGCAACAACCTTTCACTAGGTAGCAAATTTAAGTTCCATGCAAGGCTCCTTTTTTGTAATGACAAGCTTCACATTCTGGCACAACCGATAATTTGCTCATTGTTGTTACAAGACTATCATGTATCAACCATAGGGGCCATTCAAGTGCCCGCGCAGCTATTCAAGGGTTAACAAGAACCTTTCATTGTCCACAAGTTCGCAAAGATGTTCAGGATGTAAGTGAAGTGACATGCAAGTAACCACCGCTCTATCTGTGACAACCCGAATTTTCAAGGTCTCTACTTGACTTAACCTTGTATTTACTTGCAAAGTGTGTTTTGTATATTTGGGGTGCATTATATTTGAGTGTGTGATAATAATGTGATTTGTGTTAAAGTGTGTTTTATAATTTAATATGGAACATTGGCCGAACACCCCTGCCCCCCCCCCCCACGAAAACACTCATGTTGGTGAAAACACTAGGTGTTTTCGTCCACAATGAGGCCAACCAAATCAACATATGGGCCTTTGGCCCAGTAGTAGTCTGTTTAGGTTTTGTTCTCCACTTTTACGTATGAGTTCTTTCGGCAACCCTAACCACCTCTCACATTCTCTCTCTCGCTACCCTTTGAACCTGATGGCAAACTTGTGTTCCCCGGACCTTCAAGATCAACCAAGTTATTGTCTCGTTCGTCGCGGTTAGTGTTAACCTTTAACCGATTTTTTGATTTAAATCAATTGTATGAATGATTTGTTTATTATCATAACTGTGATTGTTTTATGAACGTGAGACTGGATGATCGTTATATATATATATATATATATATTTATATATTGTTCACAAACAGTTATGTATATTAGATGATATGATCGACCGTGTGTGTCTGTTAATGATGATCTGCTGATTTATTGGTGATCTTGGTCTCGCAATGATTTGGTAATCTATATGTTTATATATCGATTATTTGATTAAATGATTCCGTTTATATTTGATCATGTAACTGTAAGTGATGATTAGGGTTACTGTATTGCGTAACTGTAACTGATGTTGTTGGGAAGGATGTAACCCGACGAAATCAAGAGCAGACAAAATTACGAGGACCAGGCGAAAACACCTAGTGTTTTCGTCAAACATTAAACCCGACGAAATCACTTAGGATTTCGTCGCCTGAGTGATTTCGCCAAATGGTGTTTTCGCCATGAAGGGTTTTCATTACACATACGATTTCGTCACATTAAATCTGTTAGTTATTAACCCTGTTAAGTCTGTTACTCAGTTAAGTTATTTACCTTGTTAACTTTGTTAGTTTGCTAAAATCTATTAACCTTAATAGTTTATGTAACTCTGTTAAATTATGTAACTCTGTTAAGTGGTTAACCCTATTAAGTATTAACTGTGTTAAGTATGTCAACTATGTTAAGTATGTTAACTCGGTTATGTTAACTGTGTTACGTATGTTAAGTTCATTATGTATGATAACTCTGCTAATTCTGATTAACTCTGCCATGTGTGTTAACTACGCTAAGTGTGTTAATCTTGTTAAGTATGGTAACTTTGTTAAACCCATTAACGCCGTTAGGTATGTTAATGGATGATATTGATAGAATAGACTGAGGAATCAACCCTGTGAAGCTTGAATGGCATGAATGTGATTAATTGTCTATGTGATGCATGATGTTAGCTGCCAAAAACACTTGGTGACATAAATTTGCATGTGAATCTTTACGAACTTGAACAGATTGAGTATGCGTGCATACCATAGGCCTTGAGTGATTAATTGGAACCAAGTAATTAATCAAACCGAGCAAACCAAGGTGAGTTCACACTCCTAAGGCATGGGATTCCCGGTGGGTTGGGAATGGGATCGAATAACTATTTATATTATCAACACTACTAGACTACCTACTACTGCCCTTGGGTTGAGAAGGGCACGTACGTAAAACCTACGTACACTCATACTTTCTACTGTCCTCGGATTGAGAAGGACACGTACGTAAAACCTACGTACACTCATACTTGCTACTGTCCTCGGATTGAGAAGGGCACGTACGTAAAACCTACGTACACTCATACTTACTACTATCCTCGGATTGGGAAGGGCACGTACGTAAAACCTACGTACACTCATACTTAACACTATCCTCGGATTGGGAAGGAAACTTATGGATACGACTAGTCTAGTAACATACAACATGGGAAGCCCCCACTAAATATCGTGAAAAGGTTTTGGGAAATTAAGGATACTGGGTAATACATGGTTATGAAACGAACTTATGATTTCTGAAACGAACTTAATAACTGAACAATCAACTGTGAACTCGCTCAACTTTGTTGTTGACTCATTGTTACATGCCTTGCAGGTCGTTAGGTATCTATGGAGCTTGCAACGGAGTGGGAAGAGTCGTTGTGGGACATGGACAGCTGTGTGCCATGCTAAACATTTGAAACGTTTAAACTTATGATTTGGTTTTAACATTTTGCTTCCGCTTGCAACTTAAACTATGTTTTGTTTAGACACCAATTGTATTGTGTTTGATTATATATACTACTTACATGCTTGTTCAATATGATTAGTGGCTTGATCATGGTCAGTCACGCCTCCAAGCGGTAATACTCCGCGTGTGGATTTTTAGGGGTGTGACAGATTGGTATCAGAGCCATTGGTTATAGTGAACTTGGTTTTAAAAAGGGGAAAAAACTTTTTGGTAAAACCAGACTATAACCTGTATAGTGCTCAACGATCCACAACGACGCTTCACTCCACGTGCAAGACTCGACACTATAGGTGATATGATACATGTTTATATTACCTACTTGTTAGTTACATAGAACATTGCTCATGGTATGCTTAGATGAACGTAACAACTATTGTTTGAAAACCCATGTGTGCTTACTCTCTTCTGTCATCGCACTTTCGCGAACCTCTCTCACTCATGTTTCCTTTGATATGAAGATCATGAATGGACGCGTTAACCTAACTCAAGCCCAGTTGGCGGCCTTGATCACTGAACAAGTTATTGCAGCACTCGCAGCTGCCCAGGCAGGAGGTATAACCTGCCATCACAACTCACTCTAGGATCTTTAGATCCTACCCTCATAAACCAACTCTTGTGTTTAACTTTGTCCTGTTCTTATATACGCAACAGGTCAGCATGCCCAGCCGCCTGTGTGCACGTTCAAGACGTTCATGGACTGTCGTCCTAGTACTTTCAGTGGCACTGAAGGAGCCGTAGGACTCCTCCACTGGTTTGAGAAGCTCGAATCGGTCTTCGAGATGTCTGAATGCCCTGAGGCTAGTAGGGTGAAGTATGCCACTGGTACTCTCGAAGGCGTTGCGTTGACTTGGTGGAACGCGCAAGTTCAAATGTTAGGGCTGGCAGCTGCAAACGCCACCCCATGGAACAACTTCAAGGAGCTGATCAAGCGAGAGTACTGTAATCGTGATGACATCCACAAGCTGGAAGTGGAGCTCTTTAACTTGAAGATGACAGGGTCGGAGATTGAAGCGTACACAAAAAGATCAAACGAGCTGGCAATTTTGTGTCCTACTATGGTGGAACCTCCCATCAAACGCATCGAGCTGTACCTCAAAGGCTTAGTACCAGAGATTCAAAGCCATGTGACTTCTGCTAACCTTGCTACCATCCAGGATGTTACTCATCTTGCTCATCGTCTCACAGACCAGGCAGTAGAACAGAACAAACTGCCTAAGCATATAGGTGCTACTGCTATTACTACTTCTGCTACTCCCAGTGACAACAAGCGAAAATGGGATGGAGCCTCCACCAAGGGTTCAACTACAGTTCAGTCCTAGGCGCAGCAGCGAAAGACTGATGACTACCAGAGTCCTGGTCAGCAATCATATGGTAGTCAAGGGCAGGGTGGATATCGGGGAAAGCACCCAAAATGCAACAAATGTAACAGACACCACAGTGGTCAGTGCAACAAGGGACGTTGTCAGAGGTGTCTCAAGATGGGTCATGAAGCCAAGGATTGCAGGAGCTCACGGCCTGCAAATCAGAATCGTCGGCAGCAACAGCAAGCACCGCAGAATCAGCAACAGCAACAGGGCAACAGGGGATGCTATCAGTGTGGTGCTGAAGGTCACTTCAAGAGACAATTCAGTTAAATCAGAATCAGAACCACAACCAAGGAAACGAGAACAATAATGGGAATAACAATGGGGGTAATAACGACGGCAATGGTGCCAGGGGTCGAGCGTTCGTGATTGGTCAGGGTGACGCAAGGAATGATCCTAACGTGGTGATGGGTAAGTTTCTTCTCGACGACCTTTATGTTACTGTTTTATTTGATTCAGGTGCCGATACCAGTTATGTGTCTCTAAAAGTTAGTCAAATGCTTAAACGCACACCAACACTTTTGAACACCAAGCATGCCGTAGATTTAGCAAACGGTAAAAGCCTAGAAGCCACACACATAGTTAAGGGTTGTAATCTCGTCTTAGCTGGTCAGACTTTCTCTATCGATCTCATTCCTATAGTTTTGGGTAGTTTCGACATCGTCATTGGGATGGATTGGTTATCCCAACAACAAGCAGAGATCCTTTGCAAAGAGAAGATTGTTCGTATTCCCCGTTCTGGTAAAGAACCTCTCGAAGTTCAAGGCGACAAGAGTGGTGCTATGGTGGGCATCATCTCCTTTCTTAAGGCCCAGAAGTGTTTGCGAAAAGGCCACACTGCTATTTTAGCACTCGTTACTGACGCATCAACGAAAGAGAAGAAGATAGAGGATATTCCTGCTGTACGCGAGTTTCCTCAAGTGTTTCCTGAGGATTTACCTGGTCTTCCGCCTCATCATCAGGTTGAATTCCAAATCGAGCTAGCTCCTGGAGCAGCACCCATAGCTCGAGCACCTTATCGCTTAGCTCCAACCGAATTAGAAGAACTATCCAAGCAACTATAAGAGCTATTGAACAAGGGATTCATACGTCCTAGTTCTTCACCCTGGGGAGCTCCAGTATTATTTGTGAAGAAGAAAGACAGTACCTTCCATATGTGCATAGATTACCGCGAACTAAACAAGGTGATTGTGAAGAATCGCTATCCTCTTCCAGGCATTGATGACTTATTCGACCAGTTGCAAGGGTCGAGCTTCTATTCAAAGATTGATCTGAGGTCAGGCTACCATCAACTGAGAGTCCGGGATGAGGACGTCTCCAAAACAGCATTCAGAACTCGCTACGGCCACTACGAGTTTCTGGTCATGCCATTCGGGTTAACAAACGCACCTGCAGTCTTCATGGATCTTATGAACAGAGTGTGCAAGCCTTACCTGGACAAGTTCGTCATTGTTTTCATCGACGACATCCTGATCTATTCGAAGAGTCAGGAGGAACACGAGCACCATCTACGGCTTATTTTGGAACTCCTCCGAACAGAACAGTTGTAGGATAAGTTTTCGAAATGCGACTTTTGGCTTCGTGAAGTCCACTTTCTAGGCCACGTGGTAAACGAGGATGGGATACATGTTGATCCATCCAAGGTAGACTCGATCAAGAACTGGCCTGCACCCTGTACACCAACAGAAATCCGCCAATTCTTGGGTTTGGCAGGCTACTATAGAAGGTTTATCAAAGACTTTTCAAAGATTGCACAGCCGCTTACTTTGCTAACTCAGAAGGGTGTCACCTATCGTTGGGTTGATGCTCAAGAATCAGCGTTCCAACATTTAAAGAATAGACTTTGTAGCGCACATATTCTTTCATTGCCAGAGGGCACAGACGATTTCGTGGTTTATTGTGACGCGTCAATTCAGGGTCTTGGTTGTGTATTGATGCAACGGGATAAAGTCATTGCTTACGCCTCGCCCCAACTTAAGACTCACGAAAGGAATTACACTACACACGATCTAGAGCTGGGAGCTGTTGTCTTCGCACTCAAGATATGGAGACATTACCTGTACGGTACCAAGTGCACCATCTACACACACCACAGGAGTCTCGAGCATATCTTCAAGCAAAAGGAGTTGAACATGCGACAACGTCGATGGGTCGAGCTCTTGAATGACTATGAATGTGCGATCAAGTACCATCCGGGCAAAGCTAATGTTGTGGCAGACGCCCTCAGTCAGAAAGATACTACACCTAAACGCGTGCGTGCATTACAACTTACCATCCAGTCTAGTCTTCCTACACAGATACGAGATGCTCAGGCTGAAGCATTGAAACCAGAAAACGTCAGGGCTGAAGCCCTACGCGGCTCAAGGCAACGGTTAGAACAAAAGGAAGATGGCGCCTACTACGTAACAGGACGCATCTGGGTCCCACTCGATGGCAATTTACGAGAACTTGTAATGGATGAAGCACGTAAGTCTCGTTATTCGATACATCCTGGTTCGGATAAGATGTACCACGATCTCAGATCTACGTATTGGTGGCCTAGCATGAAAGCTCACATAGCAACTTACGTTAGCAAATGTTTGACTTGTGCGAGAGTCAAGACTGAATATCAGAAACCATCGGGCCTACTCCAACAACCAGAGATACCACAATGGAAATGGGAGCAAATTTCCATGGATTTCGTTACTGGCCTGCCTAGATCTCAATGTGGAAATGATACTATTTGGGTGATCGTGGATCGATTCACAAAGTCTGCACACTTTTTGGCTATCAAGGAAACGGATAAGTTCTCCACTCTAGCAGACGTTTACTTAAAGGAAGTGGTTTCGAGGCACGGAGTGCCGACCTCTATTATCTCTGATCGTGATGCATGTTTTACTTCAGAACTGTGGCAAGCGATGAACAAATCTTTTGGCTCTCGATTAGACATGAGCACAGCTTATCACCCGCAAACGGATGGGCAGTCTGAATGCACCATCCAAACTCTTGAAGACATGCTTCGTGCATGTGTAATCGATTTTGGCAACGGCTGGGAAAACATCTCCCTCTAGTGGAGTTTTCGTATAATAACAGTTACCACACTAGCATTCAAGCCGCTCCGTTTGAGGCATTGTTCGGGCGTAAGTGCCGATCGCCTCTTTGCTGGGCAGAAGTTGGCGACAGCGAAATCACTGAACCAGAACTCGTAGTTGATACTACAGAAAGGATTGCACAGATACGACAACGAATGGCGGCAGCTCGTGACCGTCAGAAAAGCTACACTGATAAGCGTAGGAAACCACTCGAGTTCCAGATTGGGGATCGAGTGCTACTCAGAGTCTCACCTTGGAAAGGAGTAATCCGTTTTGGCAAATGAGGCAAACTTAACCCGCGATACGTTGGACCTTTCGAAATCATAGAGAAAATAGGCAAAGTGGCCTACAAACTGAACCTACCAGCAGAACTCAGTGGAGATCACAACGTATTCCACGTGTCAAATCTGAAGAAGTGTCTGTCAGATGAGACCCTCATAGTTCCTTTGAAGGAGCTCACTATTGACGATCAGTTGCGATTCGTCGAGGAACCAGTAGAAATCACGGACCGAGACGTTAAGGTCCTCAAGCACACCAGAATACCTCTTGTTCGAGTTCGTTGGAACTCCCGTCGTGGCCCAGAGTTTACCTGGGAACGAGAAGAACAGATGAAACTCAAGTATCCCCAGTTGTTCGGAAACAGCGCAACCACCAATGAGACTGAAGCTACTTCGGAATTTCGGGACGAAATTCCAAACCAACGGGGGGATGATGTGACACCCCAGGAAAACCAGGAAACAACGCAACACAACTAGCTTCCTCAGTAACCATGTGCTAAATTTCGGGACGAAATTTCTTTCAAGTTGGGGATAATGTGACAACCCGAGTTTTCAAGGTCTCTATTTGACTTAATCTTGTACTTACTTGCAAAGTGTGTTTTGTATATTTGGGGTGCATTATATTTGAGTGTATGATAATAATGTGATTTGTGTTAAATTGTGTTTTATAATTTAATTTGGAACATTGGCCGAACACCCCTGCCCCCCCCCCCCCCACGAAAACACTCATGTTGGCGAAAACACTAGGTGTTTTCGTCCACAATGAGGCCAACGAAATCAACATATGGGCCTTTGGCCCAGTAGCAGTCTGTTTAGGTTTTGTTCTCCACTTTTACGTATGAGTTCTTTCGGCAACCCTAACCACCTCTCACATTCTCTCTCTCGCTACCCTTTGAACCTGACGGCAAACTTGTGTTCCCCGGACCTTCAAGATCAACCAAGTTATTGTCTCGTTCGTCGCGGTTAGTGTTAACCTTTAACCGATTGTTTGATTTAAATCAATTGTATGAATGATTTGTTTATTATCATAACTGTGATTGTTTTATGAACGTGAGACTGGATGATCGTTATATATATATATATATATATATTGTTCACAAACAGTTATGTATATTAGATGATATGATCGACCGTGTGTGTCTGTTAATGATGATCTGCTGATTTATTGGTGATCTTGGTCTCGCAATAATTTGGTAATCTATATGTTTATATATCGATTATTTGATTAAATGATTCTGTTGATATTTGATCATGTAACTGTAAGTGATGATTAGGGTTACTGTATTGCGTAACTGTAACTGATGTTGTTGGGAAGGATGTAACCCGACGAAATCAAGAGCAGACGAAATCACGAGGACCAGGTGAAAACACCCAGTGTTTTCGTCAAACATTAAACCCGAAGAAATCACTTGGGATTTCGTCGCCTAAGTGATTTCGCTAAATGGTGTTTTCGCCATGAAGGGTTTTCATTACACATACGATTTCGTCACATTAAATCTGTTAGTTATTAACCCTGTTAAGTCTGTTACTCAGTTAAGTTATTTACCTTGTTAACTTTGTTAGTTTGCTAAAATCTATTAACCTTAATAGTTTATGTAACTCTGTTAAATTATGTAACTCTGTTAAGTGGTTAACCCTATTAAGTATTAACTGTGTTATGTATGTCAACTATGTTAAGTATGTTAACAGGGTTATGTTAACTGTGTTACGTATGTTAAGTTCATTATGTATGATAACTCTGCTAATTCTGATTAACTCTGCCATGTGTGTTAACTATGCTATGTGTGTTAACTATGCTAAGTGTGTTAATCTTGTTAAGTATGGTAACTTTGTTAAACCCATTAACGCCGTTAGGTATGTTAATGGATGATATTGATAGAATAGACTAAGGAATCAACCCTGTGAAGCTTGAATGCCATGAATGTGATTAATTGTCTATGTGATGCATGATGTTAACTGTCAAAAACACTTGGTGACATAAATTTGCATGTGAATCTTTACGAACTTGAATTGATTGAGTATACATGCATACCATAGGCCTTGACTGATTAATTGGAACCAAGAAATTAATCAAACCGAGCAAACCAAGGTGAGTTCACACTCCTAAGGCATGGGATTCCCAGTATGTTGGGAATGGGATCGAATAACTATTTATATTATCAACACTACTAGACTACCTACTATTGCCCTCGGGTTGAGAAGGGCACGTACGTAAAACCTACGTACACTCATACTTGCTACTGTCCTCGGATTGAGAAGGGCACGTACGTAAAACCTACGTACACTCATACTTACTACTGTCCTCGAATTGGGAAGGGCACGTACGTAAAACCTACGTACACTCATACTTAACACTATCCTCGGATTGGGAAGGACACTTATGGATACGACTAGTCTAGTAACATACAACATGGGAGGCCCCCACTAAATATCGTGAAAAGGTTTTGGGAAATTAAGGATACTGGGTAATACATGGTTATGAAACGAACTTATGATTTCTGAAACGAACTCAATAACTGCACAATCAACTGTGAACTCGCTCACTTTGTTGTTGACTCGTTGTTACATGCCTTGCAGGTCGTTAGGCATCTATGGAGCTTGCAACGGAGTGGGAAGAGTCGTTGTGGGACATGGACAGCTGTGTACCATGCTAAACATTTGAAACGTTTAAACTTATGATTTGGTTTTAACATTTTGCTTCCGCTTGCAACTTAAACTATGTTTTGTTTAGACACCAATTGTATTGTGTTTGATTATATATACTACTTACATGCTTGTTCAATATGATTGGTGGCTTGATCCTGGTCAATCACGCCTCCAAGCGGTGATACTCCGCGTGTGGATTTTTGGAGGTGTGACACTATCAATTCTAGTCAACAAAGTCAAAGGGTGTGGAATAAACCCTCACAAAGCTTCAGGGTATAATCCCATAGAAAGTTCCAGGGAATAATGTCACACCCCAACCGCGCTAAAACAACGAAACCGCGGTGGAAACGTCAGGGAGTGGAGTGGCAGAATTATTGTTTCACAACCATGGATTCAAAATGTTTCGTTTTATTGAATTACTAAATATTTACATTGTCTTGAAATTAAAACAACAAGTTAAACATAAACTATCATCGTTATTAGGTCACTAAGGCCTCGTCCATTCCTAAGTGAGCATGCATCCTAGCAATCAACATCATCCAACAACACCTGAAACAAATGTAAAAACAAAGTCAGCAAAGAAATGCTGGTGAACACATAGGTTTTATGAGAGTGTCGGATTCATGGCTTGTTTACGTGTTGCAATACCTCATTAGACTACAAGAGTCAAAAGTTTAAAACCTTGTTTTGAAAAGTGTATAGTTATTGCAACATAACAAACCAACTCAAATCTAGTTGGTTATAGTTTATAAAATCTCACAGCCATGATTCTTAACCCAAAACATTTGTTTAAGTCGACCAAATTTGTAAATCACCTCGTTAATAAAACTCGTATGGTTTATATTATTTAGAAAACATCGTTGTGTGACATCGTTTTAAAATCGTTTGCCCAAGTGAACTAAATAATGCCACAGAATGTAATATGATAAAAACACTTATATATAAAAAGTACCAGCGGCGTATCTACCATGCTTTTATCATATCACACCCGTCCCATCATCTAATCACAACCCAAAACCAATCGTTTGTTCAATTCATTTAACTCGTTTAAATCGTTTAAAATCATTCTCGTTTTAATTGTGAAAACTACTTTTGGTCGTTTAACTAATAACATCCAAACCTTCATAACTCGTGCATCGCTAATCTCGCATTAACAAACCACCAAAGGATAAATTAACAATCACAGATTCAGTCGTTATCTACATAACCCCCACACATAACCATGGGTGCAGTCTGATAACGGGATTTGTCAGATCATATGGTACCATAACCTAATAATGGTCGGTTCGGCCAAAACTAATGAATATTATTCGTTATGTAACTACGTCCAACAAGTTTGTTCACATTATCGAAATCGTTATTAGTTTTATATAAACCATATTAATCATTTTTGAAACCATCGTTAAAAACATCAAAATCATTTAACACATATGAATCACCCCAAAACAATCGAAAACAGTAAAATAGGGGAACTATGTACTCACATTGAATTGCAAGTATCCCTGATCTAAAGAACTCAACAAGCTCAGGCAAAACAAGGAAATCAAGCAGCACCTAGTAATCGGATCGCTAAGTTAAATAAATCGACACCTAAATCGGAAGATCGGATAGAATGAGGTCTCGTAAACCAAATATTAGAACTCATATGATATGGTTTAACAAAGCCTACATTCTAAATCGGAACCTACCCTAAGTGCTTTTGACCCGTTACGATGCATTAAGGTAGCTTATGCTACGTTAATGCGTCGTTCGCGCAAATGCGTGTTCGAGACGCCTAACTAGTCCTATGACAAATATTATATGCCTAAACATGTTACATAATTAGTTTAAGTGATAAAAGTTAAGTTACATATGCTTAATCACTACTAGAAAATACACCTATCTTGACACGCGAACAATGACACGCGCTCATTTTATGACATTTAGAAACGTGTGTCAAGAAAAAAATGTCATGTTTTACGAAATTCAATAAACTAATGACACCTTTTTTTATATGTCATCTTTTTAGCGTCATGCAAAAAAATCAAGACCAATTTATGACATTCCAAAGCGTGTGTCAAGAAAAAAATGTCATGGTTTACAAAATTTAACAAATTTATGACACTCTTTTTTGTGTGTCATCGTTTTAACGTCATAAAAAACCATTATATTGTTAGAATAATTATTTAATTAATTAATTAATAATAATTACTCTAAAAGATTATTTTGGGCTAAAAGGGTAAAAGTGATATAACCACATGGCCAAAATCGTAATTTACTCTAAAAACTATATATAACGTTTTTTTATATACCAATTAGTCCTAATATATTAATTACTCGTTATACTAAATAAATAAACGACAATATTATACTAAACGTGAATACAAGAGTACAAGGCAGATCCTATACGCGATACACTATTATTAGTATTATGCCATTTGACTATCTATAGTTATTTAAATTAAACAATTAAGTATTATTAGTCTAATTTTTTTTTAACGGCCGACAAAAAACCATTTATTCATTGTAGCAAGTCGCTACCCACCAAACATACAACATGTTTTTCACCACATGTACAAAATACAAATTACAAATCGACTAACCAACTATATTGAACCGACTCCAATCCTCCCAAGTTAAAGATGACATTTTTGACCTGTTCTTTACCCAAAGGTACGCCACGGACTTTATCTCATCTAAAATCTTCGTACAGTTCGGATTTACTTGCTTGAACAACGCCTCGTTTCGATGCTTCCAAATGCTCCAGATAGCCACAAGAATCACTGCATGAAGTGCTTTCCTTTTGTTACTCCTACTAGCGCTGATCACGAACTCATGAAGCGACAACAAGTCGTTTATACAAAAAGCAAAGATAGGAGGTATCGTGCACCAACAAGCGAGGTTTTGCCAGATCGATTGCGTGAATTGGCACGAGACGAACACATGCTCACAGGTTTCTATAAAATCACCACACAAAATGCACATCGGATTTTGAACCGGGACATTCCGCTCCGATAACGCACCTCTAGTCGGCAACCTATTCATGTCCGCCCTCCATGCCACAATACCAACTTTCTTCGGAATCCAGTTGTTCCATTCAAATACTCGGTCCGGTCGACTCCGGTTATGTAAACCGAGAGTGCTTTTAATACTAGCTACACTGAACACACCATTATTATCATATTTCCAGACCCATGAATCCCTACCCAATGTAAGGCCCAGCCCACTAACAATACCCATCAGCTGCTGTAACTGATCATGAGCAGCCGCATCCAGATCCGGCTGCGACCAGGCCCAGTTAAAAACGAGCCCATCCTCATCAGAACCCATACGATCTGCAACCAAGCAGGCCTTGTTTGACTCAGCCTTGAATAATTATAGGAACATGATATAAAACGGAACCTGATCCGCCCAACAGTCTAGCCAAAATAATATACTTCTACCATCAGCCAATACCGCTGAAACGGCTGATTTCGGGTCGATGTTAGCATCAAGAAGGTAGTGCCGAATGCTACAGATATTCTTCCATGGGCCAGCAACTGATTTTTTACACGGAGTATCATTCCACACTCGTGGATTATGATGGATAGCCCAAATTACCCTCCTCCACAACCCATTTTTTTCCGTTTTGAACCTCCACCACCACTTTGCCAACATTGCCAGATTGGCGTCCCTGAGAGAACCAAAACCCAGCCCCCCCCCCCAAATTCTATAGGAGCAATTGTTTTTTCCCACGCAACCCAATTCATCTTAGCCTTTTCCTCGGATCCACCCCAAAAGAATACTCTTCTTATTCTATCCAACGATTCAAGAACTTTTATCGGAGCTCTAAATAATGAGAAATAATACGTAGGAAGTGAATTCAACACCGATTTGATAAGGGTTATTCTACCTCCATAAGAAAGAGTTTTGGCCTTCCAGATCGAAAGTCTACTTTTAAAAGTATCAATTACCGATTTCCAGTTACGAGCTAAATTCATATTTGCCCCGACTAGAAGACCGAGATGTTTAAATGGGAACGTACCTTGTTTACACCTCATCCGATTCGCCATATCTTGAACTTCAAGCTCACTTACCCTGACACCGAATATGCTGCACTTACCAAGATTCACTTTTAATCCGGAGACTAAATAGAAGCACCTTAGCATTCTTCGAAGATTACTTATATTCGACGAAGACCACTCGCTGACAAACATCACATCATCCGCATAGATTAAGTGGGACAAGTATGGGCCATTGTTTGTGACTTTTATACCCTTGAAAAGGCCGGTGGATTCAGCTTCTTTCATGATACCAGACAACGCCTCCATAGCTATAACGAACAAAATCGGGGACAATGGATCACCCTGACGGAGCCCACGAGAGCATTCAAACTCCCTGGTTGGAAAGCCATTAACTAGAACGGAAGCTTTAGCGGACCGTAATGTAGCCATAATCCAAGCGCGCCACCGACTTGGGAAGTTCATTTGCACCATCATCGAGTCAAGAAACGCCCAATTCACCGAATCATAAGCCTTATTGATATCAACTTTGAAGAACATACCACACCGCTTATACTTTTTCAGCCAGCTCAAGATCTCGTTTAGCACAAGTGGCCCATCCATAATGTTTCTCCCAGCCAAAAAAGCCGATTGTTGTTCGGAAACTAAACTCCCCAATACCCCTTTCAGCCTATTAACTAGGACTTTAGATATTACTTTGTTTATCACACCGATAAGGCTAATAGGCCGGAAATCCGCTGGACAAACTGGATCCTTAACCTTCGGGATCAAGGCAATGAAGGATGAAGTGCAACATTTATTAAGAGACCCCTCCTCATAAAATCGGTTGAAGAGTTTGATAATGTCATCCCGAAGACCCAACCAACATTTTTTGATGAACTTGAAGTTAAACCCATCCGGTCCCGGCGCTCGATCACCATCGCATTCCCAAATGGCTGCTTTGATTTCATCCAGTGAAAACTGCCTTTCTAGCTTGCTTGCCTCATCCACCGAGAGAGAAGCAAGATTAGGACACACAAACATCGGTCTACTAGGCATAAGCTCAGTAAACTGGTGCTTAAAAAAACCGAACAACGATTCCTTGATTGCCAACGGATCAGTAACCCAAACACCCTCAATCATCAGCCCATTAAGTCTATTCGTACTAATATTCGAGTTAATTATGTGATGAAAGAAGGAAGAGTTCTCGTCCCCTTCTAATGCCCACCTAGCTCTGGATTTTTGACGCAAATCCAAGTGTTTCAATCGGTCAAATTCAGCCATAAAATTCCTGCATTCCGCTCTTTCGGCCAACTCTTCATCCGATAACATTCTTTCCTCAGCCAAGTTCTCAATAAGAGCCAACCTACTTTTTCCCCCCATACATCCCTTCTTTATTCAGCTTTTCCACTTTGACCCAGTCCTTAATTCGGTTTTTTAACCACCGAAACTTAATAGCCAAAGCAAGGTCCTCTGGACCAGAAAAGGAAAACGTACCGCAAATATGAAGCACATATTCCAAGAAACCGGTGTACTCGAACCAAGAGTTAAAGAACCTGAACGGAATATGTCCAAATTCGGACTGAACTGTAGATAGAATAATTGGGCGGTGATCGGACACAACTCTGTCTAGTGCAGTGACCGACGCATTTGGCCATCTCTCCATGAAGCCTAGACACACCAGAAAACGATCCAACTTGCTTAGTTTTTTCCCATTGTCTGAGATATACGTATAATTCCCTCCACCCATATTGTACTCTGTTAATCCAGCCGAGAGGATGAATTGATTGAAGGCTTCTGCATTTGTTTCGACAAACTCTGAATCCAACCGTTCAGTCTCAAACCGTACATCATTAAAATCGCCCATCATGACCCACAACCCTTGTAATGCATTCCTAACCCCAATTAATTCCATCCAAACAGACCTCCTACTAGCCGCTTCATTAGGCGCGTACACATTGACCAAATTTATCCGAGAACCCGATTGCACAAGAGAGCCCGAAACAACAATAAAGAACCTGTTACAAATAACATCGTCACACCTGAAAACCGCTGGGCTCCAAAGACATGCCAGTCCCCCGGATCTTCCTTGTGAATTCACCGCTGCTAACTTGTATTCTGCTCTGCCCCAAAACTGGTTGAACATAAAGGATTCCGAATCTTGTAATTTTGTCTCCTGTATGGCAATAAAATGTACCCCATAGCTTGTTTTTAAACCACGTATCCATTCTGACTTACGGGTATTACGAACCCCCCTCAAATTAATGGAAAGACAATTCATCATGAACAGTTTTCAACACCCTCCTCCACAATTAGTTTTTCAGCTTCCGATTCGAAACCGTTGAGATTGATTCCAATCCGAGAGCCAATTCTAATAGTTTCCTCGACCTCCTCCCTCAAAATAGACGACAGGGAAGGGTCGATCTGAGCACTGACCCCCCCTGGTTCCACCTCATGGACGTCATCTCCCCCACTTTGGTCTCGAACATTTTGGCCTCCTTCATCGAGAGTTGGAGAACCAGGGAGTACCTCCTCAATACCAAATCTATCTCCAATAGGAGAGTTTAGGTCAATCTGAACAACAGGGGAACTCTGTGTATGATAAACTGGTCTTTGGGCCGGACCTTGCATAGACCCAAAAGATGGTGGGCTCCTCTCATCCCTATTCCTTTTCCCTAAATTACCACCCGGTGTAGGGCCCTCGTTACCAATTAAATCATTAGGCCCATTACTAATATCAACTGGATTAAAGATATTTGGGCCACCATCCACAAAATTATTACAAACCGTTGACTTCTTAGATTTGTTCCCACACCCATCAACATTAATGAGTGCATGAGGCACGTGGCCCCCTTCCCCATGCAGATTACACGTCTCCACATGAATTGGTAAGCAATCAGACTTTTGGCCTTCTGAAGCCGATTGGAGTTCCGACGACTTTCCATGTACCATCGGAGGTGACACGCCACCACCGGTCGGAACCTCACTCTCCCCGACCGCCGCCGTCTGTTGGGCATTGACTGGATGATTACCTTCACTAGTCGAATTCTGGCGAATTTCCCCCTCTTCTACATCCTCCATATCCTCTACTAAAACATCTTCTTCAGACACCGACTCCAGTTCTGAATCACTATCATCCACCCCAGAATCATAATCACAGTCAAAAAAGCTCTGATCACAGGATTCAGAGACCCAGGCAATGACGGTTTTTTCGTTCCACTTGATGACCACCGCCTCATCAATTTTGGACATTAGGGATGTAACAATCTGAACCGACCCAGATGCATTATCCTCATTCTGCCAAGAGAAGGTCGACTCTTGGATCACCTCACCAAACTGACTTCCAATTCTATCAAACAACTGACCGTCCCGGATGAGAAACGGTACACCTGCAATGCTCAGAGTAACCAAGCGACTGGGTGGAATATCCTCTCCGTTCCAAAGGTAGAACTTAGAAAACACCTTATGAAGTAGGGTAGACTGCTTCTCCAGATAATTCTTCGCAGATTCATTATCATTACATGTCATCATAAACATTACTCCGCCAATATAAGACAAACCAACTTCAGCCAACCCTCCAACAGTTAGAGTTCTCCTAATGTCTCTAATAGATTGAACCTTCTTTGCATGACCAATAATGGACCTACCAATACAATGTAATGGATACAAAGAGCCTTTACCCTCCACTGTGACAACTTTAGCACCCTTATCATTCACCTGGATATTACCTCGAACGAGGTCCGCAAAGGATCTTCCTTCTTGAACGAACGACGGCCCAGGAGGACTCGGACCATAAGATTGAAACTTCATATGCGGCTGTTCTCCACCTTTATACCCACCGGTGTTTTTGGCGTTGGATTGATCTGCCCCTTTAGGTCTCCATTCACTCCGACCATGACCAGTCACAGAGTAGTTAAACTTATTATGATCTTTATCATATTTTGCTAAAGATACTATAGCTTTCATTCCGAACAACTTCACCGTATTCATCAAGGCAAGAGTCTCCTTCATATGCTCCACTCCCACATACCGAACAAAACCGAAACATCTCCCCCGTGCATCCCTTTTCCGAGCCACATACACATCCGAGATAAAACCATATGGCTGGAATGCCCTCCAAAGAATATTCCTGTTAACTTGCTCTGATAAGTTTTGTATAAGGAAAGTCCACTCAACGCCATCCCCTCTACTTTTCCTATTTTTCCGGTACTGAACGTTATTCCAGGGGCCACCAGTGTCGACCTCTCCTTCTCTTTCATTCATCATAGCCTTTTGGACTACCACAGAATAACCAAAGCGGCGAATGGATTATACATAAACCCGATTAGGATGAAAGGTTAGATCTAGATGAACACCAATAGTTCGATCGATTAAACCCCGCACACTAAACCGATTCATGCATTCATCGTCGAGCACACTAAGCGTTTTCCGGGCGGCGAGAAGAGAGATAAAAAAAGTATTATTAGTCTAATACTAATCAATATATTGTCATTTGAATAACCAACCATCTACATTTATTTCACACCTCAGCTTAATAAACTCCAACCCACCATTATTCTTTCTTTATTTCTTCTCCAACACACAAACACATAGAAAAGAGATATAGAGGGTGATAGACCAAACAAAGTAGAGAGAGAAAATGAAAGAGTGAGTGAGAGAGAGCGCCGGTGAACGAGGAGCCGGACATGGCCTTTAGCCGGGCACTCCAGTGCAACGACCGGTAAGGGTGTGCAAAAGACGAACCATAATCGAAAATTAAACCGCTAACCAAAAAAAACTAAAATTGACCTAACTGATGGGTTATGGTTAAGTGTACTATCTCCATAACCGGGCCATCCGTTATGGTTAAAAAATCTTCCATAACCGAATTAATCGAAACCGAACCAACCTTCTAAAACATATAATTCAAGTTGGTAACATTAGGTTTTTATTTTTTAATAGCTTGAAATATTTTTGTATAAATCATATTTTGTGTTTCTAGAAACCAATAGAGACCTTTCGGATTTTGTAGTTTGTTTCATATTTTGTAAATTTATAGTTTTGTTCTACATATTCCAATAAATTTTTCGAATTTTTTTAGACATGAACCATGCATAACCGAGCATAGAACACTATAACTTAACCATTTTCGGTTTGAACAAAGCAAACAATTCACATTGGATAATTAACGGTCGTGGTAGACGGTGGACGGTGGTGGTGGGTGGTGGTGTTTAACCCTCTACAGACCTTAGAAGATTATAAAAGTGGCTAGGCTAAGTCTGCACCAAGAAGAGTTCGCGCATACGTTTTTTTAATGAAAGGTCTTCAAAAAAACAAACGGCTGCAGATGACAATGTCTGCGTGTTGTCTGTGCGGTGCAAACAGAAGAATCTGCACAAATCTTTTTTAGAAAAACAAACACCATCTAAGTATCCATAACCGAACCAAATTGACTTTCACTACTAGAAAATGAGGTTAATGTAACTTTTTAGATACAACCTTTTTTTCAATTGTGTTGCATATTACTTTTATACAACTTCGGTTGAAAAAAAAAAGTTGCATTAAAAGATCTAATTCAACTTTTTTATGAAAAGTTGCAAATTTTTATTACAATTGCACTTTTTTTATTTAAAAGTTAGCGAATTTTGCTACAAGTTACAACCTTTTTCTTTAAAGGTTGCAAATTTATTGAAATTTGCAACTTTTGTTAGAAATGTTGTATTTTAAAACCTTAGATGCAACTTTTATTTTAAAAAGGTCGGGTAGTTTAAAGAAATGACAAGAGGAGGTTTTGATTTGTAACTCCATAAACAACCTTCTTCTAAAAAAGTTTTATATATCTATAATTGTAATTATATTATTCTTATAAAATTTGAATTATGTACGTCCCACCAAAAAAAAGTTCAAATATTTCAAATCCCTCCATAGCTCAAATTTTCTCCCCCACCCCAAAATATAAATACATAAATAAAAATAATTAATTCTTCAAAGATCTTCATGGTATTAACTTTCAGATCAAAAGACTTCCGCCCAAATCTTAAACAAGTAAGTTATTATTTATTTTTCAAATATTGTTGAGATGTTGAGATGAAAATTCCATTCAGTAAAGTTCGATTGAAATTGGTTTATATAGTTATGCTACACACTTATCTTATTCGGTTCGTCTTGCTTTTTGATTATGTTTTGTTTAGCGAAACCAGGATCAGTTACAACACCCTTGAACCGGGACCGCGTATGTGTTTTCCAACTTACTTGTTTATGCTATTAAGGTACTAGTTGAACCGTATGAGATGATTACTGCAATTATATCTTCTATTTCATTACGATGGTGTGGTGATTCAAGCATGTATATTTATGATTTAGGGCTAAGGTTTTTTTTTGTTGTGTTGTTAAAAACCCCAAGGTTTAAAGATGCACACCAACTGTTTGATGAAATGCTTCAACCAAGTCTTCAAGATACATCTTACTGGCCTCTTCTGTATGATATGGTATTTTATGTTTTGGAGGTATTTATTGTCTTATACATTCAAAATATTTAATCCATAACAACCCTAAAGATTGTTTTAGATGGTATGGAATGTTATAAATGCATGTTTTTTCATACCTTGTTACTTTATCATGTCATGAAATTAAATTAGTGTGTGACTGACTGTATGGTAGGATAGAAGATGTAGATAATTGTATTCTACACTTCCATATGAATTACTATTGTTGTATTTGTATTTATATAAATATTTACCTTTGTGCTTAGGCAGTTGGCCTATCGTAGTTTTAATTAATTTAATTTTAAATCTAGCTCTTTGGGTGAGACTTACGAAATCTAGCTCTTTGCATTGGTATATTAATTTTTTTTGTATATCGACTAAAGAGAATGATGATGTCTAGTTTGCATTCTTTACAAGTCCATGTTAAAAATAAACAAAACAGTATTCTATTTATTTATTATTAAAAATCTTGTTCCCTATGGGCCTGATTCAGCATGAAGGCATGCCATGTAATGTATTAGCAACTATAGAAGTAATTTTTCTGAGTTTTTATGTACTTTTTTGCTGTTATCTTGATTCCTTACGGCCTAGAAGTGTCGATGAGCAATTTAGGCAAGTTATTGATACGTAAGTAATACAAATTATCATCATAATGGATGATAAAAGAGTTGGAATATACTTTGATATAATATTGTTTTTTTATAGGGCAACGGCATGTATGCTTCACGAAGTGGTGCCAACATAAGGGTTAAACTCATCTGGATTAACGCTAGGGTAAGCACTTAATCCCTTATTTAAATTGTGGTTGTAATGTTATTGTAAACATTGAAACCCTTTAGTTTAAACTTAAATCGCAATGGTTTCACATTTCTTGATATTTTTAATTGTGTAGTATCCACGTCAATCAGGAGGTACTGAATGCGACTACTATGTGATGAAGTTCATGAGGGAGATAGCTTACGAAGGAGTTGAAATACTTGACAATGATAATGTAAGTTTAGGCATATTTTAGTCTTTATATTAGAGAAATATGTACTTATATATCCAAACAAATGCTTAAATTCATATACTAGGATTAAATTTTGATTTTTAAGATTTATTTTATTTAATTGTTGTCTCAGGTTGGGAAAGGAGTAGAGAAATACTCGGTTGCGGATATGGATGGCATTCGCGAAGATTGGTTGACTTATGCGGTTAACTCTATTTTTAAGTGATAAATCGTATTTTAGGTGTTGATTATGTATTGACAAACAATTCTTTTTTTTTTTTGTTAATGTTACAATATTTGTAGTATACTTGACATGATTATGTAATTGATTGTTTTGGTATATATATATATATGTGTGTATTTGTTTTATGAAAAAGATTTATTGTTTTTGTTATTATACATGTATCCAGGGCAAATTAGTAATTTTATAAAAAAATTAATTTAAACAATTAAAAGCATGACACGCGTAAATGAATGTCATACGTATGTGTCATAAATGCTTGTCATGAACGTGTCATAAAATGAGTGTCATGAATGTGCGTCATTAAAATGTGTCATAAAATAAGTGTTATGAATGTGTCATTAATGCGTGTCATCAAATGTATGTCATTAAAAGTGTGTCATTAAATGTGTGTCATAAAAACATGACACACAAATGCATGTCATGTTAATTTTATGACTCCTCAATCAACGACTCGCATTTGCGTGTCATAATTACTGTTTTATGACGCACAATATGCGTCATGAAATGTGTATTTTCTAGTAGTGAATTATCAATTATGCATGAAAAGGGCATTTTGGTCATTTACCTAAGGCATATAAACTACCTATTATACAACTAATTAAACTAAGTGACCATAAGGTATAACCTCGGAAGGTTATTCCCTATAATATGGTCACATAATATGCTTGGTTGGATCCTAATGATCGACCAAACGGGTCGGGTTCGAAAGTCTAAGCGGTTGTTAAGACCGCTTATCTTACGACCCTATACAAGCACTAGACTAAGAGTGACGAGTTAAACATATTAAAACATGTTTAACTAAGTTAGAAAACAGGTTTTGATATCAAAACAAAGTGTTTTGATATCAAAACAAAGTGTTTTGATATCAAAACAAAGTGTTTTGATACCCAAAGATAGTTTCGTGGCAAAATACGCATAAACATGCACTTTGACCGAAACTATGACTCGTCACTACACCTAATCAACATGGTAATTAGTAGGTATAGTCACAAGGGACTATAACCATCGTGATTACGCTCACGTTGCAAAGTTCAAACGAACTTTGTGTTGACCAAAGACTGGTCAAAGCAGAAAGTCAAACACTTTTTGACTTTTACGCTAAAAAACGCATAAAAGCATGAAAGAATACTTACAAAGGGTCCAAGCAATGAAGAATTGAATAAAAAATACTTAGGTATGAAGCATAAGCTTCAACTTAGAGCAGAAATGATTCAATTGTTAGTTGCAAGAATGAAAGGTGGTGGGTATTTATAGAATTCCCACAACCGTTAGGATCGTTCCTCGCAATTCGTGCTTCAATCTTGGCCATACATGTGGGCACAAGGTTTTCATATACCGTGGGACACTAAAATCCATCAAATGGTATTGCAAAACCATGAACAAAACCATCAAAAACAGCTGGAAATACCAGGTTCAATATTTCTGTACTGGCAGTCTGTCACGGGCCACGTTAGAAATGGACATGGCTTACGCGCCCTTCATAGTAACTTTGGCAGATTGTCACTTTTGGTCCCTGCTAGCCCAAAACTTGGTTTTCGATGCATTTTTGACACGTTTAAGCCCGTTAACCCCATTTCCAGGCTCTAAAATGAATTTAAAGTGTAGGGAACTTGAAATATGCTCAAAAACATCTCGGATGTTGATTCGTTTGGTTGTACGATTGCGTTATTCGGTTAATTACGACGGAAGTCATAACGGATGCAAAACCGATCCAAATTAAGCGACAAATGGTATTTTTGTATTCCAATCACTAAAATAAGATATTTTAATGATTACAAAAATTTTTGGATGTCCGGATATATTCAGAACGTAAGATATGCGCGAAAATGCAAACTTATGCACTTTTTGACGCTTCTAGTCCCTATTGATCAAATAAGTTTATTTTTGCGCACTAAGCACCTCAAAGCCTATTTCTAAGTAATGTAAAAGATATTTAGGGCATGTTTAACTTATGATCATGTTCTGGAATGTTCATTACAGAACAAATCAGCATACTTTCGCAGTTTGACACAATTAGTCCCTGCGATCGAATAGACTTGTTTTCAACTCACCAAACAATCCAAAACTTATTTCTAAGTTATGTAAAGGTTATTTAAGGTATTTTAAGCCTATGTCACTATTCCGGAGTGTTTGTCGCGTTAAAGTGACTGCGTTTACGCACCATTTTGCGTATAACTTCCCAGAAAGCGATTTAAAGCTTGAAATCGAATTCGAAACAAAATGTAAAATCATCAAACACAAATACACATATAATAACACCAAAACACATTGTTTTATTGATAATTGATACTTTTTTTACATTTTACATCGATTAAAGAGCACAGTTGTCACAGTCTTCCCTGCTTTAGGAAATTTCGTCCCGAAATTTTAACTAGAGGAAACTTGTGAAAAAAATACGGATATTTTGTCTTCATTTGGTCCTCACGTTCCCAAGTAAACTCTGGGCCACGTTTGGACTCCCAACGAACCTTGACCAATCGAATTCGCCTGCTCTTCAACTGCTTGATTTCACGGTCCACTATCTCCACAGGTTTCTCGACAAAATGCATCGTTTCATCAACTTGAATTTCGTCGAGTGGAATGTGAAGATCAGCATCAGCCAAACACTTTCTCAAATTGGACACGTGAAAAGTTGGGTGAATATTCCCAAGTTTTGGAGGTAGCTCTAGTCGATAGTCAACCTTTCCGATCCTTTCAACAATCTTAAATGGTCCAACATATCGTGGTGCAAGTTTTCCTTTCTTTCCAAATCACACCACTCCCTTCCAAGGAGATACCTTGAGTAGGACACGGTCTCCGACTTGAAATTCTAAGGGCTTGCGTCGCATATCCGCATAACTCTTTTGACGGCTTCTAACTGTCACAAGATTATCGCGAATTTTCTTGTTTTTGTCTGTTGTTTCCAGAATGAGCTCAGGTCCAGTAAGCTGAGCTTCACCGATCTCATTCCAACAGATAGGTGAATGACATTTTTGACCGTATGAAGTTTCGAATGGTGCCATATTAATGTTAGCATGATAACTATTGTTGTAAGAGAACTCGATCAACGGAGGATGAGAATCTCAATTACCACCAAAGTCTATTACGCATGCTCTAAGCATATCCTCCAAAGTTTGAATAGTCCTCTCGGATTGTCCATTTGTTTAAGGATGATAAGCAGTGCTTAGATTTAGTTGGGTTCCCATAGCAGATTGCATGGTCTTCCAGAAATGAGATGAAAATCGAGCATCACGATCAGATATGATATCCAAAGGAACACCATGTTGAGATACAATCTCATCAACATAATTCTTTGCAAGTTTATCAGCAGATAGATCCTCGCGAATCACAATAAAATGAGCTGACTTCGTTAATCGATCGATAACAACCCAAATAGCATCGTGACCTATAGACGTACGCGGTAACTTTGTGATGAGATCCATCGCAATGTTCTCCCACTTCCAAACCGTTATATCTGGTTGTACAAGCAAGCCAGAAGGTCGTTGATGTTCAGCCTTGACTTTGAGACAAACTAGGCATTTCGATACATACAAGGCAACATCCTTTTTCCATACCAGGCCACCAATACTAACTACGAAGATCCTTGTACATTTTGTCAGCACCAGGATGGATAGAATATCGATACTTATCTTGTTTCGGAATCCATAAACGATCCTTAAAATAAAGTAGCCCATCGTCTTTCGTTTCGAGTTTAAGCTCAAGTTGACGTGGTAATTCCTTACCCATCAATTCTTGTGTAACATAGCATTGTTGAGCTTGAGAGACACGAGTTTGGATATCAGATAGAGTTCGGACAGAATTGAGCATGACTCGCTCCTTTCGACTTAGCGCATCGGCTACGACATTCGCCTTACCAGGATGGTAGCGAATTTCGCAATCATAATCGCTCAATAGCTCAATCCAGCGTCGTTGCCTCATATTCAGCTCCTTCTGATTAAGAATATGCTGGAGACTTTTATGGTCTGTGAATACCACACACCTCGTTCCATAGAGATAGTTTCTCCAGATTTTGAGAGAAAAAAACACAGCTCCTAACTCAAGATCATGAGTCGTATAGTTCTTCTCGTGAACTTTCAGCTGTCTTGACGCATAAGCTATGACTTTACCTCATTGCATAAGAACACAACTGTGACAACTCGAGTTTCCGACTTTCTTTTTCGCATTTAGTGCACGTTGACTTTGACTGTGTAGTTGTTTGACTTGTTTAACTTGTAACTGTATACGTTATTTTATAATGAACGCATTGTGGTTGCATGATTTTGTGTTTGGCTGTATAACATGAAACACCTGTTGAAAACTTAAACTGTTTAAAACATGAAAGGACCCGACGAAACAGACTATTTCGCCATATACATCCCGACGAAACTGGTGTGTTTCGCCATAGCACTTCACGACGAAACTGATGTGTTTCGTCGGCCCATTGATTCGCAAAGCCCATTAAGGGCCCAGAACGGTAATTCGTGGATATTAAGTAAAACCGACTTCCTGTTTCACACTTTTAACAAAAATAGAAACCCTAGAACTCTCCCTTTTGAAAAGGCGATAGCCATCTTCAACCATCATCTTTCTCTCTCGAATCCTCCCTTGTTCATCCCGAATATCTCGGTTAGTGCGTGCTCGTCTAAATCGGTTTCTTTGTCCCTTGATTTCTTTATACATATTGTGTTTATGCTTGATTTCTGGATTATAGGAGGGTATGTTAATGATACTCGGTTCTGAATGTTGTTTATATGGCCTGATTCTGAATACACATTAGTATCTTGATAGGAATCGATGATGTGATGTTGTATGTTAATCTATATGTTGTACACATAACCTAGGGTTCGTGCTAGACGTTAAGAACTGTGATGCTTATGTTATGATGATGTTACGATGATTCTGCGTTGAATGATTACTGTATGATTGAGGAATTGCTGTTTTACGGCTGTTAGGGTTTATGTGTTTTTCGCATCTGCTGTAACTGATGTCTGCGAAACTGAACTGTTCGACGAAACAAAACTCTCGGCGAAACAGAATGTGTTTCGCCAAGAGTAGTCGACGAATCAGAAGTTCTGTTTCGCCAGGGGACACCTCGACGAAACAGAATGTGTTTCGCCAATATTGTGATTCGTCACTATATGTGTTTCGCCACTATCTGTGTTTCGCCAACATGCGTGTTTCGCCGAATAGCTGATCTGTGCAGTAACTTGAGTTAATTCTGTTAAATGCTAACTGGAATATTTAACTGCTGTTAAGTGTAGCCATCTTGTATATGATTGTGATTACGTGCTACATGTTTATACGTGCATAATTTGGTCACAAACTGATTACACATACGTGCATACTTTAGGACGTGATTGACTTACTTTGAGCACATACCTAGCATACCGAGCGAAACAAGGTGAGTTCACACACTTTCTAAGGCATGGGATTCCCGGTGGTTGGGAATGGGTTAAAGAAATTAAAAGGAACCTACATATCCTCCTTGGGTAGGATATGTACCGCCATCCTCCATGGGTAGGATGCCAATATTAATCCTGCGTATTCTCCTTGGGTAGAATACGTACGTTCGTCCTCCTTGGGTAGGACAACAACCTTAACTATACTAGAACGATCTTCGCAAACATGCCTGGAATGGCCGCGAACTATACTTTAATCTTCGCAAACATGCCTGGAGGGCCGCGATACAAACATAACCAGTCTAGAAAACATGGGAAACCCCCACTAATCTTCGCAAACATGCCTTGAGGGCCGCGATGCTATTACATACGATACATGATTACTAATCAAATATATGATTTACGAAATGAACATTATGACTAAATAACCAACTGTGAACTCGCTCAACTAGTTGTTGACTCTCTGTTACATGCCTTGCAGGACCATAGGTACTTTTGGAGCTTGCACGGGAGGCACAGTCGTTGTGGACATGGATCGTGAATGTGTTGTTAAACATTATAACATTTTGTACTTAAACTCATGTTGGGTTTACATTAAATGCTTCCGCGACACACTTGTGTATATTTGGTTTTGTAAACACCTATCGTATTGATGAATGACTTTTGATATACATACTTATGTTCAATATGATTGGTGGCTTGATCCTGGTCATGTCACGCCTCCAAGCGGTAGTATTCCGAGAGTGGATTTTGGGGGTGTGACAGATTGGTATCAGAGCCATTGGTTATAGAGAACTCGGTTTTAATAAGGGAAAAACGTTTTTATTAAAACCAGACTATAACCAGAACAGTGCTCAACGATCCACAACGACGCCTCGCTCCACGTGCAAGACTCATCACTCTAGGTAATATGGTACATGTCTTATTGCCTACTTGCTAGAATTGCATAGAACTTTGCTCCGGGTATGCTTAGGTTAACTTGACACTATTGCATGAGAACACTTGTGTGATTATTCCCTTTTGTTATCGCACTACTCGCGAACCTCTCTCACTTATGTCATATTTACTATGAAGATCATGTCTGGACGTATCAACATGACGCAAGCCCAACTGACGGCTCTCATTAACGAGCGAGTTGCTGAGGCACTTGCAGCCGCACAAGCAGGAGGTATACCCTGCAGTTGTAACTCACACTAGGATCTTTAGATCCTACACTCCTAAACCAACTCTTGTGTTTTAATCTTGTACTGGATTCTTATATACAACAGGTCAGCACGCTCAGCCACCTGTTTGTACCTTCAAAACTTTCATGGACTGTCGTCCTACTACTTTTAGTGGCACGGAAGGAGCGGTTGGACTCCTCCATTGGGTTGAAAAGCTCGAGTCCGTATTCGAAATGTGCGAATGCCCTGAGGCTCGCAGGGTGAAGTACGCCACTGGTACACTAGAAGGCATTGCGCTGACTTGGTGGAATGCGCAAGTGCAGATGTTAGGATTGGCTGTTGCTAACGCCACACCCTGGAATGATTTCAAGGATTTGATTAAAGAGGAATACTGTAGCCGTGATGATATTCATAAGCTGGAGGTAGAGTTTTATCACTTGAAAATGTCTGGGTCAGAAATTGAAGCGTACACCAGAAGATCGAATGAGTTGGCTATTCTGTGTCCTACTATGGTGGACCCTCCCATTAAGCGTATCGAACTGTATCTCAATGGCCTGGTACCGGAGATTCAAAGCCACGTAACCTCAGCGAATCTTGGCACTATTCAACAGATCGTCAAGCTAGCTCATCGCCTCACCGATCAGGCGGTGGAACAGAACAGGCTGCCTAAACGTATCAGCGCTACTACCGTTACCACTCCAGTTACTCCTGCTATTCCCAGTGACAACAAGCGGAAATGGGAAGGGGATTCTAGCAGAGGTTCAGCTATTGTACAGTCTCAAGCACAACAGCAGCGCAAGACTAGTGATTACCAGAGTCCGAGTCAGCAATCGTCTGGTGGTCAGGGGCAGAGTGGATATCGGGGAAATCATCCACTATGTAACAGGTGTAACAAACACCACAGTGGTCAGTGTCGTAAGGGCCGCTGTCAAAGATGTCTAAGGGTAGGTCATGAAGCTAAAGATTGCAGGAGCTCAAGGCCTGCGAATCAGAACCAGCAACAACAGTCACCCGTTCCACGAAACCAGTCACAGCAACAACAGCAAGGAAATAAGGTGTGCTTTCAGTGTGGGGCTGAAGGTCACTTCAAGCGGAACTGCCCCCAGTTAAACCAGAATCAGAATAACAACAACAATAATCAGGGCAGTGGGAACAACAATGGGGGAAACAACAACAACAATGGTGCAAAGGGTCGTATGTTTGTGATTGGTCAGAGTGACGCAAGGAACGATCCTAATGTGGTTTCGGGTAAGTTTCTTCTCGACGACTTTTATGTTACTGTATTATTTGATTCGGGTGCGGATACCAGTTATATGTCTCTGAAAGTTAGTAAAATGCTTAAACGCGCACCAACACTGTTAAGCACCAAACATGTAGTAGAGTTAGCTAACGGTAAAAGTCTAGAGGCCACACACATAGTTCAGGGTTGTAATCTTATCCTCGCTGGTCAGACTTTCTCTATCGATCTCATCCCTATAACTCTGAGTAGTTTCGACATTGTCATCGGTATGGATTGGTTATCCCAACAGCAAGCAGAGATCCTATGCAAGGAGAAGATCATTCGTATTCCTCGTTCTGGCAAAGAACCTCTTGAAGTTCAAGGCGACAAGAGTGGTGTCGTGAGTGGCATCATCTCCTTCTTGAAGGCTCAGAAGTGTCTGCGAAAAGGTCACATAGCAATTTTAGCACTCGTTACTGATACATCGACGACAGAGAAAAAGATTGGGGATATTCCTGTAGTACGCGACTTTCCTCAGGTGTTTCCTGAAGAGTTACCTGGGTTACCGCCTCATCGCCAGGTCGAATTTCAGATTGAGCTAGCTCCAGGAGCAGCACCTATAGCTCGAGCGCCTTACCGCTTAGCTCCAACTGAACTGGAAGAACTGTCTAAGCAATTGCAAGAACTCTTGGAAAAGGGTTTCATACGTCCTAGCTCTTCGCCCTGGGGAGCTCCAGTATTATTTGTAAAGAAGAAAGACGGTACCTTTCGTATGTGCATAGATTACCGTGAACTGAACAAGGTGACGGTGAAGAACCGTTATCCACTTCCACGTATCGACGACTTATTCGACCAGTTGCAAGGGTCGAGCTATTACTCAAAGATTGATCTAAGGTCAGGTTACCATCAACTGAGAGTCCGGGATGAGGACGTCTCCAAAACAGCATTCAGAACTCGCTACGGCCATTACGAGTTTTTAGTCATGCCATTCGGGCTAACGAACGCGCCTGCGGTTTTCATGGATCTTATGAACAGGGTGTGCAAACCTTATCTTGACAAGTTTGTTATTGTTTTCATTGACGACATCCTGATTTATTCAAAGAATCGGGAGGAACACGAACAGCATTTACGACTTATTCTGGAACTCCTTCGAACGGAACAGCTGTACGCTAAGTTTTCAAAATGCGACTTCTGGCTTCGTGAAGTCCACTTTTTAGGCCACGTGGTAAACAAGGATGGGATTCATGTCGATCCATCTAAGGTAGATTCGATCAAGAACTGGCCTGCACCTCGCACACCAACAGAAATACGCCAATTCTTGGGTTTGGCGGGTTATTACAGACGGTTTATCAAAGACTTCTCGAAGATTGCACAGCCGCTTACACTACTGACACAGAAAGGTATTGCTTACCGTTGGAGTGATACACAGGATACAGCGTTTCAGCACTTAAAGGATAGACTTTGTAGCGCACCTATCCTCTCATTGCCTGAAGGCACGGACGATTTTGTAGTCTACTGTGATGCATCTATCCAAGGTCTTGGATGTGTGTTGATGCAGCGGGATAAAGTTATTGCTTATGCTTCGCGCCAACTTAAGATTCACGAACGGAATTACACTACACACGATTTAGAGCTTGGAGCTGTTGTTTTTGCGCTCAAGATATGGCGACATTATCTATATGGCACCAAGTGCACCATTTACACCGATCACAGGAGTCTTGAGTATATTTTCAAGCAGAAAGACCTGAACATGCGACAACGTCGATGGGTCGAGCTACTGAACGATTACGAATGTGCTATAAAGTACCATCCGGGCAAAGCCAATGTGGTGGCCGATGCCCTCAGTCGAAAGGATACTATACCTAGGCGTGTACGAGCGTTGCAACTCACTATTCAGTCTAGTCTTCCTTCACAGATACGAGAGGCTCAGGTAGAAGCATTGAAACCGGAAAACGTCAGGGCTGAAGCTCTACGCGGCTCTAGGCAAAGGTTAGAACAAATGGCAGACGGCGCCTACTACGTAACAGGACACATCTGGGTCCCACTCTATGGCAACCTACGCGAGCTTGTAATGGATGAAGCTCATAAGTCTCGCTACTCAGTACATCCAGGTTCGGATAAAATGTACCACGACCTCAGAACTACATATTGGTGGCCTAGCATGAAGGCCCACATAGCAACTTACGTTAGAAAGTGTTTGACTTGTGCGAGAGTCAAAGCAGAATATCAGAAACCATCAGGCCCACTCCAGCAACCTGAGATACCACAATGGAAATGGGAGCAAATTTCCATGGATTTTGTTACTGGTCTACCCAGATCTCAACGTGGGAATGATACTATTTGGGTGATCGTGGATCGACTCACAAAGTCTGCTCACTTCTTGGCTATCAAGGAAACGGATAAGTTCTCCACTCTAGCAGACATATACCTTAAGGAAGTTGTCTCGAGGCACGGGGTGCCCACATCTATTATCTCTGATCGTGATGCACGTTTTACTTCAGAACTGTGGCAGGCAATGCACAAATCTTTTGGCTCTCGTTTAGACATGAGCACAGCTTATCATCCTCAGACAGACGGGCAGTCTGAGCGAACTATTCAAACTCTAGAAGACATGCTTCGGGCGTGCGTAATTGACTTTGGCAAAGGCTGGGAAAAACATTTGCCACTTGTGGAATTTTCATACAACAACAGTTACCACACCAGCATTAAAGCTGCTCCATTTGAGGCATTGTACGGGCGTAAATGCCGATCACCTCTTTGTTGGGCAGAGGTGGGTGACAGTCAGATCACAGGTCCAGAAATGGTAGTTGATACTACTGAAAAGATTGCTCAAATACGACAACGCATGGCGGCAGCACGAGACCGTCAGAAAGTATACGCCGATAAAGACAGGAAAATACTCGAATTCCAAGTTGGGGATCGAGCACTACTCAAAGTTTCACCCTGGAAGGGTGTTGTTCGTTTTGGCAAATGAGGCAAACTCAATCCACGATATGTTGGACCATTTGAAGTCATAGAGAAAATAGGCAAAGTGGCCTACAGACTGAACTTACCAGCTGAACTCAGTGCAGTTCACAACGTCTTTCACGTGTCGAATCTGAAGAAGTTTCAGTCAGATGAGACCCACATAGTTCCTCTGAAGGAGCTCACTATCGACGAACAATTGCATTTCGTCGAGGAACCAGTTGAAATCACGGACCGGGATGTTAAGGTCCCCAAGAACACCAGAATACCACTTGTTCGAGTTCGTTGGAACTCCCGTCGTGGCCCAGAGTTTACCTGGGAACGCGAAGACCAAATGGAACTCAAATATCCCCAGTTGTTCGAAAACAATGCAACTACTACTGAGGCTGAAGCTACTACAGAAGTTCGGGATGAAATCCCAACTCAACGGGGGGATGATGTGACGCCCCAGGAAAACCAGTAAACGATAACTTACCTAGCTTCCTCAGTAACCGCATGCTAAATTTCGGGACGAAATTTCTTTCAAGTTGGGGATAATGTGACAACTCGAGTTTCCGACTTTCTTTTTCGCATTTAGTGCACGCTGACTTTGACTGTGTAGTTGTTTGACTTGTTTAACTTGTAACTGTATACGTTATTTTATAATGAACGCATTGTGGTTGCATGATTTTGTGTTTGGCTGTATAACATGAAACACCTGTTGAAAACTTAAACTGTTTAAAACATGAAAGGACCCGACGAAACAGACTGTTTCGCCATATACATCCCGACGAAACTGGTGTGTTTCGCCATAGCACTTCACGACGAAACTGATGTGTTTCGTCGGCCCATTGATTCGCAAAGCCCATTAAGGGCCCAGAACGGTAATTCGTGGATATTAAGTAAAACCGACTTCCTGTTTCACACTTTTAACAAAAATAGAAACCCTAGAACTCTCCCTTTTGAAAAGGCGATAGCCATCTTCAACCATCATCTTTCTCTCTCGAATCCTCCCTTGTTCATCCCGAATATCTCGGTTAGTGCGTGCTCGTCTAAATCGGTTTCTTTGTCCCTTGATTTCTTTATACATATTGTGTTTATGCTTGATTTCTGGATTATAGGAGGGTATGTTGATGATACTCGGTTCTGAATGTTGTTTATATGGCCTGATTCTGAATACACATTAGTATCTTGATAGGAATCGATGATGTGATGTTGTATGTTAATCTATATGTTGTACACATAACCTAGGGTTCGTGCTAGACGTTAAGAACTGTGATGCTTATGTTATGATGATGTTACGATGATTCTGCGTTGAATGATTACTGTATGATTGAGGAATTGCTGTTTTACGGCTGTTAGGGTTTATGTGTTTTTCGCATCTGCTGTAACTGATGTCTGCGAAACTGAACTGTTCGACGAAACAGAACTCTCGGCGAAACAGAATGTGTTTCGCCAAGAGTAGTCGACGAATCAGAAGTTCTGTTTCGCCAGGGGACACCTCGACGAAACAGAATGTGTTTCGCCAATATTGTGATTCGTCACTATATGTGTTTCGCCACTATCTGTGTTTCGCCAACATGCGTGTTTCGCCGAATAGCTGATCTGTGCAGTAACTTGAGTTAATTCTGTTAAATGCTAACTGGAATATTTAACTGCTGTTAAGTGTAGCCATCTTGTATATGATTGTGATTACGTGCTACATGTTTATACGTGCATAATTTGGTCACAAACTGATTACACATACGTGCATACTTTAGGACGTGATTGACTTACTTTGAGCACATACCTAGCATACCGAGCGAAACAAGGTGAGTTCACACACTTTCTAAGGCATGGGATTCCCGGTGGTTGGGAATGGGTTAAAGAAATTAAAAGGAACCTACATATCCTCCTTGGGTAGGATATGTACCGCCATCCTCCATGGGTAGGATGCCAATATTAATCCTGCGTATTCTCCTTGGGTAGAATACGTACGTTCGTCCTCCTTGGGTAGGACAACAACCTTAACTATACTAGAACGATCTTCGCAAACATGCCTGGAATGGCCGCGAACTATACTTTAATCTTCGCAAACATGCCTGGAGGGCCGCGATACAAACATAACCAGTCTAGAAAACATGGGAAACCCCCACTAATCTTCGCAAACATGCCTTGAGGGCCGCGATGCTATTACATACGATACATGATTACTAATCAAATATATGATTTACGAAATGAACATTATGACTAAATAACCAACTGTGAACTCGCTCAACTAGTTGTTGACTCTCTGTTACATGCCTTGCAGGACCATAGGTACTTTTGGAGCTTGCACGGTAGGCACAGTCGTTGTGGACATGGATCGTGAATGTGTTGTTAAACATTATAACATTTTGTACTTAAACTCATGTTGGGTTTACATTAAATGCTTCCGCGACACACTTGTGTATATTTGGTTTTGTAAACACCTATCGTATTGATGAATGACTTTTGATATACATACTTATGTTCAATATGATTGGTGGCTTGATCCTGGTCATGTCACGCCTCCAAGCGGTAGTATTCCGAGAGTGGATTTTGGGGGTGTGACAGATCATTGCATAAGAACACAACCAAGGCCTAGATTTGACGCGTCACAATAGACAACAAAATTATCGTTTCCCTCGGGCAAAGATAGAACAGGAGCATCACATAGCTTTCGTTTCAGCGTTTGGAACGCTTCTTCTTGTTTGGGTCCCCACTCAAAAGGCTTATTCTTCTGAGTCAAAGCAGTGAGTGGAACCGCAATCTTTGAGAAGTTTGAAATGAAATGAAGATAATATCTAGCGAGACCAAGAAAAAAAAGAACTTTTGTTGGTGTCGTTGGTGTATTCCAATCCTTAATTGCAGCAATTTTGGATGGATTCACATGAATACCCTGCTCGTTAACTATATGACCCAAACACTGAACTTCTTTAAGCTAGAATTCACACTTGGAGAATTTAGCAAAAAGTTGTTCTTTCTTCAGGAGTTCCAGTGTCAAACGAAGGTGTTGTTCGTGCTCGGCTCGAGACTTCGAATAAATGAGAATATCATCAATGAACACGATGATGAACTTGTCTAAATAAGGTTTACAAACCCTATTCATTAAGTCCATGAAGATAGTTGGGGCATTCGTCAAACGAAAAGGCATGACAGTAAACTCGTAGTGCCCATATCTCGTACGGAAAGCAGTTTTGGGAATATCTTCTTCGAGAACACGAAGCTGATGATACCCAGAATGCAGATCGATCTTGGAAAAACATGAAGCACCTTGCAGCTGGTCAAAGAGATCGTTAATTCGGGGTAGGGGATATCGATTCTTGATGGTAAGCTTGTTAAGCTCACGATAATCGATACACATTTGAAAGATCCATCTTTCTTCTTCACAAATAGGACAGAAGCGCCCCAAGGTGAATAGCTCGGTCGGATGAATCCTTTGTAAGATAACTCTTGAAGTTGTTTCGATAACTCTTGCATCTCAGATGGTGCAAGACGATAAGGTGCTTTCGCAATCGGATTGGCATTTGGAACAAGATCAATATGAAACTCGACTTGACGAACTGGAGGAAAACCAGGCAGTTCATCGGGAAACACCTCTGGATAATCGCGGATAATCGGAATATCTTGGATACTCTTGCTCTTGCCTTTCTCCTCGGTGACATGTGCCAGAAAAGCAATATATCCTTTTCGTAAATAACCTTGGGCTTTCGTACATGACATAAGTTTCAAACCACCAGATGGTTTCTCGCCACGCACTTCTAGGACTTCACCAGACGACAGGGGAATACGAACAATCTTTTCGAAACAAACTACCTCGGCATGAAACTTAGCTAACCAATCCATCCCTACGATAACGTCGAAACTCCCAAGTTGCATCGGTTTGAGGTCAATAGGAAAAATATGGTTATCGAGGTTCAACTGACAATCGCGAATAACAGAATCGAGTATAAGAGGTTTACCAGTAGCAACTTCAACAGATAAGGGTTTCCTCACTTTAGTTCTAGGTATCGCAATAAAGGCTCAAAAGATTACGAAACAAAACTCCTTTCGGCACTAGAATAAAAAAGAATAGATGAAGGTTGATGGTTAACAAGAAACGTACCGTTAACAACCTCGTTATTAGCACGCGTCTCATTTGCATTCAAATTATACGCTCGTCCATGAGCGGGATTAGCGTTTGCAATGGCGTTCGGATTTGCATTCGCGTTCACTAACCTCGGGAAATTGTTGCGGAAGTGACCAAACTCTCCACAATTGTAACATAATCCAGGTGGGAATCTAGAAGCATTCCTCTGAACTGGAGCTTGATTCTGAACAGCTTGATTTTGACCCAAACGACAGATATTGTCCAGATGCCCAAGTTTACCACAAGTAGTGCACTGTTTGCAAGCCTGGACCATTGCATCGAGCACAGTGAGGTGCAGTACCAGCATACTGTTTATTCGCAGGAGGTTGTGCTGGTGGGTTCTGAGGATTTTGTGCAGTGACAGCAAAGTTCTGGGAAGCCTTGCGCTTCCTCGACTTCTTAGAAGACTCTCATTTCTTCTTACCCTTACCCTTCTCCTTGTCTTGAGCTGCATCAGCTGACTGCTTCTTATCCCCCTTGTGGGTTAGTTTTCCTTTTCTGACCTGAGACTCGGTCAGAGTAGCAGCCAGTTCAATCGCTTGACGAACAGTGGTAGGATTACTACCATTCACAATATCTTGCACAGAATCGGGCAGACCATCGATATACCTCTCAATCACTTTCTCCAATGGGTAACCATAGTGGGACACAACAAACTCAGCTCTTCATAACGATCCGTATACGCACAGTGTTCTCCCCCGTCTTGTTTCAGATCGTCAAACTCTCATTCCAAAGCTCGAATCTCGTGACGGGGACAAAACTCTTTCATCATGAGAGCTCGAAGCTCTTCCAACGTTTGTGCCAGGGCCACATCGGCACCCCTATCACGCATCACACCGTTCCACCACGTAAGAGCTCGCTTCTCGAAAACACTGGATGCAAATTCAACCTTACGCTCATTCGGACATTGAACATGTCTAAATGTGCTCTCCAAACTTTCGAACCATTGCAGGAGCGCAGTTTCTCCTTGAGACCCAGAGAACTTTAACGGTTTAGCCGAATTGAAATTCTTGAAACTACACTGAGCATTATTGTTGTTATTGTTGTTGTATAATTGATGGATCTGGGTTACTATGTTAGGAAGCACAATAGCCATTTGCTGAGAGACAAGGGTTGCGGTTTCTTCGTTAGTTGGAGGTTGTGCATCTCGTCGAGGAGGCATTTTCTAAAGAGAACAAGGAAACATGAGAAACGAGTGAGGTCGACAATTTGATAAACAAAAGAGGCATTGAAAAACATCGACAAGACATGAGGAAGGTGATTATTTGTTCGTTACCTTGAACAAACAAATGACACGCGGTGACTAATCAAAGTAAATGGGTTAATATAATGTATCGCGAAGACCTGCTTTAGCCTATAAGTAGACATTCACCCCAAGAGTTCCCAGGTAAGAGTGACTGGTCCGATTATGTGGATTTGTACGAACACTCTAGCCTTAGACAGAAAACTCAGGATACAGGCATCCACTCTTCCAGATTGCACGTGTTCACACTATAAGACCCAAACTTTGACGAGATTTTGAAAATTCAGAAGGTACTAAGCCAAAAACAAATCATATGAAAGGGTGGGAGATTATTTTCAAAATCGTTTTGGAACTTTGAAGGTTCAAAACCTTATAACAAATCATCTACGGGGAGATGATTGGTTTTCAAAGCGGATTTTTTATTGTGTTCTCGTTGTGGTTATCACCTAAGGATAGGTGACGGTATTGTTTTAAAATCTAAACACAAATTTCTTGCGTTAGGGTCCTAGAAAAGTTATAGTCTAGGTCAAAGCATTACCAATAACCTAATTGCCTATAACCATTGGCTCTGATACCAACTCTTCTGTCACACCCCGACCCCGTTAAAACAACAAAACCGCGGCGGAAACGTCGGGGAGTGGAGTGGCAGAATTATTGTTTCACAACCATGGATTCAAAATGTTTCGTTTTATTGAATTATTAAATATTTACATTGTCTTGAAATTAAAACAACAAGTTAAACATAGACTATCATCGTTATTAGGTCACTAAGGCCTCATCCAGTCCTAAGTGAGCATGCATCCTAGCAATCAACATCATCCAACAACACCTGAGACATATGTAAAAACAAAGTCAGCAAAGAAATGCTGGCGAGCACATAGGTTTTACGAGAGTGTCGGATTCATGGCTCGTTTACATGTTGCGATACCTCATTAGACTACAAGAGTCAAAAGTTTAAAACCTTGTTTTGAAAAGTGTATAGTTATTGCAACATAACTAACCAACTCAAATCAAGTTGGTTATAGTTTATAAAATCTCACAGCCATGATTCTTAACCCAAAACATTTGTTTAAGTCGACCAAATTTGTAAATCACCGTTGTGTGACATCGTTGGTTTATATTATTTAGAAAACATCGTTGTGTGACATCTTTTTAAAATCATTTGCCCAAGTGAACTAAATAATGCCACAGAATGTAATATGATAAAAACACTTATATATAAGAAGTACCAGCAGCGTATCTACCATGATTTTATCATATCACACCTTTCCCATCATCTAATCACAACCCAAAACCAATCGTTTGTTCAGTTTGTTTAACTCGTTTAAATCGTTTCAATCGTTTAAAATCATTCTCGTTTTAATTGTGAAAACTACTTTTGGTCGTCTCGCTAATAACATCAAAACCTTCGTAACTCGTCCATCGCTAATCTCGCATTAACAAACCACCAAAGGGTAAATTAACAATCACAGATTTAGTCGTTACCTACATAACTCCCACACATAACCATGGGTGCAGTCTGATAACGGAATTTTCAGATCCTATGGTACCATAACCTAATACTAGTCGGTTCGGCCAAAACTAATGAATGTTATTCGTTATGTAACTACGTCCAACAAGTTTGTTCACGTTATCGAAATCGTTTTTAGGTATATATAAACAATATTAATCATTTTTGAAACCATCGTTAAAAACATCGAAATCATTTAACACATATGAATCACCCCAAAACAATCGAAAACAGTAGAATGAGGTCTCGTAAACCAAATGAGTATTGGAACTCATATGATATGGTTTAACAAAGCCTACATTCTAAATCGGAACCTACCCTAAGTGCTTTCGACCCGTTACGACCCATTAAGGTAGTTTATGCTACTTTAACGCGTCGTTCACGCAAATGCGCGTTCGAGATGCCTAACTAGTCCTATGACAAGTATTATATGCCTAAACATGTTACATAATTAGTTTAAGTGACAAAAGTTAAGTTACATATGCTTAATTATCAATTATGCATGAAAAGGGCATTTTGGTCATTTACCTAAGGCATATAAACTACCAATCATACAACTAATTAAACTAAGTGACCATAAGGTATAACCTCGGAAGGTTATTCCCTATGCAACTATGGTCACATAATATGCTTGGTCGGATCCTAACGATCGACCAAAGGGGTCGGGTTCGAAAGTCTATGCGGTTGTTAAGACCGCTTATCTTACTACCCTATACAAGCACTAGACTAAGAGTGACGAGTTAAACATATTAAAACATGTTTAACTAAGTTAGAAAACAGGTTTTGATACCAAAACAAAGTGTTTTGATACCCAAAGATAGTTTCATGGAAAAATACGCATAAACAAGTACTTTGACCGAAACTATGACTCGTCACTACACCTAATCAACATGGTAATCAGTAGGTATAGTCACAAGGGACTATAGCCATCGTGATTATGCTCATGTTGCAAAGTTCAAACGAACTTTGTGTTGACCAAAGACTTGTCAGAGCAGAAAGTCAAACACTTTTTGACTTTTACGCTTAAAAACGCATGAAAGCACGAAAAAATACTTACAAAGGGTCCAAGCAATGAAGAATTGAATAAAAAATACTCAGGTGTGAAGCATAAGCTTCAACTTAGAGCAGAAATGATTCAATTATTAGTTGCAAGAATGAAAAGTGGTGGGTATTTATAGAATTCCCACAACCATTAGGATCGTTCCTCACAATTCGTGCTTCAATCTTGGCCATACATGTGGGCACAAGGTTTTCATATACCATGGGACACTAAAATCCATCAAATGGTATTGCAAAACCATGAACAAAACCATCAAAAACAGCTGGAAAGACCAGGTTCAATGTTTCTGTACTGGCAGTCTGTCGCGGGCCGTGTAATAAATGGACATGGCTTACGCGCCCCTCCTAGTAACTTTGGCAGATTGTCACTTTTGGTCCCAGCTAGCCCAAAACTTGGTTTTCGATGCATTTTTGACACGTTTAAGCCCTGTTAACCCCATTTCAAGGCTCTAAAATGAAGTTAAAGTGTAGGGAACTTAAAATAAGCTCAAAAACATCTCGGATGTCGATTCGTTTGGTCGTACGGTTGCGTTATTCGGTTAATTACGACGGAAGTCGTAACAGATGCAAAAACGATCCAAATTAAGAGACGAATGGTATTTTTGTATTCCAATCACTAAAATAAGATATTTTAATGATTACAAAAATTTTTGGATGTCCGGATATATTCAGAACGTAAGATATGCGCGAAAATGCAAACTTATGCGCTTTTTGACGCTTTTAGTCCCTATTGATCAAATAAGTTTATTTTTGCGCACTAACACCTCAAAGCCTATTTCTAAGCTATGTAAAGGATATCTAGGGCATGTTTAACTAATGATCAAGTTTCAGAATGTTCGTTACAGAACGAATCGGCATACTTTCGCAGTTTGACACAATTAGTCCCTGCGATCGAATATACTTGTTTTCAAGACACCAAACCATCCAAAACTTATTTCTAAGTTATGTAAAGGTTATTTAAGGTATTTTAAGCCTATGTCACTATTCCGGAGTGTTTGTCGCATTAAACTGACTGCCTTTACGCACCTGTTTGCGTATAACTTCCTAGAAAGCGATTTAAAGCTTGAAATCGAATTCTAATCAAAATGTAAAATCATCAAACACAAACACAAATACACATATAATAACACCAAAACACATTTTTTATTGATAATTGATATTTTTTTACATTTTACATCGATTACAGAGCACAGTTGTCACAAATAATTCCTTATAACGTGTCAGGGAATAAGTTATTCCCTGATGCATGTTATTATGTGTGTGTGACAGGGAATATTTTATTCTCTAATGGTTTAGTTGTCAGAATTTAATTGTTTCTAGCCTGTATATTTGTTATGGTAGGTTAGATTCATTCATTCAGTCAAAGAGTTTTAGAGAGAGAAAGTCTAAAAAGAGAAAGTGTAGGTTTAGGGACTTGGTGTCTAGTTTGGACTCGGTGTCCGGGTCTAAATGACCGGTTTATTTTTATGACAGGATGTGTACTCTTTCGGTGTATGTAATCTATGCCAATTGATTAATGAAAGAGTTTTTCTACTATCACTTTCTTATATGTTTTATATTTACAACTCGATCAAGTGCAATATTCCTGGTGTTCGTCATCAATCCAAGAGTTTCACGGACTTTCAGCTGGTATCAGAGCATGGTTACCGATTCGGTTTGTGTTGATCAGTTCTGTTTAAACATAATGGAAAACATAAAGAAATACCTGTGACAGAAGACATGCCAGCAGAGAATCCAGTCAGAGACGCAGCAATGGAATGCGACATAGTTGTCAAGATGGTCTTGTTCCTCCTTAGGGTGTAAAGTTATGATGGTGAGACCCGAACTCTAGGGTTTGAGAAAGGATATGGAGAGAGAGATGAGAGGGACGATTTTGATGATAATGATGTTATTATTATTTGGGGTAAATTACATTTTTCGTCATTTGTGTTTGTATTGAATTGCAATGGATAGCCTTAAAGTTCAATAATTATAGTCACAGCCCTTTATTTGTAAAACTCATTACACCATACGTCCTTTAACACTAACCCAGTTAAATTTACTAGTTAAGTCTGGTCATGTGCAAGGCACATGAGAGTATTTCAGTCATTTTATGTTATCCTTTCATTTTAAAGTATATATATATATATATAACCCTAACATTTTATCATTGATCTTCTTCTCCACTTGACACCACCACCAACCCGTCTCTGTTCTCACACAAACACCCCTCAGTTGCAAAAATCATGGATCAAATGAAGCATACTTACGTGTAAACAACTTAAACCTCCACCCGACGATGATGAAGAAGATTGACGACGGGAATACCAAGAAGCCGACCATGATGAAGCAGCTTCCGGCGATGATGAAGCAGATTCCGTTATCTAGGGTTTCCAAAAAACACAACATTAAAATCGGATTCACTTCCCCTCATTGGTATTCCCTTTCCCATTATCTAGGGTTTCCAAGAAGCCGACGACGTTGAAGCAGATTCCAGCGATGGTGAAGTAGATTCTGGCGATGACGAGTCGAAGTGTTCAAGTGAAGGGGTGGGGTTTAGAAGAAAACCGCTGGTAGCTGCAAAAGCATGTCCCGTGAGAAAGAAAAAGAAAGACATGGTGTGGGGTGGGTGGAGGTGGTGGTCAGTTGAAAGTGGTGGGTAAGAACCCTAATTTCTTTTAGTGCAGAACCCTCAAAATATTGAATCACCAGATATCTCCATACATACCATATAAAAAAAATAGTATTTTTATTATGTAGAAAAATAAAATTTATTTTAGAGAAATAAATGAGTAAAATTACAAATCTACCCTCATCTACAAGGCACATGCCATACTTAACCTGAAAATTTTAACCAGGTTAGTGTTAAAGGACGTAGGGTGTAATGGGTTTTACAAATAAAGGACTGTGACTGTAATTATTGAAGTTAAAGGCTATCCATTGCAATCTAATACAAACATAAAGGACGAAAAATGTAATTTACCATATTATTTGTCTAAGTTATGTAACCCTTAATCTCTCTAATAATCTCCTTATATATATATATATATATATATATATATATATATATATATATATATATATATATACCCAAGAGGAAACCTAATTAGTTAATAAGGTAATATGGTCCATCAACAATTGCCAACTAATTATATAATAGGTTTTAATATATTTTGATCTATATAATATAAATGATTATATGGCTACAAGATTAAATATTAAATCAATAATTTTTTAATCTTACATTCTCCCACTTAGCCGAGTAATCATTTATTATGAGTATTAGATAAGCCTGATCAGAAGTTAACACTCATTTTAGCTTTAAACCAAAACCGTAGCAGAGAAATACAGTCGTTGAATCATCATTCGACTCAGGACCCCCATTAGTCATACTACAACCTCAATTTAAAACCTAACATTTATGATCAAAATAAGCATAAGCCCTTAGTGTTTGATATGTATTTATATTTGTCTATATGTCATTATACCGGTAGAACATATGTTAGAGACATTCAAAATCAAACTGAGGAAATTTCATTAATTAAAACATAAGCTAATACAATATGCTATTAAATGAGGTCTTTAGTAAATCCGATACTCGAAACAAGTTCTTCGAAAACTTTAGGTGGGAGAACTTTAGTCATCGGATCCACAAGCATATCTTTAGTACTAATATACTCAATACAAAGATTATTTTCCTCAACTCATTCACGTACGAACAAATACTTTGTATCGAAATATAAACCAGCTCCAGTCGAACTGTTACTGTTCGAGAAACTAACGGCAGCTTAGTTATCATAGTAAGGATTCAATGGTCTAGAAATGGAATTAACGATTTTGAGTCTATTAATCAGATTCCTAAGCAACATTCCATGACAGGTTACGTTATAAACAGCAATGTATTCTGCCATCATTGTGGAAGTTGTGGTTAACTGTTGTTTATAAATCTTCCATGAAATGGGTCCACCTGCTAACATATATATATATAGCCCGAAGTAGATTTCTTGTTATCTTTGCATTTGGCAAAGTCAGAATCAGAATAACCTACCACTTCTAAATGATCACTTCTTCTATAAGTCAGTTTATAGTCTTTTGTCCCTTGCAGATATCGAAGTACTTTCGTAGCTGCTTTCCAGTGATCTAGGCCAGGATTAGTTTGATAACGGCATAGCATTTCAGCAGTAAAAGCGATATCTGGGCGAGTACACACTTAAGCACACATCAGGCTCCCGACTACTAACGCGTAAGGTATCTGGCTCATTTTCTCCTTGTCAACCTTTGTTGTCAGACACTAGAATGAACCGAAAACATCTCCCTTAACTAATGGAGCAACTGAGGGTTTGCACTGAGGGTTTTATCGACACAAGTTGACACGATTGTAATTGTGGTGTCTGAGTGGGGAGATGAAGATGTGATTTATATAAGAAAGTGTGCTTGGGGAGTAAGATGGTGGGTGGAAAAGGGGGATTCACCTGGAAGATGACCAGATTCACGCGTACTTTGTACAGCTTTGTTTGACTAAATTTGAAGTGTGGAATGTGGTGTATTGGCAGTGAATAGGTGAATTGCCATAAATCGTAATTTTTGGGCTAAAAGGGTATAAGTGATATAACCACAGGGGCCAAAATCGTAATTTACTATTACTCTTTTTAAATAGCAAACTAACTACTCATAAATATTACTATTAATATTTAATCAGGAATTAAACTCGTACAAAGAGGGAAGACATATGTCACTAGGACATACATAAATTTAGAATACTAAGGTGTTGTTTGTTTTTTCTAAAAAGTTATGCGCAGGCTCTTCTGTCAGCGCCGCGCAGACTACGCGTAGACATTATTACGCGCAGACTGTTTGTTTTTTCGAAGACGTTTTACTAAAAAACATATGCACGATCTCTTCTTGGTGCACACCTGAACCAACCACTTATAAGATTTTCTAAGGTCTGCATAGGGTTAAACACCACACCCACCACCACCATCACCGTTCACCACCACCGTCCACCACCCACCACCGTCCATCACCACCACCACCACCATCGTCCACCACCCACTATCGTCCATCACCACCACCACCACCACCACCGTACACCACCCACCACCACCGTCTACCACAATCACCGTCCAGCACAACTACCACCCACCGCCACCGTCCGTACACCGCCACCAGTTTATTTTAGAAGTCTGCATACGTTAAAAAATAAACAATCTTCTTCTTGCAGCTGCAGAGTTTTGGTCCACCTCTTCTTCTACAGACGTCTACAGATGTGGTCCGCAAACAACAGACATTTTACCTCTTAAAAAAACAAACAACATCTAATTATTGAGAAGTTCCGTCTAAAAGTTTGATCATAGAATTAAGCTAACAAATTTAAGAGAACTAGTTAAATTTCCGCCCGCGATTTGCGACGAGGACCCAATGACTGCAAAACGCGTGTTAGTAACGACAAGCAGATACCGAATATCAAAACATAAAAAAATGTCGTGAAAAGGATAGTCAATCCGTCCTAAAAAAACAATTTTGAATAACCTAATATATAATAATAGGACCCACACGTCCTACACGTTGAAAATTCGGTTGTTTTCAGTTCAGTTATTACGGTGCTAACACGTTAAAATATGAATGAGCTCGATATCTGTAACGACACCGAAAGTACCAATCCGGAAAATCATGCGAAATTAGGTACCGACACCGAAAATGATCGGTACAATACGGTATGGTATTTGAAGGTAAAAATCAATAAATATAGGTATGGTGCTAGACCGGTGTCGAACCGAAAGTAACGATTCTGAAAACGCCAAAAGGTGGTACTAAATTGGTACCGAAAATGATTTGGTATAGTAAATTTGGTACCGATACGATACCGGTTTTATTACAGGATTTGATACAATTTTCTCATCAATAATCTAAATATCCAAGTTAATTTTACATGCCACAATTCATTCATTACATAAAAAAACAAAAAATAAAGCAAAATAAGTTGTTATGTATATAAAACCTCATTCAAACGAAATATAGTTTACTTACTGTGTCTATGAAAAGTAATCTAAACTGTGCAATTACTTGCATTGCTACATTGCTACAAGATTTGATGAGCTCGGTACCAACCGTTACCGAAAATACCGTTACCGAAATCCCCAAAAATGGGTACCGGTACCGAATATACCTGGTACAGTACGGCTTCATACGGTTGGTACTGGTACGGCACCGGTATTTGAGGGTAAAACCCGATGAATACCGGTACCGAACGGATACCGAAAATACACTCAGTTTGGTAAATTTGATACCGGTACCGGTACCCGATACTATTCATTCATTTAATATTTTAATCACTTTTCATTCAATACTCTTTTTAATATTTATTTATTATCATTGTTCATTCACTTCTCTTTTTAATTTATTTATATTATTTATTAGAGTTAATTGCCAAAATCGTCCCTGAGGTTTGGGCACGTTTGCCATTTTCGTCAAAAATGACACTTTTGTACCAAATTGCCCCCAAAGTTTGTAACTTTTTGCCATTTTCATCCAGACCACTAACTTAGTTTATTTTTTCTGTTAAGTTGAGGATATTTGGATGAAACAGGCAAATATAAAACCACAGGGATGATTTTGGCAATTTACTCAAACCCTTTTTAATTTCTTTTATTTAATTATTTGTGTTACATATATAATAAAAAAGAATATACATGGAGTTTTTAGAAAAAAAAAATTAATAGTTTTGTCATATAATTTTTATAAATTTTCATCCAAATCACTAACTCAGTTTATTTTTTCTGTTAAGGTGAAGGATGTTTTAAATTTTATAAATTAAGACAGAAATTAATTACAGCTTCTTTATATAAATCACTTTTCTAAAGAGAAAATGTCATTAGTGTGCAACACATAACAATCGATTACAACTTTTAGTATTTATTAGTTGTAGAGATAGAAAAAAATTATAAAACGTTACATATTTTTTAAATGTGATGACCACCTAGGAAATATGTTGGTAGAAATAAAATATATATTTAATTAAGATTATGAGTGTAACTAACAAATACTTATTCTGAGTAGCTTGAGTAAAGAAACTTTTGGTTCATAGCATTATAATTACAATTTGGTGGGTAATTTTAAGGTTTGGTAACGATACGTTGTTTGATAGAGGGGGGACTGGCTTCTGTTTTTTCTTAGGAGCGAATTTAAAAGAGTAGAAGATGAGTTACAAACTTGGTACATATGATAAGATTTTTTTATTTGACATTTTTCAATAAGGTTACCAGCATTTTAGTTTTATAAAATTTAGAGGTTTAAGTAGATTTTATTTTTATAAAACTGATCTATATAAAAAATTAGAAATTAGCTTCTGTCTTAGTATGTAACAAAATTAATTAAATAAAAGAAATTTAAAAGTGTTTGAGTAAATTGCCAAAATCGTTCCTGTGGTTTTATATTTACCAGTTTCATCCAAATATCCTCAACTTAACAGAAAAAATAAACTAAGTTAGTGGTTTGGATGAAAATGGCAAAAAGTTACAAACGTTTGGGGCAATTTGGTACAAAAATGTCATTGTGGACAAAAATGGCAAACCTGCCCAAACCTCAGGGATGATTTTGGTAATTAACTCTATTTATTATTATTATCACTGTTCATTCACTTCTCTTTTTAATATATAGGTAAATTAAATAAATTTAAAAAAGTCACACCATTAAATATTTGGTTAATCAGCTTAGTATAGTTTTAGATTTACAAAAATATAAGGGGGACACAGCGCTCCGTGGTGGCACGGTGACCATGAGTGGATCCTCGTGGAACACCGCCGCCGCTCAATCCTATCACACGTGGAATTGATGATGCGTTGCCATGATCATGCGTTGAAACTTGAATTTTGTTACCGTTGCCATGATCACTCATCTTCTTCCCTTTTAACTAAAAAAACGAACCCTAAAGCGAATTAATCTTGAATTAGCAATAAAGAAATTACAGGAAGAAAAGGGTTCAAATAAAACATATAAATTGGATGATAAATTAGGTTTTTTTTTTTTTGGAATCTTTGATGGTGAAACTGAAACGAACAAAAATGGAGGTGGAGACGAAAGGGGTGAGTCATAAAGAATGTTAAATAATTGATGGAGTATTGTATTTGATTTTATTTATTTGAATATAATATTGACGGGGTATTGTATTTGATTTGATGTATTTGCATATAATATTGAAAATTATTGTATTGTGGAAAAAATACGGGGAAATCACCAAAATAGCCAACACTTGGTCAAAATTTCAAAAATAATCTGTTGACACCCTATAAAATGCCGTTTCACAAATCCCCATCCGGCTCAAAAAATCCTTTCAAGCAACCAACCGTTTTTTGCCACGTGTCCATTTGTCCCCTAGTCTCTACATAGATGAATGTGTTTCTCTCTCTACTGCTACACTCAATCCCCTCAATCTTCTCTCTCTGTGCTCTCTCTCTCTCTCTCTGAAACGGCTCCAAGTTCAGTGTGTGTTTGTGTGTGAGAGAGAAACACATTCATCTCCACCGCCACCATCACCTCCACCTCCACCGCCACCATCACCTCCACCACCACTGCTCCGCCTCCTTAACCCATACCCACCTCCACCAAACCACCATAACACTACAACCGCCGAACCAAAACGCCACCCCCTTTTCCTCCTTCCCTCCTCTGCCGACAAACCCACCTACACCTCACCTGCAACTTTCAGCCACGACATCAACCTTCATCACCGTCTTAATCAACTACATGTCCATCCATCTTCTCCGTCGCCATCCAATCCGTCTCCGTCAACCATCTCCGTCACCGTTCCTCCTCCGGTCATCCTCCGCCGATCATAATCACCACCATCGTTAACCTGCAACTCCGACATCTCCGATCACACCTCTGGTCATCGTTCCTTCGACGACCACAGTTATCGCCGGCGACTGCACTAAGCTACGAGCCGGCACAGGTATGCTACGAGCCGGCACAACACAAGGTTCGAGCCGGTTCAGGTATGCTACGAGCCGGCACAACACAAGGTTCGAGCCGGTTCACCTGCTCGGACCCGTTTCAGCTTATCCAAGCCGTTTTTCGAACACGTGTCTCCATCAGATTGGTCATCGTTGAAGGAACTCCTTGAGCCGGCACAACACAAGGTTCGAGCCGGTTCAGTTGATGGTGCCGACTCGTGGAGCCGGGTCAGTTGTCCTAAAGATTGTGTAGCAGAATTGCTGTGAAAGCATCAACAGAAATTTCAACAAATGCGTTGACTTGGGCTTTGACCCATGGTGTTCAACCTGGTGATTGTTGTAAATTGTTGGTGGTTATCCCTGATCCCACTTCAAGTAATCCATTTTAATCTCAATATGTGAAATTGGTATTATTTTTCTTTAGTCTGTAGAGAGAGAGAGAAAAGAGAGAGTTAGAGAGAGAAAGAAGAGAGAGGGAGAGAGAGTTAGAGAGAGAAGGAGAGTGACATGAATAAAGATTTTTTTTTATTCATGCTATAGATGGATGGATGATTTATGTCAGAGCCCAACACCTACCATTTTTAACAGCAGTAGCTGTTAACTGCCTTTGTGACAAAAAAGAAGAGAGAGAAACGGGTGTCGCCACGTGTCAAAAGCTGAGTGGTTGGTGAGAAAAGATCTTTTAAGCCGTGTCGGAATTCGTGTAAAGGCTTGGGGAGCCGTTTCAGTTGACCATTTTGGAAAAATTGACCAGTCAATGGCTATTTTGGTGATTTCCCCAAAAAATATTATACAATGAAGTGAACGTTATTTAAATAAAATTGTAATTGTTAATTTATAATTTAAAAAGTTAAAAAAAATAACCATTAGACTAAAGGGTATGGAGAGCCTCATCCTCAAGGGAATGGGCCGCCACGTCACCGCCACGTAGGATTGGCTTGGAGGGGATGGAACTAGGGGGTGGGGATGAACCCCTTTATGTATATATATGTATGTATGTATAGATATATGTGAGAGAAGGAGAGAGGAGAGAGGGCCGGCAAGACCGGCTGTGGGTTGCTGGGAAAGACGGATGGGCCGGGAGGGGGCAGTGTGGGGGACCGGCGCCCTCCTTGCCGGGCCTCAGCCGGCCCCCATACCTTCTAGTCTTATTAATAAAAATCGCTATCCCTAGTGATGAAATCAACATAATAATTGGATGTTGTGAGTGATGTAAAACCATCACTACTACGCCCCTACCCCTAATACAACTTGCTATGATTCCGCTCAAAGTCTTGAACTTTGTGAAATAAAAAAAAATGCGTACATGTCTGTGTTTGTCGTCATTTTAATTTCATTAAATACATCTCTAAAGGACAAAACTTATATATTCGTAGTGGAAATGGAGGAAGAAGGTCTTCGAATGCCACTTGTGGGTCAAGAATCAGGAAAGCGGGTCATATCCTACTACAGCAAAGATGAGATATGTTGTGAGTTTAAGAAACAGTTGTACTTAGCAGGTCCTTTAATAACAGTGAATCTACTGATTTTTGGGTTAGCGGTGATATCTTTGATGTTTGTGGGTCATTTGGGCGAGCTGGCTCTCTCTGGTGCTTCATTGGCTACTTCTTTTGCTTCGGTCACGGGTAACAGTTTGATGGTTAGTTCATTTTCTAGCTATTATTCCTATAATTTCGATCATCAACTCGTTTTCTGGTATGGTTTGCATAAGGTTTTGAAAGTTAATAGACCATCTCCATCACCAGCTTCATACGATGTCACGATTGAGAAGGATTTTGGATAAGTAATAATCAGCAAATTGTAACTATTTACATGTAAAATGATTCCAATGTATTTATATAATAAAAAGCTAACTTCTATTTTATTAGGTTGGAATGGGGAGTGCTTTAGACACATTTTGTGGACAATCTTTTGGGGCCAAACAATATAATATGCTAGGAATCCATAAGCAAAGAGCCATGATTGTTCTTTTATCAGCAAGCATCCCTCTTGCTTTCATTTGGGCAAATGCTGGAACTTTGCTTGTTTTTCTAGGCCAAGATCCTGAAATCTAAGCCGAAGCGGGCCTTTATGCAAGATTCATGATCCCTAGTCTGTTTGCAAATGCGTTACTTCAATGTCACGTTCGATTTCTACAAGCTCAAAACAATGTGGTTCCAATGATGTTTAGCACTGGGATTACAACTCTACTTCATATCTTAATTTGTTGGATTATGGTGTTTAAATCTGGGTTCGGGAGTAGAGGCGCAGCATTGGCTAATGCAGTTTCTCTTTGGATCGATGTGTTGTTGTTGGCGCTTTATGTTCGAGTTTCTCCTACATGTAAAAAAACTTGGACTGGTTTCTCAAAAGAGGCTTTTTATAACATTCCAACCTTTTTGAAACTTGCAGTTCCTTCTGCAGTTATGGTCTGGTAATTCTAGAGTTTCTTTTTAGTGAACTTTAAATGAAAATTTTTCTTTTTGAATCTATACCCTTTACTAAAACTTGTGATTTGTTTAATAGTTTGGAGATATGGTCATTTGAGATGATGGTGTTGCTATCTGGTCTTCTTCCTAATCCACAACTAGAAACCTCAGTTCTGTCTATCAGGTTAATCAATAATATCCAACCCCAAAGGTTTTAACTTTTCATTGTGCATTTAGTGGACTTAATTGGGGTTAATAAACCCTTTCGTTACAGCCTCAATACGTGCACAATGATTTACATGATTCCTCTTGGTCTAAGTGGTGCCACAAGGTGATTTTTCATGGTTAAAGTTATTAAAACTTTTAATCAAGTTGCCTTGTTATCATTTTTTTCCAAATTATTTGCAGTGTAAGGGTATCAAATGAATTAGGAGCTGGACAGGCACAAGCAGCGCGTTTAGCGATACGCGTTTCCATGTTTTCTGTAGTGACTGAAGGCATTTTGGTTGCATTAACCTTGATTTTAGGGCGAAAACTATGGGGGTATTGCTATAGTAATGAAGGAGAAGTTGTGAGTTACATTGCACAAATGATGCTGATTCTTGCAGGATCTCATGTTGTTGAAGGCATCCAAACTGTGCTTTCAGGTTACAACCAACCAATGAACTATTTAATTGTTATTATTTCAAATGTCAAAATATATTTACAAAAACCACAATTATTATGTATTCTTTTAACAGTTCTAACATCAGTTCCTTTTGTATTTATAATATACGCTTTGAATTCATTTTGATAGGGGCCGTTAGGGGGAGTGGACGACAAAAAATAGGCGCAATTGTGAACTTGGGAGCTTATTATATCATCGGGATTCCTTTGGCGGTCGTGTTTGCTTTTGTACTTCATTTGGGAGGAAAGGTGGTGACATTTGTCTTTTCGATCTCATATTTTTCTCACTTTGCCCTTAGAACTTCTATAATGTCACATTTGCAAACCAACAAAGTTAATACCGGATATACACATTCAAATTAGTTAAAATTTCGTACGAGTGTACTACCCGTTTCATTAAATACGTTTTATAACGACAATATACCCTTAATATCATTTACAGGGAAAGGGTAATTTTGTCATAAATTTGAAAATGAGTATATTTCATATTTTGAGTTTTTAGTTGGGTAAATAAGCTGCTATACCGAGTACTGAAAGAGATATATGGAATTATCATTTTCTTATGTAATTCTTGTTGATTATGCAGGGATTATGGTTCGGGATCATTACAGCGTTATTAGCTCAAGCATTATTTCTTTTTATTTTGACGTTATGCACAAACTGGGAGAAGGAAGTATGTTATTATTCCTTAAATTTTATGTTTTCGGTCTTTCTACAAGTCGAGTCCATATCTAATATTCGTTTTATTTAACTATGCCTTGGGTTTTCTTGAATTTGTAGGCAAAGAAGGCTCATCTGAGAGTGTATGACTCTATGATCCACTATGAAGTATCATAGTGACAAAGATAGATAATGGGGAAATAGTGGATCATTTCTTGGATAACAAGCAATAGATGATCAATCTATTATATATACGTTCACTTGCAAAAATACTGTACTAGTTTTTGTGTCCGGGGTTATCTGATACGACGTTAGACGTCCGTTAATATTTGTTTTCATGATACGCGTTCGAGATCGGATGACTTATTTTGTTGGACAATTTATTCATAATGTAATTTGGCTAATGTAAATAGTAGTTGCTCATTGTAACTGTAAATACCAAAATGATTATGATGTTATATACAATGTAATCGAAGAATTTACATCGAGATAATTGGTAAACGGGCAACAAGTTGCGCCACTACCCCTTTTTACATTGATTGGCAACATTGTGTTTTGAAACCTGAATCATGAAAGTAAATTTTTTTTTGGACGGCAAATTTTGGATCATTGACAGAAAATAGCAGAACCACTCGATTATTTATTGTTTAATTTATTTATTTGTTTAACTTTTATTGTTTAATGTTTAATTTTTATTATTTAACTTTTTATTTGTTTAACTTTTATATTTGTCTAACTTTATAAAAACAATTCAAAATTTAAATAAAAATAAGACATAAAAGAAGATAATAAAATGCATTACATAAAATAAATAAAAATTACATAACCTAAAATTTATAAAAATTACATAACCTACTCGTCTTCGTCTTCGTCACCGTCCCCGTCATTTGCGTTGTTCCATATATGTTCTACCAAATCCTGTTGAAGGTTTGCATGCGTGTAGTCGTTGGTTAGCGCGAACGAGTTTAAATCCTGTTGCGTCGGATCTACCGGGACAATATTCCCGTAAGATGCATTCTCATCATACTCATAAATCGCCCGACCTTCGTCTTCAATAATCATGTTATGCAGCAAAATGCAAGCGTACATACAAAGGCACAACCTCTTCGGTGTGAACGCACGTGCCGGTTGTTGAATGATGGCCCATTTTTTTGTAAAACACCAAAACAACGTTCAATGTCTTTTCTTGCAGCTTCTTGACGCTTGGCGATTTTTTTCCTTTTTTCGTCCTCGGGATATGGAATAGTCTTGACAATTGTAGACCAAGACGGATATATTCCGTCAGCAAGATAATACCCGCGTCTATACTCAACCCCAGAAACTGTAAAACGGGTGTCCGGACCGGTTCCATTAACAACATCGCTAAAGATCGCCGATTGGTATAGCACGTTGAGGTCGTTGAGTGAACCAGGGAGACCAAAGAAAGAATGCCAGATCCACAAATCTTGTGACGCCACGGCCTCAAGTATTAAGGTTGGATGGCCGTGATCACCTCGCGTGTATTGGCCTTGCCACGCAGTCGGGCAGTTATGCCACGCCCAATGCATACAATCAATGCTACCAAGAATTTCCCGAAACCCGTGTCGTGCTTCATGAGCTTGGTACAACTGCTGAACATCATACGCGTTTGGTTTCCGCAAATATTGTTTGCTATACAGTTTCACCACATTATGGCAAATCCGATACAAACATTCCCGCGTAGTTCTTGCCGACATCTGTAAGTACCCGTCCAAAGCGTCGGCCACTGTCCCGTACGCCAGTTGGAGAATGGCCGCAGTACACTTTTGTAACGTGGTGAACCCTTCATAATTCCGAGTATTGGGTCGTTGCGTGAAAAAACGGGTCTAGCCCCGCCAAATCATCAGCAATCCGTGTGAATAACCGGCGACTCATTCGGAACCTTCGTCTGAAAATGTCGGCATTGTAAAGGGGTGCATCCGAAAAATAACCGTTCACCAATTTCTCGTGCGCTCATGTCGTAAAAAATATATAAATAGGGGGAAATAAGGAATAAGGATAACAAAATTTATTAATTACAAACCTTGGCGGTCTCTGTTAATCCGTATTCGTCTGGTAATAACGCTTTCAGACAAGACGTCTTCCTCTTCCTCCTCCATAAGAATCTGCGCCGCCTTTACCACAGCGTTTGCGAAAAACATCTCCTCTTCGTCCGAAGAACCCGAGGACCACCAAGAATTAGATGTCATTGTGGATGAAAATATTTTTTTTTATAAAATAATGGTATAAAAATGAGAGTGTTTTGTGTTGAAAGTGGAGAGAAAATGATGAAAAATGGTATAAAATAAGATGGTTTTATAGAAAAAATGATTTTTTTTTATTAAATACATATAGCCGTTGAACGGCTATGTATTCAAAATCGTGGCCCGTCAACATCGTCTTGGAGAAGCCAGTTATCACAAGCTGGGCCAAGGGGGGCGGTGTGGGGGACCGGCGCAGGCCTTCGCCGGGCCTAAGCCGGCCCCATACCCCTTGGTCTAATGCCATGGGTGAATCGTGAAAGTAAATTATTTTGGATACGATGTAATTATAGTCTGATGGGTGCGACAAGGGCCCACGCCTAGCTAAAATTGGAATGAATACAAGTGGCCCAATAGCAATCACCAAAGCCTCGAGGGTTGTCAGGAAGACTAGAAGATTGGAATATAAGTTTGTTGATTCCTATTATTACTGTATATTAAAAAAGCAAATGGAATAAACAGTTATTATAATATATTATAATCATATATAATATATTAATAATTATTATTATTTTCTTTGCTTTCTAAGTTGGATAAGCTTTGTGTCAAATAATACTGGTATCGAAAATACCGGTACGATCCGGTTCAGGTACACCAAGGTAAAAATCGGTACTAGCCTGATACAGAAAATACCAAAAGTCGGTACCGGATTGAGTTTGAAAATCTTTTAGTTCGGGAAATTCGGTATTGCTACACGGTACCATTTGCTCATCCCTGATCAGAGCTCCGTGGCAACCGATACCGAAAATACCGGTTACGGTACCAGTATATGAAGGTAAAAATCGGTAGCGAACCGGTACTAGAAACGCCAAAGTCGGTACCGAATTGGTACTTAGGATCCTTTTGTTCGGGAAATTCGGTACCGGTACCCAATATTATTTGCTCGTCTCTTACCACGGGTTTCATTACTATATATTATTATTACTATATATTAAAAAAGCAAATGGAATAAACAGTTATTATAATATATTATAATCATATATAATATATAAATAATTATTATTATTTTCTTTACTTTCTAAGTTGGATAAGCTTTGTGTCAATCAATACTGGTATCGAAAATACCGGTACGGTCCGGTTCAGGTACACCAAGGTAAAAATCGGTACTAGCTTGATACAGAAAATACCAAAAGTCGGTATCGGATTGAGTTTGAAAATCTATTAGTTCGGGAAATTTGGTATTGCTACACGGTATCATTTGCTCATCCCTGATCAGAGCTCCGTGGCAACCGATACCGAAAATACCGGTTACGGTACCAGTATATAAAGGTAAAAATCGGTAGCGAACCGGTACTAGAAACGCCAAAGTCGGTACCGAATTGGTACTTAAGATCCTTCTGTTTGGGAAATTCGGTACCGGTACCCAATATTATTTGCTCATCTATGACCACGGGTTTCATACGAACAACATCATTAACATACAACTTTTTTGGTTGATTTTCTTCCGATTGTTTTTTACAGTTTTTTACATTTTCTTTTTATTCTTGTTAGTGGTTCTGTGTGCAACGCGCTCGTAGTGATTTTAAAACACATGTAAACACAGACTAAATAACAAAAGAAGTTCGGCGCAACGCGGCTAGGATGATAAAACTAGTATATGATAAAATCAAAACTGAATGAACAGTGTTTTGATTTTATCATATAATACTTTATATTCATTTATTAGAATATGGGGTACGGGGTGATGGTTGGGGCATGGGTTGGGTACAAATGCCCAGTGTTTTGATTTTATCATATAATACTTTATATTCATTTATTAGACTATGGGATCACCGCTTTAAAATTAAGATTTTGCCATCAGTTCAAAATTACGTTTTTCCCCGGTTCAAAATATAATTATGCTTTTGCCCATAGCTAGAAATTTGGCCCCTTGGACGGGAGTTTCAGCCCGGGTGTTAGGCATGCCTAGCGGTCCTCCGTGGCCGGCTCTCATTGGCTGGGTTGGTTAGGCCATAGCGGCTAGGTTTAAATTTTAAAAAATAACCGTTTGGCCAAGCCACCCAAGTCACTATAAAACCCCCCAACCCCACTGTCTGTCCACATCGCTACCCTAACCCTTCACTCCATCTACCCGAACCCGCTACCCATACTTGATACCGGCACAACGCGATGAAGGGCCGCCAACTCTGTGACACCCGTTACTGGCCGGAAGCTTTCGCTGGCTACCGGCACAACATGGGGAACGACCGGAAATTGAATGAACAGTGTTTTTTTTTAATTCTTTATTATGTGATTTTTTTTTTATTGAGCAATACCTTATATTCATTTATTAGACTATGAGGTATGGGGCGAGGGTTGGGGCGTGGGTTGGGTACAAATGCCCAAGTCACAACCTCGGGTGGGCTTGGGTTTCGGCGTGGCCCCTTGGGCGGGAGTTTCAGCCCGGGCGTTGGGGATGCCTAGCGGTCCTCCGTGGCCGGCTCTCATTGGATGGGTTGGCTAGGCCATAGCGGCTAGGTTTAAATTTTAAAAAATTACCGTTTGACCAAGCCAAACGGTTCACCCAAGTCACTATAAAACCCCCCAACCCCACTGTCTGTCCACATCGCTACCCCAACCCTTCACTCCACCTACCCGAACCCGCTACCCACACTTGATACCGGCACAACGCGATGAAGGGCCGCCAACCCGGTGAGACCCGTTACTGGCCGGAAGCTTTCGCTAGCTACTGGCACAACATGGGGAACGACCGGGAACTGAATGAGCAGTGTTTTTTTTTAATTCTTTATTATGTGATTTTTTTTATATTGAGCAATACCATATATTCATTTATTAGACTATAAGGTATGGGGCGAGGGTTGGGGCGTGGGTTGGGTACAAATGCCCAAGTCACCACCTCGGGTGGGCTTGGGTTTCGCCGTGGCCCCTTGAGCGGGAGTTTCAGCCCGGGCGTTGGGCATGCCTAGCGGTCCTCCGTGGCCGGCTCTCATTGGCTGGGTTGGCTAGCCCATAGCGGCTAGGTTTAAATTTAAAAAAATAGCCGTTTTGCCAAGCCAAACGGTTCACCCAAGTCACTATAAAACCCCCCAACCCCACTGTCCGTCCACATCGCTACCCCAACCCTTCACTCCACCTACCCGAACCCGTTACCCACACTTGATACCGGCACAACGCGATGAAAGGCTGCCAACCCAGTGAGACCCGTTACTGGCCGGAAGCTTTCGCTAGCTACCGGCACAACGTGGGGAACGATCAGAACAATTTAAACGCGTGCCAACACAAGTGGCGCGAGCTACGACCGAAGCTCGACCATTTTAAAGCCTACTACGATAGCGTCCCAGACGGTGATATAAGTCACGAAGACCGGGTGGCGGTGGCCAACATCGAGTTCCTGGGCAAGGAGCGGAAGCCGTTTGACAAGCCCGCCATGTTCGAAATCTACCTAACGCTTTAGGCTCTTTTTTTTTTTAATTTTGTAATCTTTTTTTTAGAATTTTGTAATTTTTAGGAACTTTTAATAATAATTTTAGGCTTTTTTTTAATTCTGTGTGTATTTTTTTAATTTTTGTTTTTTTTTTAATTTTTATAAAACTGGCCACCTCACGCGGGCTAGCCACGCCCCGCCATACCGACCCAACACGTCACTCACCAGCGGGTGGGCTCGAAGTCCACGTGTCAACCTATGCCCCAAACCCTCGCCCCACCATACCCCCCGATCGAAAACACCAATGCCTTTCGAGCAAAGCGCGTCATTGGAAAACACTAGTTTGCATGCATTTTTAAGACCAGAGGGTATGGGGTCAGTTGAGGCCGGCGTCAGTCCCCCACACCGCCCCCTGGCCCGGCTAGGCAATTTCGGCTCTCACAAGACGGAGAGGACGGGCCACTTTTCAAATTTAGAGCCGTTACACAACGGCTATATTTTAATAAAAAAAACCTTTTTAACTTTAAATAATTGCCCTCATCTCATCCACTTTTATACCATTTTCTCCAATTCTTCTCCCATTCTCATCCAATTTTATAAAAAACACTCCATCTTTGTTATACAATCATGAATCCATTCAACCCAAACAACCCCAACCCGAACAATCCCAACCCGAACCAACCTAACTTTTTTTCGACTCCCTCTTACACTCCGACTATGAATCCTTCATGGGTGTCTCCGCAATTTACGTTTTCGGGTTTCCAACAATCACCCAACGTCTCAAACAAATGTCCCAAGTTCAACAAATGCAACAATACCAAGCACTCCAACAAATATTGCAACGCAACTCGTTTGAAGAATTCCAATCGCAACCGCCAACTTCCCAACCGCAACCCCTGGTTCAACTTGACGATGACGATGAAGAACTCGTCCCCGAATCGCCACCTCAAGAGCTCAAGCGCAAAACAAACAAGGGGAAGGCGGTTGAAACCGTACCCGTAACCGCGCCAAAAAGCGGTTCGAGAGCAAAGGCGAGACCTTGGACGAAAGTAGAGGAGGAGGCGCTAGCAATAGCGTTTGTTAAGTCCTCAACTTGCCCGGTTGTCGGTATGAACCAAAGTTTATTTTTTTAATTTAAATTTAAAAAGATTTATTTTTTTTGCTAATGCATTTTTTTTTTAAATTTAGGGAACAACCAAACGGGTAGTAGTTTTTGGAAGGCGACAACGGAAAGATTTAATGGGATTATGGAGCAAGGCCCGATGCGTGATGTCGAATCCGTCTTGGGCAAGTGGCATAAAATGAGCAAGACCATCAATACCTTTTGCGGGTGTTATAACCAAATTTACACTACTCCTCCTAGTGGGAGTAACGACGAGGACATTCTTAACCTTGCTTTGGCTAAGTGGGACTCTAAAAATTCAACGCCTTTCCCGCACCTCCGAGCATGGAACATTTTAAAGAAAGAAAACAAATGGAAACCGGTTCCAAATGAGGTCACAACCGCCAAACGGAGTAAAACTTCCGAGTCCGGAAGTTATAGTGCTAGAGGCTCCACCGCTCGTTGTCAAATCGACATAAACGACGGCCCAGAATATTACGAGGATGTGTTGCCCGTTCACGAGTCGGAACGTCCCATCGGAAGGGACAAAGCAAAAAAGTGGCGCCCTGTAACGCCTCAAAATTTCATGTCCAATGTGATATCGACACGTGTCAGGAACTTTAAACGTGTAAAGGATTTCATCAGAAGGACTAAAGTTGACAAGCAAAGAAAGTACGTGAATATAAGGGTTCAAAGTGTCAACAATGGATACATATATCTTTCAATAACCCTACATGATGTTTATACCCTTAAACAAATAAATAATGGATCATGCGAAGCTAATTGTGAAAGAAAGTGGAATTACAAACTACAGGGGCTAAATGTGTCAACATGTTTAAAGTATACCTCTGAGTGACCCTTTAGCAAACCCGAAGCTTTGTAATAACTAATTATACTCACGAGAATAAGTGATAAAAATTTCACAAGGTTTCGATTCCGTATGAGAATGTTATGCTACCATTCGTATGCGAGGGGTTAAAAGCGTCGACGTTGATAATTAAGGCTTTTCGAGTGACCATAAAGTTGACCAAGGGCTTCACAAAGATTGGTTATGTCTTGGAGTCCTTAGAAATCAATTTAGGTGGCTCAAAGTGCAAAACAAAAGGTTAAAACAACTTTTAGAAGGACCGGGGACCAAAACAGCAAACTTGGAAAGTTGAAAATCCGGTCAGAAGGGGCGTCGCGGGACGCGTAGGACCCTTAGGAGACCTACACGTCATGCGAGGGGTCCTCTGATGCAGAAAAATGTGGCAAGTGCCTTTCCAGCCCATTTAACCGACTTATATCACTTGTTTTCAACACCATGGGCTGCACTAGCATGTTTTTAGGCATTAGGGACACTTGTGTTGATCAAGGATCCATCCTAGACTTTCTTGGCACCATCTTGATCAATCAAGATCACTATATAAAGACCCACATTGTTGCAACTTTTGATCACTCATTCCATACTTCACTTCTGAAGATTTCTGGAGCACAAGGCCACCCCCCTAAGCATCATTAGTCGTGCATTGGACCTTGGTAAGCTTCCTTAACCTTCCCTAATCGTGTTTTACTTAGTTATTTAGCTTAAAGTCAAACCATCGTAATTAAGGTTTGACTTATCGATTAATCACTAATGGTCCAGTGATTAGTGAAACTTAAGGTAGTTATAAGTTGGTAATTATGTGGGCAATAAACCCTTAAAAGGGCACCCTCTGATTCCCGCTCTAACTAGATCATTTGTCGGGTCAAAGTTTGTTATAAAAAGTCAACAGAAACATAATTTTCAAATTAACACATAATTAGCAATGTAGAAGGCGTGCAACCTATTTTATCACTCATATAACTTGGTAATTAGTATAAGAACTGGTCTAAGCTTGTTTGATCCGGCAATTTTCTGTTTTGGCTCGGTTCCCAACCGAAAGTCACAAAACTTTAGGCTTAATTAAAGACCCGTTAGGATTCTAATATGTTATTATAAACCTTCGTTCCAGAATAGGAGACCCGGTAAAAGCTACGTGCACTTGCTTGTTGTGATTATTACTTGCAAAGGTAAATACTTTTAACTTATTTTCCCTATACGGGCTTGGGGTATGGTATATAAAATACCGCTTGGTCGGGCATTGAATTTTTAATCGAATGGAGGTTAATTCATTGAAATGACCCGTTTAAATTGTTTTGTTGCTTAAAGCCTTTGGGGGGTTAATGACCATGTCCCGGATATCCTTGGCATCATTTTACGAAATGGCCACGACCTAAGCACGAGGTGTAGGCGTACACCCGACGGTGCATAAATAAATAAATAATAAGGTATAACCGCCGGTTTCGGAAATAAACCGCCGCGGGACTATATCATGTGGTGTGTCTATTAAGCTCTAACCTGGTGTCAACACGGGCTACTGAATGCATAAGAAACATGTAATTCTTTTACAAGATTATATTCAAATAATTATCCCAAGTTATAAAATGTTTGTGCCTCGTGCATTTAAATCAACTTTCTAAACCTTTTCAAAATGAGTCAGTCGATTGTATTTACCAGTGTAAACTAACGTATTTTCCCAAAAAGATTAAGTGCAGGTACTACTCGAAATAGGCTGGCTTTCTCCTAAGCATCAATAAGAGTCTCGCAAGCTTGGATGCATTTCAGTCTGTTGAACAATGTTTCTTTTTATTTGATCCACCTGTGGATTATTTTCAACTATTTTGTGATACTTAATATTACAATTTTATTCGGTTGAAATGAATCTATCTTTTGCTTCCGCTGTGCATTTATATATTGTGTTGTTTGACTATAACGATATCAACTACGTCACGATACTCCCCCACCGGGCCCATCGGTAATACGTGGAAATATCGGGGTGTGACAGGTTGGTATCAAAGCCAACACTGAGTGAATTAAACACTAGCCTTTTTTGTTTAATCTCAGTTACACAATTGCACATTCCTAAATTTTCGAGTCTAGACAAAGAACTTAGGACAAATCCAAATTTGTTTTTTTATTCTAACTTTTCCTTTATATTCCTTTGTTGTATCTTTCATTAGTTTGACAGGAAATATGCCACCGAGGTTCCAAAGAGGAGGACGAGGCAAGGGGCCAATCCACGCCCCCAACGATCACGAGGCCGGGCCTTCACACCGGCGAACTCCTTCTGCTACCATGAGTGCCGGTCCTCAAGGAGACTGGAGGATCCATTCAGAGCCCGCTAGGTGATCTACTTCGTTTAGCTCAATTCCTCCTTAGCACCATTCCTTTGGGCCGCAATCAGAGAACGAGCCTGAAGACTCACGGCACTCCTTCTTACCGTTGCAGCGATCCCTTTCGCACCATTCCTTTGGCGACCCCACTCCTGTCTTCCAGGGCCGGTTCAACCCGGGAAACTATATTGAGGAACCAGTGGGTTTTAACCCACTAGGACCTGAAGACCATTTCTCAGGAGACCATGCAATGGATATAGATGAAGACACGGATCCTGTTGAACCACCTTCTGGGACACCTACTCACCCCATCGAGATTTTCGGATGGGTCATCCTTCCACATATCACCTTACCGTGGCCCTGACAGCTACCAAGCAAGGTTCAACCAGTATGAATGGTATTTTACACCCTCTCACCATTCATCGCCTCATCAGCAGCAGCAGCAACAGGATCCCTCCGAGGATTCGCGTTTCGTGGCAGTCACGCCACCGCCGCCAGTACAGCTAGCACCTCCAGAACCACCGAGGCGTAGAAGAACAGGCGCACGAATGTCCGAGTGAGAATGGGGTTTTCACTTTAGCACCCCCCAACACTCAAGTGGCAGTCACTATCCGCCACTGCATGAAGACCCACAAATGGGTGGGCCTTCAAACCCAGTTTCAGAGGTGAATTCTGCACCAGTTGCGCCACCACCGCCACCATCGGGATTTGGTAATCCAATTCCTACATACGCCGGTTCAACGACGTATAATCCATTTGAGCAGCCGGCCCACACTCACTACAACTATGCTGAAGCCGACCCATATCTTGTAGCAGCAAACTACAACGCCCTTCATCCTGAAGGACCATACGGAGCCCCCTGGGGAGTGGGATACCCAACTCATGGGTATCAAATACCTGCTCGACCTCCGGTTCAGCGCCAGCCGCAGCCACCACGGTTTTCCCCACCAGAACAGGAGGAAATCCTCCACAGACTAAACAGGGTGGAACGAGATTTTCAAGAAGAACGTAGGAACAACCGGGGATTCCTCAAGGGCCTAGCAAGCTTGTCAAAAGGAAAGAAGAAGAGGGATCATTGAATCCCTATATGTATTGTTGTATTTCCTTATTTCAATCAAGTCCCTGCGTGGACATTTATCTATGTACTTAGTCCCTGCGTGGACTTGTATTATCGGTTTAGCCCCTGCGTGGGCAAGTTATTTCTGTTAAAAGTCCCGTTTAGGGCAATGTGTACTCCTTTTAATGTTTAATGGAATGTTAAATTCAAAAATTTCATTTTTGTCATTTTATGCATAAATATATTATACATGAAATAAATAAATTAAAAATCATTCCTTTTAAAAATAATCTGCCTATTAAATTTTGAATAAGAATCTTAAAGGTGTAACCTAGCCTGCATGTCATTAAAAGAATTGGCCAAAATGGTAAGACCTGTTTAAAAAGATTCAAATCCTTGTTAACATCTGAAAACATATTAACGCTCCTGGCAGACGTGATTCGTTAAAATCACACACGTCATTCTTACAATTGGATTCTTCAAAAGATTCCTAACCTAACCTGATGATCTATAAATCTTGGGTTTAAATCATTAATTGAGATGATCCTATATTAAACATCCATTAGTGATGTAGTGCCTATGGGCCGTATTCATTGTCATATAAGGCAAAAGACAGTAGTAGTCTACAACTCCCTGTCAGAAAAAGGTAAAGAACTATGTTCAAATCTTAATGCCTTGATTCTCTGAAATCATGGCTATGATTTAGAATGTCCCTGTGACTAGGCCTTTTGTGCCACTAATAATACTGTTATTGTTTTATAATTAGGATAAGTTATAATAAAAATCCTAAATAAATATGATTAACAAATTAACCAAATATGGTCTATGTTTACCATGGTTAATGAATTGCCATAAAAGACAATTCCATAATAAACACCCAAATAAATTATTGTCAATATCTTATGTAACAGTGCAAACTACATGGCTGACTCGGATGAGATCAACAGTCACCCAAGGGAGAATCATGATAATACCCGAATTAACGTAGCGGGTGCAGAACTGCAGGCAATGATAGACAATGCCATTACTCGAGCTTTGGTTAGACAGTTCCATGAATCCAATGGTACCCATGAAAGGACCCAATCTGCACCACACTCTAAACCACCCTCTAAAACTCACACAGCTCACAACAGTAATTCCCATCACTGATCAAACCAAAGGAGTGTTCAATCTCAAAGGACCGTACTGAACCAAGGACCCCGTGATAAGGGTTGCTCCTATAAGTATTTTGTTTCATGCAAACCCAGGGATTTCACTGGGGAAAAATGAGCTATAGACTACATGACATGGTTGGATGAAATGGACACTGTGGTAGATATCAGTGGTTGCGCTAATAAGGATGTGGTGAAATTCGTGTCTCAGTCATTCAAGGGTGAGGCATTAGCTTGGTGGAGGTCTTTGATCCAAGCTACAGGGAAAATCCCATTGTACAATATGACTTGGGAACAGTTTGTGTCATTGATCAAGGAGAACTACTGCCCTCAGCATGAGGTTGAGAAGATTGAAGCTGATTTCTTCTCTCTGGTTATGAAAAACCTGGATTGTCAAGCCTACCTTACAAGCTTCAACACCATGTCAAGGTTGGTTCCTTATCTTGTGACACCGGAACCCAAGAGGATAGCTCGATTCATTGGGGGTTTAGCCCCAGAAGTTAAGGCCAGTGTGAAAGCCTCTAGACCAGCTACTTTCCGGTCTGCAGCTGATATAGCATTATCTCTTACTCTGGACGCGGTCAGGCAGAGATCGCTGACAAACACTGATGCTGAGAAAAGGAAGCGTGAGGATGATAGCTCACGACGATCGGATAAGAGTCATAAGGGAAACAATGACCACAAAAAGGGTTCTGGATCTAAGAAAGATGGTCATCAATCGGGTGATAAACGCAATTGTAAGATCTATAAGAAACAGCACTCCGGGAAGTGCAGATATGAGTCGAAATCCCAGTCACAGCCAAGGGCATGTGGGATTTGCAAGTCTTCTGAGCACAAGACCCTAGACTGTAAGAAAATCAATAATGCTACGTGCTATAGCTGCAACGAAAAAGGGCATATCAAGTCCAACTGCCCAAAGCTTGCAAAAAAGACTGAGGATGGGAAAAAGACCAATGCAAGGGTCTTCCGGATGGATGCAAAGAAAGCTATTCAGGACGACAATGTGATCACAGGTACCTTCCTCATAAATGATGTTTATGCAAGAGTGCTATTCGATTCAGGAGCTGATAAATCATTCGTAGATAATAAGTTTTGTAAGTTACTGAATTTACCTGTTAAAACCCTAAGTGTGAAATATGAGGTGGAATTAGCCGATGGAACCATAGAAACAACGTCAACCGTGTTAGATGGATGTGTCATATCCATTAGGAACCACTCTTTTCCATTGTCTTTACTTCCTTTGAAATTAGCCGGTTTCGATATAGTAATAGGCATGGATTGGTTGTCTCGCAACCAAGCCCAGATCGTTTGTGCTAAGAAGCAAGTGGTTGTCAGAGCTCCTCATGGTGAGCATTTGACAATCCAAGGAGATACTAAGTACGGAATGCCTGAGCAAGTGTCCATGCTCAAGGCATCAAGGTGTTTGGCGAGGGGTTGTGTTATCTACATGGCACAAGTAACCCTTGATGAACCAAAGCCTAAGATCGAAGACATACCCATTATCTCTGAATATCCAGACGTATTCCCTGAAGAACTACCTGGTTTACCCCCAGATAGGCAAGAGGAGTTCAGGATTGACATTATTCCTGGAGCAGCACCTGTTGCAAGAGCGCCTTACAGATTGGCACCAACGGAGATGAAAGAGTTGAGACCTCAACTGGATGATTTGTTAAGCAAAGGATTTATTAGACCTAGCTCATCTCATTGGGGAGCACCAATCCTGTTTGTGAAGAAAAAGGATGGGTCGATGCGTCTGTGCATCGATTATCGAGAACTTAACAAAGTTACTATTAAGAATCGGTATCCATTACACAGGATCGACGACTTGTTCGATCAGCTTCAAGGAGCGAGTTGCTTTTCCAAGATCGACTTAAGGTCAGGATATCATCAACTGAAAGTCAAGGATGAAGATGTATATAAGACTGCATTTAGGACTCGTTATGGTCACTACGAGTTCTTAGTGATGCCGTTTGGACTCACTAATGCACCAGCCGCGTTCATAGATCTCATGAACCGCGTCTGCAAGCCCTACATGGATAAATTTGTCATCGTCTTCATCGATGATATTCTTATTTACTCCAAGAATCAAGCTGACCATGAGAAGCACCTTCATTGCATTCTGAAACTACTTCATCGAGAAAAGCTCTACGCCAAATTCTCTAAGTGTGAATTTTGGCTTCGTGAAGTCCAATTTCTTGGACATGTGGTTAGTGAACGTGGAATCCAGGTAGATCCCGCTAAGGTTGAAGCTGTCATGAATTGGCAAGAGCCGAAGACGCCTACAGAAATTCACAGTTTCTTGGGATTAGCAGGATATTACAGGCGTTTTATTGAAAAATTTTCAAGGATTGTTGCACCCATAACTTCTTTGACTAGGAAGAATATTAAGTTCAAATAGGGACCGAAGCAACAAGAATCCTTTGATATCCTTAAGCAGAAGCTAAGCAATGCACCTATGTTGACATTATCTGATGGAATAGAAGAATTTGTGGTATATTGTGATGCATCACACACCGGGATGGGATGTGTGCTTATGCAGAAAGGCAAAGTTATTGCCTATGCTTCACGTCAGTTAAAGGTGCATGAAAAGAATTACACCACCCATGACTTGGAGTTGGGTGCCGTTGTATTTGCACTGAAGCTATGGAGGCACTATTTATATGGTATCAAGTGTTTGATCTATTCTGATCACAAGAGCCTCCAGCACCTGTTTAACCAAAGGGACTTGAACATGAGGAAATGACGTTGGATGGAAACTTTGAATGATTATGACTATGAAATAAGATACCATCCCGGCAAGGCGAATGTAGTCGCCGATGCCTTGAGTAGAAAGGAAAGAGTGAATCCTATAAGAATCAATGCCAAGAGCATTGAGATAAAGAATAGTTTGAATGAAAAGTTGTTAGCTGCGCAGAAGGAGGCTGTATTGAAAGCTAACTATCCTGATGAAAAGCTAGGAGTAACTGAAGAACAGTTATCCTATGGCAAGGACGAAATTCTGAGGTTAAATGGACGAATATGGGTTCCAGTTTATGGAGGACTCCGAGATGTTATCCTCCAGGAAGCCCACAGTTCTAAATACTCCGTTCATCCTGGAGCTGATAAGATGTACCAGGATCTGAAAGCAAATTTTTGGTGGATAGGCTTGAAAAATTCTATAGCTGCCTATGTAGCTAAATGTTTGACGTGTGTGCAAGTCAAAGCTGAACATCAGAAGCCATCAGGTTTGCTACAACAGCCTGAACTTCCCACGTGGAAGTGGGAAATGGTAACAATGGATTTAATCACCAAGTTGCCAAAGACAAAGAAAGGAAATGATACTATATGGGTGATAGTAGATAGACTGACTAAGTCAGCACATTTCCTACCCATTAAGGAGACCTATAGCTCCGACATGTTAGCCCAATTGTACGTAGATAAGATTGTATCTCTGCATGGCGTACCGGTGTCTATTATCTTTGACAAAGATACTAGATACACATCACATTTTTGGAAAAGTTTCCAACAATCTTTGGGCACGCGCTTAAATTTTAGTACGGCTGACCATCCTCAGACGGACGGGCAGAGTGAGCATACAATCCAAACTTTGGAAGACATGATTCGTGCATGTGTGATTGACTTAGGTGGTAGTTGGGATAACCACCTGCCATTAATCGAGTTTTCCTATAACAATAGCTATCATACAAGTATTAAGGCTGTGCCTTTCGAAGCCTTGTATGGTAGAAAGTGCAGAACGCCCGTTTGATGGGCGGAAGTTGGGGATGTCCAACTGACAGGACCTAAAATAGTCCTGGAGATGACAGACAAGATAGTGCATATACGTGATCGTCTCAAAGCTGCCAGGGATAGGCAGAAAAGCTACGCTGACTTAAGGCATAAACCTCTAAAGTTTGAGGTTGGTGATAAAGTTCTACTTAAAGTATCACCCTGGAAAGGGGTAATGCGATTTTGTAAGAAAGGCAAGTTAAGCCCGAGGTACATAGGACCATTCGAGATCATCGAATGTGTCGGATCTGTTGCTTATAAGTTAAACTTACCTGAAGAGCTCAGTGGTATTCACAATGTGTTCCACGTCTGCAATCTGAAGAAGTGTCTAGCTGATGAATCACTAGTCATACCACATACAGATGTGCACATAGAAGAGTGCTTGAAGTTTGTTGAAAAACCTGTGTCGATCGAGGATCGACAGGTTAAGAAGCTTCGAAGGAAGCATGTACCGATCGTAAAAGTAAAATGGGATGCCCGTAGAGGTCCCGAGTACACGTGGGAGGTAGAGTCCACAATGAAAGAAAAGTGCCCTGATTTATTTTAGTAAATCTCTAGGTTGAGATTTCTTTTAAGGGGGTGAGGATGTAACGCCTCGAAATTTCATGTCCAATGTAACTTTAAACGTGTAAAGGATTTCATCAGAAGGACTAAAGTTGACAAGCAAAGAAAGTACGTGAATATAAGGGTTCAAAGTGTCAACAATGGATAAATATATCTTTCAATAGCCCTACATGATGTTTATACCCTTAAACGAATAAATCATGGATCATGCGAAGCTAATTGTGAAAGAAAGTGAGGAATTACAAACTACAGGGGCTAAATGTGTCAACATGTTTAAAGTATACATCTGAGTGACCCTTTAGCAAACCCAAAGCTTTGTAATGACTATTATACTCACGAGAATAAGTGATAAAAATTTCACAAGGTTTCGATTCCGTATGAGAAAGTTATGCTACCATTCGTATGCGAGGGGTTAAAAGCGTCGACGTTGATAATTAAGGCTTTTCGAGTGACCATAAAGTTGACCAAGGGCTTCACAAATATTGGTTATGTCTTGGAGTCCTTAGAAATCAATTTAGGTGGCTCAAAGTGCAAAACAAAAGGTTGAAAATCCGGTCAGAAGGGGAGTCGCGGGACGCCTAGGACCCTTAGGAGACTTACACGTCACGCGTGGGGTTCTCTGATGCAGAAAAATGTGGCAGGTGCCTTTCCAGCCCGTTTAATCGACTTATATCACTTGTTTTCAATACCATGGGCTGCACTAGCATGTTTTTAGGCATTAGGGACACTTGTGTTGATCAAGGATCCATCCTAGACTTGCTTGGACCATCTTGATCAATCAAGATCACTATATAAAGACCCACATTGTTGAAACTTTTGATCACTCATTCCATACTTCACTTCTAAAGATTTCTGGAGCACAAGGCCACCCCCTAAGCATCATTAGTCGTGCATTGGACCTTGGTAAGCTTCCTTAACCTTCCTTAATCGTGTTTTACTTAGTTATTTAGCTTAAAGTCAAACCGTCGTAATTAAGGTTTGACTTATCGATTAATCACTAATGGTCCAGTGATTAGTCAAACTTAAGGTAGTTATAAGTTGGTAATTATGTGGGCAATAAACCCTTAAAAAGGCACCCTCTGATTCCCGCTCTAACTAGATCATTTGTCGGGTCAAAGTTTGTTATAAAAAGTCAACATAAACATAATTTTCAAATTAACACATAATTAGCAATGTAGAAGGCGTGCAACCTATTTTATCACTCATATAACTTGGTAATTAGTATAAGAACTGGTCTAAGCTTGTTTGATCTGACAATTTTCTGTTTTGGCTCAGTTCGGAACCGAAAGTCGCAAAACTTTGACTTTTGTTTTGACTTCAGTTCTGACCCGATTTAGATGGATTTAGAAATTCCTTAGAGCTCCGTTAGGACCCGCTTGTATGATAGTATAACCCTCTGCGTTTATACTACTCAACTCGTTGATTGTCCGACGTTTCCGTTAAATGCCTAATATTGACCAATATGCCCATTTGACCTGAAAACGAGAATTTTGGAAATGTGTGAGGACAATAATCTTTGTTACTGATTTATGAACATGTCCCTAAAATTTCACATCAGTTGGAGGTCTATTTTAGGAGTTATGCTCAATAGCGTAATTAGAAGCTTTTCGTTAATTAAACGGCATAATTAGCGTAAAGCCTAAACCCAATTTTTGACACCAAACCTTTTACCCACTGATTTAATATAATATTTTGGTATTTTTTAAGATTTTTAATTATTTTTAAACTGATCATAACCTAAGGTTATTGCCTTGATTCGGTAAATACCGATTATACCCTTTTTGCTTATAAAATGAGTTTTACATAACATTTAGACACCAAACCTTTGGCTACTGATTTTATGTGATAAATGAAGTATGTTGAACTTTATAAACTAATCAGAAAACTCAGATTTCCAGTTATAACCCGGAAATCGCTTAAAACGGCTTTTTACGCGTATTAAACACATAGTATGGGTTTAAAACCATTTTGTCATATAAGACTTATCACCAACTGATATATCCTATTAAATTAAGTTGTTTTACTAATTATTTCAGACCCATATCTCAGAAGTATATTTAATCTCTTTTATAATCTTTAAAATGACCAAAATACCCCTACGGGGCTTAAATTGAGATTAAACTCGTTTTGGGCATAATGGAATGTATCCTACTGATATCACAACATATTTAAAGCATATTAACTTATGAAACCTGTTCATGACTCATGCGGTTACCTGCTATGCGTTATTCACGTTCGGTTCGGTTTATGTAACTAGTTTGCATAAATTAGCCGAAACGGGTCGAACATTATCATTTTTATCTCAAAATCCAGAATGTGTTTAGTTTACCCATATTATACAAGTCTTCAAACTTTTCGGGTCTAAGTCACATTCTATTCCGGTCTTCGCTTAATCATGCGTTCGAACCGTATCTTCCTTTAAAACTAACCGGTCTAAGTTTAGGCTTAATTAAAGACCCGTTAGGATTCTAATAGGTTATTATAAACCTTCGTTCCAGAATAGGAGACCCGGTAAAAGCTACGTGCACTTTCTTGTTGTGATTATTACTTCCAAAGGTAAATACTTTTAACTTATTTTCCCTATACGGGCTTGGGGTATGGTATATAAAATACCGATTGGTCGGGCATTGAATTTTTAATCGAATGGAGGTTAATTCATTGAAATGACCCGTTTAAATTGTTTTGTTGCTTAAAGCCTTTGGGGGGTTAATGACCATGTCCCGGATATCCTTGGCATCATTTTATTAAATGCCCACGACCTAAGCACGAGGTGTAGGCGTACACCCGACGGTGCATGAATAAATAAATAATAATGTATAACCGCCGGTTTCAGAAATAAACCGCCGCGGGACTATAACTTGTGGTGTGTCTATTAAGCTCTAACCCGGTGTCAACCCGGGCTACTGAATGCATAAGAAACATATAATTCTTTTGCAAGATTATATTCAAATAATTATCCCAAGTTATAAAATGTTTGTGCCTCGTGCATGTAAATCAACTTTCTAAACCTTTTCAAAATGAGTCAGTTGATTGTATTTACTAGTGTAAACTGACGTATTTTTCCAAAAAGATTAAGTGCAGGTACTACTTGAAATAGGCTGGCTTTCTCCTTAGCATCAATAAGAGTCTCGCAAGCTTGGATGCATTTCAGTCTGTTGAACAATGTTTCTTTTTATTTGATCCACCTGTGTATTATTTTCAACTATTTTGTGATACTTAATATTATAATTTTATTCGGTTGAAATGAATCTATCTTTTGCTTCCGCTGTGCATTTATATATTGTGTTGTTTGACTATAACGATATCAACTACGTCACGATACTCCCCCACCGGGCCCATCGGTAATACGTGGAAATATCGGGGTGTGACACGCCAGGAAATCGAAAAGGGGGAGGCTCGAGCGGTGGGGGCGGCTCGGGCGGTGGGGGCGGCTCGGGGGCGGGTTCGAAAATGGTTGAGTTGATATACGAATTCCGTTCGTTCAAAGAGCTCGCGACCGAAAAATTTAGTTAAAAGAAAACCTTGTCGGCCGACTATGCTCGAGCGGAGGATTTTAGGATTATGAGGTTGGATCTCGACTCGGTTCCGGAGAATGAACGCGAGGTTTATTGGAGGATGAAAGAGGAGGTTAAGAAAAAATGGACGTCGTAGGTTGTTTACTTTTTTAATCGTATCGTTATTTTTTTTTTCGTTTTTTATGTTTACCGTTTGTAGGAATCGAAATTTTAATTTTTTGGAAATGTAATTTTTTTTATGTTGTATTTTTTAATTTTTATGAAGTTTTTATTAAGTTAACAAGAAAAAAAGTTAGAAAATTATAAAATAATTAGGTGGGGTAGCCCCATCCTCCACCCATCTCAAAATGCAAGGAGGCCCATCCTCCATGGGATGGTGCTGTGGCGCCTACTTGGCGGCCCATCCTCATGGGGATGAGCCTCTCCATACCCTCTAGTCTAATTAGTCATCATCTCCTCCACGGTCGGTACAGAAAATTCAGATGCTTTGTCCGAACCCTGAAAAACATGTCTCATAGGCTTTAGCGAAACAGATAATGTAAACTAATTTTTTTTAACAACTGATGTATTACTTTACACAAATGATTACTGATTTGCAGGGCTGGTTCTTGGGCCGGTCATCCCGTGCTGTCGCACGAGCCCCAAATTATCAAAGGGCCCAAAAGATTTTGTAAGTTTTTTTATATATATTAAATTATATATTTAGTATATACATCCTTTTATCATGCAAAGAATGTTGGTGATGGAGTGATAAAAACCATCTCAAGATAATGGAGTGGTCTCAAGTTAAAATCGTGGCTCCACCACCATAAGTTTATTTTTTAATTCATTTATTCTTAACCATAGGTTTGGGCCAAATTCTTTTTGTTGCCCGAGGCCTAAATTTTTTTAAGAGTTTTTGGGGATGGTGTGTCCACTTGTAATACTAATCTATAATACTATACTATATTAAGAGATCTGGGTTTTCTATCCTTTTCGTAATTTTGCCTATGTACAAATCTTATAGCATCATGTACAAATGAAGCAAACCATTTTAGAGGGGGGAAACTTGGACATTCTCCAAAGTTTTAAGACAAATTGAGGGCAATCTAGACATTTCATACATGAAATCCATGCCCACTTATGTCTTCCATTAATTGAATTAAATTAAGAAATTAAATAAAACTTTTTTAATAATTAAAGGAATTAATTGATTAAATTAAAAGTTAGACATGCAACTTTTGAGATTTTCATGATTTAATAGTATGTATAAATATAAGAAATAGATTTATATGGACTATAAATAGGTTTTATACCCTTATAGTAATTTTACGTTGTGTACATATTTTGAAGCAACATGTACAAGAGAGCCAAGCTAATTTAGAGGGGATAACTTGCACATTGTCCAAAAATTTAAGACCCCTTAGGGGCATTTTATGGATTTTGGCACCTTTTTAAAAAAAATAATTCCAAAAGTTATGGGTACTAATAATGATCATCAATGCCATCATTTATTGAATTGATGGGGAAATTAACTATTAGTATTTGAAGGATTTAGCCTTGCACTAGGGGTGTGTAGAATTCGTTTCGAATTCGAAAAATTCGAAATTTGTTTAAATTCGATTCAATTATCAAGAATTCGTTTTGATTATAAGAATTCGAATTCGATTCAATTCGAGTCAAGTAAATCGAATACTAATTTATAATTTCAAATTCTTCGAATAAAAATTATACATTTTTATTTATTATTTTTATATATAATATAATACATGTATAACTTTTATTAGGCTATACTATAAATTATTTTTAAATTTTTTCCAAGTATTAAAATTACCCATTACCAAACCCACTACATTGCCCATAACTAATACGTAAGTAACAAATCTATCAATAGATTTCTAAGCGTGAAAATATTAACTTGTAATGTGGAGTGTTATTCCCGATTTCTCGTTTTGAATTTTAGACTTGTGGTAATTTATTTGGAACTTTTTAACGTGATATAGTGCTTTATGGCTGCTTTAAAATTTATGTTTCATTTTGAAAGATTTTTACATGTTTTTAAAGAATTTGAATTAAATCGAATTTATTCGAATTCGAATTTTTAATCGAATACGAATCGAATACGAATTGGGTTTTTATTCGAATACGAATTCGAATCGAATTCGGTAGGTTTTAATTCAATTCGAATCGAATACGAATTCAAGGAAAAATAAAAATTATTCGAACAATTCGATTCGAATAATTCAAAAATTCGATATTCGATTCGATGAACACCCCTACCTTGCACTAATCTATATACAAACAAAAATCCGTAACTGATATTGAAGTTAAAACCCTTAAGTAAATGCTAAACACACTCATGTGTATATAATATATATTCCGCTAGGAACATGTGTTGTATGTTCAATTTTTTTGCGAGAAAAGTTTTATTTTGTTCGTACTGGGATATATAATTACATGCACATTGTTTTTCTGATCCATTGCAAAGAGAGCATGAATTAAGTTTATTTGTTTAGGCTTTTTCTCAACAGATTTTTTTTCGAAAGTGATTAGTAGTTTGTAGTTTTAATTTTTTTTTCACAAGATATTTACTGTAATTCAAATGCTATTGAGTGTTTGGTTTATAGTTTTTATATCTTTATATTTATCTACTATCCTTTTATTTTTTTCATTAGGTGGATTGAAGGTAAAGACTGATAGAGATGAGTCATCTCCATATGCAGCTATGCTTGCTGCACAAAATGTTTCAACAAGATGCAAGGTTTTTACTTGTTTCTTTTATTGTCTTGCTATATGGTAATCCTAGCAGTTTGTTTTTGTTTGATACATTACAGCTAACAAATTTCTGATGTAACAACTGGAGCTTAAGATCAATGCCCTCCACATAAAACTACGGGCAACTAGAGGTAACAAGACAAAGTCACCCGATCCAGGTGCACAGTTTGCCCTCAGAGCTCTTGCCCGTTCTGGCATGAAGATTGGTCACACTAGTATGCTTATATTCTTTATTTTTTTATATACAAATTTTTGTATTTGTTCTTTTTTGCTCTTTGAAGAACTTTTATTTATGTTTAAGGAGTAGCTGATAAGTAAGCGGTATGTTTTGATGATGACAGAGGACGTGACACCAATTCCAACAGATAGCACTCGTCGAAAGAGTAGGAGAAGAGGAAGGAGGTTGTGATATGTTTTTTTGTCTACAGTATGTTTTCAAATTATCTGCAATTTGGATTATGGTTGTCTTCAACTTTTGTAGGTTATTTTTATGTTTTGGTTGACATTTGGGGGTAACATGCATTTTTGTTGAACTGCTTTGTGTTTAATGATATTCTAATATTTACTTCATATATGGGTTTTTATGCTTTATTTTTTCTTAATCAGAGGTATTCTATATGTAGTTGAGGTCAATATCAATTCGATGGATGTCACTGTGCTTGAGATCTGAACCTTATTTATCGAATCAATTTGAGAGTTTCAGAGTGTGTTAAATAGTTGAAACGTTTTGAGGATCTTGTCAAATCTGTCTGTTCATTCTTTATCTTAGTAGACTTCAGTTAGCTTTCAATGTAAGTTGGTGTAGTAGAGATTTGGAATTTTACGATGAAAATGGATGTGTAATCAAATTCTTTTATCTTCCTTTGATGCCATTGTTGAGGTACACAATAGAAAATATACGAAACTTACATAAATTCATGTATTGAATATTAGTTGTGGTTCGTAATAGACATAATTGAATCTGATATTAGTCGGGACACCCGCTGCAACGTGCGGGCCTTCCCACTAGTTAAGACTAATAAAGATTGATTATGAGTAACTATTACCAAAGTATAGCTCTAAAAATACATATGATGAAAGCATGGCCTATTCATATATATATTTTTAGTGGTAAAAAAAGTTCATTTAACATGATGATGAAAAGCATTGCCTAATCATATATATTTAAAAAAAACATTCTAAAAAAAGTCACTAATCAAATAAACTCTAAATATACTAAAATCATAAAGAATAAAAAACAAAAAAAGCAAATCATGTTGTGAAACAACAACCTACTAGCAATGTATAGAGAAGAATGAGAGAATGGAATATGTATTTCTTATTGATATGTAAGTATGAAATACAAAGTCTCTATTTATAGGCTTGTACATTAACATAAGAGTAAATACAAAAGAGGAGTTAAGGATATGGAGAGTCACTCTTAATAATGTATTCATAACACCCCCCCTTAACTATCCACGTGATAAAAGAAAACAATGTATTACACGCTTGGTGGTGCTGCCTCGTTAAAAACCTTGCTTGGAAAACCTAGTGGGACAAAACCTTAGCTAAGGGAAAAAGAGTGCAGCGCGCATTTTCTCCTCCTGATACTTTTGGATCATGTATGTTGCTTCATTAAAAACCTTACTAAGAAAAGCCAATGGGACAAAACTTAGTCAAGGGAAAAAGAGTGCAACTGGAATAAGTCTCCCCCTCATTTTAACATGTATCCTTTAAGTGACGTGTGCTCATCTTCCTTGAAAGTCGAATAAAGGCTTTGTAGCGAATGATTTGTCGCTTGATCCCCTAATGTGCAATCCTTTATGTTGAGCAATGTTGTATAATCTTCTAACGAGACATTAGGTGGCTCCTTCCAAAAATTATCATATTCATGACTGTGTTTCGTTACATTCCTACATCTACAAGACTAACCAAACTTGTTTTGATGGGTTAGTAAAATATAATCAAATATCGTTTATACCTGAAATATATCTTTGAACTCATTTCAATGTCTTTTCGCTAGACAAAGGTTATATCATGACAATAAGCTCAAGTGAAAGATATTATAACTATACATAGCTAGCAAAACATATTAATGCACTTATGCATTTAACGATGGTACTTCTAGAATGAGAATATCTACTTTGGTAGGAGATGATAATAGGCATTTCGTATAACAAATGACTTAACAACCTTTAATATACTTTAAGGTTCAACTATGTCCATACTAAAATATCCAAACATCATCTACTAGATGTACTTGAGGGATTAGTAAAATATAATTAGACATATACTCGAAATGCAGTTCGAGTAATAATTAGACCGTGCCAAGGTCATTCAAAAATTCTTCCTCTAAAAGTTCGACAATTTCTCTCGATGATGCCTAGACATCATTACTGTAAATTGCGATTATAGTGAACTTTTAAAGTAAAATGTTCATAGAACATGGCTAATTTAATGAAACTTATATCCCTCTTTATACGAATATCTTGAGTTGTACAACACTCGACTCGACTATTTTAGTCCATACGTATTTTGTCAACTTCATATAATACTTTCTTGTAGTTTTTACATCATTAATGCTTCTAGCATTATCAATCCATGAGGGAATTCTTTCCATCTTATCCAAATATGCATGTGCTTTCACTCTTTAGAAGTTTTGCTACATAAATTTGCCCTTTTAACACATAGATATCTATATCATATGCAAAAATATCATGAACACTTGTTTTTATCTCCAAAATCCATATTGTACCATGTTTGTACACTGTGTACATTGAGATTCCATAATAACCAGGTACACATTTTCTATGTATGTTTATTGGAGTATTGGTGCACAATAATTACATCCATAAGGTGTTTCTATTAACATCTTAAGCACTCAAATGCTTTAGGATACTCATAGGGAGTTCCAATTATATTCAATTCAATAACATATACAACATGTATATGTATTCAAATCTGAATTTATATAATAATCATAATATTCTTGAGAACTTATTTTATATGACTTACTATCAAGTGATACATAACTTTCATAAGACGCATGCCAATTCTCTTTTATATATTACTAGAATAATAAGATATTGGAAAGTCAATGCATCCACCACTGGAGAATACATTTTCTCATAATCAATCATAGGTCTTTGTGAAAATTCTTATGCCACCAATTTTGACTTATATCACTTAATTTGATTTTCACATGATTCGCGTAAAAGACACTTTTGTATCCAACATATTTTACAACTTCAGTTGTATGGACTGTTGGTCCAGAAACTTTCCATTTCATTAGAGAACTAAACTCTGCCTTATTTGCGTATTTCTATTTTGGCCAATCATTTCTTAATATTCATTCATAGGCAGATCTTAAATTTTGATCCTCATCATTTAATCATTTTAAGCGCTATATTATATACAAAAGTATAACGACGTCGATTTTTATTTCGATTCCATACATATCTTAGACATGATACAACTTATCGAGATCTCTTTATTCTTGAACCATCATGTCTATTGTCTCTTCAGGAGATCTTATTACTATAACTTCGACTTGACCATATTAATTACTTGCTCCAATTTTCGAGGAATTTTATTATTGGAATCAACTAGTCTACCACGCTTTAAGCGTGCAATAGACTCATTACAAAAATATGTGTTTGTCCTCATGGGACACAAATATAACTGGAGCATAAGCAGTTGATTATGTGACTTGCTTAGTCTCTCTATTTACGTCAGTGAACTTGTCTGGTAATTTGTTCTTTAATATTGGTAAATGAATTATACTTTGAACTTCTAGTTCATAGTTTATATTCTGAGGATCAATATGACATGATAATTCATTTCACTTTTCACTTTCCAACTGCTTGTTATCTCCCCCTAATGTTGGGAACATTCATTCACAAAAGTGAAAACCAATGAGCCATAAACGAATTTCTCACTAATGGCTTTAAGTATTTAATCATAGGCGATTATTTATACCCAACATATTCTCAAACTTTTTAGAAGTCCCATCTTTGTGCGGTGTGGTGGATGAGTTTCAATATATGTCGCACAACCAAAATCTTTGATGAGACATCTTTGGTTCCTGACCAAAATCCAACTGTATGGGTAGAATTATAACTTATTGGCTTGATGTGAATTGATGGTACTATATATAAAAAATTACATGTACCTAAATGAACTTTTGCTCCTCTCATGATTATTGGATTTGTAACCAATAGTAGACGTTTAGTGATCATCTTAACAATAACACTTATTCTAATGATCATTAATAACTTGGGAATCAAATTCACTATTATCAAATAAATATACTAATCTGGATTAATATGCTTGCGATCACATTAGCTAAGCCACAATCACACAAGCTTCAGGTTGTGGATTTGATAACCATTTAGACGATGCATCGATTTAAAACACTAAATGGTATCATGTTAGGATATGCATATTGTGACAACCCGTAACTTCGAGGTAAAAACCGTTCGTTTTTCTTTTGCAAAATAATTTTATACTTCTCTTATTCGACGAAATTATTTTGTACTTATTTAATTTTTAGTATGCGAGCGAATAGTCGAAACCAAATTCATATCGTGTTGGAACCCGAACCATTTGAACCATGGCATACCTCGCGTAACTCAAAACTTAGGGGGCCGAACCGTAACTTGATTATTAGACATTAGTTAGTTGAGTGGATTACTTACACTTTTATAACTAATTGGTTATAAAAAAAAAATACATATGTAACCAAATTACAAGATCCTTACCTGCATGCATAATTTCCACACACTATTTCTAATTCATGCATAATGTCCACTTGCGGCCCATTTCCTCTTGTGTTTTTAGTGTACGGCCCAACCTCTAAATCCATAATTCCCTCGCCATTAATGGTGCCATCGGCCCACCTCTAACCCCACTGCCATTACCTATGTTTCCCTCTTAAAACATACGTAACTTGCATGTATTGTATCCTTTTTATAACTTCCCAAATCTATTAGCAAACCCTAGTCGGTAGCCTTCCACTCCAAATCGGCGGCAATCACCATCAATCTTTTCTCTGTCGTTACGCAGCCATCGATCTCGGGTAAGGCCTCACCTCCATCGACCGAAACTCCTTAAGTTATCGCTGTTGTCACAGTTACTTCGTCGCGGTTTCTTTTTGGTTTGTGAGATTATGTCTAATAGAATCGTTCCTATATCTTTATATAATTGTGTATGCATAAGTAGTTAATATAAATACAGTCATGATTGGCATGAAAAGTATGTATGTGATGTTAGGCATGAACGTGATTGCATGAACGAGTATCGTTACGTTTAACCGGTACTTGATGATTTGATTATACATGTAAACGTAATCGTAGATTTCAGTACATGAACGATGATATATATATGTGTGTAGAGGATAGGTGATTACACTTGCACATGTTGTCGATGAGCTGCACGTGAACAACATATAATAGGCTGTGTGTATAAAAGGTTGCTAATGCTTATAATATGATTAGAATCGCACCTATAGATTATGTATGGTAGTAGTTGTGGTTAGATGTATGCAAACTGTTTTAGAATGATTTCATGACTAATTGATTTGTAGTGTAAAAAGAGTATGCTGTACGTATAATTTGAGACTTGTTTTGTAGTGTTTATCTTGCATCCCTTAAACACTTTGACTTGTGAAATGAAAGTGTGCATATAAGTGTTGGTGACCAACTGTTTGTTTAAAACCTACACATTGGTTTGAGTTATTTGTTGAATTAGGAATATGTTTTGAATACAAATTGATAAAGACAAATTGAGCATATAAACCGATGTTAACTCTTGCTGTTGTTAATCCACTTTGTGTATAGGATTATTTCATATAGAATATTATAGTTGTTGATCTAAAACCTGCTATTTGTGTGGTATATGGATGATAAGGCTTTAATAAAAAAATGAGCATAAAGTGTTTTAGATATATTGAAAAGAAGATAAAATGTGTATTGTATATTATGTATTTCCTTTACGACTCTGATGAGTATGATGGTAGTTAATAGACTTCCGAATATATGATCCAGTAGCTTGTTATTCATAAAATGGTTAAACATGATGAGCTTGATTTCGGGGATAAATAATGAGCACATAAATCGGTTTATACTTGGTAAAATAATAGATGTCATGATTTAAGATTTAAGTTGAATGCTTGGTTACTTGATCTGAAAACATGAATGTTGCAACTGGGTGAATTAATCTGGTCACACACTCAGTAGCAGTTGCACAGTATTGTGAATGGGCTTAATCAAGTGGGCCGCGCAATGATTTAGCCCAAACTCTTATATGGTCGCACACTCATCATTGTTCTATGATTATCTTGTGTTAACTGTTTATAAATGGATTAATTATGGTCAAGTGTTATACAATGATTGATACTTGTACACTACTCGACAAATACGTGTTAGATACGTGTAGCTTATACGTGATTACTTATTTACCGTCCTAATTAGTGATAACCATAATAGGATATGGTTGATCAACTTAGGACAAATGCTTTATCTACCGAGCAAAACAAAGGTGAGTTCACACTTTCTACAAGGCATTGGATTCCCAGGGGTTGGGAATGGGTAAAGGATTTAAACTGAAACTGCGTGATCTCCTGGTTTGGGACACGTACACACCCTCTTTATTGAAGGGTGACAACACGTGATAAGAATATAATCGGAACCTGCGTAATCTCCTGGTTTGGGGATTACGTACACACCCTCTTTACTGAAGGGTGACAACACGGATACTATACCAAAACTCTCTATCATGAAGTCCCTCCTTTTATATCGACTTAATCGCCGGGCCAATGGCGAGCAGGTCATTAGTTAGATAGCGCTATTTAGGTTTGACAAGCCTCACACCGTGCCGCAGAGGACGGGCGTGAACTAATGGATCTGGGCACGTCAATGATGATAGACATTGACTTTAGGGAACCAACTTACTTCAGTCAGTGGTCGATATGGTAACGGGTCTAGTGGGTAACATGGTGTAGCCCCCACTGGTTATTGTTTGGGAACAAGGAATTGGTTAACACATGGTTTTTGAAATAACATATGGTTTTTGGAACAACTTTAAATGGACAACCAACTGTGAACTCGCTCAACTTTGTTGTTGATTCGTTGTTACATGCCTTGCAGGCCTTTAGGTGCATATTGATTGGAACTTGCTGTCTGGGAGGCTGGAGTGGTCATGGGTCGAGTTACAAGGAAATACGATACAAGACTAATGGCTTTTTACATTTGGTTTATAAACACTTAACGAATGATTTATGCTTTCGCTGTAAACTAAGAATTTAAGTAACGTTGTAACCCTTACTATTAATAAATGGAAATTTTATTTACATGTAACTATGAGTTCAATGTGATTGATGGCTAAGATCCTGGTATGTCACACGCCTCGCAGGGGTTTTCCGCAAGTGGTATTTTGCGGGTGTGACAGATTGGTATCAGAGCCATTGGTTATAGTGAACTTGGTTTTAAAATGGGGAAAACTTTTTTGTAAAACCAGACTATAACCGAACAGTTCTGAGAACATGAATACGACCATGACACTCAGCTCCAGATTGCAAGGTTCTTCTCTTGTATACTTATTGTACTGCATAACTAATGAACACGTACATATGATATTGCATGTGATTGCATGCTTAGCACAACAGTATGAATTCATGTATTACTTGCATGTGTTATGTAACTGATAGGGTGGTATTTCCCTAAACATTCATGACTTATGCTTCGTGATGCTCTTTGGTTGCTACCCGAGTTTGAGGAACCATTTGACATGAGTTAAGAGGAGCTGAGATGAGCATGCAAATCACAATATTATTGTGGGTGCACACATAATAATAACGTGGGGTGCATGCGATTCCTAGTGAGGCTTAACAAGTGAAAAAGGGGTCCCGTTTCATAATTTGATCGATGTGAAACATGACAAACCTATAGGGGTCATAGCAGTGATTGTCCCCTACTCGAACGTGAACTTTTCATTCCTCTCTGGATCCTTTCGAATCTCGATGCTATCGAGTATTACCTGAACACCCATCTGAACGCTTAGCGAACTGTGTAGAATGTTAGGTGCCTGTACGAACATCCCCGAGTTGGATGTTGCAACGACAATGATTGGTCTATATCTTTCTCACCTTTCTTCATTTGCTGGAACTTAACATATTGACACCTTAGATCCCGAAGTGCGATCACTTCTGCAACACTCTCGTAACATACCGTGTACTACTCAGCCAACTTGCAAGAACGATGGACTTCAGCATTTGAACGACCCTAGTTACCAGCAACGAACATCAGTGATTTGACTCCAATCGAATCCTTAACCCCAGCCAGCGTCTCATGGGAGTCAACTTTTACAAATTAATCGGGACATAAACGATGACAATCGACCATGGTATGGAACGTGAAACTGCCAGCACAAGGGGTAGCACCTTAGAATGTGGCATGGAATATGAAAAGATGGACCCTGTCGATGAAAGATCGTAGAGCTCCGTTTCAAACAACAGCATTGGAGGCAACAGTCACGGCAACATCAAGGTACTTGAAATGGCAACCAACAGTATAGAAATGAAGGTGCCTACGACATGGAGTGGCTGTTGCTAAATCAAAACGACAACAACCAAGGAAACGACGGTCGTACTGGAAATCCTCGCAACAAGTACAACCACACGGGAAATGATGCTCATGGAGGGGCATTTAGGATTGGCGTGGGCGACGCCAGGATTGTAATAACATGGTGGCATACACCTTCTAGGTAACGAATCACTTTGTCTCTGTTCTATATAACCCTGATGCTTCTTGAAACCCAACCTGTTGTGGAATCGGCTGATGGCGAGACAATGGAAACCTCATATGATCGTTGGGATGCAAACTCGACCTTGTGGGACAAGTGTTCGACATCGACCTTTGTTCTGTTGTTCTTACTAGATGTACCCTGTGAGGAGAAGATTCTACGAATCCCTCTCCTTAGTGGAGGATTGTTATCTGTTCTAACGAGTCAGAGTGGCGCAACGGTTAGCGTCATTTCAACAACGAAAGCCAGGAGTGTTAACGTAAGGTTAGGAAAAAGAGGATCGAGGATCCACCTGTTTTTCGTGATTACCCTCAATGTGCTACCCGAGGAACTTCCAGGATCATCTCTACAACTGTTAGTTAGGAACTTAGTTTGACCTCACGCTAGAGGCAGTTCTAACTACTCGTACTCTCTACCGTCTTGCACCAGGAGGGTTGTAGGAGCTGTTTAACCAACTACAGGAACTGTCGGACAGGAGTTTTCGCTTTAAGAAGCCCTCGCTATACCCATGAAGAGAAGCCTTTTCGTATGTGTACTGACTATCGAGAACTCAACAAGGTGACAGTCAAGAACCGTTTGCCTCGACCACGTATTGACAACCCGTCGACCAGTTGCGAGGAACAAGCTTCCATTTGAGAATTGGCAAGGTGGCCTACAAGCTGAATCTACCCGAAGAACTCAGTGGAGTTCACAACGTATTTCATGTGTCAAATCTGAAGAAGTGTCTGTCAGATGAGACCCTCATAATTCCTTTCAAGGAACTCACCATCGACGATCAGCTGCGATTCATCGAGGAACCAGTAGAGATTACTAACCGAAACGTTAAGGTTCTCAAGCGCACCAAAATACCTCTTGTTCGAGTTCGTTGGAACTCCCGTCGTGGCCCAGAGTTTACCTGGGAATGAGAAGACCAAATGAAACTAAAGTATCCCCAGTTGTTTGAGAAAAGTGCAACCACTACTGAGGCTGAAGCTACTGCGGAATTTCGGGACGAAATTCCAAACCAACGGGGGGATGATGTGACACCCCAGGAAAACCAGGAAACCACGCAATTAAACTAGCTTCCTCAGTAACCACGTGCTAAATTTCGGGACGAAATTTCTTTCAACTTGGGGATGATGTGACAACCCGTAACTTCGAGGTAAAAACCGTTCGTTTTTCTTTTGCAAAATAATTTTATACTTCTCTTATTCGACAAAATTATTTTGTACTTATTTAATTTTTAGTATGCGAGCGAATAGTCGAAACCAAATTCATATCGTGTTGGAACCCGAACCATTTGAACCATGGCATACCTCGCGTAACTCAAAACTTAGGGGGCCGAACCGTAACTTGATTATTAGACATTAGTTAGTTAAGTGGATTACTTACACTTTTATAACTAATTGGTTATAAAAATAAAAAATAAAAAAAATACATATGTAACCAAATTACAAGATCCTTACCTGCATGCATAATTTCCACACACTATTTCTAATTCATGCATAATGTCCACTTGCGGCCCATGTCCTCTTGTGTTTTTAGTGTACGTCCCAACCTCTAAATCCATAATTCCCTCGCCATTAATGGTTCCATCGGCCCACCTCTAACCCCACCGCCATTACCTATGTTTCCCCCTTAAAACATACGTAACTTGCATGTATTGTATCCTTTTTATAACTTCCCAAATCTATTAGCAAACCCTAGTCGGTAGCCTTCCACTCCAAATCGGCGGCAGTCACCATCAATCTTTTCTCTGTCGTTACGCAGCCATCGATCTCGGGTAAGGCGTCACCTCCATCGACCGAAACTCCTTAAGTTATCGCTGTTGTCACAGTTACTTCGTCGCGGTTTCATTTTGGTTTGTGAGATTATGTCTAATAGAATCGTTCCTATATCTTTATATAATTGTGTATGCATAAGTAGTTAATATAAATGTAGACATGATTGGCATGAAAAGTATGTATGTGATGTTAGGCATGAACGTGATTGCATGAACGAGTATCGTTACGTTTAACCGGTACTTGATGATTTGATTATACATGTAAACGTAATCGTAGATTTCAGTACATGAACGATAATATATATATGTGTGTAGAGGATAGGTGATTACACTTGCACATGTTGTCGATGAGCTACACGTGAACGACATATAATAGGCTGTGTGTATAAAAGGTTGCTAATGCTTATAATATGATTAGAATCGCACCTATAGATTATGTATGGTAGTAGTTGTGGTTAGATGTATGCAAACTGTTTTAGAATGATTTCATGACTAATTGATTTGTAGTGTAAAAAGAGTATGCTGTACGTATAATTTGAGACTTGTTTTGTAGTGTTTATCTTGCATCCCTTAAACACTTTGACTTGTGAAATGAAAGTGTGCATATAAGTGTTGGTGACCAACTGTTTGTTTAAAACCTACACATTGGTTTGAGTTATTTGTTGAATTAGGAATATGTTTTGAATACAAATTGATAAAGACAAATTGAGCATATAAACCGATGTTAACTCTTGCTGTTGTTAATCCACTTTGTGTATAGGATTATTTCATATAGAATATTATAGTTGTTGATCTAAAACCTGCTATTTGTGTGGTATATGGATGATAAGGCTTTAATAAAAAATGAGCATAAAGTGTTTTAGATATATTTTAAAGGAGATAAAATGTATATTGTATATTATGTATTTCCTTTACGACTCTGATGAGTATGATGGTAGTTAATAGACTTCCGAATATATGATACAGTAGCTTGTTATTCATAAAATGGTTAAACATGATGAGCTTGATTTCGGGGATAAATAATGAGTACATAAATCGGTTTATACTTGGTAAAATAATAGATGTCATGATTTAAGATTTAATTTGAATGCTTGGTTACTTGATCTGAAAACATGAATGTTGCAACTAGGTGAATTAATCTGGTCACACACTCAGTAGGAGTCCCACAGTATTGTGAATGGGCTTAATCAAGTGGGCCGCATAATGATTTAGCCCAAAGTCTTATATGGTCGCACACTCATCATTGTTCTATGATTATCTTGTGTTAACTGTTTATAAATGGATTAATTATGGTCAAGTGTTATACAATGATTGATACTTGTACACTACTCGACAAATACGTGTTAGATACGTGTAGCTTATACGTGATTACTTATTTACCGTCCTAATTAGTGATAACCATAATAGGATATGGTTGATCAACTTAGGACAAACGCTTTATCTACCGAGCAAAACAAAGGTGAGTTCACACTTTCTACAAGGCATGGGATTCCCAAGGGTTGGGAATGGGTAAAGGATTTAAACTGAAACTGCGTGATCTCCTGGTTTGGGACACGTACACACCCTTTTTATTGAAGGGTGACAAGACGTGATAAGAATATAATCGGAACCTGCGTAATCTCCTGGTTTGGGGATTACGTACACACCCTCTTTACTGAAGGGTGACAACACGGATACTAGACCAAAACTCTCTATCATGAAGTCCCTCCTTTTATATCGACTTAATCGCCGGGCCAATGGCGAGCGGGTCATAAGTTAGATAGCGCTATTTAGGTTTGACAAGCCTCACACCGTGCCGCAGAGGACGGGCGTAAACTAATGGATCTGGGCACGTCAATGATGATAGATATTGACTTTAGGGCACCAACTTATTTCAGTCAGTGGTCGATATGGTAACGGGTCTAGTGGGTAACATGGGGTAGCCCCCACTGGTTATGGTTTGGGAACAAGGAATTGGTTAACACATGGTTTTTGAAAGAACATATGGTTTTTGGAACAACTTTAAATGGACAACCAACTGTGAACTCGCTCAACTTTGTTGTTGATTCGTTGTTACATGCCTTGCAGGCCTTTAGGTGCATATTGATTGGAACTTGCTGTCTGGGAGGCTGGAGTGGTCATGGGTCGAGTTACAAGGAAATACGATACAAGACTAATGGCTTTTTACATTTGGTTTATAAACACTTAAAGAATGATTTTATGCTTTCGCTGTAAACTAAGAATTTAAGTAACGTTGTAACCCTTACTATTAATAAATGGAAATTTTATTTACATGTAACTATGAGTTCAATGTGATTGATGGCTAAGATCCTGGTATGTCACACGCCTCGCGGGGGTTTTCCGCAAGTGGTATTTTGGGGGTGTGACAGATATCCTTTAATCGCTTCTAGAATATTTAGGTATACACACCCTTGTTTACTTTGCAAATATATAATTTTCCTTGAGAGCAAACATTACATGCTAATTATTATCTTGAAGAATCTTCTAGTTCTTCATTGTGTTTCACATCATCATTGACTCGGTGTGGTCTAACCCGTCATGCCAACTAATTAAATAATTATGATCCATAAACTTTTGGATTATGATCGCATATGTATTACTTACATGTATGTAATACAAAATATAAGATACGAGAGAATGTATTATAACTTCAAAGTTTAAACCATTATGTTATATGGTCATTCCTTAGTTTGCCACTTTTGGTGGTCGATCTCAATGGTTGTCAACATGAGGATTATTACAATTTCCTCAGTTACTATGATCATGACCTTTTTGATGATCATTGTATAGTCATTGCACTATTAACATGGTTTATCTTATTACATGATCATCATAACAATTTCCTCAGTTACCATCATCACGAACTTTACGCCAATTATTATATCATCACATTCTATTCAAGGAATAGATTATACCCATACAACATTCATGGTGGCATCATTACAATTTTCTTAGTTATATATATGATCATAACCTTTGAATTGATCATTATATCATCACATTCACATCAGGGAATTGATTAGTACCACATAACTTTCATGCTTGTTATTTCAAACTTTATATATATTGTTTAACAATTAATGATATTTGACGATGGAAATTGTTTTGCTGAATGGATTATGATATATATTTTTCTCATCATATGATATAAACTCATAATAAGCTTTGAGAAGTTATACACTCCAGGTGTCTTTTATATAAATCGTGACCACAATTTAATCACTTTTATAGCTTGTGATCATATACTACAACCCTGGTCACTTTGATGTCCCCTTTCAAATTTGTAACACATGGAACATAATATATACATTAGATTATACAATGAATGACTATATAACATGTCACCAAACAAATAGGTTATGATACAGCCTTATAAAATAATATTTTTTTCATCACTTGTAAGAAATATATATATTTTTTATTTAATATATCATCTAAATAAATCAAAGCATATAAAAGACACATAAAATTACAATAGTGATAAGCCTATTATTATGGGTCATGCTCTAATTTATCGACATCGTGTGCGTTAGTTTTCAAATCAGTGGTGTTCCATAAAGGACAAAGTTGATATATGATGCAAGCCACAATAAAATCATACATCTTGATTAATAGTAAAATAACATTTATAAAGAAAGATAAGTAAATCAATATATGATTTTTTTTTACTACTAAAATATAGCTATAATTTGTCATCAAAAGGATTATTGATATATGATGACATGTCATGTAATGTCATATAAAGCACCAAATTTCTTATTCGTATATATCAAATAAGAACACTATAAACATACACTTATCGTATTTTAATTCTAGTTAAATTGTTACGAACAATCACATTTAAATTTATATGTCAAATATAAGTATTACACAGCAGAAGTGAATGTACATACATATTAAATACTAAACAGACTTTTTCATAGTATAATAATATGTCAACTATTGTATACTACAAATTCATCTCCATCAAACGTTATTATGAAATACGATCAATGCATACATAACATATTATCTAAACAATATAAACTATAAAGCCAATAAGTAAGAGGTATAATCTGTCTATAATTTCGTATTGCAATTTTAAAATCATCATCTCTTAAATTAAATTGTAAATCACCTAATTTTCTATAAAAAAAAAATAGTATTATTGTGATCATCCATGTTCCTAACTCCATATTTAGTGTTATGAATATTGAGACTATCTATGTTCATAACTCCATATCATTTAAGATTGTAATTAAATGCATAATAAAGATCATTTAAAGTAATAAGAATTAATCAAATTTCTAACGTTAAAAGATATTAATAAGAATGAATTAAAATTAATAAAGAATGAATTAAACTGCATGATGGGAAAATGATATTTAATAATTTTAATTTCTAAGCATTAACCAACATGGTGGGAAAAATGATATTTAATTATTTTAATTTTTAAGCATTAACCAAAATCATATATATTAATATCGTTTAAAGCCTTCTTTAATTTCTTAAGAATACAATTGGTTTATGCATAAACGTATAACCAAATATTTAACCCTATAACATCACTAAATTCATTTAAACTATAAACTATACAAAATGAAAATCTAGTACATACATCATTTATATATTACCACCAATACAAGCAGATATACCTTATACAATTGCACTGTTTAGTCCATAAATATTGAGTTCCATACTTTGTAATATTGAATTTAATTGTTTTCATGAGTTCTAAAAGCACATATAATATTCTCTAGATTGCAAATTAACTTTCTCAAATCAAAATAATTCAAAAATTTTATTTACAACTTAACTGGGTTAATAAAGAAACATAAATTTATAGTATGTGTTAAGTGTGTGTAAATTTATTAAAAGGGGCATATCATATGAACATGTTAAGGGTTAGAATTAAGATTGATAGTTGATATAGCTTGATATAAGTGAAAAGAGAAATGATTGCTATGTGCATCCCATTAAAATCTTTGAGGGATTAATGCAAATGTTAGCATAAGAGTGAGATGACTAAATAATATTATGTAATATATAAATATATGAAAATAATTGTAATATATCTAAATTACATAGTATGTTGTTTTTAATCATGATTTTGTGTGATGTAGAAAATTTATGCTATAAATGTAGTATGGAACATTTGGTAAACAACAAGAATTATCGTATATGAATATGTGTGGCTAAATTAGTCATATAATCATCAAAAGCAAATACAGTGACTGTAAATAAAGTTAGAAAAAGAGATCATGTAATACGTTAACTATCTATTCTATAATTAGATGTAGTAGGTTAAATATGAATACGTGTTGTGTGACAACAATTATTATAAAATATGTATTGTAGTGTGTGTTGCTTCATTATTTAACATGTAGTGAAATACAAAAATTGTTATATGGGATTTTACGAAGCATCGTACCTTCATCTTTTCGGATAATTATTTGGCTTCTTTCTCAGCATGCGAGATTGATTTAAGCTGAAAAATAGTGCAAATCAAAGGTGATGAAAAGGGACCAAGGGTGACAAAACACATAGAGCACTTTCGTGCTGATAACGTGTTGTGAAACAACAACCTACTAGCAATGTATAGAGAAGAATGAGAGAATGGAAGATGGATTTCTTATTGATATGTAAGTATGAAATACAAAGCCTTCATTTATAGGTTTGTACATTAATATAAGAGTAAATACAAAAGAGGAGTTAAGGATGCGGAGAGTCACTCTTAATAGAGAAACGATTGCTATGTGCATCACATTAAAATCTTTGAGGAATTAATGCAAATGTTAGCATAAGAGTGAGATGATTAAATAATATTATGTAATATATAAATATATGAAAATAATTGTAATATATCTAAATTACATAGTATGTTGTTTTTAATCATGATTTTGTGTGATGTAGAAAATTTATGCTATAAATGTAGTAAGTATGGAACATTTGGTAAACAACAAGAATTATCATATTATGAATATGTGTGGGTAAATTAGTCATATAATCATCAAAATCAAATATAGTGAGTGTAAATAAAGTTAGAAAAAGAGATCATGTAATACGTTAACTATCTATTCTATAATTAGATGTAGTAGGTTAAATATGAATACGTGTTGTGTGACAACAATTATTATAAAATATGTATTGTAGTGTGTGTTGATTCATTATTTAACATGTAGTGAAATATAAAAATTGTTATATGGGATTTTACGAAGCATCGTACCTTCATCTTTTCGGATAATTATTTGGCTGCTTTCTCAGCATGCGAGATTGATTTAAGCTGAAAAATAGTGCAAATCAAAGGTGATGAAAAGGGACCAAGGGTGGCAAAACACATAGAGCACTTTCGTGCTGATAACATGTTGTGAAACAACGTACTAGCAATGTATAGAGAAGAATGAGAGAATGGAAGATGGATTTCTTATTGATATGTAAGTATGAAATACAAAGCCTTTATTTACAGGTTTGTACATTAATATAAGAGTAAATACAAAAGAGGAGTTAAGGATCTGGAGAGTCACTCTTAATAATGTATTCATAACAAATCAATTATTTTGAACTACATTCCTTATAACAAATCAAATAAACTAGTAATGATAATATAAATAAAATTGAATAATTAAGAATTTGCTTTGTATGTTTTTTCCTCTTTCGTTTTTATTTCTATGGTACTATTACACTAGCCATTTTTGCAGACTTATAGTAAAAGTAATAGACTCATAGCTAAAGTTTAAAATTACCCAAGTTAAAAGAAAAACCTTAAGAGTTAAATGTGATTTTAGTTCTATTTCCTGTGGTTTGGGTCATTTTGTTAGTTTAGTCTAAATGTTTCATTTTTCGCATGTGGGTCCAAAAAGTTTCACTGTTACCATTTTAGTCCACTGGGTTAACTTCATCCATTTTTTCTGTTAACGAGAAGGGCAATTCGATCATTTTATATGGACGAATTGTCTTTCTAATTAACAGAATTACATATAGATGACCAAATTCCCTTATCGGTAACAGAGAAAATTGATGAAATTAACCCAGTGGACTAAAATGGCAACAGTGAAACCTTTTTGGACCCACAAGCAAAAAATAAAACCTTTGGACTAAACTCGCAAAATGATCCAAACCAAAGGGACTAAAATGACATTTAACTCAAAACCTTAAATATATAATTAGTTAGATATGGGCCTTGTTCAATAAAAAGCCTATAGTTGTTAGTTTCTTCCTCCTATTGATAACCTTAATAACCAGCATTTTTTTACAGTTCAACCGTTTAAATTCCTTTGTCGCTGCTGCTAGAAAAATCCGGTGATTTTATATCCACTCTCATCTCTTCATTTCTACCACTCTAGTGATATATTTTAAAGCGACAACCTATAAAAAATCAATCAAACGAGATACCACTTCTAATAGAAAGTTTGGTCTGCGGATTTGCCCCCAGATAAAATGTGTCCTGGACGGTAGTCCTCCCCGCCCGCCCCACGGTCGGCCATGATCTCCTCCATTTGGTGCTTTCATCACCATTCTTCATGCCTCCCAAACACGACCTACCTCCATGGAAGAAACCTTTTTGACTATGTTAGAGGAACCGAAACTTTTATGTTCTTCTTCTACTAATAAACAACAAACATTGCTTGATAACCACAAAACTCTCTTGGAACAAATATCCCTTCAATCCGCTATTTCCACCCACGTACTCGAAACTGTCGCAAAAATCAAGCAAGCTGAAACCCTTGGTTCGTCCTTTCAACAACCAAAACCAATGCCTCGTAACCCAAACCTTCGACCTCCCAAAATCACCCTACCACTCATGGGCGAAGGATAGTGGAGGAGGGAAGGGGCGGCTGACCTCCGAACTTTTCTCTCAGTAGTGGAGACTATGTAGTTTCTGTATAGAAATTTTTTGGTATATACGTTTTCGACCCCACGTTTTATAGAAATTTTTGGGTATATACGTTTTCGACCCCCCTCTGAAGCTTTGCCACTGACCACTCCATGAGGGATCAAATGTGTTAGATGGATCTTCCAAGCTAACAATTATTTCCAGTGTTTCTCAATCCCAAATGAAGAACGCCTCCAACTCGCGGTCTTTTATTTCATCGGTGATGCCCTTAGTTGGTACAAGCACGTCGCTAAAACAACTTATTGGGTACATGGCCGTAGTTTTGTTGCGCACTGGAACTCCGTTTTGGCTCTTCAACCTATGAAAACCACCAAGCCACTCTTTTCAAACTCAAACAAACATCCGGCGTTGTTACTTGCCAAACTTAATTAAAATAGATTAGTAATTGTATCATCGGTCGTTCTGGTGACGATCTTCTTAATTACTGTTAATCTAGCTTTCGCCTACCATCCTCAAAACTTTCCAGACGCCTTTAGCCTTGCTAAACGCATCGAGTCCAAATTGGTATTCGACCCATCCAAACCTTTCTAATGAACTCTTTTGTAAGTCCCTAATCTGGATCACTACAATATGATATCAACAAGGTTTCGATTGTATGGCGGAATCACAAAATCAAAACTGATTCAGAAACAAGATGAAACATTAAGATGGACACCGAATGGATTGTAAATAGAACTTGCATACGAATAGCTTATGATCATCTGATACAAGTCTTAATTGCCGAAGATGTTCAACCCTATAATGACTGGGAAAATTCAACTTCTGAGAAAAAATGCGAATGAAGATCCAATAGTATTGGCATATACCATGATTGGATTAGACAAATTATTCTCAGACATTGAATTTCTGATTCAAAACGTGATTCCGGATAAAATTGAAAAAGTTTTCAAACTGGTAGAAATTGAAAAGTCTGAAATTGCAAAATTTGCCAGAAAAGTGAGCAAGAAAACCTTTTATAACAAACCTGGTTACAAAAAGAAGAATATGAAGGCTGGGTTGGGTTATAAAAAGAAACAAAACCAAAAGAAAAGGTATGAAAATCAAATTTTCAGAAAAGACGAACTTTGTTCACGGAACAAGTTCAAAAGAAGAGAAGGAACTCCAATTCAGAAGACAAACAAATGAGGAGTTCTTTGCTCAAAAGAAACAACAACAACAACAGGCTAAAGATGTTTTAAAGAAAACATGCTTTAAATGTCAAAAATGCCCACAAAATCTGAAGCCTGTTGATATTTTTCAAGATGAAAAGAAGTTTGATGTTGTGAAATAGACGTCAACCAAGTTTGAGTCAGAACAAACTTGGAAGCCAAAAACATCTAAGGATGAATCACAACAAACTCAAAAACCAACAACACCCAGATTTGAGACAAAACATAGTTAGAAAACAACGGCTGATCTAATAAAGCCACACCAATTTTGGAAACCAAAAATTGATTTGCCAAAACAAAACATTCAAAATGAATCAAGATTACATCAAAGAAATGTTTTAAAAGGACAAATCTAGGTGGTAAAGCAAAAGACTTCTGTGAATGAGGAAAATAAAGAGAATGTTTTTGAGAAAAATGAACAAAATTTTCCAGTTTTGTCTGGAAAAACATATGTTCAGCTATCTGAGTCGAAGTAGCCTTGGGTTGCATTATTCAAATGTTTTAAATTAGTTTAATGTGTCGGTGCTCCTGAAGACAGTCGAACGTCAACATGCAGAGCAAAGCGGCCTGGCACGGAAGGCAGCAAATCCATGAGGATGAAAAACAAGGAGTATTGGTGTTTTTGTATATAAATAAAAAAAAAATCCTAAAAATAGAAAAATTTAAAAAAACCAAAAATATGTTTTTAGTTTGTCAAAAATTGAAAAATAAAAAAAATATGTTTTGTTTTTAAATTTGTTAAAAAATCAAAAATTTTGAAAAAATATTTTGTTTGAATACGCCGAAACCCTCACGGATGAACAAACATGATTTAATTCACAAGGAATTCAAAATGATTTTCAAAACTGTTAAAAATCAATGTGTTGTAAATCATGGGGGTGCTTTATGTAAAACAGAGCATGTGAAGCAGAAAATGGATGGCGACACGAAGCTATCTACACTGGTTTGTCAAATTGTTTAAATGTTTTAGATTTTATGGAGAGTAAAAATTTGAAAAATACAAAAAAATTTGAAAAAGCCAAAAACATGATAAAATTCAAAAATGAGTTTTTGTGTAAAAATAGGAAATGATAGTGCATCAGTAGATAATCACAGTACGCTAAAGAAATGGAATGTTAAATGTGATAAACGGTCTCACTAATGATATGCCAGTAGGTTTTTACACATTTAGTAAATTGATTTCGAGATATAAACCTAAATATCAATAACTTGCTTATCTTGTGGGGAACATCTCTCGGATATATGGACTTAGTACTCCGAAATTTCGTTTGAGAGGTTGCCTGATTCTGAGATATTAGGTCTTTATACTTACTGATATCTAGGGTATTATCCCTAGTCTTCTGATTTTGCGTCAGCAATGGCCTGGACCTCGTATAATACTTTGCGTGCTTATAAAGCTTTCCCTCTGCATAAAAACTTGAAAAATATCGAAAGATATAAATCAAGTGCAGTTGTAAAGAAGATTCCTAAGTGGAACATACCTTAAGTCGAGCCTTCATCTCTTTGACTGAACGGTAGTTCATACCTGAGCTCTCAAGGTCTCGCACTAACCCAGAGTACAGATATCAATATAGTATATTCACCTGTAAGACCGAATCTAGAGAATCTTGATACAGGAGTGTATTCTGAGGTGGGACATGCGAATAAGTTAAGTTCATAAAACACTAAATCTCGTATCTCAAAACAATTGAAGTTTGTGTGAAAGTTTAAGTGGACCAGTATACTGACAATCTAGGTGAATCGTTTAGAATTTAAAGTCTAAAAAGGTCAACAGTGCTAGTGACTTGTCATAAACTAATATGATCCTCTGACACGAACTCAAACAAAATATGTCTGTAAATATTTCTTTACTGCATTTTCATTACAGAAAAATTTCAAAAAGATTTTGAGTGTGTTTTAGCATTAACTTTGAAAAACTCAAAAAAGATTTTATTTCTGCTTAATTTTTCGACAACCGATGTCTGAAGGCTGAGTTTCAAAATCTTAGTATTTTGAACATGTCTCTAAAATAAACAAGTTCATTAATTTGAAATTTGAGGTTTTAAACAAAAAAAAAAAAAAATGAAAAACCGTTTGTGAAATCTCCAAGGTTATTAAGTTGGACTTGGATGATAATCTGTGAGGATTTTGGTAGTTGGATACTTTCATTGTCGAATATATAGAGATATTTGATACGGGGAGTAGAGTCGGGTAATTCTGGGAGATTACACATTCTTATATCTATGTTTAGAACCAAGTTATTATTCTTGGATAACCGAAAGGCTTTCATTGTTAAATATTTGTATTTAGAGGTAGGTTCACGATCTTGAACTTAAATTGTCAAATATTTTACAAGTGATTTGAAATTGTTAGATTTTTAGATGATAAGCCAGATTAAGATCCCGATAGCTGAGACTAAGGGAGAGTGTGAAGAGGAGCTCAAAGCAAGGGGAGCTTCTAATCGAAAAGCCAGGTGTCGATCCTGAAAAGCACGGAAGCTTAAAGAAAAGGGGAGCCTGGAGACAGAGTCAAACGAAAGGAAGAGTTGAGGATTCAGAACGCAGAATCAAGAAAAGCTGGTTAGAGTATTGGAGAGTCTGTGGTGCTGATACTGTCAAAGCTTGTAGAAGACTTAGAGAGAGAGAGAGAGAGAGAAGATAGAAAGCTATGAGATTGACTGTAGTAATATCCAAGGGGGATTCTGTGAGTGCATAATGTCTATCACTTCCGTCAATCACGTATCATAGCAGGAAAATGTTCAAGACATGGTTCAGAATCGTAGATGTTTAGATGACAAACATATTTCGTGAAGGGATTTAAGCTTGATTAGGTCTACATTGTTAGATATAGGTCCATCCCTATAAATTGGGAGCTTGGCTTGAACATTTATTACTTTTTTGCCCACTTGAGAGCTTGAGAGTGAACTTGTAGGAGATTGATTCAAGGTGCTTGTATTTCTCAAAGATTATCAATAGAATCAATCATTAATTACATTCTTGTTCGATCCACACACGCACACGGATTCCGCACGTGAGGCGTGTTCTTCGCAATCATCGGAAAGTACGAATTCGATCTGAAAATGCACGCACATAATGGTATGTTGATCATAAAGTTGTAGTATACAGTCTATCAGAAAGTGTCACACCCCGATTTCCGGTGGGCCCGAAAGGGTCTAGTCGTAACGGTTGGATAACAGTTACAATAACAAGTTTATTTAATAATAGTGCAGCGGAAATATTAGGATTCATTTCATTGAAAATGTTTATAATCCAAATACAAGATTATTCAAATAAAGCCCACAGGCGGATCAAGACGAAAAGAAACTTAGACATCATAGGCCTTAAGCTAGGAGTTGCAGATTCCATCGCTTTTATCGTAGCCAACCCGAATTCCCAGCCTAACAGTCAAGGTTCGGTACCTGCAGTTTAGTCTTTTGAAAATACGTCAGCTTTCGCTGGTAAATACAATTAACTGACTCATTTTGAAAATAGTTTTTTAAAAATGATTTTTATACATAGAGAAAACCCGTAGGCAATCATTTAATATTTCTTGGGATTCATTCTTGTCACAAGATTTACATATTTGTCATATGATGGGAAACAGAAATCAAAGCCGGTCATTTTCAGTGCTATTATAAGTACAGTACTCGCCAAATTTGAATAAAACGTGTCTTACAGTCGGTATGCCTACCCTTGCACGCTATTCCATATGGCCATAACAGTATATGAGTCGGGACGTCTGGACACGGTACCAATAACCTCCAATCATGTCAGTTATCAAATATAATAGATTAAACTGAATTCTTACATTTATGAGCAATCATAGGTGGCTCATTTATGTAATACTCGCTCCAAGTGGCGTATTCGCCATACCCCAAGTTTAAAAACAAAATAAGTTAAGAGTATTTACCTTTTAGCTAGCTTCCAACCGTCACCAGTTTTCAAATATGGTAAAAGCCGTATAAATAAGAACTAAACTCAAGTCTGATTATCTAGGGGGTTCTATAGTCTGGAATGAACAGATTTAGCTATCTATTAGAATATATATGGGTCAAAGGTTAGTCCTTTTAGATATGACCGGATACTTAAGACCAGTGTTGCAAAAGTCGGATTCCTCGGCCGAGTACTCGGCGAGTACTCGGTCCTCGGACCTCCACCTTGGCGACTTCCTCCTAGGCGGTCTCAACTAGTCGGCCTCGGGAGTACTCGGTCCTAGTCGGCGCCTAGTCGGCCTAGTCGGAGCCTAGTCGGCCTAGTCGGAGCCTAGTCGGCCTAGTCGGTCTAGGCGGTCAACGTGGTTTGTTGACTTTTAATCGGTCAAACTCGGTCAAAATCGTCCTACTCGGCCTTGTACTCGGACTACTCGGCCTTGTACTCGGACTACTCGGCCTTGTATTCAGAATATTTGAACTTTAAACATGTTTCATTTTAAATTATACCCAGTTGACATGAATTATGCTTATTTTAACACATAAATAATATATAACAATTAATTTTCTTTATATTTACCATGTCCGCGTACTCCCCGAGTACTCTCCGAGTACTCCGATTACTCCCAACTCCCCAGTCGGCCGACTAGGGACCGCCTAGCGACTTTTACAACACTGCTTAAGACTAAGTTTGCTAGTTTAAGCGTATATCGAATAAAATGTGGTTTAAACCCAACAAGTACTAGGACTTGTATAATATAGGTAAACAATGCACATTCTAGAATTTGAAACGAAAATTATAAGAATTGACCTGTTTCGGTACACTTACGTAAACTAGTTACATAAGCTTAACCGTACGCATATAAGCGATATCGGATAACCGGATGAGTGATGAACAAGTTCTATATTCCAATATACTTTAAATAAGTTGTAACATCAGTAGGTTAGCAACTTATATGCCCATGAATGTTTTAAAATCAAAATATGCCTCATAAGGGCATTTTAGTCATCATGCGACATAAAATAAGAACTTGCGTATAAATTGATATTATGAATATGTTCATTCTGTAAAAATACTTTATTTTTGATATAATATCATTAAGTAATCAAACATATATGAGTTTTATGATTTAAGACCAAATTAAGCATCGTAAGAGCAGTTTGGTCGTCGTTTATTGAAAAAAGGGCATTTTGGTCAAAGTTGGCAAAATATGGAAACTTGCATATAAACTCAGAATCTAATTATGATCATGTAATATAACCTCAGAGGGTTATGCTATATTAAAATATGATTATAACATAACCTTAATTCAGTAGCTAACTAAGCTAAATTGGGTCAAAATCGAAAGTTAAAGTAGAAGTCAAACTGCTCGACTTTCAGTTGCGAACCAATCTTAAAACTAGAATTGATGGGCTGAACATGTTCATACATGTTCTAATAATGATTACCAACTTGTTCAAGTGTCAAAACATGATTTATAACATACATATGATCAGATTATAACATTTATGAAAACTAATCCGTTTGACTTTTTAAACAATAAAACATTGACCCGTCAATTGACCTAGTTAACTTGATTTCCAGGAGGTGCCCTTTTGAGGGACTAACACCTACCTAATTATGATCATGTAGCCATGTTTAACTCGAACAGTGGCTGGACCATAATGGTCTAAACAGAAAGTCAAAGCAATTATCGAAATTGCTTGACTTTTGGCTTAAAAAGCCTATAAAACGAAAATGAAATGGAAGGAGCACTTACAAGTGGTCCAAGAGACTAATTTGAACTTCAAGGAAGCTCCCAAAATGATCAGGAACTTCCACATGAGAAATTAGAAAGAATTTAAGAAGAGGTGCACTTGAAAATGTTGCAAATGACACCTATTTATACTTGTAGAGGATTGACATGATCATCACAGGTGTTAGGGAACCTTTGGAGATCATTACAAGTGTCCTAACACGTGTCTAGTGCAGTGATATTGCCCATAGTTTCGAGTTAGAGGTTTACTTGGAGGCCACACTTAAAACTGGTGAGCTGGGCACCCCTTACGGACCGTAAGGGATGTGTCTATACGGTCCGCAAGCAAGGCTGGGGGCCAAGTTTGGCCTTTTGTTAGATTTGGCCCCTTGACTTGTATTGCTGCGTTTTGTTCCTTTTAACCCCTTTTAACCCCAAATTTAGGTTAATAAAGGCGTTAAAGCATATGTAACTTGGATTTTTCCCGGAAATGTCATGGATGTCGGTTCGTTCGGTTGTACGGTTACACATTTCGCAAATAATGCATAACGCTTTATCGAACACGAAAATAATTGAAATTTCGCAACGATTGATAATTTTTCATTCTCATCAATAAAATACAAGATTTTATTCAATACGGGAATGTTCGGATTGGTACACATGGTATGTATGCTGGGGGTTTCGGCAGATTTTTGCAGTTTATCAAAAATAACCCACGAACTTTACATTTTTGGCCATGTAACACATTTAGTCCCCCTCCTTCCTCGTATTTGGGTTTAGTCGGAGACCCGGGACGCGTTTTAGCTAACACTCAATAAAGTTTCATTTCTCCTTCCTAGATTCGGGATTAGTTAGAGATTCAAAGATACATTTCAGTTAACATTTAATGTTCGTCCTTCCTCCTTCTACATAGTCGGGATTAGTTAGAGGTTTCTCCCTTCACGTAGACGGGATTAGTTGGAGAATTGGACATGTGTCATCACGTAATTGGAGGGAATTTTCAGGGTGTTACATCCTCACCCCCTTAAAGGAAATCTCGTCCTCGAGATTTTTTCAAAGTAACACAGTTAGTCCCGTTTCGTTTCAGATTTCAACCTCTCAAGTGTATCTTGGGCCACAAAGGGAATCCTATTTCACTTTTACCAGGTAAACTTATTTTTTATGGAACTCTTAAATTTCACGGTCCATAATGGATAGGGTTTTTCATTAAACCTTAAGCTCACGTTTCAACGTTAGGGCGAAACATGACAAGTGCTATCAATTTAGCACTTTTCATATTAGAGATATGGAATACACCATGGATTCCACTCAGCACTATTAGTAGCTTACATTTAGAAGCTACTGAACTAACACATTCTTTCATCTCGAATGGTTGATATATCTAGGGCTCAGTTGCCCTTATTCAATGATATATTATCTTTTATGGCTTCCTTCTTTTATCGACATAACTCTTCTGCCAATCTTGGGCAGTCTCGAGTTTATCTTACAAGTAAGATTCTTGTAGTTAGGATGATCTATGGTCCAGAGAGTTGGTTTCTACCAACTTTAGCCCAACAGATGGGTGTTATACACCTTCTTGTGTATTATACATGCACGTAGCATGTTCTCTAGAGTTTGGATGGTACGCTCACTCTACCCATTAGTTTGGGTAGTAAGCCATATAAGGAGATTCTATGTTGTCTTTATATAGCTTAACTTTTCAGAATTATAATTTTTCCTTAATTGACAAGAAGCATTGACTTTTTATATAGCTTAACTTATCGGAATTATAATTTTTCCTTAATTGATAAGAAGCATTGACTTAGTCAGTCTGTCGACTATAATTCATATCATGTCATTGCTACGATTGATTTAAGTAAATTTGGAATTAGATCCATTGTTACCATTTCCCATATCTATGTGGGATTTTTCCAACTCATTGATGCAGACCAAATGCTCCGTGATTCTCGTCTTACTTGCGAACATATTAAGCATTTTGCTTCAAAGGTGGCTATGGACCTCTCATGTCTGTCCACCAAAAGGTCTTCTGCCTTCGACTCCAGTCCGTAAAATGTTACTTGTGTCATGTAGATGACACATTCTCCTTTCAATCACTTGGATGCCTTAAGTATAAAAGCTTTCTTGGGCAATCCATAGTGTTGATTTTCCATAAAAGTAGGTATATCGCCCGATGGGGATTTAGTTCCGATAAGTTTTTATCGCAGGCAATATAGACTTGGTTATGAGTTTAACCAATCCATGGCTAAAACTCTATCGAATCCTGCAAGATTTAAAGTTAAAAGATTTTCAAAGACGGATTGATTCATGATGGATATATCATATGTATTATGAATTGTGAAACCATTTTCATTGGACACTTGATAATAATATTTACACCTCAAAAGGCAGAATTTGGAATTTATTATGATGAAGCTTTTACTAGCTTCATAGTTTAAACAAGTTTCTAGCAATTAAATCATTTACAGGAAACATATCCGTAATGATATTTATAACCTTAACTGCTTCTCTTGCAACAAATCGAAAGGCTCAAGCATTGCTTTTCTCGCTGACAAGTTTTTTTTCTTTCTGTCATTTGCATATTTTGGGAAATGAGTCTTGATGTGCCTTTTGTCGCCATACCCATAGCAGGTGGCATTCTTTAGATCTTTGCACTCATGAGACTTGTGGTCCACCTGCTTGCAGATGCCACAACCTTTGGGCTGGTTAAACAGGCATTTCCCAAAATGTTTTTTCCCGCAGGTTTTGCATTCGGGCTTGCCTCAGTCGGCTTTGACTGGTTATGGTTCGAACAAGTCTTGCCCTTCTTAGAATCCTTGGCAGGAGTGTCATCACGTTTGCGCTTGTTGTCATCATCAAACTTAGTGGCTCTCGCCCGTATCTCATCCTCAGTGAGGGATAATGCTAGATCAACAGCTGATCTGAAAGTTGTAGGTTTAGAGGATTTAACCATCCCCTTGATTTCTGGAGCTAATCCTCCAATGAATCGCGCAATGTGCTTTGACTCGGGGGTGATCACATAAGGTACGAGCCTTGAAAGAGAGTTATAATCAGAGACATAAGTTCGATAGTTGAGATTCTTCATTGTAAGCTTGAGAAAGTCAGATTCAACTTTCTCCACCTCGTGAGGTGGGCATTAGGTTTCGCGGATTAGTTCTACAAATTTAGTCCAACTTAGGTTGTATAAAGCAACCTTTCCTATGGATTGGACCATTGTCTTCCACCAGGTCAATGCTTCCTCCTTGAAGGATTGTGACACATACTTAATACTGTCTTTAATAGAACCACCGTTTATATCAATCACCATCTCCATCTCATCCAACCATTTTAGAGCATCAATGGCCCCTTTTCGTCCGTAAAGTCACGGGGCTCACATGAGATGAAGTATTTATAAATGCACCCGTCCTTAGAGCTGCGGTGCTCAGTTCGAACATTGTTCTTAACACTTTGCTCACTTTTAGTCGTAGAATAGTGAGTCTTTTCAGATTTTTAGTGGGGTTTTGAAACAGACTTAACTTTTGGTACTGATAGTTCTGGCCCCTTAAATTTAGCCATGAATTCGGCCATAGCTTTTCCAACCTCCTTGGCGACTAAGGATCGAAGATTATTTTCTTCGTCCGAACGGTCTCTGCGATCATAGTTGTTGCTATCGTTCTTTTTATTAGATAAATTTCCAGTATTTTGGCTCTCCATTGATTCAGTCGGGAGCTATATCACCATCAGTAAGATTTTGGGATACTAGTAGCAGATCAATTAAATAGAAAGGGAATTTGAAATTTGATTTCATTTATTCAAGAGATCTATAGCACAATGTCCTATAAGGACTTTTGGAATTTAAATATAAGATTGTCCATAAGCGGACTTCTTGGAAAATAAGTAAAACATAGTTAAGAAAAGAGTCTTCAGTCATCCTCTCTTCCATCATACAAGTTATTCCTCTTATTGCTTTACTCCATTCAGTGTTAGAGGGTTTAGTGATTCAATAGAGGAAGTACTAGTAGGTTTCATAAAATCAATGATCATTCTTATGGCAGTGATATTGCCAAAATATACTTGGATGCTTACTATTAGCTGATATCAGTATAGTATGATCATTTGGAGATCCCAGAGGTTCCATGCATTAACCCTCAAACTGATCAGGCATGAAAGCAATCTATGGGACACACTAAGATACTGCCAATCACCATATGGTGCTTCTACCATGCTAAGTTTGGCATTTACAGTTGTCAAGGAATAATGAAATATAAATCAATGTCGTAATCCAGGTGATCAGGCGGACAACAAATTGGAAAAATTTGCCGGATTTATTTAATATAATACACCCAGATGGGTTTAGATAATCGAGTTCCAAGACTCAAGATTTTATGCTTTAAGAAAGAACCAGAAAAAGTGATTCCTTTTTCTGTTTATTCTCCACAATGAGAACATATTAAATCAAAGAATAGGAATTTGTGCAGAAGTGCGCATATATCCTTGCAAGGATGCAGGTTTCCATTGTTGTCGTTGCTTTAATCAGTTGGTGAGATATCACCGGAATGTTTATCAAATATGATAGACTTTAGATAAATGATGTTGGGTTATTATAGGATTATCAAAAGAATTAGTATCTGATGACGAGTTTCAGCATCCTCATATCGGAGTCATTATCTCCAAAAAGTGTAGTTCGCCATATGGAACTTCAAGCTTCCCATATGTGATCCATCATAGATTCCTTGCCTCTTCCACGGCGTCTCAGCGACAATGTAAGGCGTTCATAAAATCAATAATATAATAAAGGAGTAGTCCTAGGTTCAAGTCTAGAACTCAAAATAGTATTATGGAATCTGCATTTGTGATATTTTAGATTAGACACAAAAGACTAGTGTCTAATTCACTAAAACTGTAGCTCTGATACCAACTCTGTCACACCCCGATTTCGGGTGGGCCAGGAAGGGTCTAGCCGTGACGGTTGAATAATAGTTACAATCACAAGTTAATTTAATAATAGTGCTGGGGAAGTATTAGGAGTAAAAATAACATTCATTTCACTGAAAATGTTTATTATTCAAATACAAGATTATTCAAATAAAGCCCACAGGCGGATCGAGACGAAAAGAAGCTTAGACATCATAGGCCTTAAGCTAGGAGTTGCAGATTCCATTGCTTTTATCATAGCCGACCCGGATTCCCAGCCTAACAGTAAAGGTTCGGTACTGCAGTTTAGTCTTTTGAAAATACATCAGCTTTCGCTAGTAAATACAATTAACTGACTCATTTTAAAATCGGTTTTCAAAAATGATTTCTATACATAGAGAAAACCTGTAGGTAATCATTTAATTTGTCATTTGATGGGAACCAGAAATCAAAGCCGGTCATTTTCAGTGCTATAATAATTACGGTACTCGCCTAAGTTGAATAAATGTGTCATACAGCCAGTATGCCTACCCTTGCACGCTATTCCGTATGTCCATAACAGTATATGAGTCGGGATGTCCGGACATGGTACCATTAACCCCCAATCATTTCAGTTATCAAATATAACGGATTAAACCGATTTCTTACATTTATGAGAAATCATAGGCGGCTCATTTATGTAATACTCACTCCAAGTGGCGTATTCGCCATACCCCAAGTTTAAAAACAAAATAAGTTAAGAGTATTTACGTTTTAGCTAGCTTCTAATCGTTATCGGTTTTCAAATATGGTAAAAGCCGTATAAACAAGAACTAAACTCAAGTCCAATTATATGGGGGGGGGGGGGGTTCTATAGTCTGGAATGAATAGATTTAGCTATCTGTTAGAATGTATATGGGTCAAAGGTTAGTACCTTTAGATTTGACCCGATACTTAAGAATATGTTCACTAGTTTAAGCATATATCGAATAGAATGTGGTTTAAACCCAACAAGTACTAGGACTTTTATAATATAGGTAAACAATGCACTTTCTGGAATTTGAAACGAAAATGATAAGAATTGACCCGTTTTGGTACACTTACGTAAACTAGTTACATAATCTTAACCGTACGCATATAAGCGATATTAAGTAACCGGATGAGTCATGAACAAGTTCTATATGCTAATATACTTTAAATAAGTTGTAACATCAGTAGGTTAGCAACTTATATGCCCATGATGGTTTTAAAATCAAGATATGTTTCACAAGGGCATTTTAGTCATTATGCGACGTAGTATAAGAATTTGCGTATAATTGATATTATGAATACGTTCGTTCTGAGAAAATACTTTATTTTTGGTCATTATGTACATAGTTTGAAAACTTATTTGAAAATCTAAGTTGTGTTCATGTACCTACTGTGAAAACATTTTAAATATTTTATAATATCAGTAGGTATCAAGTTTTGATTGATAGTTATGGTTCAAAACCATACTATACGCCAATATGGCGTTTCGGTCGTTAAATAACGACATTTGTGATCTTTAGTCAAAACTCAGCTTCTGCTCTGTTTCATAACATCAAAATATGTTAATTACATTAACATATGAGTAGGTTAATCATTTGCAAGTTTGTTGCTGATTAAAACCTTGTTTATTGCAAAAAGGGCATTTTGGTCAAAGTTGGCAAAATATTGAAACTTGCATATAAACTCAGAATCTGATTATGATCATGTAACATAACCTCAGAGGGTTATGCTATATTAAAATATGATCATAACGCAACCTTAATTCACTAGCTAACTAAGCTAAATTGGGTCAGAATCGAAAGTCAAAGTAGAAGTCAATTTGGTCGACTTTCGGTTGCGAACCAATCTTAAAACAGGAATTGACGGGCTGAACATGTTCATACATGTTCTAATATTAATTATCAACTTGTTTAAGTGTCAAAACATGATTTATAACATACATATGATCAGATTATAAAATTTACGAAAGCTGATCCGTTTGACTTTTTAAACAATAAAACTTTGACACGTCCATTGACCTAGTTAACGTGATTTCAAGGAGGTGGCCTTTTGAGGGATTAACACCTACCTAGTTATGATCACGTAGCCATGTTTGACTCAAACAATGGCTGGACCTTAATGGTGTAAACCGAAAGTTAAAGCAATTATCGAAATTGTTCGACTTTTGGCTTAAAAAGCCTATAAAACGAAAATGCAATGGAAGGAGCACTTACAAGTGGTCCAAGAGATTGATTTGAACTTCAAGGAAGCTCTCAAAATGATCAGGACCATCCAGATGAGAAGTTAGAAAGAATTGAAGAAGAGGTGCACTTGAAAATGTTGCAAATGGCACATATTTATACTTGTAGAGGATTGACATGATCATCACAGGTGTTAGGGAACCTTTAGAGATCATTACAAGTGTCCTATCACGTGTCTAGTGCAGCCATATTTTTCATAGTTTCGAGGTAGAGTTTTACTTGGAGGTCGCACATAAAACTAGTGAGCTGGGCATCCCTTACGGTCCGCAAGCAAGGCTGGGGGCCAAGTTTGGCCTTTTGGCAGATTTGCCCCTGGACTTGTATTGCTGTGTTTTGTCACTTTTAACCCCAAATTTAGGTTATATAAAGGCGTTAAGGCATATGTAACTTGGATTTTCCTGGAAATGTCATGGATGTCGGTTCGTTCGGTTGTACGGCTACGAGTTTCGCAAATAACGCACAACGCTTTATCGAACACGAAAATAATCGAAATTTTGCAACGATTGATAATTTTGCATTCTCATCAATAAAATACAAGATTTTATTGAATACAAGAATGTTTGGATTTGTACACATGGTAGGTATGCTGGGGGTTTGAGCAGACTTTTGCAGTTTGTCAAAAATAACCCCCAGACTTTACATTTTTGGCCATGTGACACATTTAGTCTCTCTCCTTCCTCGTATATGGGTTTAGTCGGAGACCCAGGACGCGTTTAAGCTAACGCTCAATAAAATTTCATTTCTCCTTCCTAGATTCTGGATTAGTTGGAGATTCAAAGATACGTTTTAGTTAACGTTTAATGTTAGTCCTTCCTCCTTCCACATAGTCGGGATTAGTTAGAGGTTTCTCCCTCCACGTAGATGGGATTAGTTGGATAACTGGACACGTGTCGTCATATAATTGGACAGAATTTTCGGGGTGTTACAGAAAGTTGTAGTATACAGTCTATCTAAAAGGCATGTATAAACAAACATAATTTTATTTTTTAGGAAGCAATATATAACATTCAGCCCGCCAAGCAGTTTCAAATGCATTGTCCGGTCCAACATTTCCGGATTGTGCTGAAGCAATATATACCAATTGATCAATTAAAGCAACCAATAATACAATTTAAGTGTGACCCCAAGGGGAGCAAATGTTGGTATGCTCAAATGATGGCTAGACCCTTTCCTACAATGACCGGGACCACACATTTTTGATCAGGGAATAACTTAAGTCCGTCTTCGCACCTCAATACCCACGAATATCACTGTTTTGGCTCCATTATCAGTAAAACTACATTGATCATTTTACCAAAATTCCATTTTGTTGCTAAAGGAAAAATCATCCGGAACTGCCAATATTCGAATCATGTACTTTAATTAGTTTTTTTTATTCATTTATATGGCCTTTTTCCAGTATAGAACTTAGTGTGTTTCGGACTCAGGAGCAGCGTTTGTAAAATAATTTAAAACACATTTTTTTCACTTGAGTTAAAGGGGCATGGGGGTCGAGATCACCTTCTTCAAGAGTCGGGTTTATCAAAATTTATAGGATCTGTAGAACATCTGTTGAAATTTGCAGCCTCCAATTTTCTACCATCAGGTAATGTACTAATGTTATTTTCTTATGTGACAATTATAATTTTTATTTTTATTTTTATTTTATGATAATTGTCATATTTAACCAAAAAAAAAAAAAAGAATATGTATACGTGACTAAATTTTTTTTTGTTACATTGGAAGTCATCTTACTATAATACTAAACCAAAAATCACTGCAATAAAAAATAAAAGTCTATATGCGAAAATCGTGATCCGGAAATAATGTGCTCGCTTATTAAATTATAGAGTAGAATATTAACAAATCTCATCTTTTCATAAGTGGAATAATTAATAACTATATTCAACTCCAATTATAAGTCTTTCCATCAATTTCATATCTCGCAGATATCTTTTATCTTTTAAATATTATAGTAAGTTAAAGACACAATAAATAAGCAAGATCATTAAGTAAATAAGGAAGGGAATTAAAGGAAAATAGTTCCCCCCTAAACCAAAAAGAGATGCAGTAAAAGATTGTCACATGACATTAATAAGTTTAAGTTTATGTCATGTGGCATAAGATTGTTTTGTTTTAGTATAGTAAATATATTAGTAGCATAAATTGTTTATGAGATTGATTACAATGATACAATTAATAATAAGCACTTTACCGTCTACTTTTCTAATACGTACATTCCATGATTTATCCTCATTTAACTTTAGTAAATGTTTCCTACTAGGTAGTTTCTTACCCCAGAACATGTCAACAAAATCATTGGAATTTCGTAAAAAAAAAATTCAATTGATTATAACAGTATAGTAATTTGAAATATATCCTTTATTTTATAAAATCTTGAAGCAGAACATATGATTTAATAAAAATAAGACTTACCAATAAAAAAATCATCAACATCAAAAAGAATTTTTCACCAAGATGGATGCATCGTGCTATTTGATCAAATAATAAAGTCTATAATAAGTTGATAAGAATACATATAACAAACATATATATAGTTTATAAATATATTAACTTATTACTAAGATTTATTAAGCAATACATACATAATTGGTGTTAATCCACAAACTGAGTAATTGCTTAAAAACATACTAATATCACTAAAAGATTACAAAAAACCAAAACGCTCCCAGGTTTATGTTGATCCGCAAAGAAACCGGTTAAATCATAAACAATACATAAAACATAAACAGTAAAATTTTTCACATAAATATAACATATATACCCCCTAAAACAAAAGTAATTCAAACCCAGAACAACTCAATAACAAGATAATCCTCGAATTTGATGAAACAATAAAAAGATTAAACCGATGAGAATCGTACAATGATATAAAGTATAACAGTCGGATATCCCTAATTGGGATATGCTTCGATTGATTGAAATCCTAAGAATCCAAAGAAAAATAAATATAATTAACAATATAGAATGTTAATAAATATATAAAGGATTCATACCTTGGTGATGAAGACATTTGAGTATCAGGAAACAAGTATGATCGAAGATGGAGAAACCCTAGATTGCGAAGGAATGAAAAACTAAAAACCAACCAGAAAGAATCAACAATAAAGAATTGAATAATCAAGATGATTAAATGAAACAAAACAGAATCATACCTTGATGTTGAAGATCTTTTAGGAGGAGATTCAGGGATGGAGATGAGAGAGACGTATGATTGAACGAATAGCAAGAAACTCTAGCAAAAAAAAATTGATTGAATATCAAAATCAGTTAACAATGAAAACCTAGATTTATAGATTGGAATGATAAAATCACCATCTTTATTCGAAAATATTGATAATCTAACCTTGATTCGGAGCGATTGTATAAACCTTTTGTTTTGCATTCCAAATATTCTTTATATTTAATTTTTAGTTTGTTGATACTTTAAACTTCACACTTGATGCAAATATGCAGCAAATAAGTATGCAACAAGTTCTCTGATGCATTTGATGAAAATTAGTTGGTTACTTCAAATGGCTACCAATGTAAAATAATTAAGAAGCTTCATGAACTGATATCTCTGATGTATTTGATGAAAATTATTTCATTACTTCAAATGGTTACCAATGTAAAATAATTAAGAAGCTTCATGAACTGATGGCTGTGATGAGAGTTGTAGAAGTGAGTTGAATATTGATTACTATGAGCAAGATACTGCATGTTTATAGGATAATTATCATATACATTCATTTGTCTTGTTGTGCTCTAAAAACTAATTTTATTATTTAAGTCGTGTAATTAACTATAAATTATTTAAGTCGTGTAATTAACATGACTATAACCTATTTAAGTTATATAGGATCTTCTATTTATAAATGATACTAGTAGGATACCCGCACGATACTACGAGGGCGACAATTTACAATGTGACACTCGTTACCATTATAATTTATCATTCTCCACGTGATATATTGTATAACACTTTTGTCTAATGGCCAATCCAACCACTTAAAATACTTAACATAGCAGACAAATAAGTTAATTAATTTTTAAAGTAAAAAAGAAACAAATCAGAAAGAAGTATTGTATCTTTTAGTAACCATATGAATCTTTCTAGCAATAAAGTCAACATACAAGCAAAATTAATCCAATTTCCAAGAATCTTTCTAGCAAGATCATTGCAATTACTTGGTTTTTGATGTTTTTATTTGCAGAATACAAAACATGTTTAAAATAATGATGCCTTGTCATATATACATTAATTAAAGAAATAAAGAAAATACAGAATAAAACTTTGGTTATCTCATGATATTCCCTTGGGAAGAAATGATATGATCATATTTTCATATAGTAGAACCATATGTTGATGTGCAATCTTCCACATGTTCTTTCCTTAGAATTCTTACATCAAGCTTCCAATTCAATGCTCATGATATCATTATAACCAAAGAAGGAATAGAAAAAGGGTTTGTCAAAAGGTACAAGGCATAATCACACTTGGAGAAAGTACAAACTACCTAGCTTTATACAGAGGAACAAAAAATGAGTTTGTGGAATACTTAAGTTAAAAGACTCAAAATCCATGTATTAAAAAAGTCGAAATTAAAGAAAGACCACAAAAATTGAATCTTTTTTTAATTTAATGGTAAACATAGTACATTCAATTACTACTAAACTTTTGACATGTCTTACCCATTATATATTCAACTAATTCTAATCACTTGATGCATTATGCATCAAGAATATCCCAAATCAACCCATATTAGATTAAAGGAGTTAAAACTGTTACCATTATACAAAAGTTTTTGCAACAGAAAAAGTGTAAAATTGTTATGACATAAGAATGTAACTACAATACAAATAGAGCCCAAGTGCGTATACCAGAGAAAGTGGTTTAGGCTTTAAACGACTCCTGTTAATGGGTCTATTTAGGCTACACGTTATTGCTGGGGAAACTAAAATAGAGCTTTAAAGAAACGGGAGAGAATCCACCTCAGAAACTTTATTAATGCATGTTTCCTCTTAAAGGACTTAAACCATTTTAGGCAAAAAATAGTATAATTCTTCTAATCATACTTGACACACTAATATGAAGATATGAGCTAATTTCATCACCAAACCTGCTATGACTGGTCGTTAACTGACTTTGACAGAAACCCGATCATCACTCAGAGCACTCCAACCCAGATTTTGAAACCCACGTGAAGTTGTTTCCCCACTTTCATCAACAACACACCGTCTCCCACGCCTTTGATATATGCATCACAACTTGTCAAAATTCCATATGCACGATCACAAAATTGCCCAATCACCTAATCCTCAAAATGTTGCATCCAAAAACATCAAATTAGAAGATAGAAGCATACAAAGCTATAATTGTTTATGATGAGTTGGCTTCAATAAAACATGTTCATTATGCTTTACCCAATCCCAGTGACATACCATAGCCTAAAGCCAGCGCTGGACCATTGTTCATTACCATTTCAAAACATTTTATAGGTATGCATTACTACAACTTAGATAATGCCAGTGGACGGGTTGATTAACGGGTAAAAATGAGCTAAGGTTGAAAGTTGATTAATATAAAGTATAATTGGACTCGAAATATGTTTATTGGCCAGATGAGCAATAAAAAATATCTTTTTAGTCGTCCGAAGTGAACTAGCGCAAAATAAAGCCTCCTAAATCATTTTACTAAAAAAAAATTTAATTATAATTTTTGTAATCGGATTTGACAAATTAAGTGATACGGTTAAACCCAAACAAAAAGTTACTTGCCCATTTAGCCTCCTCTAGTTTCATGACTCTTAGGGGTTTAATTGAGATAGAACAATTAGAGAAGAAAGACCCAAAATCCAAGCTTGACATGCTCATTTCGTTATAACAACCTTCCAAAGTTTACAACATTGATAGAGTTGGTCTGTAAACTATTACAATCAAAATGATTCAAGAATTACAAAACAGTCCCTCAACTTCTAAAAACAATTATCATTGTAACAATGACCACCAGCAACATTGGGCCTTTGCAGCCCAATCTCTAGAGCTTCCACTACCATACTCAGCTCCAGCCAAAACAATAGTAGCCTTGCCAGCAACCTTGTATCTTTGTTAAAAACAACATTATTCGATGGCAACAATAAAATAATATTTATCTTTATTAGAAAGAAATACATTCGATTAGTTATGAACTAACATAGATAGCTTCTCTCCAGCACGGTCTTTGGGCTAACTTCTCTATTTAAGAGCTTCTTAACAAGGCGGATATTGGAAAAAGTACCCCTAGCCATGATTTCATCATTACCTCTTCGACTTCCAGAAGAATTTGCGGTCAACCTCGCGTTCAAGAAGGTATTTTGCTGTTTGGCTTTGTGTATGCTTCCAGCAAGTGATATGTGATTTGTTTTAATAATGTCACCAAAGTTTAGCAAGCAGTATAGCTTGGATTCTTGGACTGATAAGTTATTCCACATGGGGTTTACTTTGGTAATAGCTTCACAAGTGCTCTTGAAGATGTCGGGTAAAACACTTGGTTGAACAGCATGCAACATTTATAATTAAATGTTAAAATATATTTTAAAGATAGATTTGTTTTACTTAAGCATTACTTTATTTTAAAATCAATAAAAGTATTGCTTGAATTCAATAGACTTCAAAAGTGCTTACGTCTGCAACTTACGAGGTGCTTGGCCCAATATTTCTGAAATAATCCTTCCCATATTTTCCAACTTCAATTCTTACACCATTCATAATGTTTAAAACAATTTATAAATTACCATAATCACAAGATAGGTGGTACACACACATACGCGCATCACATGAACAATGAAATTGATAATTATGGTAAAGTAGGTAGCAAAATTTATATTAATCAAGAGTGAAGACCAATCACAAAATATTACCCATTTCAAAGTCAGAAAGCAACACTTAATCATGGTCTAGTATGTATCTCTGCGATGAAACAAAAACAGTCTCAAAAGCAGCTACCAAACATCCCAAATTGCTGCTACTCCATACGTCTTGCATCTTTTATTGTCACTAAAGCCCAAATCTGCCTATATGTATCTTGATCATCTTATGCAACATCTCCTGAAAAACACATGTGAAAATAGGTACGTCAGCATAAAAATGCCGGTGAGATACATAGGTTTTGTGAAAATAGGTTTCATGACTTATGTTTGAGAAAATGTTTAGTCATGAACCTTGTTATTTGCTTTGTTTTGTAAATCATTTGAAAAACAATGAGTTCAGATGATATGTATAAATAAGTGAATAATGTATGGTTAAATGAATAACCATGTAAAATGTGTTTGTATAAGATAAGTTGTTTATAAATCAATGTCTTGTGAAAAGTATGTTATTTGTATAAAATGTTATATGTATCAAACTGAAATGATTCAAATAACGCTACGACATGTAATACCATACAAACACTTATATATAGGAAGTACCAGCGGCGTATCCACCATGCTTGTATCATATTACACACGCATCGTTACTTAATCACTTAATCAAACCAAACCAACCAATGTAAGAAGTCTATGTTTAAATCAATTGTCAAATGTATTGGGTAATATGTCAAAGTGTTCATGTCAAGATGTAAATCATATCAAAATGTCTATGTCAAATATCCATGTCAAATGTCTATGTCAAATATCCATGTCAAATGTCTATGTCAAAATGTCATGTATGGCAAGTGAAATGTCTCAACTAAACCATATGCACAAAACAAAGTATTGAAGTAAAACTTGGTTTAAATCAAAGTTATGTTTTGTGGGAAATGCATGATCAAATGTCAATCATGTTAAAATGTCTATGCCGAAATGTCTATGTCGAATGTCTATGTCAAAATGTCATGTAAAACGATGTACTAAGTAATGCACACAATTGGGCACACCTAGCATGAAATGTCATAAAATCATGTACTATAATGTACTAACGAACATAGCAGTATATGATGTTAAAACAGGAAAGCATGAAAGTAACAAGTAGGCACATGTGTTCCACCCCAAAACAGTTTGGAAAACAGTAAAAGAGGGGTCTATGTACTCACTTGAGATTGCTCAGAAGTCCTAGGATAACCACCAAGCAATGCTAGAGATCGCGGAATATCAAACGGCACCTAATATAGGTAACTACATTAATAAACCGGACCTAAATCGGAAGACTGGGTAGCATGAGGGTTTGTAAACCAAATGAGTGTAGGAACTCATGTGATATGGTTAATCAAAGCCTACATACTAAATGAAACTTAACCTAAGTGTCTACGACCCATTACGACCCGTTTAGGTAGCTTATGCTACTTTAACGCGTCGTTCGCGTGAAACGCGTTTGGACCGCCTAACTAGCCCTATGACAAGTGTTATATGCCTAAACATATTACATAATCAGTTATGTGACAAAGGTTTAGGTTACATATGCTTAATTACCAATTATACATGAAAAGGGTATTCTGGTAATTTACCTAAGGCATATAAACTACCTATCATACAACTACTTAAACGATGTGACCATAGGGTATAACCTCGGAAGGTTATTCCCTACCTACTATGGTCACCTAATGTGTTTGGTCGGATCCTAATGATCGACCAAACTGGGTCGGGTTCGAGGTATAAGCGATTCATCAGATCGCTTACCCTACGACCCTAGACAACGTGGTAATCAGTAGGCATAGTCCCAAGGGACTATAACCAACTTGATTACACTCACGTTGCGAAGTTCAAAAGAACTTCGCATTGACCATTACTGGTCAACGCTGAAAGTCAAACAAAGTTTGACTTTCTGACTCGAAAAGCAGTAAAATAAGGAAAAGAACGAAAGAATACTTACGAAGGGTCCCCGAATGCTAATCCCGATCCAAGAACTCAGGTATGAAACAATGGTTTCAACTTAGAGCTCTCAAATCAGAATTCTTGTGCAAAATGAGGTTGTGTGGGTTGGGTATTTATAGGAATACCCGAACCGTTAGGATCGTTTCATGGAAAACGTGCCATGATCCAACCCGTACACTTGTCGGAACCTTATGGAAGCTACATATGAGTCCTTATCTTAGTGACTAAGCAACTTAAAACATGTGGTTAAGGATCAATCAGCTGCAACTTGTGTTAAAAACATGGAATCTGGTCCAGAATAGGCAGTCGCGTAGCGCGACTGGTAAGGCTTTAGGCGTCGCGCTACGCCACTGACCCATCTGATTCAGAAATGTTTCTAAAATGGCAGAAATGGTCCCTGTTGTGTTTTAAGCCCTTTTTCGATGCGTTTGAACCCCGTTAACCTCATTTCAAGGCTCTAAAATGAAGTTAAAGTATAGGGAACTCAAAACATACTCAAAAATATGCCGGATGATGGTTCGTTTGGTCGTACGAACGCGATGTTCGCTTAATTACGACGGAATGCGCACAAGCGCGAAAAACGATCCAAATGACGCGACGAATGGATTTTTCTTTAGGAGAACACTAAAATATAATATAGTCATGCTTACATAAATTTTTGGATGTCCGGATGTATTCAGAACGTAAGTTATGCGCGAAAATGCAAACTTGTGCACTTTTTGACACTTTTAGTCCCTGAATGACACCAAAGTTTATTTTAGCATACCGAACACCTCAAAGCCTATTTCTAAGCTATGTGAAGGGTATTTATGGTATGATTAACTTATGGTCATGTTCCGGAAGGTCTGTTACAGTTCAAATTGGCATACTTTCGCAGTTTGTCAACTTTAGTCCCTGTAAGCGATTTAACTTTGATTTCACCACACCAAACTTTCCAAAACTTATATCTAAGTTATGTATAGGTTATTTAAGGTATGTTAAGCCTATTTCACTATTCCGGAGTGTTCGTTGCATTAAACTGGTTATATTTATGCATTAGTGCGCGTATAACCTTCCAGAAAGCGATTTAGAGCTTGAAATCGAACATGAGTCGATATGTGCAAAAGATACACATATTTATACAAGTCCAAAGTATGAAATACATTATTTCATTGGTTTGGCATTTGTTTGATGGTTGAAATGAAACAGGTGTTACAGCCACTGCTGTCGTGTTTGCTGCACTATTTTGGTGGCTCACTACTGATAATCTTCATTGTCATTTGGTCATTAAATCCAGCTTGCGAGAATCCCAAATCACAACCAGATCAGCCACCACCTAGACACTAGTGTAGCCGCTAATTGCTATTATTGTTTGACTGGCTTCAGCCTCTTCTGGTCGCTATTCATCGCCACTGCCTAGTACATTGATTTGCAAATGTTGCCACCAGAATTCAAACTTTTTATGCTCCATTACAGCTGTTGTGTTCCCACATGAAATCAACCAAAAAAACAAATTAATTATGATATTCATAACCTCAGTTGAGTTGAATTTAGGTAAGTAACCTGTCCATAAGTTGTTCTCTGTACTCTCTAGGTAGGGTGGGAGGAAAATATTCTTCCAATTTGGTGCCCCTAATCGATAAGACCTCATGCATATTTCTTTATACACGTTCTATATGCAACCACATTAGCATCTGCTTTGGTTGGCTGAAAACATGCTTTTTGCCAATTTGATTGACCAACCTTCATAGCTTTGTTATCATATAAAAGTTGCATAATGTCCTAAAAATTAGAATACAGTTGTTAAAATCATGATCAATGTTTGCTAGGATAGTTTTACCGAACAACTGAATAATGATACTCGTGAGTTATCAGGTTTCCTTTGAAATTCCCGAAACCCGTTTAAATAAACCGAAGAACACCCTTACACCAAAGATTCAATGTTTATATCTGAAAATAAAGAAAAACTTCCATTTTTATCAAGAACCCTAAAAAATATATAAACCCAAACTCAAAAAATATATAAAGATGTACATAACGATTATGCACACACACACACACATATATACTAAAGAAAGAACTATATAAACAAGCTCTAAACATATTACCCGAGAACTATTTCAACAATACAGTAATCAAATATATACTATATTTTACGAAGAGAACACATATGATGTCAGGTCAATGTTTGTCTAAGTCTTGTATCAATTGTATAGTTCAAAGATGTTTATAACTAAAACAAAACAAAAAAGCAATATTCTTCTGATTACAAATACAAAAGATCCATTTAATCATCCCCTTTCACAGAAGCATAAGTGGCACTTCCAAATTGTTAGGATCTGAGTTTGGATTGATTGTGTTTTACGTTTGAATTAAGATGAAAGATGAACAAGTAGTGCAGCGGAATATAAATGGAATTAAACTTTGCACACAGTCAAACAGGAGAATTGCTTTGAACACACATTTTCACATAGAACCGAATGATTGAATTTATTTCAACTACGATTACAATGCATGCATGAAACAAACTGCCCCTCAGCCTGAGCTCACAGTGTTTGTTCGTACAGGAGAAAAGTGGTGAAGATCTAATAGAACAGTACACGGTACTGTTCTATTTATAGGCACGGACAAACCACTGTGGTATCTTTGCTGACGTCACCATGAAAGTGACATCTAACCTCCTAACAAACTCTAACAACTGATCTATACAACCACTGCTATGCTAACAACTGTTTACAATACATAACATAAAGAGGAACTAAACTACTGCTACATCCTTCCACTGTTGTGACTCCAGCAGTACTTGATAACTTCAGCAGTGCTTGACCCATAGCAGTAGATTAATCAACAGAGCTTTAGTCTTCATCAGTCTTTGACTTGATCAGTAGTTGTAGGTCAGCAGTTGTAAAGGATCGGTGGATTGGAGATCATCAGATGTTGGAACCTTTGGATCTTTCTTCCTTAGTTCCTCCAACTTTTTGTAAGTGGCCCTGACTTTGTCTTCTTTCCATCTCATCACTTGGTTTCTAGACCCATAATCAGCAGTGATTAATTCCTCTTTCATTCTCTTCAGCTCTAGTGCCTTTTCAGGTACATTCTTCTTGTATTTTGACCAATCAGGAGGAGTATGTCTGACCTTGTTTTTGATCATGTCTTGAATCCTGGCTGCCTCACTTTCAAGCTCAGGAATGGCCCATTCTTTATACATGTATTTTTTTCCTTTGTATTTCTTATAAGCCATGATGTTGTCAATGTAGTCTTTTCTCAAAGATTCATCTGCTCTTTCTGATATTTGTTGACATACATTCTTTGCAAACTGCTCCAAGGATCTGACTTGTGTAAGTAGAAATTGATAATGCCTTTGAATTTCTTTGTCAGATTTTCCTTGAGAATTTCTTTTGGAGATATCATCTGCTTGTTGAGCCTTAACTTTCAAGTATTCTTCAATGTTTTTAGGCCTAGGATATCCTTCAACTGATGGAAAACTCCTTTTAGCAGGATCATCCTCAAAGTAGAATGATTTTATCTCTTCTCTAACTGCTATAAGTTCAAGAGGATACTGAAAACCTGCAGGAGTGATGGTAGTGATTGGTTGTTGAACTTGGGCTGAAGAGAGAGGAACAGGGTTTGGAATATTGACAAGTGAAAGAGATTGTGAAGATGTTGGTGGTGGTGACAGAGAATCATCATCAGGTAAAATTATCATTCTCCTTTTTAGTTTAGGAGAGGCAGGTGGTGTGTTGGATGGTTGTGAAGTGGTGGAAGGTGGCTGACTAACAGTTGTTGAAACAAGTGGTGTTTCAACCACTGTTGTCATTACAACAGATGTTGTAACATCTCGTCTTCTGCTTTTTAGCAGGAGGTGATGGTGGTGATGATGATGTTTTTAGTGGTGAGGTGATCTTTGGTGGTGGTGGTAAGGCAGTGGTTGTGGTGTGTGTTGAAGTGGTGTGTGTTGAGATAGTCGCAGTTGTTTGGCTAGCAGTTGTTGAAACCACTGAAGTATCAACAGTTGTTAACACAGCAGGAGTCTTAACAACTGCTGGTTTGGAAGATGGATTTTTGGAGCTTTTGGAAGATTTGGGAGTGTGCTTTGTGGGTCTCGATGGTGTGTGTTTGGGTGCCTCACTTTTCTTGTGGGCTGCTTCTTTTTGGGCTCAGGGCTTTCAGATTTTGGATTTTCCTGATCAGCCTTAGGCTTAGATGTACCCTGCTCGTTCAGCTCCATAAAAGCTCTCTTCTCCTGAGCAAATCTTGCTTTATCCTTAGCCTCCTTATCCCTTTTCACATCAGCTTTTGCCTTAGCAATTGCATCAGTGGTTACATCAGTCTTCTTTGAACCATCTGGCAAGGGTATGTCTGCAAGCATACTATCTTTTTGTGGCTCAATATACAGACCATCTTCATATCCCTTCTTCTTCCACTGCTTGATTTTCTCCCCCTTTTTGGCATCAGCTGGTGGTGGATTATCCAAAAATATGATAGAGGGAGGAGCAGTGCCAGTGGTTTTCAACAAATGGGCCTTTATTTCCTTGATATCTGCCTGGGTGTCTTTAAACCTTGCTTCCATGGCATTTCTGATCTTTTGAATCTGAATCTCATGTTGCTGATCAGCTAACTGCCTTTGATGGATAAACAATGGTTGAAACAAATTCCAGAGCTCATTTGCAGCAGGTGCAGGTTGTGGTGCAGGTGCTTGAGCTGGAGCAGCAGTGGTTTGGACCTTTTGAACTTTCAACAACTGTTGCAACATATCTTTATTTTCTGCAACAGAGGTATCCAGTTTGTCAACTCTGGCCGTCAATTCTAGGTACATTAAACCATCACCCAACTTAATGGGATCATCTGATTTCCCACTTGGAGTGGCTGTAACAGTGGTTGACCCAGGAAATGTATCCCAGAAGTCATCCACTGATGCCCCTTTGTCTTGGTACTAGGGGACCTCTTCCTTCAAATTGAGAAACACTTTTTAGTGAACAGTAAAAACTGGATACACAAATGTTCCCAGAGAAGAAATTGCCTTCAAGGAAGTCTGACTAATGAAACCACTGTCCAAATGCAAACCAGTGGGTTCAGCACTTGTAGTGGCTGCTTCACTTGAACTACCACCAAGAGTTACTTGTAACTCAAGGGGTGTAACCTCCTCAGGTCTTGTTGGTGGGTTAGCAATGATTGATACATCAGACCCAGTCATTTGTTGAGGCATATTCTCATGAACAGGTGATTAAGTAGGACTGGTTTGTGTCTGGTTCAAATCAAGAGCATCCAACAATAACTTTGTTTGTGGGGAGATTGTGGAGGTGAGGTTGGGTGTAGAAAGAGAATTTACCCCGGGCATTGGGCCGTGGATGATGGATTCGAGTGATTCCAGAGCATCATATTGTGGAGTCCCTATGTGTACAACCTGTTCTTTTTGAGAAGAAGCAGGAGGAGTTTGAGGCATGGGTTGAGATATTTCTACCATCTGCTGTGAGGAAGTAGCAGCAGTGGTTTCTTGTGACTTTTGTGCTGTCACTGGCAGTTGCTCTGGTATCTCATCCTCCAGAGTTGCCTTTTTATAGGTTTGGGGGGCTTTTGTGTTTTCTTTTGTTTTGGCTTTTTGGTGATTTTAGGTGTGGGTTTCACAGCAGTTGTTTTGCTGCTGTGATCACCTAGAGGAGTGGGCTCAGTAGCAGATACCTGAGGAGCAGTGGTAGCTACTAAATTCTGCTCAGGGACCTCTACTTTTGTTTTGCAAGGTGTTGATAATCTTGTAAAAGTTTCAGCCGTTAAGCTATTTATTTGGAAAGAGTCACCTTGGTCGATCACATGAGCATCATCCTTACCAAATTTCTTTTGAAAGTAGTAACTTAGAAATCTTGGAAATAGTAAGAATGGCTTTTTATCAACATTTTTAACCAAATCATTAAAGATTTCCTGGGAATAGTTAAAATTTTCATTTTGTAGAATAGCATATCCCAGGTATTGAATCTTTAATGGTATCTTATTAAAAGCAGTGGTTTTGTTTGAAACACACATCAAAAGGGTATGTAACAAAAATCTTGTTGCAGGTGGAAAACTACCTTTTTGTAAGGTATCCTTTTCCATTGAATCTGCATACCCCATTTCAAGGAAATCAGTTTTAATCTCGTTTTTGGGAAAATAATTTGTACCTTGCTGATCATCGAGTTCAAAAACTTCTGAGATGGATTGTGGTGTGATTTTGACTGTTTTACCCATTAGAGAGGAATTAATGGCTATGACGTCTTCACCTTGTTTTTCAAGAGTAACATTTTTCCAAAATTCTCTCTGGGTTTTCAGGTAAATCGGAGCATCTGCTGTCAACAAAGTTTTGTACTTTGATGAAGACATAGTGTCAATGATGGAATCATAGATATCGATGGTACTGGGTTTTGTGAGGAGACCCAGATAGTTGTGAGGAGCTTTGTATGGAGTTTCAATGGGTGTGGTAGCCATTTGACTGGCCTTTTTGGAAGATGAAGATTTTGATTTTGTCATTTTGACGAAGAAGAACGATGAAGGATTTGGAAGAAATAGATGATAACTGCTTTGAGAAAGGAATTTTTGTGAATTCGATTCGACAGTAAAACCCTGTTTGGGGGTTTTGAAGAGGGTTTTATAGAAGAAAAAGTGAATGCTGACGTGGCAGCGGTTACAAAAGATCTGACATCTATGTACTGTCCACGTGCCAATCCCTGATGAATTGAAAGAAAAGTGTTTTATGAAAACCACTGATGGAACAAGAACAGTGGTTGCAACGGTAATAATGAAAGCAGTGGGTGATTTTTACTATCAGTGGATAAGAACGCTGATTTTGAACAACAGTGCTTATCAAGGAAATGAGAGAACAGGGGTTGACTTTCAGCACTGGACAGATTTTTAAGCAGAACAGATGTTAGAACAAAAAGGTGGTTATGGCAAACTTTTAAGGATTTAATGAAAATTTCATTTTTAGCTATTTTTAAGGATGGATTTTTTATTTTCTGAAAACATTTTAATGCTTTTATTCATTGAAAGACAGGATTTTTCCTGTTATTCCTTGTTCAGCATCCCAATCCTAGAGATCAAGCTTTCAAAGGTGGATGTGTCTAATGCTTTGGTTAGCACATCTGCCAGCTGATCCTTAGTTGGTACATGGTGCAGAGAAATCAAACCTTTTTCATAGCAATCCCTCACAAAGTGATGTCTGATATCTATATGCTTGGTGGTTGAATGGGAGACTGGATTTTTGATGATATTTTCTGCTTCCTGACTGTCCAACATGAGAGGTGTCTTTAAGGCAGTGATACCAAAATCCAGCAGTTGATTTTGAAGCCAAAGCATTTGGGCTGTATAGCTTGCAGCAACTATATACTCTACCCCAGCAGTGGATGTGGAACCAGCTACTTGCTTTTTGCTTTTTGCTTTTTGCTTTTTGCTTTGCCAAGACACTAAGCAATTGCCTAGGAATTGGCACCCTCCTGAAGTGGACTTCCTTGTCTTGTCACATCCATCAGCTGGATACGAGATACCAAGTGTGGGAGCACCTTTGAGGTATCTGAATATCCTTTTTACAGCAATAAGGTTTGACTTTCTAGGGGCTGACTAGGATTTTGCACAAACACATGTTGCAAACATGATGTCTGGCCTAGATGCAGTTAGGTACAATAAAGACCCAATCATGCTTCTATATAAAGTTTGATCAACCAAATCATCCTTTTCATCAGACATGACAATTTTATTGGTTGCAATGGGTGTACTACATGGCTTACAATCATCCATCTCAAATTTCTTTAAAAGTTCTTTGGCATATTTGCCTTGATGGATAAAAGTGCCATTTTGCAGTTGCCTTACTTGGAGACCAAGAAAGCACTGGAGCTCACCCATTGCACTCATTTCAAACTCAGCTGTCATGAGTTGCCTAAACTCCTCACACAATTTATTACATGTGCTTCCAAAGATGATGTCATCCACATAAATCTGGACAATCATCAAATCCTTTCCTCTCCATTTTAAAAACAATGTTTTGTCTATTTTACCTCTTGTGAAACCAATGGATAGTAGGAAAGTGGAAAGAGTTTCATACCAGGCCCTTGGGGCTTGTTTCAGGCCATACAAAGCTTTATTTAGCTTGTAGACATGATTTGGATTAAATGGATCCTCAAAGCCTGGAGGTTGACAAACATAAACCTCTTCTTGAATCTTACCATAGAGGAATGCACATTTAATGTCCATTTGATACACCTTGATGTTGTGGTTGACAGCAAAGGCCAGAAATAATCTGATAGCTTCAAGTCTTGCTACAGGGGAAAATGTTTCATCATAGTCAATGCCCTCTTCTTGTCTGAACCCTTGAACCACAAGCCTGGCTTTATTCTTGACAACAATGCCCCTTTCATCAGTTTTGTTTTTGAAGACCCACTTTGTGCCAATAGGGCTTACACCTTCTGGCAGTGGTACAAGTTCCCATACTTGTTGTCTTTTGAACTGTTGGAGCTCCTCTTGCATGGCTTCTACCCAGCTATTGTCTTTCAGTGCCTCTTGGTACTTGACTGGCTGATGGAGAGATAGGAAACCAGCAAAAAGACAAATGTTTTGGGATTGACTTCTTGTGAGCACCCCTTCATTGATGTTGCCAATGATTTGGTCAGGTGGATGAGATTTCAATAAGATTAGATCTCCTTGGTATGGAACAATGGCATTTAATGGTGAAGGCTGCAGATGTGAATCATCTGAGCTAACCACTGCTGGTGACTTTAATGATCCAGCAGTGGCTTCAAATGGAGGTGGAGGAATAGGTGGAACTGGTGTGAAAACATGCTGACTTTTATCCACTGATGGAGGACTATCAGCAGTGTTAGATGATGTGGAAGCCAATATGGCTTTGGATGGGGTCTTAGCAGTGTCTAGGTTAAGTTCAGATGGATGGGCAGTGGTTAGGTCAGGGGTTTGGATAGTTTTGGAACTGTTTTTCTCTAACCACTGTTGAGGGTCTTGCCCAATGATCTGCTGATAACCAAAAGGATGCCTGTTCACTCTTGGTTTAGAGGGCTTTTTGTAAGCCTCATAAACATGTGGGATCCTTTGGTATGGTGGTTGTCCCTTGCCTCTTCTGTATTGATTGGCAGGGGGTGCATCAGTCACATGAACATCTCTTTTGACAGATGTTTGGTTCAGCTGTTTAGACTGGCACAAACAGTGGTTGGTTCTTGGTGAACTTGACAGATGATGTTGATGAACTCAAGGATGTTTTTGCAGTGTACTCATTCTTTTTTACATCAAAGTTTTTGAGATACACGCATTCTTGAGTGTTATGGTTTGTTTTACCACAGATGGTGTAGCTCTCAGCAGGTACAATGACACTTGTTTTGTTTAGATCATATGCTTTTAGATGAAAACAGTCTTTTGTTAGATGATTCTTCTTTTCACAAAAATCACAAAACATGTTTTTGATCTTTTCTATTTTCTTCCTTTTCTCAGACTCCTTAGCAATAGAGTTTTGAACCACTGTTGGGATGTCTTTGAGAGGAATGACCTTTGCTTTTGGAGCTGTGACACCATCAGTGGTTGTGAAATCCATATGCTTGAAATTTTCAAGAATGTCACACTCATCAGACCATGTAGGTTTGAATTGGTATTTTTCAGTTTCCTCAAAAGTTGAGGACCCCACAGATCTTTCCAGAGTAATTTTGTTACCAAGTTTGTCAGTTATCTTAACTTCTTGGCCATTCTTATTGGTTGGTTTTATTTCAGCTGAACCAGCTTGTTTTACAGCAGTGTTTTCAAGTTCATCATATTTTCTATATCCTATTCCAAACTTTACATTGCTTTCAAGCTGTTTTTCAAGCATAACCTCATAACCTTTGCAAGATTCCACCCATCTTTCACAAGTGATTTGGGTGGACTCCAACTCCTTTTTACAAACTTGGTATTTTTCTACCTTAGTTTGGAGTTGGTTCTTGGTTATGCTTTGCTCTTCTTTGAGACTGCAGATTTCTTTGTCTTTTTCAGCTAATTTGTTTTTAAGTTCTTTCAATGACTTTTCAAATTTGACTTCATCAGTTAAGACTTTATCCCTAAGGTTTTCATTCACCTCTTTAATGCTAGCAAATGCAATAATGCATTTGTCTGAACACAGATTTTCAAGAACCTGAGGTGATACCTTGGCAGCAACCATCATGGCACAATCACATTGATGATCACTTTCTTCATCAGCTCTCTCTTCTTTCTCACCTTCTTTCTTCTCTTCTTTTTCTTCTTTTTCTTCTTTGGACCAGGGGTCAAACAGTGGTTCAATTAGGGTTTCTGAATTTTCTCCCAGCGGTAGTTCACCAGCAACTGCAGTAACCACTGCTTCAGCTACTTCATCCACTGTTTCTGCACTTAGATGTTGACCTTCAGCTTCTACCCCTTCTGGTATTGACTCTAATGCCATCAGAAAAAATTCACCATTAAAAGTATCATTAGAAGCATAGAGTGCAAAATTTTCATCACCAAGCTCATCAGGCATGCTGCTCCAGTCAACAAAGCCTTGGGTGAAAAAGCTTTGCTGATATGGTTAAACCACTGCTGGAGGAGCTTGTTGAGGTGCAACAGGTTGCACTTGTGCTTGAGGGACAGGGGCTTGAACATACTGAATTTGTGGAACAGTGGTTTGAACATAATGCACAGGCACATGGGTTGCAGCATAGTGACCAGTGTTAACATGGGTTGCAGGGGTATATTGGGCATAGTGCATAATGCTTTGGTGTTGTGGTCTAGGGTTTGAGCTGGGATGAGTTATAATTAGACCAGTGGTTTGACTCCTGCATTCCCTAGCAAAATGACCTAGCCTATTGCACTTATAACACTTGATTTTTGACTTATCCAACCCCACTTTTAGATTCCAATGTAACCCTGGGAACTTTCTCCCTGTTCTTTTATAGAATTTGCTTGTTCTCACACTAAGCAAAGCCAATTGATAGAAGATTTCTTCTAAGTCAGTGGGATCAAAGTGTTGCAAATCATTGAGTTTAAAACACAAATTATAAGAGTTCTGGCTTTCTCCATTTGCTGTGAAAGCAAAATTGGATGAGTGGGGATCAGAGTTAAAGTTACCTCCAGCAGTTATGTCAATAAAATGATCATAACTCTGATCCTTACTGCTGCCAGACTCTTCTTGACCCCGAAGAGCTGTGTTTCCAAATGAATAATCATCTGTAACTTTGCCAGACTCCTGCAACTTCTATTTCTGGTTTAACTCCCTTTCATAGGTTAGGAGTCTACCATGAAGTTGGGTTAGTGTTAGGTCTTTGAACTCAACATAATTTCTAGTAACAAATGCAATTGTATCCCATTTTTCAGGTAGTGATCTAAGAAACCTGATATTTTGTGTAGAATTAGGAAATACAACCTTAACAAGGCTTAGCTCACTAATGAGATAACTGAATCGCTCAAACTGTTGAGTCAATGATTCACCCTTGATGTGCCAGAAGGTTTCATATTGCTGATTCAGAATTTCCCTATTGTTTTCAATAACTTCTTCCGTTCCCCCGAATTGTTCCTTAAGTGCATCCCATAGCTCTTTGGCACTGTTACAATGTAACAACCCAGCATATATTTCGTTGGGTAATCCAGATGCTATGATGCTAAATGCTTTGGAATCCAGTTCGAACTTTTGGAAATCAGTTTCAGTATAGTTTTCATATTTTTTAGGTTCGAACTTCTTTGGATCCTCAGCACTTGGCACCATGGGAACATGGGGCCCAAAAACAACTGATCTCCAACATCCAGTGTTCTGTTGAGCAAGGATGTGACCCATCCTTCTCTCCCAGATGTTGTATTCATGTCGTTTCAGCATAGGTGGTTTGAAAAGTGAGCCAATGTTATTCTTATCATCTTGTGATTGTGACGTCATCCTGGTTGTTTCACAGGTACTGATTAATCAACTTTGATGGTGATTAAACCTTACTCTGTTTTTCAACAAAACGAACAACTATCAGTATCAACGATTGTGAGCTAAACTATTTATGTCAAAATGATGGTTAAATCAAATTTGACTGTTCAAGCTCTGATACCAATTGTTAGGATCTGAGTTTGGATTGATTGTGTTTTACGTTTGAATTAAGATGAATGATGAACAAGTAGTGCAGCGGAATATAAATGGAATTAAACTTTGCACACAATCAAACATGAGAATTGCTTTGAACACACATTTTCACATAGAACCGAATGATTGAATTTATTTCAACTATGATTACAATGCATGCATGTAACAAACTCCCCTTCAGCCTGAGCTCACAGTGTTTGTTCGTACAGGAGAAAAGTGGTGAAAAGCTAATAGAACAGTACAGGGTACTGTTCTATTTATAGGCACGGGCAAACCAGTGTGGCATCTTTGCTGACGTCACCATGAAAGTGACATCTAACCTCCTAACAAACTCTAACAACTGATCTATACAACCACTGCTATGCTAACAAGTGTTTACAATACATAACATAAAGAGGAACTAAACTACTTCTATATCCTTCCACTGTTGTGACTCCAGCAGTACTTGATAACTTCAGCAGTGCTTGACCCATAGCAGTAGATTGATCAACAGAGCTTTAGTCTTCATCAGTCTTTGACTTGATCAGTAGTTGTAGGTCAGCAGTTGTAAAGGATCAGTGGATTGGAGATCATCAGATGTTGAAACCACTTTCAAGGGGAGAGAATGAAAACATAACATCTGCTTATTTTGGATCCACTGCTCTGATCCAGTTTTGGCTCTAATAAACTGTTCCTCTGATAGGGTTCAATCCCAACACAAATTAAACCGAAGGCCTAACCACAAAATCAATTTAAAACATTTTTTTTACTTTCAAATCATTTGATATAGTCGACTATTATGACTGGAATCACAAGTGACCCAAGTTGATGAAATGTAAAGCCGCCACAAGTTGACCCATCATACTAAACATAGACTTATGATTAAAATTTAAAATTAAAGATCAATTAGAAAATCAATACTGTTACACATTTTCATGCATTAAATTAGAATGAGAGAAAAAGCCGAACCTAAGGAAATGCGTTTTTAGAACGCAAGATTGGAATTCAATAATACTTGTAGCTGGTACAGTTGGCTGTTGTAGGTCCTGATACAGATCATCAGACTACGATGACTTCTTGTTTTGGATGCCGTAATGAGTGCGGAATCCCCGTTATGACAAAACCGAGCGAGAGAGTAAACACAGTACAAAGATTCAACGTTTAACAAGTTGTCTATTCAAATCGACAGAGTTTCAGTATAAGATTTATACAAAACAAACACTCTGACAATTCCATCTCTCTACACTCACTCCCTCTCTAAGCTCCTACAAGCTCTCACTGTGAAACTGTGATCTGAACTGTCTATATATAGCTAAACATTTTGCAACTCCACGAAAGAGTAGCAGGTCCACGAATCATGGAGTTCTTCGTGGACATGATTCTCTGCACACAATAAGCCATGAAGGATGTCATGCCCCATGAAGAAGGTTCTTCGTCACCTTTATGAAATAGACGAATAATATGTTATTCATAGACATGTTCGTTTGTGAACAACTATATTTCATGCAAACCATGTTCACGAACAACTAGTTCTTCGTGACTTTCTGTACAACAAAGTTCAAATTCATGCACAGAACTCTTCGAGACATCCATGCAAATTTCAACTTATATTTGTGACATCATCATGATGATGTCATCTAGCATAATTTTCGCTCTCGTATCGCGAATGTTAGGTCGTACGACGGAGGAACGTTGTCGACTTCGGTCTCGAACCGAGTTGAGTCGAACTGAACCAAGCCGAACCGAACTGAGATGCATCCACACAAATATGCATTAACAAACTCCCCCTTGGATGTTTCTCGTGATGGTTCGTTCTTCACATGTCGGATCTTCAGATGTCTTCACTTGTCATAATCAGGAGGTACATCAGCAAACTCCCTTTTGAATGTTGCTTGTGAGAGATTGATCTTCAAATATTTAGATCCTTGTGGTGTTGATGAGTGGTCAGCTACAAATTGATCTTCTTGGTCCACTAACCGCATTCATGTTGTGTCTTCACTCCTATAACTTTTCTTCAAACTCATTCTCTCTGCCTTTAGCTTTCTTGGATGCTGCATCTGCACACAGAACAAAGCTAAACGCATAATGAGAACAACCGCTAGGGATTTAATCAACTTTAGAGAAATTTCATTTGAAAACTTCACTAAGAGTTGATTTCAAACAATATAAGCAAACGACATGCATGTGACCAACTCTCAATCAACTACCAACCGACAACAGTTTGAAAGTTTAAAAGTTTGATCAATTTTAAAATTTTACTTTCAAAAATTGTTAACTTCGACCGTTTATGAAGATGCAATTGTTTTCCGGCTTACAATCAGGATTTTAGGTAGGATAGACTTGAGTTCCAACATCGGGCAATAAAAAATAAAATAGAAATAAAATCTTTTGGTTTTTATAAGGTTTTTATTAAAATACACCTAAAATCTTTTTGGTATTTTTGAATATTTCATATGTAAAGTCGGAAAGAAAAAACATATTTACAAACATATTTTTTTGCGAGTTTCTAGGGTAAGAGAATCATATCGGTATACAGTCACACCAAAACACTCTTGTTGTTCAATTAGTTAACATTTAGATAAGTATCCTATAACGATTATCGGTATTGTTGTGCACTTAAGCTCAACAAACAGATGTAATCATATGACTTGGGGACATGATTAGTGTATGATTTATACTTACCAACCTGATTTCATCCACTCACGACACATTACCGTATCAAGGTATGTATGAGAGTTCATCTTACTGGTGAGTATATCATTTATCATATGTTTTCGACGTATATGATGTGAGATACTCACTTAAGAGGAGGAATACAAGCCCTATGTGATAAAATCACTTATTAATGAGGAACTTGATATTCCATGCATGCATGGCATGAGAGCAAGTCTGTAAACAGGTTAGTACCATCGTACCAATAAAGAAACGAACTTGACTCTCAGATGATAGATGTGATTTAGAATCACTTATTCGGGGGTGACTGTGATACTTTTATCACTTATTGATGGTCGAATGCATCATCTATTATATACATGTATGTATGATATATACACGTATGTATGGTATCATGGAAGTTCTAGACTTACGTCCCCGTTGTTTTCGGTATAAGAATCAACCATGATACCCAGATGATAAACAGCATAAAGACCACGTATCTTAGAACCTGGGTAATCTATCAAACGAAATTTCGGTACCAAGACCATATGCTAATGAGCGGTTCCCACACGGTCTTCAGTCGAATAAGTTTATATCAGCCTGCACACTTTAAAATGATTGTGAGCCTACCGATACATCTTATATAGAGCTACTTATCGTTTTTCATTTTAATTTCAAAGAGATTTCGACAGACCACTGATGTACTATCATTTTCTCTTTTGCTCACCAGGAAACTCTTTTTGTTTTTCTATTGTTTTTGTATTTTTCTGATTTAGGAAATTACTCCCCCTAAAATTCAAAAGATAAATTTAAACCTTTAAAAACATCTTTTTGGATTTTCTTCAAGAAAAAATATTCACAAGAACGATTTCCTTATGTGGATTAACTCATGTTTTACCTCGATGCCGTTCACCAAAATTAATTTTAATCAGAAATGATTTATCAAATTTTTGAGAAATGAGTTGGCATGTTGGTAATCGGTGGACCAAAACAACATTGACAAGTTTCATATTGAAACAATCACGTGTGAGGTGATATTCGAGATCAACGTGTCTGGTCAAGGAGTGTTGTACGAAAAATTAGTAATTCATAAAGCAGCTTAAAAATCGACAAAGATAGGAGAGATTAGAAATTTAAAACTGTAATCTTGCAATTTCTATGTACATTGTCAGGAATCTGTGTGCTCTCCTAACTGGATATCCATTCGGTGTGGATTTCAAGGTCGATTATACAGCTACTTCAATACCGAGAAATCTCTTCACAACAACAAGATCAAAAACCTTCAAGTCCGGCTGGTAAGAAGCAAGTGAGTGTGTAGGAATTGAAAGCTTGTATACGTCATAATTGGTCGGTCCATACATGATGTCATCCACATGCTTTTGCACCAGTAAAGGTCTTCGTCTCTCTCCTAGAGAAGTAGTGTGCGGTTGTTCAATCCATGCCAAGGTATCCGCACACCCGGTTGGTTTGATCAACAAACACATTTTCTTCAACACACCGTGGAGAAATGTACACTACACGTTCATCTTGTAGATGTAACACCCCAAAAACGGGTTTGGTAATCAAACCGTGTTAATAGTAATGACGGGTAAAATACCGTTAGTGGTAAAAAAAATTAACCCGGTATGTATTAGGAATTTAAATAAATAAACTTAATATTAACTAGAAAGAGGATAAATACTTTGAGAAGACAAAGTTTATAAAAAGGGACCCGAGTTAACGGGACATAAAATAAACGGGTTACAACTCCTGGAACTAACTAAGTTAACTAGGAATAATCAACCTAGTTAATTAAAAGTCTCATAATGGTATGTGAGTGGGTTAAAACACCTAAAATAAGAACCTGACAATAATTGAGGGGCCAAAGGTGTTAAAAAGCAAACTAGTTTTTAATTAAAACAAAAAAAATAATAATAATACCACACACTGGTGTGTGGGGATCGAACATAACCAAGGGGGGGGGGGGGTGACCAGGGGTTTCTCCACAAACCCTAATTCTCTTAAAATCCTCCAAATTGAAGCTCAAATCAAGCCCGAATCGTCTGCATGATTACAAATTCGTGATCACCTAGTCGTGGGGATCTCTAGGTAAGTAAAATTTTGTAATTTGGAGATGTTTTGATTTCTTGATGAACATATGAAGTCGAAATTGGAGCTTGAATGTTAGATGTTTGAGTGAAACTATGATAAATACATGATTAGGAATGAAACCTAATCAATAATTTGATGTATTGATGTACATATACATGGAATTGAGAATCACCCACATATGTGTTAGATGGGTTTTGTAGAGAGATTAAGAATACTAGAATCTTGATCATGAAACGGGTGTTATTGATTTTTTTGAAACGAATCTAGGTGTTGTTATGCATGCTAGATGTAAGGAACTTGAAAATAATGTTAATCTTGGCTAAGTAGTTAGTCAGGAGCTTGATTGCTAGTAGTAAAAATTTTATGCCCATAAGGTGTTCGATGTAATGCCTAAGTGAAATTGGGTACCTACTAGTTCGTAGATAGAACTTGATTAGAATAGATATTTGGATGAATGCCTAATAACATGACGAAACGGGTTTTATCTATAGATGAACACCCGTAGATTTTACGTAAAGAAAGAATAATGTAACGTTAACAATTGAGAGCTAAGATAACTTAGTATTAAAAATAGCATGAACTCGGATTAAATATTAGTTCAATTGGTGGCCTAAGAATAGAGCCATTGAGTAAAGGGCGGAACGCCAACATAAGTTTGTCAAACTTAGATTCTCAATTTCATATGCTATAAGGCGGCTTGACTCCTAAAAGTCAAACCGACCTATAATAGAGTTCGGTAAGAAAAGTAGTATAAAGTGTCATAAGGCGTAAAGGTTATGATCTAGAACGACTAACCTAATCACCTTGTGAATACTATATGATAGTTTGACTCTTGACAAGCTAGATGGAGGCTTGGGAGGAAGCGGGTCAAATGGAGCAAGTACGAAGAGAAAGCGTTGCTTGGATGCGAGGTAAGTAGAGCTTACGCCCCTTTACATTATTTGCAAAGTTACTTACTTTCAAGTATTGATATGAATGCTACTAAGTGGTTGGTGTATGATATTCCGACACGATTCAATGAGAGTCGGAATGAGGGAAAATGGTAAGAAATCATGAATTATAGTAAAAGGGGTAAAATGGTAAATTAGACATGTAATGACGAATAAATAAAAACGGTTTTAAGTAAAACAAGTTCAAAGGAAAACCGGGATAGGTTTAAAGGGGTGAAATGGTAACTAAATACCATCTCATATAGACAAATGGTCAATTAGACTAAATGGGTCAAATGGTGTGGTTAACACCATTTGACAATAACATTTGACAATCGCTTGTTGAGTTTTGTAATCACAGGAAATAACATAAGCTTGCGATGCTTTTACTAGAAAGATTTAAAGCAAAAGTTATGTAAACGGGTCAGTACTTTGACCCGGGCCAGGTACGCATAAATAAGCTTTTAGTTAAACATACAATTTTTGGTCAAATATTTAGCGAAAGTCCCTCGTCGTAAAGTGAGGGACTAAAGTTAACCAAAACACCCTTGAAGGGTATATTGGGTAAACGACCCATAGGGGTTGTTTAGGAACTTGTATTAAGATTAGGGAATCATTAAATATGAATAAAAGTCATAGGAATACACATTCGTGGGTCAAATGCTCAAAATGGTCATTTGCGTAAAATGACTAACCGATGGGTAAAATTGGGAAAAAGGTGTTCATTATGTTAAATCCACCACAAAATAGTTGTGGTGGAATCTTTGTAGTTAATTAGACATGGAAAATTTTGTAGTGTCAAAAGAAAAGCACAAGTTCTAGACTAAAATGCGTAAATACCCTTAACGGGTCAAAATAAGCATACGAGTGAAAACGGGTTTAAATTGTGTAAGAAACCTGTGACTAGAACCTATTATGATAGATAACATTAGTTTGAAGAGGTGCATGTGAAATAAGGATCCAACAAATATGTTTGCTTGATAAAATGCATAAACGGGTTAAAATTCGGCAAAAAGGTAATGAGTCGAGGGCTTAGAAGTCTCAAAAATTTCTAATGCTGGAAGTAGGATTTTAACTCCATAAGATGGAGAATTAAATTACGGACGCGTAGGAAAAAGAATCGTGTAAAACGGATTAAAGACGAGAGAGTTATGCTCGTTTCCGTGAAATCGGGTTATGCTGGGAATATGCAGCAACATAATAAAAACATTCTGCCAAAAAGAGGGCTAGGTGGGACGTCTAGCCCCTAGGCGTGACGCCTAGCCCCCCCTGAACCTGAAAAACGTTTAATTTTGTTTGTTTGACCCATATAACTTGTTTAAACTTGTTATTTAACTATCAAAACTAACTTTTAAGTTGGTTTTGATCATAGGTGATTGCCAAGAGTGTCCGGATGAAGATCAAGCTCGAAGAAGAACCGAACACGATAAAGTTAAAAGCTTCCGCGTGGCATTTCGTCGTATCTCTTAAAAGACGAACACAAATTCATTACGATGTAGTTAAACCTTTATTTGTAAAAGTTTTAAATTAACCATATTTAGTAAAGTACATTTAATCATGATTACATGCTTATTTTAGTAAACAATACGAAAACCTTAAAATAATAACAAGGGTGTTACAGTAGACTTGAACTTCTTGTGGAAGATATAAGACATGAAACTTTGAAAAGCTTCAGAGGTGCTACAGGCGCGTACATTTCGATTGAATCTATCCCGTGGACCCGATCAAAGCCTTAAATAAACAAATTGGTATGTTTTTCATTTTTTCGAAGCTTTCAACTTCATTCATCATCATTCTTTCACCAGACATTTTTGTCTTCTTTTGTTTTTCTCTCTCCATCAAAGGCCACATATTCTCCTAGATGTAACAATGTTTCGGAGCCTTATGTCGCTGATCTTGTGCATGGATGCTCCACTATCAACAATCCTAAGACTATCAATAGTTCCTCCTGGAACATCCTGCACACTCATTAAAAGATTAGTTGGAGAGGGGGACCCAAGCCTTCATAGACTTGGGTCATCCGACATCATCGAGGATTGTGACTTCCATTTCCCCGATGATTCGGAATTGATGGAGCTCCCCCTGAAACAGTTACCGATTTTGGTTTCCAAATCTATTTCTGTTTTTCATTTTTAACGTCTGATTTAACAGACTGTGTTTGGATAACCTCTGGTTTCAAAGCCTTTTCAACTTCTTTTCTTTGTTTCTTTTTCTGTTTCCTTTCTTGTTGTTTAACAACACGAGGGTCCTGTTTTGGTGAAACAGATCTTGTATGGTAACTGTTACCACGGGGGGCATCAACTTTTTCCTTTCGTTTCGTGAGATATGGGTAGTTTCTGACAATGTGCCCATACTCACCGCATTCACAACACGATCTCCGCTCAACAAACCTCAGAGTATCATAACTGTAGGAGCTTGATGTTAGTGCATTTATGTCTATCGCCTCTGTCATCTCAAACCGTAGCAGAAACTGTTAAATTCTAGGCTTTACATTGTAATATTAGATAGAAAAGGCAAGGTGGCAATATGGTAAATAAGAGGAAAGCTCTTATAAGCCTTGGCCTATAAATAGGTGAGTTAGGGTTAACTTTTGGAGACTTTGGCTACATTTTGTGTTTTGGAGAGCTTGAGATCTAGAGAGAGAGAGTCTAGAGAGAGAAAGCTCATTCCAAGTGATTCAGGTGCTGTACGTTATCATATTCATCAATAGAATCACAGTTAGATTACGGTCTCGTGTGTTTCGGTCTCGCTCGTACACGGATTCCGCACGTCGTACGAGTCGGTTCGCAATCGTTCGGAGTCAAACCGGTCCTAACAAGTGGTATCAGAGCGGGAGCTCGGTTGCGAGGATCAAACGCACGATTTCGTTCAAGATCTGATCAGATTCAGAGCATAAATCATCCAGATTTGTCAAAATTCTCATATTTTTCTTGTTCTTCACGTTTTCTCTGAATTTTGCAAAATTGACAGGGTTTTTACGGTTCAAATTCGCTCATTTTTTGATATATTATGCGAAACTGTGTGATCTAATACTCTACAAATTTTCAGGTCAAAATTCCAAGCCGTTTGGAAGAAATTCGAATTTTTGTTTTCGAAAAAAGTTGAAGAATGTTGAATACTGTTGCTGTTGTTCTTGATGTCATACGCACGCATGACCTATCCGTGCGGATAAGTCATACGCACGGATAACTAATCCGCGTTGACTTGTTGACCCTGCCACCCGCACGGATAACAATTAGACTAAAGATTCCTTTGTTGACCTGTTGACTTATTACTTGCATGATTACTTGTCGATATGCATGTGATTTATTAAGAACGGTGTCACGTGATTCGAAACATATGATATTAGAAGTTCATGTGAATTGAAGGTATTAGGTCCAATGGAAGTGAAATTGGTGAAGTTGTTGTCTGTTTGCATTAATTTCAATATCGGAGGTCCAATGAGAGCATTTTGAATTTCAAAGTTCATCAATCCGTGTTGACCTTAGCTGACTTATCACCCGTGCGTATAACATCATACGGATAGCATCATACGCACGGATAGAATCATTTCCCATACGCACGGATATCATCATTTCCCATACGCACGGATTACTTTCAGCCATCCGTGTTGACTTGTTGACTTGCTATACGCACGGACAACTTGTCCGCGCGGATAACATCCCCACCCGTGCGTATCACCACCCATGCGTACAACATCTCACGGATCCCCACCCGTGCGGATAACATCATCCGGATCCCCACCCGTGCGTGTCACCACCCGTGTTGACTATTCGTTGACCTATCCGCACGAATAACTTGTCCGCGCGGATAACAATACGCGTCATAACAATCCGTGTTTGTCATTTTAGTCAACATATTTAGGTTTGTTAGTCAACCTTGTCAGCAGCACATGTGAATCATTAATAGCAATCGGTGTGAACTATAAAGACCAATATCCATGTGTTTGTTTTGAACGGCCATGTTCTTATTATTTTAATCTAGGTTGCATGTGATATCAAATATAGGTTGTCGGCCATTCAAATTGATTGCATTAAAAGTCACGTGAATATATGTGTTAAGTGTGAATTTTGTCAGTGCATTTAATTGAAATATCATGTGATTTTGTCAGCCAATTTTAATTGTAGTTGGCAGCTTGCATGTGAGAATTTGTTGAAAATCACATTTCAGATAACGATTTGTCGTATAGTGCCATTGCCACTCGATTAAAAAAAAAAAAACAAGTCATCCGGATCCTCACTCGAGTATTTGTACAATCAAGTTGATTGATAGTAATCGAACTAATCTTGTTTGTTTATTTTCAGGTAATTCAAGATGGCTAATACGTTTGATGAACAGGAAAACGAGAATCTAAAAAATTTAAACGTTTGGACTTCTGGATCTTGGATTGATAAGAAAAATAAGAAGGATCTTTGGATCAAAAGATTCGAAAATTTCTTGTGCATGAAAAATGAATCTTTGGAACAATTGGACAGACGGTTTGATGATTTGATTGATAAGTTTGATAGATATGAGATAAGGGTTTCAAATGCTGAAAAAATTTCAAAATTTGCTGATGCATTACCTTTAGAGTGGGAAAAATTTTTAAGTGAACTAAAAAGGGATGCTAGTTTCTCAAAACTTCATTTTAGTGAATTCATCAATAAGCTTAGTTCACATAAATTTGATAAAGAGAAAAGAAAAGAAGAGTTGATGAATGAAATGAAGAGGGATTTAGAAAAGATAAATTTGGAAGTGATTATCGAAATGAGAAAAATATTTTCTGTGTGTCTTGCTGCAAAAAATGTCATGAAATATGATATTAAGAGAGGTTGTTTTATTGATGAATATGCAAACCCTCTTGATTTTGTTAAAATTTTTTGTGCAGGAACATTCAGGATGGAAACAAAGAAAGAAGATGATACAGAAAAGATGAATGAAAAACGCTCAGAATGTGATAAACTTGGAGCATACAATGCCAAATTCTTGAGTGATGCGGAGAATTTGACATTGGAAAACAAAGCTTTGAAAGATGGGAAGAAAGCTGATGATGAACAGATTCTGGAGTTGCGCTTGAACTGTGAAAAACTAAAATCTGAAAATATCAAACTGTTGAGTAATGTGGACAGTTTGACATTGGATAACAAGATTTTGAAAGAAAAAGAAAAAGAGTTTGAAAATGAAAAATTAAAATTTGAAAATGATTTCAAAAGACAGTTAAAGATTTTAGAAGATGAGAGAGATGTTTTTGGTAAAAATAATCTTGAAAAACAATGTGAAATAAATTCTCATCTTGATAAAATCATTCGACTTGAGCATGAAGCCGAAGGTAATAGAAAGAAAATTGCTGATTTAGAAAACAAATTGAAAAGTTTTGTGACTTCTGCATCATATGTGTGTCCAAAACCGATCAATTCTGTTCCAATAAGTGACAAAGTCACAAATTTTGACAAAGTCAAAATTGAAGATTGTGATGACAAAGCTGATGATGAAATAGAAAAAGAAAAGAAAAGAAAAATATTTTTAGATTTACAAGAAAAATTTAAAAATACTGTTTTGCAATCTACTGAAACAGGTGAATGTTCTAAGCAAAAACCTGTTAAGAAGAGTGTAGAACAGAAACAAAAAGTTAAAAATTCAAAAAATTTTAAAAATGAAAATAAAAGCTCATCAGTTCAGTCATCCAATCATTATAAAAAATCACAAAAATTTGTAAATAAAAACTCCCAATATGATGGTAATAAGTGGTGCAGGTTTGACCACAGTGCTCAAAAGACAAATCCAGCATTGCAGAGGAGAAATGATTATCACCAAGCCAAACAATGTTATGATCTGAAGGTTTGGACTGACAGAAGTGGATGGTATGATAACAGAGTGTGCTACACCTGTGATGTGAGAGGACACATTGCTGTTAACTGCCAGAATTGGAGTTATGAGACAAGAAGATGCTATAATTGTCAAATCAGAGGTCATATTGCCAGAATTGCCCAAGGAGATCGATGGGAAGATCGAGGGTTGAATCTCAGAGAACGGTAAAGAAACCAGTCACTGTCAAGCCCAAAGAACAGAAAGTGGAAGATAAGAAAGTAAAGCTTTCACAGGGGCAGAGAGACAGGCTGAGGAAGAAGAGGAAGAAGGCGAGAGAGTATTTGGAGAAGATTTTGTCTTCGGGTTCACTGGTTGGTTCGAATAAAAGTTCTGATGAATCGATTCACTCGACTGCAAAGCCAAGCAAATCGAATTCTTCAGATGCAAATCTGAGGACAAACAAGAAGAAAAAGAAAGTTATTGGCGATGAATCTGGCTCATCCAAGTCAGACAAGCCAAGTCCGGGCAATGAATCTGATTCCACAAAATCAGTTGAGCCACAAGTTGAGGTAAAAAAGGAAGAGACAGTTCCATTAATGAATGATGAGAACTTTCCACCATTACGAGCCGCAAACCTAAAATCAAAAGGTGTTGATGCTGGAAAAATGTTTAATAGCAATGTTAAACATATTTTTAGCAAGATGGCTGATGGTAAGGAAAAAGGAGTGAAAGAATTTTATGAAGAAAAGAGAAAAGCTCAAAATGCGCCTAAGGCTGGTCAGGCTTGGGTGTCAAAATCTGTTGGTTGAATTTCTGACTTGCCGGAGCTTCCAGGTTGGTAAGTGTGAAGCAGGTATCGGCATCATTCTTGAGAAATTCACAGGATGGTAACTGTGATATTTCGTCTTACAAGTGGTTAATCAAGGACATTAAGTTGTACTTGATTTTCTACAAGTGATAGTGGTGTTTGACCTAATAATGTTAAATTTTCAAAATGATTAAAAGAGAACAAGGTGATGAGATGACCCCAAACCCACAAATGATGGGTAAACAAACTAATTTTTCCGGAAAAACCATTCTGATTAAAACAAACTTAAGTGTTTTGAAATCATTATGAAAAAATAGTTTGTTGTAAGGGGGAGTTCTGATTGAATACGCCGAAACCTTCACGGCTGAACAAACATGATTACTTTCACAAGATTGAAAAACGGTTTTCAAACTGTCGAAAATCAATGGGTTGTAAATCATGGGGGTACGTTATATTTTTTCTACAAATCAGTGCACTTGAAGCAGAAAATGGATGGCGAGACAAAGCTATCAGTATCGGTTTGTCAAATTTTCTTTAAATGGTTTTGAATTTTAGGGGGAGTAAGAAATTGTCAGAAAATCCAAAAACATTTGAAAATTTGAAAAAGCCAAAAACATGATAAAATTCAAAATTGAGTTTTTGCGTAAAAAGAGGAAATGATAGTACATCAGTAGACAGTTACAGTACGCTAAAGAAATGGAAAGTTTAAATGTGTTAAACGATCTCACCGTGGATGTGTCGGTAGATTTTTATACATTTAGTAAACTTTTTCGGGATATAAACCTAAATTCAAACTTACTTATTTTGTGGGGAACACTACTTGGATATATAGGTAACCCCTGAAATCTTGTTTGAAAGGTCTCATAATCTGATATACTAGGTGAGACTGAATATTGAGATCTGGATATATATTCACCTGTAAGACTGAATATTGAGATCTGGATATGGGAGTATATTCAAGAGGTGGGACACATGAATGAGTTTAAGTTCATAAAACACCTAATCCGTATCCTGAGTCAGTTGAACTTTGTGTGAAAATTTAAGTGGATCAGTATATCGACAATCTAAGTGAATTGTTTAATTCTTAATGTGTAACTAAGCTCAACGGTACTTGTGACTTGTCAAAAACTGATATGATCCTCTGACGCAAACTCAAACAAAAATATTGTCTGTAAATATGTTTGTACATATTTCTTTACTGCTTTATATTTTCAGAAAAATTTAAAAAAGATTTTGATTTCTGCTTTATTTTCGACAACCGATGTTTGAAGCTGAGTTTTAAAATCTAAGTATGCTGATTGTGTTTCTGAAAAATAAAACAAGTTCATTAATTTGAAACTTGAAGTTTTTAAAATCAAAAATCAAAACAGTTTGTGATATCTCCAAGGTCATTAAGTTGGACTTGGATGATTAACTGTGAGGGATTTGGATGCTTAGATTGTTAAAATCTGTAAAAGAGCCAGTTTCCGATCCGGTTCGAGGAAACTGCCAAATCTTTGAAGATTGTTGATAGAGGGAAAGTATCAAGTAATCCTGGATATACTTCATATTATTATATCTTAGTCCCAGGATCTTGATTTAGAAAATTTAATAGAGCCAGGTTACGATACATGGACAATCGAAAATGCTTTCATTGTAAAATATTTTAGCAAAAGTTGAGAGAGCCAGGTTTTCAATCCTGGATGTTCAAAACGTTTGTTCTTATAAATGTTTGAGGATTGCAGATACCAGACTACGATCCCGATAGCCGAGTCTAAGGGGGAGTCTGAAGACGAGCTCAACGCAAGGGGAAGCGTGCATAGGCGCCAGGATACTTTTCCTAGAAGAGCTTGTAACCGGAAAGTCAGGTGTCGATCCCAAAAGCACGGAAGCTTGACGAAAGGGGGAGCCTGAAGAGTCTACCGAAAGGAGGAGCTGGAGCTGAAGACAGATCCACGGGGATTCTGTTCGAGCTAAAGAGAGAGAAAGAAAAGAAGCTACGAGTCTAAATGTTTGAGATTGACTGCGGCAATATCCAAGGGGGAGTCTGTTAGTGCATTTATGTCTATCGCCTCTGTCATCTCAAACCGTAGCAGAAACTGTTAAATTCTAGGCTTTACATTGTAATATTAGATAGAAAAGGCAAGGTGGCAATATGGTAAATAAGAGGAAAGCTCTTATAAGCCTTGGCCTATAAATAGGTGAGTTAGGGTTAACTTTTGGAGACTTTGGCTACATTTTGTGTTTTGGAGAGCTTGAGATCTAGAGAGAGAGTCTAGAGAGAGAAAGCTCATTCCAAGTGATTCAGGTGTTGTACGTTATCATATTCATCAATAGAATCACAGTTAGATTACGGTCTCGTGTGTTTCGGTCTCGCTCGTACACGGATTCCGCACGCCGTACGAGTCGGTTCGCAATCGTTCGGAGTCAAACCGGTCCTAACACTTGATGATGAACTTCATGATCTTGAGGTACTTGGTCCTACATCACAACAGTTTGTGTGTTATGTGTAGTTGTTTTGACTGTTTCTTTTTAAAATTTGACTTTGTATAACAAAATCCGTGTTGGAATTGTTTTCAAAAGATTCAATTTTATCAGTCCTTTAGGATTTCACGAAGTTCACCTTCTGAACCTTCTTCTTGTTTTGGCTTTGTTTGCCTTTTATCTTTCCTTGGGTAGCGTGATTTTGCTTTTGTTGATTGTTTTGTGGTTGCAATTTTTTATTCCTGTATTTCTTTCTAAGTTCGGATTTTGGGATAGGAGTATACTGAATTATTACAACTCTTGGGTTCGACTTTCCCAAAAACTTACTAGTGGAATTCTCGAAAACTTTATCAATCAAGGATTGATTGACATTTTTGATTGGGAAATCTTTATCTGAATATATTTTATCAGAACCAATCAACGTGTAAAGCAAGTTCACGCTTTCACAACTCTTAGCAGAAGGTTCAATTTGTTTGGCAGTAGCCGTCACAAACGGTTTTGCAGGTCGATCACAAAGAATGTGATTTTCAAGAGGTATGTTTTCCTCTTTTGTTATCGTCTCTGACTGTTCAGGTTTGTCCTCATCCGACTCGTCCTCCGAACTATAATAATCCTCAATAATGGGAGGACTTTGATCATTTACAGACTTTAAGTCATTGATGTCATTCAATTGACTTTGACTTGTGGATGTGCCCTTAGTAAACCCTAGACCAGCTGTAAATTCATCAAAATCTAAAGGAACGGTGGGTTCAAAATGGGGCATATCCTCGTCATCAAGCATTTTGGTGTAGTTGTGTCTAACCGGGGGAGGACAAACCTTATAACCAATGCACTTTACATCACCCTTCTTCTTTTGAACATCGATGACATGATCCAAAACATATCTCGAGTTGGAGTAACCGTCCAACTTGAGTTTGATCGCATCATATTCACACTTTACACACGCTAATTCCTTTTTCATTTCTTCAAGCATGTTAATATAGTTGTTAATTGCTGTTTGTTTTCTCAAAACATTCTTTGTTAACTCAGATACATCTTTCCTTAAGGTTTCAATTGTTGTTTTAAATTCCTTTTCATTTTTCTTAAGATCTGTGTTTGCCTCAGTGCACTTTGTCAAATTTACAATCATACTCTGATGACGTTTCTTGGTGTGATCAAATTTACCTTCTAGCTCTAAGTATTTACCTTTTAAGACCATACATTCAACACACTTAGGAAAGATAGGTTTGTTGAAACTTACCTGACTGGATTGGCAATCCAAGCGGGCCATGAATGCAGCACGAAGAGTAGAAGATCTAACTTCTAAAAGATACTTAGAAAAATCATGAGACGAGCCTTCAACTTTATGTTCCAAAGCTACTTCCTTGATATTCGTCGATTCAGTTTTAGCAATCACATCATCTACCTCAACATCAACATCTTCAGCTCTATCTTCACCAGAACTTGATCCTTCTTCATCTGAATTACTGTTATCCCATGAGCTGTCATCATTTCTGGAAGATTCTCCATCACTATCAGTCTTTGCAATTTCGGCATAGTATGCAATGCCTCTTCCACTACTGTTTCCCAATTGAACAGACCAATCACAACCTTCATCTGTCTGAACAATCAAATCTCAGTTGAAATTGTTTGCGGGAACAATTGCTCTTTCATTGTTAGCAACTTGATTTCTGTTGAAAGGATATTGATTCCCTTGCGGTGGAGGCTTCGTGCATTCTCTTTTAAAATTTCCCTTTTCTCGGCAGTTGAAACATGTAACCTTCCTTTTGTCAAAACCGTATGGAGTATCCTTGTTGCTCTCTAGATTAGTTCTTCACGTTTTCTCCATAAAAACTTTTGCTCTTCTCACTGCACTCACAACGCCCATTTGATATCAATCTACTCTATCTCCTCTTTATCAATTTATGCGTAGTCTTCACTGGTTAAATTGATGTTTTGCAATTTGTCCAGCTACCAATCCACAGTAAGAACTCACCAAAGTGTTTAGAAGCTCCATGTGTTCTTTGGCAACCTCCACACTTACCTTAGATAGATTTGATGTATCGAGTCTGAAGGTGTTAGGGTTTGAAGGTTGAAAGTTGTTACCATAGAAAGCTTGTTGTGGAACTTGTGATGTAACAACTTGTGGTTGAGGAAGAAAGGCTTTTGGATCAAATGCTTGGCCATAGGTCTGAGTACTTGAACCAACAGATTGATGTGGTTTAGCTGGTGGTAGAAAAGGGTTTGCATTTGACACAAATGTTGTTTGAAGCTTCGGTTGCTGACTTGTACTTACACCTGTGTTAATACTTCCAAAATAAATCCCTAGGTGTTGTGGAAATGGATTTTTTTTTGCTTTATGAATTTCTTCTTCATTTTTCTTCTCAAGTTTCTGAACAAATTCATAAATGCTGATTACATCCAAAACACCGGTATGCTTCAGCAACTCAATGAATTGACTCCACTTAGGTGGTAAAGCATCAGCAAAACGCATGACAATTTCCTGTTGTGATGCGTTAACCTTGTATGAGTACATCTCACTAAGCAAATGATAGAACCGAGTAGTCATGTCGTTTAGTGTTTCTTTCTCCATGAACAAAAATCCTTCAAACTTTTTCTTTAAAAGATTATGTCGGATCTTTCTCGTTGCCGCATTTCCTTCCCCTCTTGATTCCAAAGTGTCCCACAAAGTCTTCGTAGTAGTACAATACATAAATTGATGATAAATATCCTTGTGAAGTTGTAACACCCCGAAAACGGGTTTGGTAATCAAACCACGTTAATACTAAAAGACGAGTAAAGTACCGTTAGTGGTAAAAGTAACCCGGTGAATATTAAGATTTTAAATATATAAACCTAATATTAAATAAAAGTTGTATAAAGGCTTTTAAGAAATTAAGTTTTTAGATGGCCCAAGCTAACGAGACTAAAAGTAAACTAAGTCATAAATTTCCCCGAACCCACTAAGTTAACTAGGAATATTTAACCTAGTTAATTAGTGGGAATGATATTTGAAATTAAGTGGGTTGTAGTCTACTTAATAAACTAACCAAACATGAGGGGCCACATTTGGAAAACTTGAAAGTTGTATTATAAAATAGACCAAACAAAACTAAAACACACATAGAGTGTGTTTTGAGAATGTTTTGTTCGAACCCAGGAGGTTCCCCAGGAGCCAAAACCCTAATCTCATCAAAAATCACCAAATTGAAGGCTTAAACGAAGCTCAAATTCACAATTGAATGTGAATTAATGATCATCCAAGCTAGGGGATCATAAGGTACGTCAAATTTTGATGATTTGTGAAGTTGTGAAAACTGAATAATCATCATAATCGCGAATTATGAATGAATTATTGAAGCTATGATTGAATTAGTGATGTATACTTGCTTAGGAACAAAACCCTAAGTGAAAATTTTACATATGATGCTATAAATTGAATGATTTGATGAATTACCAAACTAGGATAAGTGGGTATTAATCATATGATGAATTTGATGATATAATTATGATTAGAATCATCATATCTGATATTAATCAGGAAAAACTTGAACAAATTGAGTGTTTGAGTACATGATCGAACTTGCTAGGAAAGGGGTTTGTATGATAAAATGAAAATGATGATAAATTAATGTTAGAATGATGTTTGATATCATCATGTGTTAAATGGATTAAAGTTGTGTTAATTCGATGAATTATAATTACAAAAACTTGGTTAGTAAATGATTAAAACGATAGCATGAGAATGATGCTTACCGGATAATTGACCAAGTAATTAAACGAGTAGTTGAGCTACTTCGTGTAATTATTTATGTTAATAGGTAGTTGACTTTAAAAATTTAAACTGACCAGTGATATGATCGAATGATAAATTCGACATAGAAATCGTAGGATGGAATAGTCGTAAATGATTATGACTAATCTAACCATCTTACAAATTTCAATGATAGTTTGACGCTTAACAAGCTAGGTGGAAGCTTGGGAATGATGCGGGTCAAATGAAGTAAATATGATGAAAAGCATAATCAAGATTCAAGGTAAGTAACGCTTACACTCTATTTATTTAATACCTATTGGTTTAATAGGTTATGAATACTAGAAATTCATGTTTGAATTATGATGTTCCGACACGACATGTGCAGTTCGGAACCAAGACAATGCTAATAAACCATACTTAATGGTTAAAAAGGGCTATTACGATTATTTAGTCATGAAATGACTAATAGATAATTAAGTTAAAATGGTTACCTTATAGGGTAAACCGACATAAATGAAAAGGGTAAAACGGTAATTCGGTCAATCATTGATAACAACCATTAGTTGTTGAAAGACACTTATGGCGTAAGCCATAATGGGTCAAAAGAGTCAAGAAATGTGTTATAAGTAAAATGACTGTACGGTGTAAACCGAATGAGTCATGAAGATGAGATGGTAATAAATATTATCTCGCAAAGATAAACGGTCACTTAGACCAAACGAGTCAAATGGTGAAGATATCACTATTTGAAAATATCGACTAATGAATATTGTCAAGTCTTATGTTCACAGGAGTGAATAGAGAAAGGATATTTGCATCGCTATTAATCAGCGATTATTAAAGCAAGGTATTAAAATGGGTCAATATATTGATCCAAGTCAGGTATGTATAATGGTTCAACTCATCATTTAGAACTTGAGGTTCTATAAGAGTTAGACAAGGTCAAAAATGGATATTCAGTTATCTTTTAGGTAAACCGAATAATTTAAGTTATAATCATGGTGTTTTTAGAAACATAATGGTTTCTAAACAAGATTATAGTTAAAAGGTCGGATTTTTGGGTCAAACAAGTATTTAAAAGTCATTCGTCGAAAAAGAAGGACTAAAATTGACCAAAACGCCCTTGTATGCTAAATTGAGCAAACGTTAAAGGTTGTTTGGAAACGAGTTTTATAAGCAAATTGATAGTTAGAATAAGTAATAAAACCGAAAGGTGTGAATCCTTGGGTAAATTGACCTTATATGAGTCTTTGCCGTAAATGATAACACGAGGGGTAAAACTAGGAATAAATAGATCACCACATTAAATCCACCACAAATATAGTTTTGGTGGAAAATCTTTTGATAAGAAATGTGGAAATATGAAGCTAGAAACGAACGAAAGCGATTCGTGTTTAAAATATGCTTAAATACCCTTAAAGGGTCAAAATAAGCATATGAATGAAAACGGGTTTAAAATACTTAAGAAAGCCGTGATCTGAACCTAATATGATAGACAATATCGAAAATATAAGGTTCATGATAAATTGGAATCAAACAAACATGGTTGTTTGATAAATACATGAACGGGTCAAAACTTAGAAATTTTATATTAAGCCGAAAGCTTAAAAGTCTTAAATTTTGTTAATCTGGATGTCGGATTTTAACTCCATGTTATGGAGAATCAATTTACGATCACGTAGGAAGAAACGGATCGTAAAACGGATAAAAAACGAGCAAGTTATGTTCATTTTTGTGAAAAATTGGGTTGCTGGTAATATGCAGTACCAGCATCAACACATTCTGTCGAAATGGGGGCATAGCGTCGCGCGACGCCCAAGGGGGAATACCGTCGCGTGCAGCGACGGGGTAAAAACCTGCAATTTTTGTTTATGTTGTTTGTTTGACCCATTTACCTTGTTGTGCTTGTTATTTAACTATCAAAACTAACTTTTAAGTTAGTTTTGATCATAGGTGAATGTCGAGAGTCCCGGATGAAGATCAAGCGTCGAACAAGAACCGAACACACGTTAAATAAAGTTTCCGCATTAAATCTTGTTTTGTTTTGTTTTGTTATAAGTGATTTATGTAAACACTTACAACTATGTTTTTGTCATGTTTTTAAGCATATGGAAATGTCGGTATGGCAAGTTTTTGTAAAGTCGCATTTTAAGTATTGAAATGCGTATTTTAAAGTTGTAATCGTGTAAATTTATGACGTGGGTCTTACAAGTTGGTATCAGAGCCCTGGTTTAAGAGATTCAAGTATGGTAGGGAAAAACTATGCTTGGACTTAAACCTTATGCTCTTGATAAAGATTGGTGTTCGGTTCGAAGCTTGATCGCAAAATCCGGTAAGTTATTCAATACATTAACGGTCTACCATGTAAAGTGTTGAAAACAACACATAGGGGTTATCGTGTAAAACACGTTACCCCAAAGAAAGCGATAAAAGACCGATATAGTTAAAAGAATTACGTGTGTTAACACGTGTTGTAGAAAGCGTTGTATTATAATACGGGCGCTTATTAATGTCAAACGTTACTAATCTTTGTATACGTTTTAGTTGAAGGACCCTCGTATCCAAGGATGACGAGAGTCTAAAGAAATAGTATGAAGTATGACAAATATGTCATACACGTCAAAGACATGAATCAAGAAATGATTTCAAATGAGAGATCGAACAACAAGCAAAGTTTATCAGGGAAAGTATCTATAAGGTACGCGTCTTAAACTTATAGTGCAAACAGAAATATGCAACAAACACATAATAAAGGACAGTTGCATATAGAAGATAAAACTTGGAAAACCTGGATAGGTTACCTATCCAGGATGACGTTTCCATGAGAAATTCAGTAGAGATATATATTATTCACAGTCGTGAATAATAAGACAATACTGAACTTAGTTAAATATAAACTTGGACGAAAATAATCATCCAATTAAGTATTCTCAGTATAGATTTTATTGAGAAAAGTAATGATCACATCAACGAATGTGATTGTATAAAAAGTGGTATAAAAAAGGACATTTATATGTTCAAGGATAAAAAAGGTAAAACTAATAATTGTTAATTGGCAATTAAATAAAGTTTTACCAAATTAAATAAATCGAGAGGTTACTTAAATGGGACGTGATATGGTAATTATAATAAGGTCATGTGTACCATGTGTTGATCGCTTACTCTGGCCAAGTAAGTAGTGAACACATGATACCATGAGCTTATTATAATGAGCACAGTTATGTCCGATGTGGTATGGGTGAGACGAATAAAAAGTTAAAAGAACCTTGGGGTCAAGAAATCTTATGGGCATACTCGTATAAATGGTTTTCGAGGGAACCATAAAAACGATGTACGGTGAGCAAAGAAATAAATAACCCAAGAGAATTCGAGAAATAGTTCATTATGGATGAAAGAGCTGTGGTTGAGAAAATGGGGCATGAAAACCAAAGTATAAAAGAACCGCATGGTCATAGAAACGAAGGTATTGCCTATACAAAAAGTCGATCGAAGCATTGACTTTGGTCGTAGTAAAGAAAGAATGATGATGATAATCATCATTCAGAATTTAAAAGACCATCAAGCATGGTCACATAAAGAATAAAGGTTTGGTTAAATAAAGCGATGGATTTCGCTAAGAAAAACCGAAAAAGTCAAAACGAAGTCTTAATGCATACCTAAAGGGTTGGATTAATAATGACTTTGGTAAGTCACCCGGTTGATGGGTAGAATTTAAACACATGTGTAAACCGAGAGACGGGAACGCGGATTGAAAGTCAAAGGACTTGGATTATGAGTTATGACTAAAAGATGATAAAATTTGTCGAAAAGAAATTTTGAATAAAAATGTTCAACTATTTTGAGGTTGAACGGGTTGAATAAAGGATAAAGTTTGATTGTTTATAAGTGATGGATTTCACATTAACAAGTCAAACGGGTTGAATATAATATAATGCAGGATTGCATAACTAAGCGCAAGCCGAATAACGGTAGCGTTAAACGCAAAAGAATAATGAGCCCGGTAATGGGACATAATCAAATACGAATATATGTAACCGGATAACGGTGAGCATAAGACGAACCGACGCATAAATGACGTGAGAAGTCATAGAGTCGGGAGAATGATCCGGAGTAAAACGATTGTAGTCACGAACTACAATCAAGGTTAACGGATCTTAAACTTAAAACCAAATGATTTTCAAACATAAACACGGTGCCTTGACACCAAACATGTATAAAAATGCCCCACGAGGCTAAGTGAAAGAACCTACGGGTTACTTAGACAAAGCGAGGGAACTAGTTGAGAATCCCCGCGTAAAACAAAGACTGTAAAAGGATAATTTCTTAAATGTCAATATCCTGGTATGGATAATTGACAAAAGTTAAAGAGAAGATGCTAAACTAAAACTTTAGTTTTAGTAAGAAGTAACGTTTTTACAAATATGAATTTTGATAGGAATTGAAATTTGTAAATATAAAAGATACAGGCCTTGACACTGATAGGTGCAAGACGATATATTCGAAAAGCAATATTTTCGATAATGAAAGGTTAAAATAAACCTAAATATGACATGACGCGATCACGGTCAAGAAAGGTAATGTGAAATATAATCACATTGTAGCCTTAGTAATGGGTATAAAGTAACGGGACTAATAAGTCTAGTTAGTGAGACTAGTTAAGGTCAAAATACAAATTAAGAATTTGGTTAATACGCTATTTATTATAAGAATAGCGTGGAATAAATAAAATCAATAGATTTACATGATCAAGTGTCCAAATTGGCGACTCGATCAAGTAAACAACAAAGGTATATAGATACAAGATAAAAGTGATGGCCCATGAGACCTCACTAACGAAGAATACTGATCACCTATATTGAGGGATCATAAGACAACACAAATGAAGTTCAAGAAATCAAATCAAGCAAATGCCCAATTAAAGGATAAAACTACAAGGTATGTGGTAATATGCGTTATAGAAATTCGATTTACTCTTAAGCGGTGGATTCCGTATGAATGAACCGAATGAATAAATTAAAAAACAATGGAGTTTGTTTGTTAAAAGTGAAAGATTTCACTAAGGACCTTTAAATGGATTAAATTAACGAATTCATGAAGAATTCGATAGTCTAACAGCGATGGATTTTTCTAAATTAACCAAATTGGTCGAAATAACGAGATTACGTTATTTTGAGTTGTATTATTTCGTATGAGATACGTACATGATTTGTAACAAAAAAGATATTACCGTATTTTTTCATGTAATACTAACAATTGGTTAAAGTGTGAGTACTGCTTAAAAGATTATTCAAGTCAAATGCATTGGATTTAAAACTCAATGAATTATGCAATAAAGGTTTTGAGGACGAAACCTATTTAAGGGGGGTAGACTTGTAACACCCCGAAAACGGGTTTGGTAATCAAACCACGTTAATATTAAAAGACGGGTAAAGTACCGTTAGTGGTAAAAGTAACCCGGTGAATATTAGGATTTTAAATATATAAAACTAATATTAAATAAAAGTTGTATAAAGGCTTTTAAGAAATTAAGTTTATAGAAGGCCCGAGCTAACGGGACTTAAAATAAACTAAGTCATAAATTTTCCCGAACCCACTAAGTTAACTAGGAATATTTAACCTAGTTAATTAGTGGGAATGATATTTGAAATTAAGTGGGTTGTAGCCTACTTAATAAACTAACCAAACATGAGGGGCCACATTTAGATAACTTGAAAGTTGTAATATAAAATAGACTAAACAAAACTAAAACACACATAGAGTGTGTTTTGAGAATGTTCTGTTCGAACCTAGGAGGTTCCCCAGGAGCCAAAACCCTAATCTCATTAAAAATCATCAAATTGAAGGCTTAAACGAAGCTCAAATTCACAATTGAATGTGAATTAATGATCACCCAAGCTAGGGGATCATAAGGTATGTCAAATTTTGATGATTTGTGAAGTTGTGAAAATTGAATAATCATCATAATCACGAATTATGAATGAATTATTAAAGATATGATTGAATTAGTGATGTATACTTGCTTAGGAACAAAACCTTAAGTGAAAATTTTACATATGATGCTATGAATTGAATGATTTGATGAATTACCACACTAGGATAAGTGGGTATTAATCATATGATGAATTTGATGATATAATTATGATTAGAATCATCATATCTGATAGTAATCAAGAAATACTTGAACAAATTGAGTGTTTGAGTACATGATCGTACTTGCTAGGAAAGGGGTTTGTATGATAAAACAAAAATGATGATAGATTAATGTTAGAATGATGTTTGATATCATCATGTGTTAAAGGAATAAAGTTGTGTTAATTCGATAATTATAATTACAAAAACTTGGTTAGTAAATAATTAAAACAGTAGCATGAGAATGATGCTTACCGGATAATTGACCAAGTAATTAAACGAGTAGTTGAGCTACTTTGTGTAATTATTTATGTTAATAGGTAGTTGACGTTAAAAATTCAAACTGACCAATGATATGATCGAATGATAAATTTTACATAGAAATCGTAGGACGGAATAGTCGTAAATGATTATGACTAATCTAACCATCTTACAAATTTAAATGATAGTTTGACGCTTAACAAGCTAGGTGGAAGCTTGGGAATGAAGCGGGTCAAACGAAGCAAATATGATGAAAAGCATAATCAAGATGCAAGGTAAGTAAAGCTTACACTCTATTTATTTAATACCTATTGGTTTTATAGGTTATGAATACTAGAAATTCATGTTTAAATTATGATGTTCCGATATGACATGTGCGGTTCGAAACTAAGACAATGCTAATAAACCATGTTTAATGGTTAAAAAGGGCTATTACGATTATTTAGTCAGGAAACGACTAATAGATAATGAGTTTAGAATGGTTACCATATAGGGTAAACCGACATAAATGAAAAGGGTAAAACGTTAATTCAGTCACTCGTTGATAACAACCGTTAGTTGTTGAAAGACAGTTATGGCGTAAGCCATAATGGGTCAAAAGAGTCAAGAAATGTGTTATAAGTAAAATGACCGTACGGTGTAAACCGAAACGAGTCATGAAGATGAGATGTTAATAAATATTATCTCGCAAAGATACCAGTTGTAGGTCCCGATACGGATCGCCGGACTACGATGACTTCTTGTTTTGGATTGCATAACGAGTGCGGAATCCCCGTTATGACACAAACCGAGCGAGAGAGTAAACACAACACAAAGATTCAACGTATAACAAGTTGTGTATTCAAATTGAAAGAGTTTCCGTACAAGATTTATGCAAAACAAGCACTCTGACAACTCTCTCTCTCTTTACACTCTCTCTCTCTCTAAGCTCCTTCAAGCTCTCACTGTGAAACTATGATCTGAACTATCTATATATAGCCAAACATTCTATAACTCCACGAAAGAGTTGCTGGTCCACGAATCATGGAGTTCTTCATGGACATGATTCTGTGCACAAAATAAGCCACGGAGGGTGTCATGCCCCATGAAGAAGGTTCTTCGTCACATTCATGAAATGGACGAATAATATGTTATTCGCGGAAATGTTCTTTTGTGAACAACTATATTTCATGCAAACCATGTTCACGAACAACTAGTTCTTCGTGACTTTCTGTACAACAAAGTTCAATTTGATGCACAGAACTCTTCGAGACATCCATGAAAATTTCAAATTATATTTGTGACAACATCATGACATCATCATGATGATGTCATCTAGCATAATCTTCACTCTAGTATCGCGAATGGCGGGTCGTATGATGGAGGAACTATCTAGAACCGAGTTGAGTCGAACTAAACCGAGTCGAACCGAACCGAGCTGCATCCACACAAATATGCATCAACAACTTCAAACGCAATGACCATTTCAACTGAAAATAAAATAGCTTAAATTATGTAACACAACATCTATAGGAAATAAACCTGATATAATATTTGTTAACGACTACCATTATACGATGGACCCGCAGCTTCAGCTGGTAATTTAACTTGATTTACTTGGTAGGCAAAATCATGCTCCGACAAGCTCGCAGCCTTGTTCTGTAACATCTTTAAGACTTTGTCATGCAGCGAATCAAGTCGACCACGCAGTTACTACATCCAACACAAAAAAACCATCAAGTTAGAAAAAAACAAAGATCAGTGACGTGATTTGAAGATGTCAATATCAACTAAAATGATTACAATTTAAATAGTCATATTTATAAGTAAAAAACAGAGATGTAAGTTCCTATAAATTATATTAATTCAAAGCTTTTAGAGATGAATTACTTACCAAAGTTGAAAGATTCAGTGTAAAAGACCATTTTTTTCTTTTCTCTTATTCTTGACCTACAATGTTGTCGCAACCCCCGCCCCCTTATCTGTCCCGGGAACGGGCGGCCGCGAGACCAGTTTTGGTGGTATCGATGTTTATCATTTTGGCAGCGGAAATTACATCAGTACCGTAGTTAGGAAATATTTTATCAGAGTTAATACCACACTTTTATAATATTAAACATATTGGGATAAAACCCAAGTTTTTATTACAAACATTTTCATAGGGAAGATCCCTATTTTATTGAATAAAACATCTTCTTTTATTTAGTTAACTTTTATAGCGACTTTTCCAAGCCTTCAATGCTGTCCAGCTGGCTTCTAGTTGGCTCTTACATTTTGTTAGTGGGAAATACTGGTGAGTGAATCCCAGTTTAATCAAGAAGAGTTTAATCAATTAATACAGTATTGAGAGCGATTACAATGTTTATATCTACACAATTACTCATCCAGTACTGTCAATCCTGACTGGTGGGTCATAGTACCCATTGGCTAACTCTTTGTACAATGGTAACGTGTTCCACATTTTGTATACAAAACCCCAACATACCGGCAGTAATTGAAGAATTAGAAAGACTCAATCACTGCTTAATCACATTGTAAAACAATTAAGGTTTTGTAAAAACTGTTTACAAAAAGGAGTTTACTCACAAAAAGGTTTACACAAAAGAAGGATTACTTACATTGTTGTCTTCGGTTTCCTTTAAGGGTTTCTTGGTGATTGTCTATAATTTACAAAAATGCACATGCGTTAGTATAATAACCCAGTATTTGTTGGACCGTGTGCGTGACCCTAAACAGTCAGTAAAGGCAGTTCATCTTCATTTACTAAGGCGGAATCAAAGTAAACAAAGTCACACAGCTTGTTTCCTTTTCAATTCTTCTCTATTACTGATTTCCGAGTCTTTACAATGATTTCTGATGAAATTTTGGCAGCACCTTGACTCACATACACAATCAGGTTCGCTTCAAATGACACGGCACACCACTATTTATAGATGTTGCTAGTTCGCTTGAGATGACACAGGATGCTTTCAAGCGAACTCATATCAGATGATTTCGCTTGAACTACATTTTGTTCCTTTCAAGCGAACTACCTCACTAACACATGTACAAACCCTAATTTCTATCCTATTGTGTGCTCGTTCATCCTATCTAGACATAAGACTCGATTAAGACAAAGTTAACAGACATTGAATGCACCAACATACTCCCCCTTGGATGTTGACGAAGTCTTCAGCGTCGAATCTTTAGTCTTAGTCTCTCTCCAAATTAATTTGTCATTGTAAAAGCTCTCTTTAATCTTTATCTACAAACTTTAATATTCAATCTCCCCTTTGATTGTTGATCCAGAATTCTAACTCCCCCTTTTGCAAATTCCCCCTCTCAATCAGCTAGGGCTTAAATTCTGGTTCAAACATTAACATTTTGTTGCCATGGGGATTCCTGTTACCTGCACAATCTCTACCTAAATATAAGATATATGACAAGAACAATATCAATCCATACTTACCATTCAACTACAATTGATAGTCTAACTAGTATTTAGAAATCCACTTAAATATTCAGGTCCAAGTTAATGACCCTGATTACTCAATTTTATCTACCAAGTCCAACTTAATGACCTTGGTTGATCAGAGATAAATCACACTGACATTCAGTTCAATTTGCTTTTCTGAAAATTCACAAGCTTCAAATTAATGAACTTGCTTTAACTTTCCAACTTTCTCAAACTTATCATGTTTAGCTCCAAACTCATCTTGCAGCCCAGAAACTTCCTGCATCTTCTTCAAATTGAATCTGAAGATCAACTCTCCACTTTGGTTTGTCAAAAATAAAGTAGAAGTGTAAAATCTTTTTGGATTTTTAATAAAGCTTCTAAACTAGAAGTGAAATGCATAACTAAAATGCAATGAAAGTAAACTATTTACAAACATATTTTTGGTTGAGCGTGTTAGGGAATCATATCAGCTATTCGACAAGTCACAAGTACCGTTAAGCTTTAATTTCATACTTAGAATTAAACAATTCGCTTAGATTGTCGATATACTGATCCACTTTAAATTCTCACACACATTTCAATCTGTCCAGGATACGGATTTAGTGTTTTAGAGACTTAAACTTCTACGTGTGTCCCACCTCTTGAATATACTCACGTATCCAGATCCCAATATTCAGTCTTACAGGTGAGTATACCACAAATAATATCTGTAAGGAAATAAATTATGATCAAAACCGTGAGAGCTCAGGTCAGAACTACCGTTCAGCAGAGAGATCACGAATCGACTTGGGTGTGTCCCCTTTAGAGGATCTTTTGTTACAATAGCATTGATTAGCAATTTTATTGTCTTATCATTTATGCTGAGGGTGATGTTATGTTTCAAGCATTGCGGAAAGTATTATTCGGGGACTAGGTCAGAACTTCCATTCAGCAGAAGTCCTGGAATAATACCCCAGATATCACTGAGTATAAAGACCTAGTATATCAGAAAAAGGAATCTTTCAAATAAGATTTCAGGGGTTACCTATATATCCCAGTAGTGTTCCCCACGAAATAAGTAAGTAAAATTTTAAGTTTATATCCCGAACAAACCTACTAAATGTGTAAAAACCTATCGGCACATCATCAGCGAGACTGTTTAACGCATTTAAACATTACTTTTCTTTAACATACTGTAACTGTCAAGCCGATGTACTATCATTTTCCCTTTTTACACAAGCTCTTTTCTGGTTTTCTAATTTTTTTATTTTTGATACTTTTTACTGTTTTTGTATTTTCTGAAAATATTACCCTATACTATCCCCCTAAATACCAAAACAGGTAAAAATCGACAAACCATTGCAGATTGCTTCTCAACATCATCTACAATGTCTCATTCATCAACGCCAAGAATCTCCTCCAACACCGATAAAAGCTTCATACCATTTAGTTTTAGCAAATATTGAAAACGTGTTTTATCAAATGCTTTGGTATGTAAACAGCTTTTTGATCGTCAGTGTGGATTTTCTCAATTCGTATCAATTTCTTCTCGAAACAATCTCGAATGAAGTGATGATGAATTTCAATATGTTTCGTTTTAGCGTGATGAACAGGATTTTTAGTAATGTTAATCGCTGCCTCATTATCAACAAAGATAGGGGTGTTTAGAAATTGCAAACCGTAGTCGCGCATCTATGTGGATAAAGCCACAGAGGTCTGCTTTTTGCATTGCCAGGTAACCAATCGTGATCCGAAAAACTGGCACCCCGCTGTTGTTGATTTAGCGTTAACTTTGTAGCATCCGAAATCGGAATCGGAATACCCTTCGAGCGTGAAATCGCCTTCTCTTGGATACCACAACCCCAATGATGGAGTTCCTTTCAGGTAGCGTAATATCCTTTTCACAATCACCATATGCGAAGCTCTCGGGTTAGATTGAAATCTTGCTGCGAGGCAGGTTGGGTACATAATATCGGGTCTTGAAGCAGTCAAATACATCAGCGATCCGATCATGGAACGATACATCGTTTCATCTACCTTCTCTCCGGTGAGATCAGGGTTTATCCCATGATTCGTTGCTAATGGGGTGGAAGCCGGAGTAGAACCTGACATCCCGAATTTCTCCAGCATATCATGAACGTACTTTGTTTGATGTATGAAAATTCCTTTGGGTAGTTGATCAACCTGCAGTCCCAAAAAGAATTTCATCTCACCCATCAATGACATTTCAAATTTCTGCTTCATAACTCTTTCAAAATCTTTGCATAGATTCTCATTCGTTGACCCAAATATGATGTCGTCCACGTATATCTGAACTATCAGAAGATGTTCGTCGACCTCTTTGGTGAAAAGAGTGGCATCCACTTTTCCTCGGATGAAGCTGTTGGCTAGCAGGTGTTGAGACAATGTCTCGTACCAAGCTCTCGGGGCCTGGTGTAAACCATACAGCGCTTTATCTAGCAAGTAGACCTTGTCTTTATGGATTGGATCGGTGAAGCCCGGTGACTGACCGACACATACCACCTCTTTTACCTTCCCATAGAGAAAAGCCGATTTCACATCTAACTGATATACTTTGAAGTTTTTCCATGATGCAAATGCTAGAAAGATTCTGATCGCTTCTAGTCTAGCAACCGGAGCATATACTTTAGTAAAATCTATCCCCTCCTGCTGACTGAAACCCTGGACTACGAGTCGAGCTTTGTTGCGAACCACAACTCCTCTATCGTCTCTCTTACACTTGAACACCCACTTGGTGTTTATCTTCCTTTGACCATCAGGCAAGTCTACTAACTTCCACACACCTAACTTCTCGAATTGGCTCAGTTCCTCCTGCATCGCATTGACCCAAGAACCTTAAGTAAGCCCCTCTTTATAAGTCCTTGGTTCAACCTGCGAGATAAAACAACTTAGTGAAAAGTCAGTTTGTAAAGGAGAAACTTTTGAATAAAAACATGTAAGCCCTTGATCAAGCTGTCTTCGAGTGCGGACGCCTGTTTGCAATTCTCCAATGATCAATTCCTCTTGATGGTATGAAAGAGTTCGTGGCATCACTTAACCTGAAACATCTACATCGCCTTCCAGATTAGTAACATTCTGATTTGCACCTTGTTCACTGACTGGGTTTGTTTGACTTGAAATCTGAATTTGCTCCCCCTCAGAATCTGAATCACCACGATCAAATACTGGCATGTTCTCAGATTCTTGATTATCATTCTGTGCCGTCTGATTATCTTGAGCAACTTCATCTTGTTGTACATCATCATATTCACCAGCATTGCTTGGACCTGCTTCATCATCATTTGAAGTTTGTCGAGGTCGCCTTGAATACTCAGCTGGAAACCTTTCCTGCGATGACTCATACTCTCGCAAAATATCCAACTCATCAAAGAAATCTTCTTCTTCTTGTTGTTCTTCCATCATGTCAAACGAATCCCACAACTTGTCGTAATGATAACGCCATGAATCACCAGGATTCTGCGGCGGCATTGTATAACCTTGACATTCAAGATTGGGAGCTTCAATAATCCGCTTCAAGCTTTGAACAAAGACTCTTTTCTGAGGACTTGAATATCCCACAAATATTCCTTCAATACTCTTCGGACCAAACTTTCCAAAAGGCTCTAGAACAGTACAGGGTGACCCAAACGGTTCTAAAAACTTCAGGTTCGGTTTGCGGTTGTTGATCAATTCAAAGCATGTCTTGTTGAATTTCTTCACTGTTAAAACCCGATTGAGTGTATAGCATGCAGCGGAAACTACTTCTGCCCAAAAATTTATTGGTAGTTTTGAATCAGCAAGCATTGTTCTGGCTATTTCAATTAGCGTCCTGTTCTTTCTTTCAGCTACTCCATTCTGCTGCGGAGTGTAAGGAGCACTAAATTCATGCAATATACCTCTTTCATCACAATATGCTTCCATTTTGTTGTTTTTAACTCAGTACCATTATCACTTCTAATTCTTTTGATACGCCTTTGGTACAAATTTTCAATCTTTCTGAACAACGCCATTGATGTGTGCAAAAAGTAACATATAAATTACATCAATTGTGGCATAAAACTAACCCTTTTTTAGTACTAATGTTGGAAAAGGTGTGCTTTTGTCTTCCTTTTGTATTTTCAGGATTAAATGAGCTCAAATTAACAAAAGAAGCAAAAAGACAGCAAAATCTAACATAAATACAAGAAAATGAACAAACGTGACATGCCCGACCCCACGACAGCCTCTTCCCAAGCAAAACAAGAAGACAGAAGACTGAACACGCCCCGTGCTCAGCCAGCACGGGGGGCGTGCCCAAGTGTCAGCAGAAAAGACAAAGTGGTAGAAGCTTCTATTGCCCACCACGGGGATGTGCTCAGCGGACACGGGGCCGTGGTCAACCATAAGATTCGCACAATCCAGGAAAATCTTTATAGTACAAAGATTCTTCTGCACACGGGGTCGTGCTCAGCAGACACGGGGGAGTGGTCAACTAATAAAGACAAGCTGCATTAAATGAAGAAAGAGAGGATGTGGACACGGGGCTGTGCCCGAGCTTCTGTTCAGCCTATAAATATGAGTGCTTGGCTCAAGCTCAAACCATCCCTTGGCACACCACCTCTCTCACACTTCACCCACCACCCACCACCACCATAACACCATCATCCACCACCATCATCCACCACCATCATCCATTGTCCATCATAGAGTGTGTGAGTCGTCTCGGGATCCAAGATTGATCGTAAGAGTTCTCGACAATCAAGGCCTTGTTTGCCTAATTCTCTTACATCACTTGGTGAAGACAAAGTGTCTAGTGTAATACCTTTTATTTTAATCTTTTCGCACTTTTTACTTGATTTTGTATTAATTACTTTAATAACTAGTTTCTTATGTTGAGGGTGATTCTTCCTTATCGTTTGTCCGTGGTGTCTTGACATTATTTTACTGTCTATATAAAATAAAAGATTTTCACCATTCATATCTCCACGGTCTATATGGAGGTATGTTGGCTACCTGGTCGGGGGTTAAGGGAACGGTTTGGTAAGAGTCTTGCCATTGTTCAGCGTTTAGAGGTCCTGCAATGGACCTGGGTCAAATTTAGTAGGACCTTCTTCAATACTTAATGGTATTGGATGGCGGGGGTCCAAACTCTTTGATCCCCTCATAAGTTAACTACTGTTAATACTATAACCCGGCTATTTAGGACTGTATCCCTGCTGACTCAGACTACCTAGTCGAGGGTAACGTCACCTCCAAAAGAGGGGCCTACCATAATTTGCATTAATAACTTAATTCATTATCTTTCAATAATCCGACCCTTTAGGATTGTATCCTTGCTGACTCAAACTACTGGGTTGAGGGTAACGTCACCTTCAAAAGAGGGGCCTACTACAATAACTAAGATAATCTCTTAAATAAGTGCAAAAGTGCGGAAATAATCAAAGGTTACACTATACACGAGTCGGAACCAAGTGATTCATCTTGTCTATCTGTTTTTATTTTTATTTTTATTTTCAGCATTTTAGTTAGTTTTTATTAGCTTAAAACTATTTTTCTAAAACTTTTTGATTTGATTAGACGTTGAGGATAAACCGGTACTAAAAGCTCTCGTGTCCTTGGATGACCTCGGTATCTTACCAACACTATACTACGCTCACGATGGGTGCACTTGCCCATATGTGTGTTTAGTGTTAGTAAATATCGTGTTTTATAAATTTAAAACTTGGCTAAAGAAAGTGTAAAAAGGCTTAAAATAAACATTAAAACCATAACACACTTCACGCACATCAAGTTTTTGGCGGCGCTGCCGGGGACACAAGGATTTTAAGAAAGTTAGGAATCAACAGCCTAATCGTTTTTTCTTATTTTTCATTTTTTTAGGATTTTTCTTAGTTTTTCAGCTTCTGCAGAGCTCAGCACGGGCCGTGCCTGGTCGGACACGGGCCGTGCCCGGCATTATCACTGGCAGTTTTTATTTTCCGAGTTACAGAGAGCTGAGCACGAGGCCGTGTCGGTGCAACACGGGGCCGTGTCCAACTCCCAGTAACAGGGATCCGGAGAACAATTACTATAATTTTGACCACGGGCCGTGTTCATTGAGCACGGGGCCGTGGTGAACCTTCTGACCAACATTCTTTTCTGTTTTTATCGCAGGACTTGGAACCTTGGCGCCACATTTGAACTTCCTACGTAGTGCATGAGCTCCGGTTCTAGTAGAGACATAAAAGAACCTCTAGAAGAACCCGAACGCTTTCTCAGAAAAAGACTTAAAGCTAAAAATCAAGAGAAAGTTTCAGGGGACCCACTTCCAATGGCGGATCAACGTACCCTCATGGATTACCTACGGCCCACCGTAGGTAATCTCGGCGCCGCTATCAATGCACCGAATGTCGAAGCCAATAACTTCGAACTTCGACCGCATTTGATACAAATGCTTCAAAACTCCGCAACTTTTCATGGGCTTGCGGACGAGGATCCCCGTCTACATATTACTAACTTCTTAGAAATATGTGATACCTTTCGGATCAATGGAGCATCAAATGACGCCATCCGCCTTCGAAGGTTTCCATTTTCACTAAAAGAGCGAGCTAAGGCTTGGCATAACACCCTCCCAGTTGGCTCGGTAAACACCTGGGATGAACTGGCCCAAAAGTTTCTATATAAGTATTTCCCTCCTGCTAAAACGGCTAAATTAATGACTGAAATTAATACATATTCACAAGAGGATGGGGAATCCTTATATGAAACTTGGGAAAGGTTCAAGGAGCTACTAAGAAAGTGTCCTCATCATGGTCTTGCGGTATGGCAACAAGTATCCACTTTCTACAATGGGTTGTTGCCACACACAAGACAAACACTTGATTCTAGCTCCGAGGGACTTTTAGGTAATCGTTGCCCAAATGAAATATATAATCAAATTGAGGAAATTGCTCAAACCAATTTTCAATGGCACACTCCCCGAGGTAATAAATCTATTACCCCGGGCGCCCATAAGGTTGATGAAAGCACTTCTTTACAAGCCCAAATCGAGGCCCTCTCTTCGAAAATAGAAAAGCTAGAAATGACAAAAACGGCCTCGGTTATGGCTTGTGAGGGGTGTGGTGGGCCACATGAAAATTGGAGTTGTATGAAAGAATTAGATGAACAAACAAAAACGGTAAACTACATTGATAACAGACCTAGGCCGTCGGGTCCTCCAACGGGTACCTACAACCAAGGATGGCGTAACCACCCAAACCTTGGTCGGAGAGATCCCAGCAATAGTAGTAACCAACAGAACCAACGAACTAACTTTCAACAACCACAAAATTTTTCTCAACAACAAGGTGGAAGAGAAAGGCTTGAAGATACTATATCTCGCCTCATCTCCGACACCGAAAAGAAAAACTCGGATCGATTTCAGCAATTGGAATTGAATTTTAGAAATCAACAAGCTAGCATTCAAAACATTGAAAAACAATTAAATCAAGTAGCTCAGAATTTCTCCAAGAGACCACAAGGCGCGTTACCTAGCAACACCGAAACCAACCCAAAAGCACAAGTACATCTCATCGCATTGAGAAGTCGAACCGTGGGTCCCGAGGAGGCTCCATCACCGTCATATGAAAGAAGCCAGTCCAACCAAACCACGACTCCACCCGCACCCCAACCAGAAAAGGCTTCTTTACCAAATCAAGAGCCCACAAAGACTCCTCCGATTCCGTACCCCGGTAGGTTAAATCGTCAAAAGACCGATGAGCAATTCGCAAAGTTCGAAAATTTACTAAAACAATTGCATGTTAATATTCCTTTTATCGAGGTACTTACCCAAATGCCTAAATATGCAAAATTTATGAGGGACTTCCTCACTCATAACAGGAAAATTGAATCATTGCAATTGGTTAACTTAGGCGAAGAATGCTTCGCCTTAGTACTCAACAAACTTCCACAAAAGAAAATCGATCCCGGAAGTTCCACAATTCCTTGCTCGATTGGGGAATCCCCCGTTCGTAATGCATTAGCCGATCTTGGGGCTAGCATTAACCTCATGCCCACATCGATGTTCAAACGACTCGGCCTAGGAACAACGAGTCCTACAAAGATGAGCATACAACTCGCCGACAGATCCGTCAAAATCCCACAAGGTGTCGCTGAAAACCTATTGGTTAAAGTTGACAATTTCGTTTTCCCAACCGACTTTGTCATCCTAGACATGGAAGAAGATGCCGATGTTCCTCTCATCCTCGGGAGGCCATTTCTAGCCACCGCCCAAGCAGTGGTTGACATGAATGACGGAACATTAACATTGAAGTTCGGGGACGAGGAAGGAAAGTTTGGAGTTGGAAAGAGAGTAGAAGATGAAAACCCGGTCGACTACATGAAGGTCATAGACTCAAGCTTGGATGACGCTCTCCGACGGTGCAACATGGGATGCGAAACATCCCACTTGAGTGACATATGACCAGGCTTTGGGTCTAGCCAAGGACCCTTATAAACGTGGCGCACCACGGAGGCATTCCGCGGAACTATCCTTAGTTTAGTTTAAATTAATTTTTATGTTTTCTAGTTAGTTTTAATTTTTAGGAATAAAACACACTTGAAATGGCAAAGGATACAAGGGAAGCTTGAACCAGCACCCCATGCAGGAAAACCGGACCATCCGACAAAATTTCTTCGTTTACCGTAAGTTCGGCACGGGCCGTGTCCGCCCAACACGGCCCCGTGCTGCACAGTCTGCAGAAAAGACCCAGTTCAGGAAACTGGACACGGGCCGTGTTCACCCAACACGCCCCCGTGTCCAGGCTTCTGTTTCGCTTGATTTAATTTTGTTACTGGCACTTGAACACGGGGCCGTGCCCGGACAACACGGGGCCGTGTTCAGCGCCCAGTAACACAAAATTATTGTTTAAATCACACCTTTTACACATTCAATCAACCTAAAAACTTATTTTTGGGACACATTGAGGACAATGTGTAATTTAAGTGTGGGGGGGGGGGGGGGATGCTAAAACCTTGAATCTTGCAAGTCCTAAATACAAGCCTTACACAAAACTCTATTGGAACCGCTAATCACCCCAAATTTTTTTCAAAAAAATTTTCATTTTTTTTACTTGTCTAGGTTTAACTTGGGAATTTCAAGTTCTAAAAAGGTTATATTTTTACGAATTTACAACCGATAGCGTCGTGATAAAAAGAACCAACATAAGAAAATTATGAAAAGGCATGACAAACTTAGTTAAAATTTGATTATATATACTTGATCACATAAAAACCCATTCCCACAAAAGTGAGTTTTGAGCCTTTATTGAGCATACAAATATATATCTTTAAATTAAATGCTCGTTTTTCGTTTCTTGTGTGAATAGCCGCTTGTCTTACGACTCTAGAACTTGCCATGACGATACATTCCCGGTCCTTACCAACTTAAACCCGAGTAAGTAAATGATGGAGGCATTAGGACTAACCCTTTTTATTTCTACACCATTATTTTTCTTTTTTTTTTTTACCACCTACCCAAAATCCCCCTAGTTAGCCCCTTTGAGTCTAAACCTTTTCATTTCATAACCCAAACCAAACACTCTTTTACCCACCAAAACCTTTTTCATTTTTAACCCTTTGTTTTAGTAACTAGCTCGGTTTTTCAAAAAAAAAAAAAATATGTTGATGATGAAGCAAAAAGAAAATAAACAAACAAGTTTATCAAAAATAACTTTGTTTGAATAATAGCTTCATCAAAATAAAAGTTGAAAAAAAATAAAAAGTCTTACGAAAACCGACGCTTGTTACGCTTTTCGCCCTTTTTCTACTAACCACTAACCACTAACCCAACCACCTACCTTTAACCCAAGCCTAACCCTTCACCCAAAAAGTCCTCTTGATATTTACAAAGGTACATAGTTAAAAGGAGGAGGATTGATTGCTTGGCAAGCCTATGGTAGAAGTAAGTTCCATGCCGCTCTCGAGTCACAAAAATACATTTTCGGCCGAGTGTTGAGTGATCCCCGTGAGGTATGTGAACTTGTATATAAATAGAATTTTAAAGAGGCATGTTATGCCCTAATAAGTAATTTATCTTATGAAAAGTTTTAAATAAATCATGACGAATAGGATTGTAAATAAATAAAAATAAAACTAAATAAAGAATCTTGAAAATACCGACACTCTATGACAAGCCCAAAAACCTTCTTCTCTACCCATTCCATTTGGGTGTGTAAAGGCACATTATAAAGAGTTTTGCTTGAGGACAAGCAAAGATTCAAGTGTGGGGGTATTTGATGTGTGCAAAAAGCAACATATAAATTACATCAATTATGGCATAAAACTAACCCTTATTTAGTACTAATGTTGGAAAAAGTGTGCTTTTGTCTTCCTTTTGTATTTTCAGGATTAAATGAGCTCAAATTAACAAAAGAAGCAAAAAGACAGCAAAATCTAACATAAATACAAGAAAAGGAACAAACGTGACATGCCTGACCCCGCGACAGCATCTTCCCAAGCAAAACAAGAAGACAGAAGACTGAACACGCCCCGTGCTCAGCCAGCACGGGGGCATGCCAAAGTGTCAGCAGAAAAGACAAAGTGGTAGAAGCTTCTATTGCCCACCACGGGGCCGTGCTCAGCGGACACAGGGCCGTGGTCAACCATAAGATTCGCACAATCCAGGCAAATCTTTATAGTACAAAGATTCTTCTGCACACGGGGTCGTGCTCAGCAGACACGGGGGCGTGGTCAACTAATAAAGACAAGCTGCATTAAATGAAGAAAGAGAGGATGTGGACACGGGGCCGTGCCCAAGCTTCTGTTCAGCCTATAAATAGGAGTGCTTGGCTCAAGCTCAAACCATCCCTTGGCACACCACCTCTCTCACACTTCACCCACCACCCACCACCACCATAACACCATCATCCATTGTCCATCATAGAGTGTGTGAGTCATCTCGGGTTCCAAGATTGATCGTAAGAGTTCTTGACAATCAAGGCCATGTTTGCCTAAGTCTCTTACATCACTTGGTGAAGACAAAGTGTCTAGTCTAATACTTTTTATTTCTAATCTTTTTGCACTTTTTACTTGGTTTTGTATTAATGACTTTAATAACTAGTTTCTTATGTTGAAGGTGATTCTTTCTTATCGTTTGTCCGTGGTGTCTTGACATTATTTTACTGTCTATATAAAATAAAAGATTTTCACCATTCATATCTCCACGGTCTATATGGAGGTATGTTGGCTACCTGGTCGGGGGTTAAGGGAACGATTTGGTAAGAGTCTTGCCATTGTTCAGCGTTTAGAGGTCCTGCAATGGACCTGGGTCAAATTTAGTAGGACCTTCTTCAATACTTAACAGTATTGGATGGCGGGGGTCCAAACTCTTTGATCCCCTCATAAGTTAACTACTATTAATACTATAACCCGGCTATATATGACTGTATCCCTGCTGACTCAGACTACTTAGTCAAGGGTAACGTCACCTCCAAAAGAGGGGCCTACCATAATTTGCATTGTTAACTTAATTCATTATCTTTCAATAATCCGACCCTTTAGGATTGTATCCTTGCTGACTCAAACTACTGGGTTGAGGGTGACGTCACCTTCAAAAGAGGGGCCTACTACAATAACTAAGATAATCTCTTAAATAAGTGCAAAAGTGCGGAAATAATCAAAGGTTACACTATACACAAGTCAGAACCAAGTGATTCATCTTGTATATCTGTTTTTATTTTTATTTTCAGCATTTTAGTTAGTTTTTATTAGCTTAAAACTATTTTTCTAAAACTTTTTGATTTGATTAGACGTTGAGGATAAACCGGTACTAAAAGCTCTTGTGTCCTTGGACGACCTCGATATCTTACCAACACTATACTACGCTCACGATGGGTGCACTTGCCCATATGTGTGTTTAGTGTTAGTAAATATCATGTTTTATAAATTTAAAACTTGGCTAAAGAAAGTGTAAAAGGGCTTAAAATAAACATTAAAACCATAACACACTTCACGCACATCAGCCATCAAACTATCAAACGTTTCAACTTTCGACTTCAAGAATGATACCCATGAAAATCTGGAATAATCATCAGTAACCACAAGACAGTAGAGATCCCCTGTAATACTTTTGACATTCACTGGACCAAACAAATCCATATGTAGTCTCTCTAAAGGTCTGGAAACTGAATTGACTTGCTTTTTAGGGTGTGACTTTTTCTTCTGCTTGGCTTTGATGCAACTAATGCACTCCCCTTCCAGATGAAAACCTTTCACATGAACACCAATTACTAAGTCATTGTGCACTAGGTGATTCATTTTTCTCAAGTGAATATGGCCCATCCTGCGATGCCACAACTGTGATTCTTTCTCCGTTGCTCTAGACACAAAACAATGAGCCTGACCCGTGGTTGTAATTGCTACACTCATGTCCAACACGTACAGATCATTGACTCTTGGTGCCTTTATGATAATCCATTCTTCAGGGATAACAAATCCTGGCTTCAAGATCAAACATTCTTTGTCAGTAAAGTGAGTAGTATACATCTTATCACAAATCTGCGAGATGCTCAGCATATTATTCTCCAGCTCAGCAATGTAGTTAACTCTTTCAAACGTAACAATCCCATTGGATAACGTTCCTTCACCAACAATTCTACCACCTTGATTTCCTGTGAATCCCACATAACCACCATTGAAATTTCTAACATCATACAACAATGCAGTCTTCCCTGTCATATGTCGAGACGCTCCACTATCCATAATCCATCGTGAAACTGCTCTCAGAAGTTCCTGCACATATCACAAATTGATTTTAAAAACACATTTCAATAAAGATGCCGATTCATGCTTCACAATTACCAATTAGGAAGCTCCGGCAAGTCCAAAATTTTTAGTGAGATTTTGATGCTACCCAAGCCTCTTTCGACTCAGGTAACTGGACTTTAATGTGAGATTTTGTAGTGTAAAGTGGCGGAAAATTTTTATCATTCATTTTTAATCTTTCTTCTGATCCAACCTCAACCTTTCTGTATAAGAAAAACTCATCTATCTTAAGTTGACCGGTTGGTTGATTTTTCTTTTGAACATTCTTCTTCTTGGGTGGAGTAGAAGATTGTTTCTCCAATTTTTCATAATAATCCAAAGGAACATCCATCTTACCGGTGTGGTAGAAGATGATTGTTTTTCCAACACTGAAACCTTTGGTTTTTCAACAACTTTTGGCTTCCATGTTTGTTGAGATGGAGCAACCCTTTTATAAAATTTGTCATTTTTAGTTACCAATTTCTTAACAGGTTCAATTTTGACTTTTGTTTTCTCAGTTTTCAAAATTTTCTCAACAACCATTTTAGCTTTTCCTTTTGAATCAACCTTCTTCTTTCGATTCTCAACAACTTCAGTCTTAGGCTTGAAGTTGGTGCAATTTCTTGCAATGTGACCAACTTTATTGCATCTAAAGCATGTACGAGTATCAACTACCCGACTTGTGCCTTTAGACTGAGGTTGTGAGGCCCACTTCTCAAAAAATTCTTCATTTGATTTTGAAAAAAATTCAGACTCTTCATCAGATAGTGAACTCGAACCATTCACAAACACTTTCTTCTCAACATACTTTTTGTTTTGAAAATTCTTTCTTTGATAGTTCTTACCACCATGATATCCTCCCGACCAACTGTTTCGGTTGTTGTTATAAAAACGTGGTGGAACAATAGGTTTCTTGTAGTAAGCTTTATCTTTTTCAAAATTCATTTGCCTTTTTGCATTTTTCAAACTTTTTACTTCAGACAAATCAATTTCAACCATTTTGAACACATTTGTCAATTTTGAAACATTTACAATCTCTAGAGGAAAATCAGAATCCGAATACAACTTATCAGATCCAGCCATCTTATACATCACAAGACCCGGTTCATCACCTAAGTTGTTTTTGGATTTTGGTTTCGGAATGTAATTGTCCAGAAAACACTCTTCATCCTTAGCTGAATCACTATCCAAAACACTTTCAGCCATGCCTTTAACAATCTCAGTTTGAACACTATCATCAGATGATGATGAAGAAAATGTCACATCAATTGAATCAGGAAGTTTCATTTCATTTTCATCTTCAAGATTAACCAACCCAGATTGCTTTTTCGAATAATTGTCTAGAACTGGTGGCGGAACTTGATGAAACCCGACCCCAGTTCCATCACAGTATACATCTTCGCCTGCTTTGTTTTCCCGATGGGTTTGGGAACAATGTGTTGCAAAACAAAGCTTGCAGAGCTGTAACTGTTCAATTTCAAATTGATACGCTCATTCTCAATCTTAGCTTCTTCAAATTGAAGCTTCAACTTAGCAATCTCATCCAATTGTTTGTTGATTAATTCTTCTTTAACCCTCAAAACACTTTGCAAGTGACAATTTTCTTTGTATGTTTTATCGTTTCTATCATCATTATCTTTAACCGTGCTTTTAAGTAATCTGACGATTTTCAAGAACTAACCTCTCATTTTCTTTCCTAACCTTTTCTTGATCAATTTTATCATTTTCAATTTTGTTAGTTAATTCTTTTAATCGTTCAGTTGAAGCATTCACCATTTTATCATGATCAAGGATTTGATCCTCAACACTTCTGACTCTAGCAGTCAGATCATCAATCTTCTTACCTTTGAGATAAGTGTTTGTACTACAAACTTTGCATTCTTTGATGCAATTTTTGCAGTCAACATCACCACTGACTTTCTTACCTGACTCAGTTGTTGACGCATTTGAACTAACCTGGCTTTTAGACTTAGAGACGGATTTAGAGTCTACCTCAAGTGCCTTAGCAGCCAGCACCTTGTCAGCCATCTTTCCCATGTTTTCAGCATTCAACTTTTGAGTCGTGTCAATGATTCCAGTATCAACCTTCTTTGGCTTCTCCTTTTCTTTCTCTTTCTCTTCTTTCTCTTCTCCGCTTCCCCACCATTTTCTTTGCCAATAATCATCTTCTTCTTTCATTTCTTTAATTATGGTTTCCATATCAAGAGTGTTATGATCAATGGCTATATTTCCATCAGGGTCAAGATAACATTCTCTGTCTGGATCCCATCTCCTCGCTCTTTTTGCTTCAAGATAGATACCAGATATTCTGATCAATCTTTGTTGACCTATCATCTTTCTGTAAGCATACCTCTGTTCTTCAGGTCTGGTTTCTTTCCAAGGAACGGGTTCAGATTTTGCCATGAATGCATATCCAACCGCATCCTCCTCAGGTAACAACTCGCTCCAGTCGAAACCTTCATCGTCATGAATCACCGCAAGAGCTCTGGATTTCTCTTTATTATCCTCAAGCTGCTTCATCCTTGGCGGTTCTGATTTATTCTGATGATAAATTGCCTTCTTGTAGTAATCTTTTCTGAACGGGTTTTCAGACTCATCAGCATACGCATTTCGGCATTCACGCTTAAAGTGACCTTTCTGTTTACACTTGAAGCATGTCACTTTAGACTTGTCAAAGCCCAACTTGGTAGATGGTCCACCAATAGACTTTCTTCCGGTTATCTCCATGAAACGCTGTGCCCGACGAACTGCATTGGCCATACACCACCTTATGTCGATCAGTTCCATCTCCTCAGGATTAATCTAATCATAATCTTCCTTTGTCAGGTTGGTGTTGCCTATCTTCCCTGCTACAAGGCTTTCATATGATTCTAGCACAGACGCTAAGAAAACCATCTGTTGCTTTGCCGACTCCTCGCTGAAATTTTGAGCGTTCTTTAAGTCTACAGCGATGTTGCATTGAAATAGAATCTTTGCATCAGATTGACTTGAATGTGATGAAGAACCATTGTGAAATCCACTGCTTTGACTTTCTTTGTTTGAAATGTTGGAATTCTCAGCAAAAAAAGCTGTTTTGGGAGATGTATTCTTTGGCATCATGCTCTTTGGATAATACAAATCCAAGTTCTATTGATAAGACGAGTGATTGATTTTGTGTGTTTTCTTTAACTCCAGCTCATGACTTTCTAGTCTCTCAATCAGCAAATCTACAGTCAACACTTCAGGCGGCTTGATTGTATTCTTCAGCATCAAGGAATAGTATTGCCAATCCATCTCATCTGGCAATGAATCAAACAATTTATCGACCAGTTCTTGTTGAGAATAGAAAATTTCATGTCTCGCCAGTTCCAGCTTTAGATGCCCAAACCTCTCAATCATTTTACAAACTTATTTGATTTATTTGGTAGTTCCAGCTTTAAACTACCAAATAAATCAAATTCTTTTCTAAGCAATTTCTTTTTGTTTTTCACTATTTCTGCACTTCCCAAACATTTTGCTTTCAATTTTTCCCAAAGATCTTTAGAACTTTTGTACTCGATCAAAGATATTATATCTTCTCGAACAGACTGAAACAGCAGTGTGATGCATTTTTGCTCAGCAACAAACGATTCCATTTCTTCAGTTGATGATGTTAAGCTTTCACCAGTTTTGCCTCCATCAGCATATCCGTTCTTGAGACTTTTCCAGCTAGGATAAGCAAAGGCTTTCAACCATTCTTCAAACTTCTTTGCCCACCGACTGTACTCTTCTATAGCCATCAACTTCGGGGGTTTGTTGTAAGTTCCGAAAGCACTTTCCACACTCAGAGCATCCAATAAACTTTTCTTCGTATTCGGCGTGTTCTCATTGGTGTTGCTACGCGAAGTATCATCTCCAGAGTTTCCAGCAAAGGCATACATATCGCTAAACGGATTCATGAATAGATCATCCATCTTGTACGTACCTGAAAAATCAGCAAACACTTAGAAATTTCTTAAGTTTTGAAAAAATAGAAGATTCAAGCGGAAACACTTGAAGCGAAATCAGCTTCAAGCGAAATCACAATAATTTTCAAGCGAGATCAGAAATCAATTTCAAGCGAAAACCGATTGAAGCGAAAATACTTGTTTCACTTGACTTTTCAAGCGAAACCTGAACTCAAGCTAAATGAACCAATATTTTCAAGCGAAATGTGATTTGTTCCAGCGAAATGTGATTTTCAAGCGAGAACAAAAAGGTATTTCAAGCGAGATCACCTATGACGTCATCTATTTACGGACAGTTTCAAGCGAAAGTACGTTTTTGATCAATTTTAAGCCGTATTTTAGTCCAATTCTCTCACGGATTAGTTAACACTCTATTTCGCTTGATATATATGAGTTTCAGGCCATTTCAACCGTAAATATATGTCCAAATCAGAAAAGAATGAGTAGAAGTAAGAAAATCCGATGATTTCAAGCTGCAATGGTATGAACTCCTCGTCCTGAGCTCTGATACCACTTGTTGGACCGTGTGCGTGACCCTAAACAGTCAGTAAAGGCAGTTCATCTTCATTTACTAAGGCGGAATCAAAGTAAACAAAGTCACTCAGCTTGTTTCCTTTTCAATTCTTCTCTATTACTGATTTCCGAGTCTTTACAACGATTTCTGATGAAATTTTGGCAGCACCTTGACTCACATACACAATCAGGTTCGCTTCAAATGACACAGCACACCACTATTTATAGATGTTGCTAGTTCGCTTGAGATGACACGGGATGCTTTCAAGCGAACTCATATCAGATGATTTCGCTTGAACTACATTTTGTTCCTTTCAAGCGAACTACCTCACTAACACATGTACAAACCCTAATTTCTATCCTATTGTGTGCTCGTTCATCCTATCTAGACATAAGACTCAATTAAGACAAAGTTAACAGACATTCAATGCACCAACAGTATTTACATTAGTAATACCCTCCCCGAGACGACATTCCAACGACTACGTCGGGCAGAACCACGACAGCCGTTACGGAACCCTTGATCAATCGGGCAGCGTATCTAATACGTAACCGGGGTTATGATACTTACAACGGAGCAGAACTTCGTTATTTATGGGGGTATTATACCCGGAAATTACTTCAACACTTAAGAAATTCGAGAGAGAAAAGTTTGTGAACGATTTCGACTGAACAGCCGATGGCCTCTATTTATAGGGCCTGAATTCGAGTTCCTCGCGGCCCGCGTAAGATGAGGCCAATGGCTACGCGGCCCGCGTATTAGGCTGGGTAGGCCCTAGCCTGGCCCAGTCATCGCACTAGCTTCAACACGAGTCCGACACGTGGCGGTACCGGGTGCAGCCCTGACTTCGAGCTGTCGCGCCCCGCGTAAGAGACCCTAAGGGTTTACGCGGCCCGTGAGCAACACATAAAACTTGATTACTATTTATTTTTAATTGTATATTGTATTTTGGGCTCGGTTTTCACATACGGGGTACATTTTAGGACATTTTGGGACATTTAAAATATATTAGGGACGTCGGAATATTTTGGAGGGTTGTTATATCCTCCCCACCTTGTTTTAGAGCTCGCCCTTGAGATCTACTGGAACAAGTGTGGGTATTTCCTTTGCATTTCTGATTCAAGCTCCCATGTGTATTCTGGTCCTGTTTTGAAGTCCCATTTCACTTTGACTAGAATTAATCTCTTGTGCTTGATTCACCTCTTAACTTTCATGTCTTTAATCTGTAGAGGCCTTTCTACAAATTTTAACTGCTCATTCACCTCTATATCTTTAAGAGGTACCATCAGTGATTCATCCGCTAAGCATTTCTTGAGATTAGATACATGAAATACATCATGTATTCCTGCCATTTCCTCTGGCAGTTGTAGCTGATAGGCTACAGGTCCTATTCTTCTAATAATCTCAAAAGGTCCAACATACCTGGGACTTAGCTTTCCCCTTTTTATGAATCTTACCACTCCTTTCCAAGGAGAGACTTTTAATAACACTTTACCTCCTACCTGAAATTCCAATGGCTTTCGTCTTTTATCAGCATAACTCTTTTGTCGATCACGTGCTGTTTTCAGTCGTTCCTTGACTTGAATGATTTTGTCTGATGTTTCTTGTACTATCTCAGGTCCAGATAGTTGCTTTTCTCCAATTTCTGCCCAACAGACTGGAGTTCGGCACTTTCGTCCATAAAGTGCTTCGAATGGTGCAGGATTGATACTTGTGTGATAACAGAAAATTCTATCAATGGTAAATGATCATCCCAATTACCTCCGAAATCAATTATACAAGCTCTAAGCATGTCTTCCATTGTCTGAATTGTCCTTTCCCTTTGTCCGTCCGTTTGAGGATGATAAGCTGTGCTTAGATTTAACTTGGTTCCCATTGCTTTTTGGAAACTTGTCAAAAAATGAGAGGTAAAACGACTATCTCTGTCAGAAACAATTGATAGAGGAATTCCATGTAAAGAAACTATTTCATTTACATAAATTTAGCTAATTGTTCCATAGTAAAAGTTTCCTTCATTGGTAGGAAATGAGCTGACTTGGTTAGCCTGTCTACAATCACCCAGATTGTATCATTACCTTTTCTTATTTTGGGTAATTTAGTAACAAAATCCATTGTTATCAATTCCCATTTCCATACAGGCATTTCTAACTGTTGCAACAAACCTGATGGTTTCTGATGTTCAGCTTTGACTTGTGAACATGTTAAACACTTTGCAACATATGCTGCTATATCCTTTTTCATTCCTATCCACCAAAAAATTATTTCTTAAATCCTGATACATCTTAGCACTTCCAGGATGGATCGTATACTTAGACTTATGGGCTTCTTTTAATATACGGTGGCGTAGGTTTCCTAATTTTGGTATCCGCATTCTTTTCTTATGGAATCTCCAAATTCCATTTGTTCCTTGTTCTAATTCCTTAATCATTCCTTTCAATTTCTCAGTATCATCCTTGATTACTGATTCTTGTGCCTTTCTAATCTGTTCATTTAAATCTACTTGCAGATTTAAGTTGAGTGAACGTACTCTTTTTGGTTTTTCATGATACTTTCGACTTAAAGCATCAGCAACTACGTTTGCTTTTCCTGCATGATACTGGATATCACAATCATAATCACTAAGCATCTCCATCCAGCGTCTTTGCCTCATATTCAACTCCTTTTGTCCGAAGACATACCTTAAACTCTTATGGTCGGTAAAAATGGTAAACTTACTACCGTAAAGGTAATGTCTCCAAATTTTAAGGGCAAAGATTATAGCTCCTAATTCTAGATCATGGGTTGAATAATTCTTTTCATGATTCTTAAGTTGTCTAGATGCGTAAGCTATAACCTTTTGACGTTGCATTAATACACATCCATAACCTAACTTAGAAGCGTCACAATATATTACAAAGTCTTCAGATCCTTCTGGTAATGCTAGTATGGGTGCATTTGTTAGTCTTTCCTTAAGAATTCTAAAGGCTTCTTCTTGTCTTGATCCCCATTCAAACTTAACGGATTTATAGGTTAACTTAGTTAAGGGAATGACTATTCTAGAAAAATCTCGAATAAATCTTCTATAATATCCGGCTTTTCCTAAGAAACTTCTAACCTCAGTTGGTGATTCAGGGGTTTTCCATTTGGTAATTGCCTCGATCTTGGTAGGATCTACATGAATTCCTTCATGATTGACTAGATGTTCAAGAAACTGTACCTTTTCTAACCAAAACTCGCACTTCGAAAACTTAGCATAAAGCTTTTCTTTCCTTAACATACTCTTAGAGTAAATAAGAATATCATCTATAAAGACAATTATGAATTTATCCAAATATGGCTTACATATTCGGTTCATCGTCTACATAAATACAGCTGGGGCATTGGTTAAACCAAATGGCATGACAGTAAATTCATAATGGCCATACCTTGTTCTAAAAGCGGTCTTAGGAATGTCCTCTTCCTGTACCTTTAGTTGATGATATCATGATCTTAAATCGATTTTAGAGAAGAATCGAGCTCCTTGCAGCTGGGAACAGATCATCGATTCTTGGAAATGGATACCGATTCTTAATCATGACCTTGTTCAATTCACAGTAGTCAATGCACATACGCATTGATTCGTCCTTATTTTTAACGAATAGGATTGGCGCTCCCCATGGCGATGAACTTGGCTGTATGAATCCTTTCTCCAACAATTCGTCTAACTGTTTCTTCAGTTCCTGCATTTCTGCGGGTGCCAAACGGTAAGGTGCTTTGGCAATTGGTGCTGTCCCTGGTAGCAGATGAATTCTAAATTCAACTTCTCTGTCTGGAGGTTTTCCTGGTAATTCTTCTGGAAATACATCTGAAAATTGGGATACTACTGGAATATCCTTTAATTCTTTTCCTTTGGTGTTAATGATTATAGAATCAAATACACTAATGATCCTTTTCGTATATAACTTGCTGTTTTCATCACAGAGATGAATTTTGTGGATCTAGAGGGTTTATTTCCTTTAATTGTGATATTTTCACCCCTTGGTGAATCTACTTGGATTGACTTTTGATCACATAGAATACTAGCTTTATTGGCTATTAACCAATCCATTCCTAGTACTATATCAAATCCTGCCAGTTTCATTGGGTAAAGGTTTGCAATAAATTTCTGATTTAGAATATCTATTCTTGCTCCCTGCAAGATATCAGAAATCTTAGTGGTTTCCCCATTTGTTGTCTCTACTAGACATTCTTGTGGGAGTTTAGTTAATGGTTGATTGAAAAGTTTGCAAAATGAAGTATTAATAAAACTTTGGTTCGCACCAGAGTCAAATAATAATACTTTAGCAAAAACATCATTAACTAAAAACATACCGGCAATCACATCCGGGATCATCTTTGCTTCTTCTGCAGTTAGAACAAATGCCCTAGCATTTTTAGTGCTCTTGTTGTTCGTGGCTGGAGCTATTTTTGGACAGTTTGGCTTGATGTGGCCTTGTTCTCCGCAGTTGTAGCATATCCTGTTGTTAAGTTTCTTCCTACAGTCTTCTTCCTTGTGTCCAGATATTTTGCAGAAGTTACAGTATATGGAGCATCATCCAGAATGCTTCCTTTTGCAATACTTGCAATAGGGTGCAGAGGTAGAACCTACATTTTTCCCACGGTTAGAATTTCCAGAGCGAAATTCTTGGGTAAGCCTTTGAGCTAGGTTCCATCTCTGATCCTCTTCTCGTGTACGGAGTAACTCATCTGTCAAGGTGTTTGCTAGTTCTACAGCTTCTTCTATAGTTTGAGGTCTAGCGGCCTTGACAACATGCCTAATTTCCCCGATTAATCCCCAGATGTAACGGGAGATTAATATTGGTTCAGGTGATGCAAGGGTTGGTACTATTCAAGCATATTCAAAGAATAATGTAGTATAACCATTACTCTCTACCCCAGTCATCCTAAGATTTAGGAACTTATTTTCTATATGTTCCTTTTCATTGGGAGGGCAGAATTTCCTCTCTACCATGTTTTTAAATTCCTCCCATTCCATATTATAAACCCTATTACTTCCCCTAGACTGGAGGATAGTGTTCCACCATTCTAATACGGAGTTCTTATAGAAGCAAACGTTATCTTATCCTCTTCCGCGCATTTGCTTATTCTTAAGAACGCCTCAGTCTTTTCTATCCAACGTAGAACTGCAACGACCCCTTCATTGCCCGAGAATTCCATTGGTTTACAAGACCAGAATTCTTTATAAGAACAACCATATGGCATGGTTCTTCTTCTTTTGGGAATGGACGCTTGTGTTGTTCCAGTTTTTCCGGTGGATCCGATAAGAAAACCTATCCTTGTTTATCACAAACACGGTAACGGGTGCGGAATCCACGTGACGGTGCAAACCCAACACATTTAATAAAACACACGCGTAACCAAATATTCAATATCTATTGATTAAGGATGAGAACGGATACAAACATATACAAACAACGTTTTACAGACTCTCTCAAAGTCTCACAGCTCTCATCAGTTTCACACAGAAACTATGAGGGGTATTTATACAAGACACAGACCATGACGAAACGCATGGCACGACGAAACACTAAAAGTGACGAAACCAAAAGTGTTTCGTCACTTAAACATGGCTTAATTAGGAGTGTTTCATCGATATGTAGTCTGGCCCAAGTTTAGTCAAAGTCCAATTCAATGTTACGGCCCAGATGTGCTTGATTGGCCCAAGTGAAGATTCTGTTGACTAATATTTCACCAATTTAACATAGGACAAACTTGTGACATCATCATGACATCACAATGATGATGTCATGGTGATGTGTAAACGGGACTTGGTTTACGGCGCTCCGTGCTTCGCGTATCGAACTCTGGGGCGCACGACGGAGGAATGCCGTGACATCGGGCTTGAGCCGGACCTAACCGTGTCGAAACCAAGTTGAACTGAACCGAGCCGAGTCGCGTCCACTTAAAGTGTACCAACAAACTCCCCCTTGGACGCTACTCGTGATGGTTCGTCTTCCGTGTCTTTTGTGTCGGAGGATCTTCAAAGTCTTCACGCGTCGCAAATAGGGAGTGTATCAACAAACTCCCCCTTGGATGTTGCTCGTGAATCTTTTGATCTTCAATGATTTAGATCCTTGTGGTGTTGATGAGTGATCAACTGCAACCCGATCATCATGATCTTCTGATTGCATCAACGTCGTGTCTTCACTTTACGGCTTGTCATCTGACACGTTCTCTTCGCGTTTAGCTGATTCTGATGTCGCATCTGCACATACAAGAAAGCTAAACACGTAATGAGAACAACCGTTTGGAATTTAGACAAATTAAACAAATGACACATATGAGATCAAATCTCAATCAAACATCGACCGACAACAGTTTGAAAGTTTAGAAAAATGTTTAGTTTTAATCCTTTAACTTTCAAAACTTGTTAACTTCGACAGTTTATGAAGGTGTAATTGTTTTCCGCTCAAAATCAGTATTTTGGGTAGGATAGACTCGAGTTCCAACATCGGTTAATCAAAAATAAAATAGAAGCAAAATCTTTTTGGCTTTTATAAAGTTTACATTAAAACACACCTAAAATCTTTTTGGAATTTTTCATTTTTCAAAAGTAAAGACGGAAAGCAATAAATAAATATATAAAAAGATGCAGAACAAAATACAGTAAATAAATATTTACAGACATTCTTTTTGCAAGTTTCGAGGGTAAGAGAATCATATCAGTGTACGGTCACGCCAAAACACTCTTTTTGTTCAGTTAGTTAACATTTAGATAAGCATCCTATAACAATGATCGGTATTGTTGTCCACATAAGCTCAACTTATCAGATGTAATCATGGCGAGGGGATACGATTAGGTATGATTTATACTTACCGACCGGTGTTCATCCACACACGACACATTCCCGTATCAAGGTATGCACGAGAGTTCATCTTACCGGTGAGTATACCGTTTATCATATGTTTGACCATATAAAAGAATGTGAGAAACTCACTTATTTTGATTGAAAACAAGCCCTATGCGATAGAATCACTTATTGATGAGTAACTTGATTTTCAGATGCATGAGGGCACAAGAGCAAGTCCGTGAACAGGTCAGTACTTTCGTACAACAAAGAGACGAACTTGACTCCCGGATAAATGTGATATATTATCACTTATTTTGAGGGACATGTGATTGTTGATCACTTATTGAGGTCGAATGCAGTATGTTCACGTATGTATGGTATCATGGAAGATCTAGACTTTGTCTCCGTTATTTTTATGGTTTGATACAACCATGATACCCAGATGATAAGACAGCATAAAGACCGAATATCTCAGAACCTCGGCAATCTCTCAAACGAAATTTCGGTACTAAGACCATATGCCAATGTGCGGTTCCCACCTGGTCTTCAGTCGATTTAAGATTTATATCACCCTGCACACTTTAAAATGATTATGAGCCTACCGATACATCTTATATAGAGTTGCTTATCATTTTTCATTTTGCATTTCAGTTCGAAGAGGTTTCGACAGACCACTGATTTACTATCATATTCTCTTTTTCTCGCCAAGAAACTCATTTTTGATTTTCTATTGTTTTTGCGTTTTGAAATTTTTTGATGTTTTTGAATTTTCAAATTTTGGATTTACTCCCCCTAAAATCAACAAACTATGATAAATTTTAAAAACACAAAGGTATATACACAAATGATTTCCCAATGTTGGTTAACTCATGTTTTACCTTAATGCCGTTTACCAAAATTAATTTAATCAGAATTGATTTATCGAATTTTGGAAAAATGAGTTGGCACGTCGGTAAGCGGTGCGGACCATGACAACATTGACGAGTTTCATTGTGAAACAATCACGTGTGAGGTGATATTCGAGTTCAACGTGTCAGGCCAAAGAGCGCTGTACGAGAGGATAACAATTTATAATGTAGCTTAAATATCGGCAAGTATAGGAGAGATTAGAAATTTAAAACCGTATCCTGCAACTGCTTCGTGCATTGCAGTGAATCTGAGTGCTCTCCCAAAGTGGATATCCACCCAGTGTGGATTTCAAAGTCGATTTTGTAGCTACTGAGAAATCTCTTCACAGCAACAAGATCATAAACCTTTGGGTCCGGCTGGTCTTCCACATTGCACCAGCGAAGGTCTTTATCTTTCTCTTTGAGAAATAGTGTGCGGTTGTTCAATCCACGCCAAGGCAACCGCACACCCGGTTGGTTTGTTCAACAACACATTTTCTTCAATTACACCGCGAAGAAATGTACACTACACATTTATCTTGTGAATTTTGAATCTTCAGACGTGCTGCAGGTGCGTACATTTTATTTGAATCTATCCCGGAGACTCGATCAAAGCCTTGAACAATCAAATTTTGGAATGATTTTCAATTTGTCGAAGCTTTTCAATTTCTTTCGAGAGACAATTCTGTCTCCCTTTTTTTCTTCTCTCCATCAAAGGCAACAATATCTTTTGTCGCCGATCTTGTGCATAGACGCCCCACTATCAACAATCCGATGACTATCGATAGTTCCTCCTGGAACATCCTGCACACTCACTCAGAGATTAGTTGGAGAGGGGGACCCAAGCCTTCATAGACTTGGGTTGCCCCTGAGAATCAAGAAATGTAATTACAATTTCCTGATGATTTTCAAAAATAGCACCTCCCCCTGAACTTTCACCCGATTTAGGTTTCCAAGTTTGTTTTTGTTTACCAGATTGAGTTTTGTAAACAGATTTTGAAACTTCTGGTTTTAATGATTGTGGTGTACTTGGTTCCCTATTAACAGACTTGTCTTCAGATTTTAAAGCCTTTTCAACTGCTTTGACGTTTTGACGTCGCTGGTTTGTTTCTTGTTCTTTAATAGTGCGTTTATCATGTTTTGGAGAAACATGACAACTTTGTGAGTGACCTTGTTCAGAAGGGGCTCTTTCTACAAAATTTTGTTTTGGAGAGCTTGTGCAGTTTTTGATAAGGTGTCCAAGCTCCCAGCATTTGAAACACGATCTCCTCTCAACAAACTTCGGAGATCCGGTTCGACTTTCACGTGTTGAACCTGTAGACCCAGAGGTACTTGTTCCTTCATCACACCCGTTTGTGTGTTGGGTGTAATTGTTTTGATCGTTACGCTTTAAAATTCTGACTTTTTGAACAAAAACGGTGTTTGTTTTATTTTCAAAAGTCTCCACCTTGTCAGTACCCTTGGATGCTACAAATTTAACATCATTGTTTTTCTTCTTGAAAAGAGCTCCTTTGGTCTCAACCTTCGGTTGTGAACTTTTAAAATTTTGAGCTCGTTGCTGTTGCTATTTACCCTTAAAAGCGATAGGTTGTTGCTTCGTTGGTTATTTTTGATTTCCAAATTTTCTTCTAACTTCAGCTTTTGGAATCGGATCACACTGAGTTACTGAAACTCTCGGGATCCCCTTTTCCAAAAACTTACTGGTAGTATCTTCAAAAACTTTATCAATCAAGGATTGATTGACGTTTTTGATTGGAAAATCTTTGTTTGAATAAATTTTGTCATCACCAACTAAAGTGTACAACACGTTATCACTTTTAACAGTAGACTCTGTCTTAGTGATAGGATCTGTCTCTTGTTTAACAGCAGACTGCACATTAGGAGTAGGAGGATCACACAGAATATGATTCTCAATAGGGACTTCTACTCCTTTGTTCTTTTTAAGAGATTTATCCTCATCACTCACATCTGGTTCATCATCAGACGAATCATAGTCCTCAATGATTGGAGGACTTTGATTTGAAGCACATGATGACTTTTCCTTGCTATCAGATGAGCCCTCTGATTAATTGTCCGTTTTGAACCCTAAGCCAGTTGTAACTTCCTCATAATCAAGAGGTACAGTTGGCTCAAAACGTGGCATTTCTTCCTCATCGGGCATTCGAGTATAATTTTGTCTCAAAGGGGGCAGACACTTCTTATACCCAACACCTCTCATGTTTCCCGTCAGTTGTTGAACGTCAATAATGTGATCGAGCACAAATCGGGAGTTAGAATAACTCTCCAATTTGAGCTTGATTACATCATGCTCGCATTTGGCAATGGCTAGTTCCTTTTTGGTTTCCTCAACGATGTTAATGTAATTGTTAATACTAACTTGTTTATGATAAACAATTTTGGTCACTTCGGAAACACTTTTCTTTAAGGTTTCAATTACAGATTTAAAATCCTTTTCGTTTCTAACTAAAGCCATATTTGCCTCTTTGCACTTAGTCAGTTCAATAACCAAACTCTGATTGTGACTATGAACCGTTTCAGATTCATGTTTCAATTCAGCACATTCATGTTTCATATCAGCACAATCACTACAGAAGCTAGGAGTTTCAAATTTTACCTGACTTGTAAAAGCTGTGACATTAGCCATAAAGGCAGTCTGAGAAGAGAAAGATCCATCTTCAGTGAGAATCTTCTCCATTTCTTCTGATGCAGCGGCAGCTTTCTTGATTAAGTCAGATTTTTGATATTTCATCTCCTTGGCACCATTCGACAAACTATCACCTTCAGAATCAGTTCTTTCATTCAAATTCGATTCTTCATCCGAACTGCCACTGTATCCCGAACTATCATCTTTTCCTGAAGATTCACCATCATTGACATTCTTGACAATTTCAGCGTAAAAGGCAGTTCTTGTTTGGTCACCGTTTCCCAACTGTATGGCCGGACCACAATCGACACTTGGATCGAATTGAGGTTGTGTTGTAGAAACTTGAGGTTGAGGTTGGGGTTTAGATTGCGAAAGATAAGCACTTTGATTGAACTGTAAAAACAGAGATGAGCTTGTATTTGATACAAACTCCGTTTGAAGCTTCGGTTGCTAAATGGAACTAGAACTAGCTGAAGGACCAAAACCCGGCAAATACATTTTTGTGTTATGAGTAGGTGCAATCCTTTTAGCTTTCCGAATTTCCTCTTCGTTCTTGTGCTCCAACTTCTGAATGAATTCATAGATATTAACATTGACAGCATCTAGAACGCCCGTATGCTTTAAAAGCTTAACGAATGGGCTCCACTTTGGAGGTAGAGCATCAGCAAACCGTGCTACCATTTCCTGTTGAGATGCAAGAACACCAAAATAATACATTTCACTCATCAAATGATAATAACAAGTAGTTATATTATTTAGGGTTTCATTCTCTAATAAATGAAATGATTCGAATTTTTTCTTCAACAGATCATGACGTGTCTTTCTAGTAGCTGCATTTCCTTCTCCTCTCACTACCAAAAGATTCTGTATGTTTTGATTTTGATTCGACACCAATGCCCATTGACTTGCACTTATTGACTGTTGTTGTTGAGGTATGGAATTCGACATATATGCGGCCATCGAAGTCTGATTTTGAGCTGGTCGTGGGTCCGTACTCCAATCCCAAGGACTTGTACAACTCATGATTGGTGTATATAAGTGAAAATTTTGGTCACACACTTGAAACATACAGTTAAATTAGTTTTGCAACACTTCTGTTAAAAATTTTGACGAAACAATGATTTGTACTTCTGATCGACAAAACTTCTGTTTAAAATTGATAACAAACTCGAAAAAACGCTATCCACGAAACTCAGAGATTTTTTTTTTGGCGAAAATCTGAGTTCGACGAAACAGTCTGTTTGATGAATCTGATGCAAATTGATCGACGAAACTCAGTTATGAAACTAGGCGACGAAACTGATCTGAATATGAACGACGAAACAGATCCTGATCGACGAAACTGTTTTGTGTTATTTGCGACGAAAAATCAAAAGTTGATGTGTGTTGATCGACGAAACAAATGATGAAAGTTATGCGACGACGAAACTGATGTTCCTTTTGGTCGACGAAACTGAATATTGAATTAATGCGACGAAATGGCTTATGACTTGCACTTATCGACGAAACACATGAATTTCTGATCGACGAAACCGAATTGCAGAATGATGTCGACGAAACTGAGTGGTTTTAATCTTGGTCAACGAAACAAAAAGATATAACACTGATTCGACGAAACTCAACCATGAATGATAACGGCGAAACTCTATGTTGGAATTGTTCGACGAAACTGATTGTGAAACATGTGATCGACGAAACCTTCCAAAGAGATAAGATAATAAGAGTTGGTGAGAATTTTCAACACAAAATCTTATCCTTTCTAACAAAGTGACACAATTTTCAACTTTAGAGCATGACTATCTCACCAACCTATATGGTGTCACAATATTTTAATCAAACCTTTTATCCTTTAATTTTTTTAATTCACAAACAACTTAAACAGACACTTTGTTAAAGATCAAAAAGTTGAAATAATGAAGAACACTTTGAATATTATTGAAGAACACGATGAAGGTTTGAAGATTTCGGTCACGAGTTTGCTTAAAACTTTTGATAAAAACCCACAATAACATACAAGCATGCAATAAAAAGGGTTTTCACTAAAACTTACAGCAAAAACAACACAATGTCAACTGATTTTTGAACTATTTTTCCAGAAAATATGAACTTTCCACGAACAAAATCCGAAAAAAAAAATCACTAAAAACCACTTGTTTCAAACACGACAATGTTTGGTTTTAAACAAGGAAAAGAGCCAAAGCTCTGATACCACTTGTTGGTCCCGTTTTTCCAGTGGATCCGATACGAAAACCTATCCTTGTTTATCACAAACACGGTAACGGGTGCGGAATCCCCGTGACGGTGCAAACCAAACACAGTTAATAAAACACACGCATAACCAAAGATTCAATATCTATTGATTAAGGATGAGAACGGATACAAGCATATACAAACAATGTTTTACAGACTCTCTCAAAGTCTCACAACTCTCATCAGTTTCACACAGAAACTATGAGGGGTATTTATACAAGACACAGACCATGACGAAACGCATGGCACGACGAAACACTAAAAGTGACGAAACCAAAAGTGTTTCGTCACTTAAACATGGCTTAATTAGGAGTGTTTCGTCGATATGTAGTCTGGCCCAAGTTTAGTCAAAGTCCAATTCAATGTTACGGCCCAGATGTGCTTGATTAGCCCAAGTGAAGATTCTGTTGACTAATATTTCACCAATTTAACATAGGACAAACTTGTGACATCATCATGACATCACAATGATGATGTCATGGTGATGTGTAAACGGGACTTGGTTTACGGCGCCCCGTGCTTCGCGTATCGAACTCTTGGGCGCACGACGGAGGAATGTCGTGACATCGGGCTTGAGCCGGACCTAACCTTGTCGAAACCAAGTTGAACTGAACCGAGCCGAGTCGCGTCCACATAAAGTGTACCAACAGGTTGAAGTATAGGTCTATTGTTCACGCTATTTTCTGGTTCGGAGGGTCGTTTACTATCACGGTTACTTTTATTATCAGCTTCCCTAACCGTTTGAATAATATATGGCATCGCATCTATTATTCCTTGTGCCACAATGTGTTGGATGGCACTGTTGTCCACTTGGTTTCCATTATTATTGTTTGGGTTTTCGTTACCCGGGTTATTGTTACTCTGGTTTTCATTATTCCAGTTTTCCGGGTTATTATCCGGATTCTCTTGATTCACTTGGTTGGCCATCTGAATTTTAAACATTTACCACATATTAATATCACAGGATAATATCTTAATACAATCAATCACATGGCACGCATTTTGATCAAAAACGTCGAACATTGCGACTTACTTTTTCTTATAGTATGCATCTAATACAAACCAGAACTAGTATTTAAAATTACAATACTACTATGCATCATTTGCCACGAAGTGGTCTATACTACGATTTTTTTCATACACACATACTATATATATATATATATATATATATATATATATATATATATATATATATATATATATATATATTATTACTACCTCCACCATCACCTTCACGGATATGGATTCATCTAGAAATTCATATGACGCTCGTCGTACTTCCAGACGTGTCGTTCTCCTACCTGCCTCATCCTTTCACTACTTTCTAAAATTTCTTCCCCGAAAGTTCGGAGCTCTTGCACATTTTCTGCACTTATTGGGGGTGCAGGTGCTGGTACTGGATCTGGGTACTGTGGCATGGGTTCTTCCTGAGGATACGGATTCTCTAGGATTTCCCTAATGTATTCATCATTATCATAGTAGGGATCTAGAGGGTCCAGACCTGGGTAAGCTGCTAGGTTTGGCATGGGTAAGTCTGTTAAATGGTAGTGTTGCACATAATCCCTATGATCATCAAACCACGGATCGTAGTCTGGGTCTAAGGAATTGGGTGTTGGTACCCTAGGTATCTCCTCTGGATTAAAACATGCATTTCGACTTGATTTTCTAGGTTGTTTTCAATCTCCATTGGCTGGGTGGGAAACAAGGGTAATGGTTGAGGGGCTACTAGTTGTTCCAGGTTTGGGGCGGCAACTGTGGATGCTAAAATATGGAAGTTTGCTAAACTCCTATTAAGCATGTCTTGGGTATGGGCATCGGTTTCTCTTTTAGCGGCTGCTAGCACTCGTTGCTCTTGTAACTTTTTCATTCTCTTCCTACGCTCATGTGCTCCCTTAGTAAACCATCCTCTCTTTTTCTGAGTGAATAACTCTTCAGACTGAGCCTTAAACACGAATATCCAGTCTTCATTATCAGCTGAATACACTGAGAGGGTAGGCTATGAAGAGGTGCCTTCGCTTCTAGATGAGCTGGACAACTGACGATACGCGTCGGATGGTCCTTGATCACTCATACTATAAACTAACAAATAGTCAAATAACACACAACAATAAAATATAAATATGCACGTATTTCCATAATTTATTTCCTAGCATTTTGAATAATATCTTGGTTTCAGCAGAACACTTCTCTGGCTGAATCAGTGGCTTAGCTCTGATACCACCTTCTATCGCAACCCCCGCCCCCTTATCTGTCCCGGGAACGGGCGGCCGCGAGACCAGTTTTGGTGGTATCGATGTTTATCATTTTGGCAGCGGAAATTACATCAGGACCGTAGTTAGGAAATATTTTATCAGAGTAAATACCACACTTTTATAATATTAAACATATTGGGATAAAACCCAAGTTTTTGTTACAAACATTTTCATAGGGAAGATCCCTATTTTATTGAATAAAACATCTTCTTTTATTTAAGTAACTTTTATAGCCACTTTTCCAAGCCTTCAATGCTGTCCAGCTGGCTTCTAGTTGGCTCTTACATTTTGTTACCTGAAATGCGTTTAAAAACATTTTGTCAGTGGCAAATACTGGTGAGTGAATCCCAGTTTAATCAAGAAGAGTTTTATCAATTAACACAGTATTAAGAGCTATTACAATGTTTATATCTACACAATTACTCATTCAGTACTGTCAATCTTGACTGGTGGGTCATATTACCCATTAGCTAACTCTTTATCCAATGGTAACGTGTTCCACATTTTGTATAAAAAACCCCAACATACCGGCAGTAATTGAAGAATTACAAAGATTCAATCACTGCTTAATCACATTATAAAATAATTAAGTTTTTGTAAAAACTGTTTACAAAGAGGAGTTTACTCACAAAAAGGTTTACACAAAAGAAGGATTACTCACATTGATGTCTTCGGTTTCCTTTAAGGGTTTCCTGGTGATTATCTATAATTTATAAAAATGCACACGCGTTAGTATAATAACCCAATATTTACATTAGTAATACCCTCCTCGAGATGGCATTCCAACGACTACGTCGGGCAGAACCACGACAGCCGTTACGGAACCCTGGATCAATCGGACAGCGTATCTAATACGTAACCAGGGTTATGATACTTACAACGGAGCAGAACTTCGTTATTTAGGTGGGTATTATACCCGGAAATTACTTCAACACTTAAGAAATTCGAGAGAGAAAAGTTTGTGAACGATTTCGACTGAACAGTCGATGGCCTCTATTTATAGGGCCTGAATTCGAGTTCCTCGCGGCCCGCGTAAGATGAGGCCAAGGGCTACGCGGCCCGCGTAGTAGGCTGGGTAGGCCCTAGCTTGGCCCAGTCATCGCACTAGCTTCAACACGAGTCCGACACGTGGCGGCACCGGGTGCGGCCCTGACTCCGAGCTGTCGCGCCCCGCGTAATAGACCCTAAGGGTCCACGCGGCCCGCGAGCGACACATAAAACTTGATTTTTATTTATTTTTAATTGTATATTGTATTTTGGGCTCGGTTTTCACATACAGGGTACATTTTAGGATATATTGGGACATTTAAAATATATTAGGGACGTCGGAATATTTTGGAGGGTTGTTATAAATGTTAACAAATAGATTTGTAAACTGAAATTTTATGTAAAGTCCTAACATGTAAAATAAACAAATTATTAGTTTAAGGTTTAATACAAGAAAATGCTTAACAAAAGGAAGAGTACAAGTACTTAAATACATTCATCCACACCGAAATAAAATCATAGACCACATATATGGGTTTAGTAAAAAAACATGTTAAACACTAAAATCCTTGGGTGGCCCTTTCTACACAAATAATAATTACGTGGTTTCTTAGAAACCACTTCTTCAAAGCAACTTACAAAAAAAAAATCAAGGTTTTTTTGTTCTTCACCCCACAAAAAAAAAAAAAAAAAAAAAAAAAAAAAAAAAAAAACTAAAAGATGGTGTGGTGGGTTTTCATCTGGGTGGTTTTGTTCAGGATCTGAAAATGTTCAGGATTTAAAAAAAAAATAAATGAACTAATCACAACAAATGACTTTGAAATTGCAGGCTTACTATCTCGTTGAATAGTGTTTCTAGAGCAAAGAGCAAATCTGAGCAAAGTAAAATAGAACCAAATTACGGTTTGAAAGTTAAATGAAATTTTATATAATATGCACCAAGTAATGTTGTACCTAATGATGAACATCCACCGCCACCGCTCCACCACCCACCGCCACCGCAACAAGTATCCCCACGGTGTATCGGAGTTCTTTCACCGTCCACTATCCACCGCCACCGCTCCACCACCCTCCACCACCACAAGTATCCCCACGGTGTATCGGAGTTCTTTCACCGTCCACTATCGTTAATCGGAGTTCTTTTGTAAGTTATGTTATTTTTTTTCATTGTGTTTTAGGTTATCAAACCTCAATTGCGTTTTTCACCTCATTATGTTTTCGTTAGAGTTGTTTTCATTTTTGTTCTTCTTGATGTTAAAGCATTGACATGACCATGCTAAAATAGAAGCATGATCATGTTGGAATAAATGCATGACCACGTTAAAACCCATTGTGTTTTAGAACCTGCAGTGCAACGAACATGATCATTCTCCAGACAGAGGCATGATCATGTTGGTACTAAGGCATACCCATGATAAAACTACTTTGCTTTTTAGAACCTATGTTAAAACTCCATTGCTTTTTAGAACCTACAGTATAAAATATTGATTTTAGGTTTCATTGCGTCTTACAACCTGGAGTGTAAAGGACATGATCATGCTAAAATACAAGCATGGACGTGTTGGAACAAAAAGATGACCATGTTAAAACATTAACATGGCCATGTTAAAACTCCATTGATTTTTAGAATTTGTAGTGTAAAATCTTGATTTTGGGTTTCATTGCGTTTTAGAAATGGAGTGTAAAAGAACATCACAGAACATGATCATGTTAAAAGGGAAGCATGATCATGTTGGAAAAAAGACATGACCATGTTAAAACCCATTGCATTTTAGAACCTGGATGTTCATGTTAAAATAAAGGCATCGCCATGTTAAAACATAAACATGACCATGTTAAAACAAAGGCATGGACATGTTAAAAGAGAAACATCACCATGTGAAACCTATTACGTTTTAGACCCATTGTGTTTTAGAACCTGGATGTTGGAACAGAGGCATGACCATGTTAAAACAAAGGCATGAACATTTTAAAACAGAAACATGACCATGTTAAAGAAAGGCATGGCTATGTTAAAAGAGAAACATCGTCATGTGAAACCCATTGCGTTTTAGAACCTGGATGTTGGAACAGAGGCTTGATCATGTTAAACCAAAGACATGCTCATGTTAAAACAAAAACATGACCATGTTAAAACAAATGCATGACCATGTTAAAAGAGAAACATCACCATGTGAAACCCATTGCGTTTTAGACCTAGAGTGTACGCTTTTAGAATTTGAGTGCAAAGAACATGATCATGCTAAAACATAAACATGATCATGTTAGAATAGAGGCATGACCATGTTAAAACATAAACACGTCTATATGAAACCCGATTGCGTTTTAGAACTTGGGTTATAGTGTGTTATTCTATCCATTGCGTTATACGCATCCAAGTTTTCGAAAAAAAAAAATCAAAAGTATAGCAATAGTGTGCTTGTTTTAAAGATTAAAAAACACTCGTTTTTATGCTGCAATTTTATAAAAAAATATTGTCGTATGAAAAAGTTATTAACGTTTTAAAAACGATGAGTAATTGGGGGAGAGAGAAAATATTCACTTGGATGGACTACAACACCCTCAAACTAACTCACACGCCTATTTTTTTTTTTGTTCAATTTCACCAATTTAATCTTAGCAATTGATTATCCAATAGATGGTCAAGATTACTTATTACACTTCTTACCTAAATAAAGTTCCTATTATATTCTGACACTAGACCCTAGTATAGATATAGATAAATACAACTTTTTATTTTGAATTTCTGAAGTAGCTTGTTTTAGAAATTAAGATGACTTTTTAACAGTTTTTAGAAAGTAAACTTTTATTCCAAATCTATTATAATCTATACTATACTATATAATAAAATATACCATTTATGGGACACTTGTTATCATATTAGGCCATGTCTTATAGATAATTAGTATTTTAGTTTAGTCTTTTCTAATTAATTATAGATAACCATCCTAATAAATATTATTTAGTTTAATATCTTATATATAATTATTATTTAGTTTAATACCTTCTAATTAGTTATAGATAACTCTCCTTCTAAATATTATTTATTTTAATCTTTTCTATTTAACTATAGATAATTATTATTTAGTTTAAATTTAATGTAAACTTCTCATTTATAATATTAATATTACTTTATATATAAAATTAGATTTATTACGGTTTTTTTAAATATAATTTATATTTTATCACTCAAATGACTGCTTATTTACTTCTTGAATAACATGTTTGACCACTATATTTTCTTTTCAATAATCATCTCCGCAATCACCATATCTATAGCGTACCTAGTATATCCATTAGTTTTTTAAATACAATTTTCTTATTATTTGGTATATAAAATCATATTTATTCAAGCCGCGTAATACACAAGGGTTTTTAAAGATATAACTTTTTTTTATTATTTGGTAAATATTATTACATTTATTCAACCACTGTAATACATGTGGTTTTAAAGATATAACATTTTTATTATTTGGTATATAAAATTACATTGAGTAAATTACGTTTTTGGCCCCTGTGGTTATATCATTTTTACTATATTAGCTCAAAATAAGATTTTTTAACATATCTGCCCTCGTGGTCGCTATAACTAACCATTTTGGCCCCTAAGTCTAGAGATCATGGAGGCCAAAATGGTTAGTTATAGATACTATGGGGGCTAAAATGGTTAGACTTAGGGGCCAAAATGGTTAGTTATAGAGACCATGGGGGTTGATATGTTAAAAATTCTTATTTTGGGCTAATATAGTAAAATGATATAACCACAGGGGCCAAAAACGTAATTTACTCAATTACATTTATTTAATCCATACAATTTGGTTCTTATAGATATAACTTTTTATTTTTTAATATATAAAATTACGTTTATTTAACACATACAATAAAGGAGGTTTTTAAAGATTTATTGTTTTATTATTTAGTATATAAAATTCATTATTCAACTCGTGTAATATACGGGGTTATATCCCAGTTCTTTATATTCGAGTCAGACTCTATGACTTGCTGTTATTGTTATTGTTATTGTTATTGTTATTGTTATTATTACTATTATTTATATTTATCTACTATAATAAAAGAAACTAAATTTTGGACACGTGTCATTCATTGAAGGCATCCTCAAATATATATTTATCTTATATTAACTAAATAAATAGATAATAAATTAATATTAAATCTTATCATACTTTAATAAAATATTATCCTCAAATCTAAATTGTTAATTTATATTAACTAAATAAATAAAAAATAAATTAATATTAAATCTTATCATACTTTAATAAAATATTATCCTCAAATATAAATTGTTAATTTATATTAACTAAATAAATAAAAAATAAATTAGTATTAATCTTATCACACTTTAATAAAATTTAATCCTCAAATCTAAATTGTTAGTTTAATATATTTTTAAAATAAATACCTTTCTTTCCTACTTATCATATATTAAATATATAAATAATAAATTAATATTAAATGTTATCCTAGTTTATTAAAAATATAACTTTTTTTTTATTATTTGGTATACAAAATTATATTTATCTAACTCCTGTAAAACGCGGGGTTTTTAAAAAATTTAACTTTTATTATTTACTATACAAAGTTACATTTATATAACACGTGTAATACACGACGTTTTTAAAGATATAACTTTTTTATCATTTGCTATGTAAAAATAGATTTATTCAATACGTGTAATACACGGGGTTTTTAAGGATATATATATTTTTTTTATTATGTGGTAGATTTTTCAACCCGACTATACACGAGTTTTTTTTAAAGATACGACGTTTTTAATATTTAATATACAAAATTACATTTATTTAATCTGTGTAATACACATGTTTTTTAAAGATATAACTCTTTTTTAGATCTATTCAACACGTGTAATATACGGGGTTTTTAAGGATGTAATTTTTTTATCATTTGGTAGATTTATTCAACCCGATTATACACGGGTTTTTTAAAGATACGACGTTTTTAGTATTTAGTATACAAAATTACATTTATTTAATCTGTGTAATACACATGGTTTTTAAAAATATAACTTTTTTTATTATTTGATATATAAAATTATATTTATTTAACCCGTACAATATGTGAGTTTCATAAAGATATAACTTTTTATTATTTAATATATAAAATTATATTTATTCAACCAGTGTAATACACGGGGTTCTAACCTAGTTATATAATAAAAGAAACCAACTTTGGGACACATGTCAAAACCGTCTATTTTTTAGTTTTCTCATCTCTATCTCCTACTTAATTATAGATAACTAATATTAATTAAAAGATAATTATAAAATTAAACTTAAACAATTGGTATAAGAGATAATATAATATTTTGAAATATTTATTAGATTTCAAAATTATTTATCTTGACATTAACAAAAGACGTACACTAAATATAAATTAATATAATGTAAAGAGTTAAATGTCATTGTAGTTACTGTGTTTGGGCCATTTTGTAAGTTTAGTCCAAAGGTTTTATAATAAACAGGGTTATAAAAATATAATAAGATATAACTTTTTATTGATTGTTATATAAAATTACATGTGCCCAACCCATACAATAAATAAGGTTCTTAAAAATGTAACTTTTTTCATTATTTAATATATAAATTTAAATTTACTCAACCCGTACAACACACAGGGTTGTTAAAGATATAACTTTTTATTATTTAATATATAAAATTACATTTACTCAACCCATGTAATAAATGATATTTTTAAAGATATATCTTTTATTATTTGGTATATAAAATTACATTTATTCAACCCGTGTAAACGAGGTTTAAGAATATATATTTTTTTATTATTTGATATATAAAATTACATTTATTTAACCCGTGTATTACACGGGGTTCTAACCTAGTATTTATATTATAACGTTGCCTACACAATTTTATCAATTATTAATAACCTTTACCTTTACAGTAAAGTATATAAATTATAAGTGTATATTTTTCTTCCTTTTTGATATTCTTTTATTTAATTTCATGAGAAACATTTTTAATATTAAATTAGGTCTTCTTACAATCTTTATGCAAGATATAAATCACTCTCAATAAATTTGTAATGTAAAACCTGCGTTATACAAAAATTATTCCCTATAGTATTATAGCATAGTGAGATCTTAACGGTGGTATAAAGCTTAGAGACCATTAAGTCTTAGGTTTGATTCTAATAAGAGGGGTTTTTTCTGATTTATTGGGTTTTATTCAGAATAGGTGTATATGCATTATTGCCTAGTAGAGAATGATATGATCGAGTGGTTCTGGTCGTGACATGATTATACTCTTGAGGTCTCTTAGTGATCTAAATTTGCCGCTAAAAAAATACAGAAAATACTCATCATTTAATTATCAGATGCTCTGAACAAAACAAATATTTCCGACAATGAAGTTTCAATGATCAGTGACTCACTTTTCTTGTCAAAACTCGAGATTCCTGGCAACGGAAAACCGTTTGATGTCAAAAATTCGTATTGCTATGTACCGATCATCAACGATGAATCAAAATATTACGTGACATGACTTTGTGTCATGACTCATGAGTCTATCAAGACTCAAGTACTTGATTTAATTCAACATATGACCATATATAGTATTATATACCATTTTTGTTGAAACAACTTAACTTAGAAAGGAATCAAACAAAGAAATATATGTGAAATAGTGGTCTTATATAGTATATATATTCGACAAGCATAACAAGAAATCGACACGACGTTATTACACAAATTTATACATTAAGTAGTTATAGGATTCTACTTCACTTTACTGTCTATCCTTATACCTAATTTCATGAAAAATAAATTTGAAAAAACCATGATGAATCACAATCGTATAGTGCCTGTTCTCTCATTGTAGGTTATGTCCAATCACTAATTCTTTATACTTCACGTCTGTCTGCTTATGATCTAGAACACCAGTTGAATCCCAAGAGTTTGAAGAAGTTGAATTTCCTTCGAATTCGTTAGGCCACCAAGTCATACCGTCTTTTGCACGATTCATGTCCTTGAAACAATCAAACTCACTACTCATCGGTGGCCCCTCTAGTGGTGAAGCTCCTTTGTTGCTCAAGAGCTCATCGATTTCGGCTTGCAATGACCAACACTGTTGTAATTCCATGCTCGGCGGTAGTTTTGTGTCATCTGGTTCCGGGACAAGAGATGATGACTCAGGAATGTTGATTCCCATGGAATTCTCCATTCCGTTAATCATCATATTGCCGGAAACGACCCAGTTTTCTTGTAGAGAAAGAGGGTTATTGGATTGTGCATAGTATTCAACTTTTTGAGGAGTAGCAGGTGAGAAATTTTGCATCATGAGAGGATTAGAGGATTCATTTGCAAGTTGGAGAGTTTGCATTATTTTTTCTTGTATAGGATTTAATTTGCAAGGCCACATGGGAGGATTATCATAGTGAGGGAAATTAGGGGTTTCAAGGCTATGGAGTTGCATGTGAAGTTGAAGCCTTTCTATGGCTGAGTTGCTTAGGGTTTCTATTCCGCTGTCGTCTTTCGGGTCCTGGCTTGAACCCGAGAGCTTATTCGCCTGCGATTGTTTGCGCCTTCCAAGTAACTTCTTCTTCAGCCTTGTGTTCCAGTAGTTCTTGATGTCGTTATCTGTTCTTCCTGGAAGTTGAGCCGCTATTATAGACCACCTATATGATTTTTCATCAAATTAGACACATAAAAATTATACACATTAAAAAAGAAAAAAAAAATAAACAAGAAACGAACTTGCTAGTGCTTAGGGGCCAGAAGTGAACATTAATTTAACAAATTTGTATATGATAGGATGTATATATTCTTACAACAAACGCTTGATAGACAAATGCAAAGGACAAGTAACTTATGTTAAATCTTGAAAAATGAACATGGCCATAACTCATAGACGCACATGAGAGAGAGAGAGGGAGTGAAACCTGCTGCCTATACTAATATAGAGGCTGCAGATGATGTTGTCTTCTTCTTCAGAGAATCCTCCATGCTTGATGTTGGGTCGAAGGTAATTTAACCATCTCAATCTGCAACTTTTTCCACACCTCTTTAGCCCTGAAAAGGAATTATTATAAGGTTAAAACCAAAAAAAAAAAAAAACGTCTAATAAGAAAAGAAAAACCTTGAAAAGGAAACTGATACTATGAAGGTATGAACACATGAACAAGCATAACACATACCGATCTTCTGGGGAAGTGCAATCCAGTTACCACCAGTACCATACTTTTCGATGTAATCTTTGAGCTTAGCATCTTCTTCAGAAGACCAAGGTCCCTTTTTCACATTTGTTTTGTCACAACATGGTGCTCTACCCATCTTTCTTGAATTGTTGTGTTTGTTTCTTGATCTTCTTGTGTGTATACTTTTACTTTTGCTCTCTCTCTCTCTTGATGTATGTGCCTCTGGTTAATTGGTTTATAATGTACGAGGGAAGACCCATGATTTATAGTAGGTATGGAATTTGGGTTTTGATGTGATACTTAATAAACAAACCAAAAGGAAACAAAGAAAAGAAAAGATAGTCGTACACATCTAGGGTTTGGGACACACATTTGGATCAGTTCATTCATGTCATACTTTTAGCAACTTAATATTATGATACTTTACATAAAGTGCATTGAAGATGGTAATGGGTTGATAACATAATAAAGTTATAATATTCCTTATTTAAATAATCAATATATGAATGAATAAATGTTGAATAATATTCGATCTATGAAGTTGTAGCATGTTTGTTGGACTAGCAGTAATTAAATTATATTTACTTCCAGAATATAATATTAGCAACGTACTTTACGTGATTATGAGGGGTACGTCTTATAGAAAGCTAGATATAAAGAATTCTAGGTCATACAACAAAAATAATGTGACACTATTTTTATTATGTATGATTTTAATGGAAATTGTTAATCAAACATAATAAACATTTTTTTATAATGAAAAATACACACACCCCTGTTAAATCAAACATAATAAACATTTTTGTATTGGCAAATACACACACTCCTAAATCTACTTCTATCCACCTCTTACCTAATAGAAGGATTTATTAAACTTAATTATATTTATGATATGTAACTGTATTTATACTTATATAACTAGATACTCGGGATGTTTTGATAAGATAAGGTGGGTGATAAGTGGGTAATTCGAAAACTGTCTAATTACAGTTTCTCCCGCCAAAAACTCAACCGCCATGTCCATTCATATAAATAAGATTGGTCCGGCAACATTTTCCGTCACCAAGACATTCAAAACTTTCGGTTCTTGTCTGTCCATTCTCTCAATCTTATTGTTTCAATCATGTATGTTTAACTTCACTATCAAACGTTCCGAAACCCACCAAAATGACGATGATGATCATCGGCTTCCGCCAACATGTGGTATCAGAGCCACTTCATCAACATTACCTTGTCAACACTGTTGTGAAGAACAAAACAATAGGGAAAAAAGAAATCAACGGGCAAGATTATGCTATTACTGTCATCGGCCAGGACGTCATATTTATGAGTGCAAATCGAAAGAAAATGATGAAGCAACACAACTCATAAATCAAGCAGTGAATGCCGGAATCCAGTCTCAAAGAATGCCTGCAGAGGATCGGAACGAGATAATAGTGACTGGCACCGAAGGCGATTTGTGGGGAGACATATGGTATGTTAGTAATTCGTTTTCACATCATTATGCCGGTAACTTAAATGTTTTTAAACGAATAAAACATTTAGTGGGTGTTGAGACGAATTCTAGGGAGAATGATTTTCTCTTTATGCGGGGCATTGGGGCTGTCGAAATTAAATCAAATAATGAAAGATTAAGGATACAAAGCGTTTTTTATACGCTGGAATTGGACAGAAATGTTCTAAGCATGAACCAATTGACCTTGCAAGGATTCACGGTTAATAAAGCCGGAGACACTTGCAAGATCTTTCCCATGTTCTCGCCTCCAGTAGTAAATTCAGTGAACGAAATTATTGGGTTGTCTAAGGAAGATGAATTGGGATTAAAGGAAAAACAAAAGGTGATGAGTCTGAATGATGTAAACGAAAAATATAAAGAAGGGTATCTGAATTCATATTTTGAGGATTTACATGTTTCCTCTTGTGAAACGGATTGGAGTGTTATGATCACAAGGGCTATGGAATTTAAGGATTTCAGTGATTGCAAGGTTTTATTAGATATGATGGAAGACGGGAAGTTTGTATTTCAATATAAACATGAACTAGAAGGAAAGTTCGAGGAGATGTTACAATGGTTTATCACTGTTAAGTTGGGTATAACCATAAGGCCAATTCCACCGCTGATGATTGATAACCGGAAAGTAGACTTACTGAGTCTCTACATGATTGTGGAGAGAGATGGGGGTTACCGGAGTGTAACCGATGATAATCTTTGGCCGATAATCGCCAAAGATATGGGATACGAGTATAAGGATGGTGAGTACATGAGGATAGTATATGCCATGTGCCTGGTTGTCTTGTTGTATTACTACAGATTCAAAGACATTCAAGAGAAAGCTCATGACATAGAAAGAATGAAGGAGAAGGAAGCAGCGCCGGAAAATTGCCATGGACGAAGTGCAAGTGCAGAAGCAGTGAAGGACGTGAATGCTATGGATCATTATGCGTTATATGCGGGCAAAGATTGGGAAGGGGCTTGGAATATGCACAAGAGACGAAGGAAGTTCGATTTCAAGGAAGCCAGGAAAGCTGTCGATGAAGCCAATGAAAGTGTGCTCAAGTTCGCTGCCAAACGTAATTAAGTTTAGGGGGAAGTAATAGAAGGATTTATTAAACTTAATTATATTTATGATATGTAACTGTATTTATACTTATATAACTAGATACTCGGGATGTTTTGATAAGATAAGGTGGGTGATAAGCGGGTAATTCGAAAACTGTCTAATGACAGTTTCTCCCGCCAAAAACTCAACCGCCATGTCCATTCATATAAATAAGATTGGTCCGGCAACATTTTCCGGCACCAAGACATTCAAAACTTTCGGTTCTTGTCTGTCCATTCTCTCAATCTTATTGTTTCAATCATGTCTGTTAACAATTCTAACTTCACTATCAAACGTTCCGAAACCCACCAAAATGACGATGATGATCATCGGCTTCCGCCAACATTACCTATTTTGTGGGATTTGAATCCTGACCACTTTGATAAGGAAGAACACCAAAAATGGATCTTTTCATACCTTAACCTTATCATAATGTGATATCGTCTTTTACGCCCAGTGTGCCCATCATCCTTCTCACTTCCTAGTTCCTAGTATTGACTGTGTTTCGTGAACCTTCTCCGTTGTCTTCTCTACGCCCATAACACATTGTCGTCTTAGCCGTCTTTCCATCGTGATCTCCTACCATTACATAGCATTGAAGGCGAAACGTACGTTTGAACTGAAAAAAAAAACCCAAAACAAAAACAAATTGTGTTTGATTAAAGATCAGAATCTATTTTTGAAGTTCAAATTCAACTTTCCTTCGTTACCTTCATCAAATTTAGTGATTTTTTAAGTTTTAATCTCAGTTCTTCAAACAAATCATATTCTTATAAGAGCTAGTGGGATTTCTCGCACATTATGGTGGGCATTCGATCGGTATCTTTTCGATTCATTACAGTACCAGCATGATACTGACACTCGGCATAACAACTGAAGAAATATGCATAAGAGAGTATCAACACATATTTAATATTTTACATCAATCGAAAACTATAAAAACAAATACCGGTATTAGTTCGGATGATACCGATACGGACCAGCACCAATGTTTATTCAGTTGGAATTGGTTCGGTTCGTCACGACATTTGTAGGAACGTGAATAAAACGATAAAAACGAATACCGGTACTGGTACCGGATTTGTTTGGACAATATTGGTTCGGTGCGTCACAGTTGAGAACACAACAATCAGTTATATTTGACCTGTTCAATTTTGAACAATTTCTTTTATCGAAACACAAATAAATATAAGTACGTTGCAATTATATATATTGTGAATTTTATGGAGTGTTACGTTATATTTTTGAGTTAATAAAAAATAATAAACTAAACTAAAAAAAATACTATATATAAAAAGGATAAAATAACAAAACAAATTAAAAATTATTAAGAATAAATGAAGGTGTTCAATAACTGACCTGTTCTTTTTATATATATAATAAGAATAAATGAAGGTGTTCAATAAAATGTCTAATAAGATTGTTTATAAAACTTGTCTAAATAAGATTGTTTATAAGACAGACTTTGATGAAGCACCATATAACTATGATGCACCACAACTTCTTTGCACAATCATTTTATCACACACATCATATAAGTGTGCATTATATTACCATGCTTCAAGTTCTAAGGCATCATTTTTGTCTACAGGGTCTTCTAGAAAAAGGTAACTTATGAAGAACTGGATTAACTAGATGAGTGAGAATGATGTTATCTAGTTTCATAAATTTGATGGTCTGTTGACCAACTTATGACAAGAATACCTCTGACACTAATCAATGTTGGAAGCTTACACTAAGAACATAGGGTATGGTTTTGCTATTCTCCAAAGGGACTACCAAGGGTGTGGAGGGGAAACATGACTACTTAAGAGTTATACCTTGTGTTGATTTACTTGTACCCCTAAACCCCTTGGGGACTACCCAAGGGTGTGGAGGGGAAGCAATGACTACTTAAGAGTCCCAAGGGTGTGGAGGGGAAGCAATGACTACTTAAGAGTTATACCTTGTGCTGATTTACTTGTACCCTGCAAGGAGAGAGAGAGAGCAAATTAGTGGGGGCCACCAAAATATAAGCAGCCAATCAACAAGCTCGTCCCCAACGTCCGAAGAGTGACGCCGGTGTCGCAACGACCTGGGGAGGGGCAGTGTGCGACGTGGGGGACGGACCGGGACGAGGAGGGGACGACCCCCATACCCCATGGTCTAAGTGTTGACCAACTTATGACAAGAATACCTCTGACACTAATCAATGTTGGAAGCTTACACTAAGATATGTATAGCCTAAGATATGTATAGCTTGTTTAGCTCATATAAGCTTTTGTGAGTTGACATTCTCAAAGTTGTCAAGCTAACACTAATAACTTCGTTGGCAAATAAAGGTTTTTAATTTTTTAAACCTAATTTTTTTATTAAAAGTTTTTTAAATTCAGATTTTCAACAGATTTTTTAAATTTTTTACGTTTTATGTTTTTACGTTAAAATTTTTACGTTTTACGTTAAACTTTTTACGTTTTACATTTTACGCAAAACTTTTTACGTTTTACGTTAAACTTTTTATGTTTTACTTTTTACGTTTATGTTAAACTTTTTAGGTTTTACGTTTTACGTTAAACTTTTTACGTTTTACGTTAAAAAATTTACGGTTTAACTTTTTTTTAACAAAAACTTTTTTACGCAAAACGAACGCACCCAGAAATCGCAAACTCGGTAGGTGTCTCAGATAGATTGTTATCATCATCGACTGGGGAAAAAAATATTAAAAACCAACAACATCAAAACAATATGTATCTCGGAAAAAAACGGGGCTTGGCTCAGATTTTCCGATAATCAAATGCCTGCAAAAGTGGGGTTGCAGGTTCAAAAACCTACCCTCCACCGTCCTTGTCGCGCCATCGTCATCAAAAGCTACGGTTTTTTTTTTTTTTTGGCATCATCGCCACCCCCAATCGAAAACAGAAATCAAAACCCACAGATTCAAAATACAAATAAAAAATAGAAATCAAAAGAACATATCAGATTCAAAAAACCATCAGATTCAAGAACACACCACCATCGGATTCAAGAACACGCCACCATCAGATTCAAGAACACACCACCATCAGACACCGCCGACACCACCGACATCTACGGCACCACCGACAATGACTGGGCCACCGGCACCACCGACAACGACCGGGCCACCGGCAGCGCCGGCACCACCAGGGACCATCTTTGCACCAAACATCCAGCACCACCCCCAACCCGTAATCACCATCACCTCCACTAAACCAACCCATCTCGCAACCTGTCCCCTTCGACGGTGGGCATCTCCGTCGCCGGTAGCCCAGTAGCCATAATCACCGTCACCTCGCTTTCGTTTACATCTCCGGCACTGTGAACAGTCAGAAGCTCAAAACCCCGGTTCATAAAGCCGGTTGCCGGTGGGCATGAGGGGACGTTTGGCATCACTGTCGCCGGAGAAACGGGGGGCGCCGCCGTCACAGGTGATAGGTGTGTGGGTGACGGGATTTTTTAACCACACCGCCGCCGTCACCGGAGAAACGAGGGGGCACCGACGTTTGGCATCACCGTTGATCTTGTAACCACACTGGTGAAGGGATTTTTAGAGAGAATATATTGGTTTCAATTCTTGGATTTTAAGAGAGAGGTGAGAGATGATGGTGGTTATGATCTGATTTTAAGAGAGAGGTGAGAGATGATGGTATTAAAGACAGACAGAGACAATAAATGGATTTGACATTTGGGGTAAAAGACCAAAATACCCTTTTAGTTGGCATAATCTGATTGGTTGAGAGTGGTTCTCGCAGTTCTTACAACTGGGGGTGGTTTTCATTTTAGCGCTCCCCTATATATATATATAGAGAGAGAGAGCGAGAGAGATACAGAGAAGGGATGTGTGAGTCTTAAACAATTTGACAATGAAGAGTACGGTAATCTGTCTTAATGTTGAAATTCATAACCTAATAGAGTACATAATGGTTTTAAGGAGTTTAGCTAGTTTTTGGTTGTCATGCTAGTTGGTTAGATTCAAGGTCAGGCTAGATATACGATAGATAACATACGAAACACATAGAGGAAACGTGTTCATCTTGAGATAAGAATTTGTATCATCCCGAAAGCAAAACATTATAACTAGATCCATGTTCAGATACAACAATATAGACGTCATGAGTTAAAAATAGGCAAGAATGACTTATGAGTTAAGAACACATTAAAACAACCGATCTTAATTACAATCTATCTTTACACACATCATGAAGCCAAAGACAATGTTTCAGATATGACAACCAAATGCCTAACTAAAAGATCAAGCTAGGGAATGAGACTATCCCATGAAAGAGTTTGTGTGAAGGAAGACCTAACCTAGCTAAATAGAGATCTCTAGATCTAGTTTCAATAGAACAAGCTACTTGTATGCACTAAAAGGAACATGTAGGGGTTACCTAATATATAAGTTAATACACCCCTTATACTAACTAAGAAAGTTAATTAATAAAGTTCATACTCCGTTTGTATAGAAATCAATGCAAATATGAAGCTAAGCTTATAACTTCCATTGACTTGTGAGAATTCACCTATGTGAGATATAACTGGGTCTAATGTGTCTGAAAGATCACATGCATTTCAATGCTAAAATCCCTATATCTAGAGTTGTTTTATTGCGAATCTACCCTGGATTTGTTAATTGTTGTATTTTGCTGATTTGTAGACCCCAAGCTAAATTGAAGGATTCTAAAGGTGGAAACGAGCTTAAACGAAGAAATTCAAGTAAGTAGAGGAAAAGAGAGAGTACGAACCGTACGTTATCGAAGAGGGTATGATCATACAACTACAAGAGAATTACGCTGCCAGAGAAGAAAAGTCAAAACCCTAAATGGGAACTCATTAAAGAGAATATAACCCGTATCCTCTTAAATAGAATACGACTCGTACCATCGTCGAAACCTTAAAACAACCTAAAAATAGAATATGACTGTTGGGAAACCTTTGAGAACCCTTTTGGGCGATTGTTGTTAGGCCTTTGGATCAGGATCTGTTCGTCATGAACGTGGATGAATCGACCTCAATCAATGTGCGGAATCCATGGATCAAGTCACAGAATCACAACAACGTATTCAATGATTAAATCCGTCTGATCTTTCAATTAGAATGATGTGAAAGTACACAAGAACCGGTAGAGAATCAGACTTGACAGAGTCTCCTTACAGAATGAGCAAAAGTTCTTAAATGGCATACCCAAGCCGGGTATTTATAGACAAACTCAGGGAAGCTATTAAGTGCTGTCCGATCGGGTGGCAGTCTGATCGGGTGGCAATCCGATCGGATGGCCATCCGATCGGGTGACACATGCCATCCATCGGACTTCACTTTTGCAGTTCAACGCCATTCCCTGAGCTGTCGTTCTACACACATACATACATTTACATACAAGTACACAAAAGACATATACAATACAAAATAAGACTCAATGCTGACGAAAGCTACAGACATATGAACTAACAGACTCCCCCTTGGATGTTGCTGTAGTTCCTTCCAGCATAGTCTTCAATCCTTTCTCTTGCGTCTTCGTTCCTTGGCCCTCTGTCTCCTCTGTTCGGCTTTTTCTTCTAACATTTTTCTCCTCAGAAGACTTCCTTCTTCAATCCACCATTTCCTGTACACTGGATCACCATCACGCTTTCTATCCCACTTGGGAATCTTGTTCTCTTCTTTTTTGATCGGCGTTTGATCCGTTGGTGGAGGTCTCATCAGCTTAAACTTCCCAAGCTTTACTGCTTTCTCAGATATAGCCTTGAATCTTTGTTCTTGCTTGTACTTCTTCAGAAATTCATCAATCTCCAAGTCTCTCCATTTAGACTTCCAATACCTGCCGGAGTTGATGTCTTGAGCAAAGCACACATCCACAATCTTCTGATATTGCATTGCTTGCACTTTGTCTCACTTTTTATACACAACCTTGTTATAAAACAAGCAATCAATGTCTTTCTTTGAGCAATTAACTAGCCACATCGGGTCTAGCACACAAATCCTTCTCGATTCACCCTTTGACTTATCAAATAAGGATATCACCGCTTCTGCTGTGGTTTCATTATATAGCCAACCTTCGAAGTCTTCATAAAAATCTTGTTCCATGACTCGAAGTAGCATGTTCTTTAAGCATCTCGGCGGCTTCACATCCAAAGTAATCTCCTTCTCACCATTCTCCAACATTGTAACAATCTGCTTAGGGAATTGAGGCTTCCAATCAGGATATCTAGCTTTAGCTTGCTGCTTCACATAATCCCACAGATGTTGATCTTGCTGCTTCACATCCAAACCATAATAATACTGCTTGATGTTCTTAATTTGCACCAACTCATCAACGTCCCACCACGGGAGGGTCTTGATATCTGACAAGAATTCGAAATATTGTACACCCTGCTCCCGTATAATGGCATAAACCTGCAAGTCTTCTAGATAGCCCCACGAAAGAATGTCTCCCCATGAAATATCTTTATCATGTGTAAAGTACTAAAGAGGCCTTATGTACTTTCTTTCCTTTGGTATTACTTTAAACCATTTCTTTCTCTCCTCTACAAGATTTTCTCTTGGAATGGTCTTTGGCACACTTTCAGTTGTAATCTTTTCAACAATCTTTCTTCTGATTTCATCTTCATTTTGGTCTTTGAACATTTCAGCCAATAAAGGAAACGTCTCATCAATACCAGAGTAATGAAAATCTGTTTCTTCATCAGATGAATCAGACACATCTTCAACAATCACATCATTATATTTGTCAGCTTCTTAGGCATATACAAACTCATATTCTTTTTCTGGAGACGCAGGAATTTCATCCTCTATATCAAACTTGAATTTCCCATCATCTAATCCCAACTCCTCCAACATTTCTGCCCTAGACCTTGGTACCTCAAGCTCCCCCTCATACTGAGCATGTAAATAAATGACAGTTGGTTGTGTGAGGAATACCTGGTCTGTATGTTGTTTCCCAGATGAAGAGGACTCATGTTGTTGATCATCATCCTGTTCGTTTATCTCGTCGTTCATGAGATCATCAATCCTTTCTTGAACTGCAGGATTCATAATGAGTAAACAAGAAGACCCTTGGTCTTTGTCTTCATCTTCGTCTATGAATTTATCCCATGATGGATCGTAGTTCTCGACAGCATCAAGAATATCGTCTAATTTCTCATCCTCTTCTCTTCTTCTTCTTCTACTTCTTCTACTACAACCTCTTCTTCTTCTTCTTTCCATTTTAACAGTAACACCTCTTTCGCCTTCTTTTTCTTTTGAATAACATGCACTCGACGAACTATATCATTGAGATCGAAAGATAGAGTAGAAAACTCACCAACAAGCACGAATCCCATAGGATTTGCTTCAGCATCAACCATTTCTACATCAACTTGTCTTGAAGAACCACCTGCTTCTTGAGTCTCTTCTATAACACTTTTCTTCTTTTGTGTTGCTTCTTCAGTCAGTCGTCTTTCTCTTTCAACCCTACGTTCTTCAGCCTTTATGATCTCAATGTTTTGAAAAACAGAATGAACATCAATACCCAGATGATGTTCCATCACTGTATAAAGCATGTTGAGCTGATCATCTTTCATCACTTTGTCAGCTTTCATCGCTTCCATTTCTAGCTTCATAGATTTCATTTCGTTTGAGGATGCTTCATGAAGATTACTTATCATGCCTTTCAACATCTCATTTATCTCTTCCAGCTTCTTCATCTTCACACTCATCTCAACATTTTCTGCTGACAGACACTCAAATAACTGAGTATTGTCATGAACACCATCATCCAATTTCTTCAACTTCTTAGCTTGATTGATCAAGACAGTCTTGATTTCTTCATTTTCTTTCATCAGCTCTTCAAGCTTTTGCTTTAACATGTCACGTTCAGTTTCAGCTTTTGCTTTTTCTTTTTCAAGTTCACCAACTTTCTTCTCTAAAGCTTTCACGGCCTCATTGTTGAACATATCAAAATTATCATCTGGAATATCATCTCTATATACTCCAGTAGCATGAGGAAGCTCTCCAAAAAGATCAGGAAAAGTTGTATTCTTTGGTCTTGAGGATTCAGGAACTTCTGGATTAACTGTTTGTGGTGGTGATAGAGGAACACTGACTTCAACATAGTCATCACCAACACCTGCTTGCTTTTGAACTTCAACTTCTGGAACACTTTGTGTTTGAGCCTCTGGAGCTTTTGGAACTTCAACACTTTGAGTCTTTTCAGCTTCATGTACCTTTGAAGTAGCAACATGTTTTTAACTTTTTCCAGCGTGACTTTCAGGCATTGAGGCACCACATTTTCTTGCTCGAACATTTCTTGGAATTACTCCAGTTTGAACTGCATTTCGCTTTATCCTCAGCTTCTTTCCCTCATCAACTGATGGAGTGTAAGTAGAATCTTCTTCGTCAGATCCTTTCTACTTCTTTGTTGGCTTCTTTTTCAACTGAGCCTTTCCTCGTCCAAGCGTTGTAAGATCAAGCTCCGTCTCTGTTTCAGTGGACTCAGAATCAGCTTCGCTTGAATCATCACGTGCAACACCTTCAGGCTCTTTGTCTTTGACACTTTCTGCTTGAGCACTTGTACTTTTTTCTTTCTGAGTTGTGGCTTCAGTGATCTCTATGTATTGTTCAAACATTGCTTTAGCCAAATCAACACCTTCTTGTGGTATGCTTGATGGATCCAACACTGGCTCGTCCACCAGCCTTTGTTGTGGTTCTTTTGAAGACCCTGCAAAACAAGCATTGGCAAAATCATTAGAAACATATAACAATTTGAAATTCTAACTACCTTATGACTCCCCCTTTCACTATACCCTTTACAACTATCTTCGGTGCTGGCTCCTTAGGAATAAAGACTACTGGGGACGTCTTCGGTGTTCTCTTTCTTTTTCCATCTTTTACAAACCACCATCGAGTTTTCTTCTCAACCAATCCACTCATCTGATCATTTTCATTATCAGATTCACTATTCTCATGTCTCCACCTATCATTCTCTGGAGCAACATAAGCTGGATTGTTGATTCTGCAAATCATTCTCTTAACTCTTGGTTCCGGTCCTTTACACAATCTGCTGATTGTTTCAGCTGTCATATTCCTTAGACCTAAAACATCTTCATCATCCTTTTGAATATCCTTAAATTGATCATCAAACATCATCTGTATAAACCTTGGATACATGATGTATTTATTACTTCTAGCTCTTATATTTTCTACCAAGTATTTAAAGATCACTTTTGAAACATTGTATGGCCTATTCAGCACCAGACATGTGATTGTGTTCATGATATAATCAGATGTTTCATCGTATGCTCCCTTTCTGTGAGATAGAGCATGTACCACACAGTGGATCATGAACTTGTAAGAATGGCAGAACATTGTTTTTCCCATTTTCCCATTTATGTGCCCTGCAAATCCCATCCTGCACCATAATCCTTTACATAAATGTTCTGAAATAATGGTAGGATCGTTGTCAGAATCACCAAACTCTAACACACGTCTAATATCACCAAAATTAAACTTTATTTCCAAATCCACATCCTTTCCATTTTCATCCTTCTTTCTCACAGCAGAACAAATCATCTTATCTTTCTCTTCATATCTCGCTGAGTTCCAAAATCGTCTCACATGAGATTCAAAAACTATAGTCTTGTCAATTAATGCCTTAGCAATTTTGCTTTCTCTCAAAAATTTGGCTATAACTTCAACCACAATTTTGTCTGTATAAAGCGCATCTAGCAGACAATATATGTTATGAGAGTGTCCCAGTCTGAAGCTTTTCCCTGCAATAATAAATAGTGTTAACAATTGCACGAAGTTTGAGACATAAAGTGACAAGAAATGAAAATTTTGAAAAACTCAAAAATTTTTCTAACTCTGGAACCCTCTCTATGTGTAGTGCTTGTGGATCGGATGGCTGTCCGATCGGATTGCCGCCCGATCGGATTGCCATCATGTGCAATGACAAGTCAACATAAGTCAAAAGCATTTGAATCGGATGCCCACTCGATCGGATTGCCACCCGATCGAGTTGCCACTCGATTCATGTGACAAGCAAGTAGAATCTTTGACCAGTCAACTCTTTGAGAGTGGATGTCATGAATCGGATGACCACCCGATCGGATTGCCACTCGATTCTTGGCAAATTTGAAACTGTAGAAAAGTTTTGTCATTTAGTGTTGAGGATCGGATGGCTGTCTAATCGGATTGCCACCCGATCGGATTGCCACTCGATCAATGACATGAGTGCACATATTTCAAGACATAGTAATGTGGATAGGATGGCTGTCCGATCGGATTGTCACCCGATCGTGTTGCCAAATTATCCATGACATGTGATGAATAGTGAATGAATGCATTTGGAACGAGTTGCCACCCGACCGGATTGCCACCCGATCGGGTTGCCAAACATTCCAAGTCACTTAGTGAAAGCACAGATACCTAGGCAAACACTATGAAGTGCTATGAATCGGATTGCCGCCCGATCGGATTGACACCCGATCGGGTTGCCAAACTATTCAAAACACTTTGACAGTTAAATGGCACAAATTCCAAGATAATCACCAAACAGTTTACCAGTTTAAGCACAGTTATCAAGGCATCAAATACTTAGAAAATTTTAACAAGTAATCATGCAATGAATCGGGTGGTCACCCGATCGGATTGCCACCCGATCGAGTTGCCACTCGATTTAAGAACAGTGAAGAACAACTTGAACACAACATGAACATCAAAATTTTCTAAGTCTAAACATCAAATTGAACATAGATCCACGTAGAGAATTTAATCGCGATCAAAACCCTATGTTCATCATGTTCTAACTCTAAGCCATTTGGGTTTAATTTGACAAAAACCCTACCGATAGCCGACTCGTTCTAGACATCATATCTATGGATTTTATCATGTTTTTGGCACAAATTGAATTCGTAAACTTGTAGATCTAATCATCGTGAACAAAACCTCATGCTTAGATTTCATCAAAACTTCCTAGAAATTCCTAGATCTAACAACGAAGATCCAAACAGTTCCGTCATCAAGAACAGACAACAAAAACATCAAATTTAACATTTTTGAACAAGAAATCTTACCTTTGCCATTGAGAAGGTTGTGCAAACCAACAATCTAATGTCTTGTGCAAAGAGAAAGTGAAGAAATCAGATCAAAAGTGAGAGTGTGTGTGAGAGAATAGGATGGTTTCTCGATCGAGTGAAAAGTTTGACTGAAGCATTGACCATCTATTTATAGTGACATTGAATCGGATTGCTGTCCGATCGGGTTGCTGCCCGATCGGATTGCCGCCCGAGCCAAACACACCTCTTTGACTTTTAAAACTTTGACCTTTTGGCTTTTTGACATTTTTCTCAGATTTTATCAGTTTTTAGAAATCCACTTAAGTATATAGGTTCAAATTAATGACCCTAGGCAGTTAGTTTGCCGACCAAGTCCAACTTAATGACCTTGGTTGACCCGAAACAAAGAATACTTACATTTTGTTCAATCTTTTTCAAACATTTTTCTGAAAATTACAAGTTTCAACTTAATGAACTTGCATAGACTTTGCATTTTGCTAGGTTTATCATGATTAGCTCCCAACCCATCTGTCCAGCTCAGAAACTTCCTGCATCTGCTTCAAAACTGCGAGTCTGAAGATCAGCTTTCCACTTTGGTTTGTCGATAAAACAAAGCAGAAAAATAAAATCTTTTTGGGATTTTAAGAAAGTTTCTAGACTAGAAAACTATAAAATCTTTTTGGGTTTTGAATGCTAAACTGAAATGAAATGAAATGAAGTAAACGTAAACTATTTACAAACATATTTTTGGTGAGCATGTTAGGGGATCATATCAGCTACCGACAAGCTACTAGTACCGTTAAGCTTGATAACATACTCAATATTAAACAATTCACAGTGATTGCCGATATACTGATCCAATTTAAATTTTCACACAAATTTCAATCTGTTCAGGATACGAATTAGTGTTTTAATGGCTTAACTTATACACGTGTCCCACCTCAGAATATACTCCCCTATCCAGACTTTCTATATTCATTCTTACAGGTGAATGTACAATAATGATATCTGTAAACGGGTAATGCGAGTCCATGAGAGCTCAGGTTAGAACTTCCGTTTAGACAGAGAGATGATGGCTCGAGTTTCGTTGTGTCCCGTTTGGGGATCTTTTCTTCAACAACACATGATTAGCATTTTTCAATGTTTCATCATTTTTTATGTTGAGGGTGAGCTTTAAGAATAAAGCAGTGCATAGTATTATACGAGGACTAGGCTATTGCTTCCGCAAAATCAGAAGTCCTGGTATAATACCCCATATATCATTACGCACATAGACCTAGTATGTCAGAAACAGACAAATCTTTCAAACATGATTTCAGGGGTTACCTATATATCTGAGAGATGTTCCCCACGAAATAAGCAAGAAATGATTTAGGTTTATATCCCAAACAAATCTACTAAATGTATAAAAACCTATCGGCATATCAGCAGCGAGACTGCTTAACACTTATTTAATCATTACATTTCTTTAGCGTACTGCAATTGTCTAGCTGATGTACTATCATTTCCCCTTTTTACACAAACTCTTTTTCAGTTTTCCATTGTTTTTGCATTTTGAAATATCTCATGTTTTTGGGTTTTTGCATTTTTTATTGTTTTTGTATTTTCTGAAAATATTACCTATCTCCCCCTAAATACCAAAACAACTAAAAAATCGATAAACCATTGCATATTGCTTTTCAACATCATCTACAGTGGTACCTTCATCTACGCCAAGAATCCCCTCCGCAACCGACAATAATTTCATACCATTTAGTTTTAAAAGATATTGAAAACGTGTTCTATCAAACGCTTTGGTATGTAAATCAGCTTTTTGTTCGTCGGTGTGGATTTTTTCTATTCGTATCAACTTCTTCTCGAAACAGTCTCAGATGAAGTGATGACGAATTTCAATGTGTTTGGTTTTAGCATGAGGAACATGATTTTTTGTTATGTTAATAGCTGCCTCATTATCAACAAAGATAGGGGAGGTAAGAAATTACAAACCGTAGTCGCGCATTTGTTGCTGTATCCACAAGATCTGGGAGCAGTAGCTGCTAGCAGATACATACTCGGCTTCACATGTAGACAAAGCAATAGAGGTCTGCTTCTTACATTGCCAGGTGACCAATCGGGGTTCGAAAACTGCCATCCCGCAGTTGTTGACTTAGCATTGACTTTGCAGCATCCGAAATCGGAATCAAAGTACCCCTCAAGCGTGAAATCGCGTTCTTTTGGATACCACAACCCCAAGCTTGGAGTTCCTTTTAGGTAGCGTAAAATCCGTTTGACAATTGTCATATGCGAAGATCTGGGACTTGATTGAAAACGGGCCGCGAGGCAGGTTGGATACATAATATCAGATCTCGATGCCGTCAAATACATCAGCAAACCGATCATGGAGCGGTACAACGTTTCATCCACCTTCTCTCCGATGAGATCAGGGTTTATTCCATGGTTCGTCGCTAACGGGGTGGAAGTTGGAGCAATCCCGGACATCCCAAATTTCTCTAAGACGTCGTGAACATACTTCGTCTGATGTATGAACGTTCCCTCGGGTTGTTGATCGACTTGAAGCCCTAAGAAGAACTTCATCTCACCCATTGATGACATTTCAAACTTCTGCTTCATAACCTTTTCAAAATCTTTGCAGAGTTCTTCATTTGTCGACCCGAAAATTATATCATCCACGTAAATCTGGACTATCAGAAGATGGCCGTCGACTTCTTTTGTGAAGAGGGTGGCGTCTACCTTGCCTCGGATGAAGTTGTTGGCTAACAGATGTTGAGACAGCTTCTCGTACCAGGCTCTCGGGGCCTGATGTAAACCGTATAACGCCTTATCCAAGAGATAAACCTTATCCTTGTGGATTGGGTCGGTGAAGCCCGGTGGCTATCCGACATATACCTCCTCCTTCACTTTGCCATAAAGAAATGCCGACTTCACATCTAGCTGAAACACTTTAAATCCTTTCCAAGAAGCAAACACTAGGAAGATTCTGATCGCTTCAAGTCAAGCAACCGAAGCATATACTTCAGTGAAATCTATCCCCTCCTGCTGACTAAAACCTTGGACCACAAGTCGAGCTTTGTTGCGAACAATAACCCCTCGATCTTCCCTTTTGCACTTAAACACCCACTTAGTGTTTATCTTCCTATGACCTTCAGGCAAGTCCACAAGTTTCCATACACCCAACTTCTCAAACTGACTCAGCTCCTCCTACATTGCGTTGACCCAGGAATCTTCAGTTAGTGCTTCCTTATACGTTCGCGGCTCAATCTGCGAAATGAAACAACTGAGTGAAAACTCTGTTTGTAAAGGAGCAACTTTTGTATAAAAGCAGGTAAGGCCCTGGTCAATCTGGCTTCTGGTGCGAACGCCTGATTGCAACTCTCCTATGATCAACTCTTTTGGATGATCAACTCTTCCAAATTTGTAACGTTCTGATCTGCGACTTGTTCATTGACAGGAATTGTCTGATCTAGAGACTGGATTTGCTCCCCCTTAGACTCTGAATCACCACGATCTAATGTTGGCCTTTCATCAGATTCTGAATTATCATTGACTATCGTCTGATTGTCAGGAGCATGTTCTCGTTCCGAAGATGTCGGAGTTTGCTGAACATCATCATTCTCTCCAGCGTTACTTGGACCAGCTTCATCATTGTTGGAAGTTTGTCGTTGACGTCTAGAAGATTCTGCTGGGAATCTTTCCTGTGCTGCTTCATATTCTCTTAGAATATCCAACACATCAAAGAACTCTGGCTCTTCCTCTAGCTCGAATGAATCCTATAGATTGTCATAATTGAAGCGCCATGAGTCAGTGGGTTTCTGTGGTGGCATTGTGTAGCCCTGGCACTCAACATGTTGTGCTTCAATGATCCGCTTCATACTTGGAACAAAGACTCTTTTCAATGGACTTGCATATCCCACGAAGATACCTTCAAAGCACTTTGGACCAAATTTGCCATCGGGATCTAGAACTGTGCAGGGAGACCCGGAAGGTTCCAAATACTCGAGATTAGGCTTTCTATTGTTGATCAACTCGAAACATGTCTTGTTGTGCTTTTTCACAGTGAGAACCCTGTTGAGAGTATAGCAAGCGGCTGAAACTGCCTCTGCCCAGAAATTGATCGGTAATTTGGAATCAGCAAGCATCGTCCTGGCCGTTTCTATCAGCGTTCTATTCTTTCTCTCAGCGACTCCATTTTGCTGCGGAGTATAAGGTGCGCTGAATTCTTGCAGTATACCCTTTTCATCACAAAATTCTTCCATTATGTTATTCTTAAATTCAGTACCGTTATCACTTCTCAATCTTCCGATGCGGGTTCGGTACAAATTCTCAGTTTTTCTGAAAAGTCTCAGCAAACTCTCGAATGTTTCATCTTTTGTCTTCAAGAACGACACCCACGAAAATCTCGAATAGTCGTCTGTGACTACTAAGCAGTAGAGATCACTAGTTATGCTTTTGACATTCACAAGACCAAATAGATCCATGTGAAGTCTCTCCAATGGCCTCAAGACTGAGTTCATCTTCTTTCCAGGGTGTGATTTCTTCCGTTGCTTTCCTTTGACACAACTAATGCACTCCTCCTCAAGATGGAAACTCTTCAAGTGAACACCTTTGACCAAATCGTTATGTACTAGGTAGTTCATCTTGCGCAGGTGAATGTGGCCCATCTTCCTATGCCATAATTGCGACTCCTTTTCAGTGGCCCTTGACATGAAGCAATGAGTTTGACCCGTGGTAGTCGTGGCTACGCTCGTATCCAACACATACAGATCATCAACTCATGGTGCTCTCATGATGATCCACTCCTCGGGGATGACCAACCCCGGCTTCAAGATCAGACATTCTTTATCCGTGAAGTGTGTCGAATACATTCGGTCACAGATCTGAGAAATGCTCAGAAGATTGTTCTCTAGCTCGGCGATGTAGTTGACTCTTTCAAATGTGACAATACCATTCGATAATGTTCCCTCTCTAATGATACGACCTCCCTGATTACCGGCAAAACCAACATAACCTCCGTTAAACCCTCTAACGTCATAAAGTAGGGTTTTTCTCCCCGTCATGTGCCTCGAAGCTCCACTATCCATTATCCAACGTGAGATGGATCTCGGAAGCTCCTGCACATTTCACAATTATTTAGTGAGATTTTGAAGCAACCCAAGCCTCTTTCGACTCTGGTAGCTTGACGTTAATGCGTGTGGTTTTGGTGTATAATGGTGGGAAATTCTTGTCAATCATCTTTAAACTTTCTTCAGACCCGATCTCAACCTCTTTATATAAAAAGAAATCATTTTTCGGAGGTTGACCAGATGATTGGTCTTTCTTTGCAACATACTTCTTTCCTGATGAGGCAGAAGTTTGTTTCTAAAGTTTCTCATAGTAATCCAAAGGAACATTCATCTTTACCGGTGTGGTAGAAGATGATTATTTTGCAGACTCAGAAACCTTTGGTTTTGGAGAACTTGCTTTCTTATCATCAGATTTTGGCTTCCATGTTTGTTGAGACGAAGCGACCCGTTTGTAAAATTTATCAGTTTTAGTTACCAACTTCTTTACAGGTTCAGTTTTGACTTTGGTGTTTTCATTTTTCAAAACTTTCTTCTTAACAACCATTGGAGTTTTGCCTTTTACATCGTCTTTCTTTTTCGGACTCTCGAAAACCGTAGACTTAGGCTTCGAGTTGGTGCACTTTCGTGCAATGTGTCCAACTTTGTTGCATTTAAAACATGTTCGGGTGTCAACTTCCCGACTTTTGCCTTCGGTCTGAGGCTGTGAGGCCTTCTTCTCAAAGAATTCTTCGTTTGATTTTGAAAAAATTCCAGATTCTTGCTCAGAATGTGAACTCGAGCTTTTCACAAACATCTTTTTCTCAACAAACTTCTTGTTTTGAAAGTTCCTTCTTTGATTATTCTTACCACCCTGATAACCGCCCGACCATTTGTTTTGATTGTTTTTGTTGTTAAATCGTGGCGATACAACATGTTTTTTGTAATAAGATTTATCTTTTTCAAAATTCAATTGCCTTTTGGAACGTTTCAAACCTTCGATTTCAGAAACATCAATCTCAACCAGTTTGAACGTATTTTTCAACCTGTCGACATTCACATTCTCAAGTGGAAATTCAAGATCCGAATACAACTTATCTGAACCCGACATCTTGTACATCACAAGAGTAGGTTCTTCACTTAAGTTGTTTTTGGATTTTGATTTCAGAATGTAATTATTCAAAAAGCATTCTTCGTCTTCAGTTGAATCACTATCAGATTTTAAAATGTTTTCAACCACATTTTTAACAACTTCGGACTGAACACTGTCTTCATCAGATGATGAAGTGAATGTGACATCGATCGTTTATGGAAGTTTAACCTCATTTGTTTCATCATCATTATCCAACCCAGACTTTTTCTTTGAAAAATTATTCAATACGGGAGGTGGAACTTAATGATACCCTACCCTAGTTCCGTCTGAATATACATCTTCACTAGCTTTGTTCTTCCCAATGGGTTTGGGAAATATGTGTTGAAGAACAAAGCTCGCAGAGTTGTAACTGTTTAATTTCAGATTGATTCGTTCATTTTCAATCTTAGCTTCCTGAAACTGAAGCTTTAGATTAGCAATCTCATCCAACTCTTGGTTGATTTGCTTTTCTTTAGACTGAAGAACTCCTGATAGTTGAAGGTTTTCTTTGGAAGTTTTACTGTTTCGATCATCAGAAGCTTTTATCGTTCTTTTTAGCTTTTCATGATTTTCAGAAAGTTGTCGGTTTTCATGAATTAACTTTTCATTTTCTTTCCTAATTCGTTCTACATCAATTTTATCTTTTTCAATCTTCTCAATTAATTCCTTTATTCTATCATTTGAAACTTTCACCAATTTATCACGACTTAAGATTTGATTTTCAACTTCTTTGACTCTTTCAGTTAGTTCTTCAATCTTTTTGGCATTGAGATATGCATGAGTGCTATAAACCTTGCAGTTTTTCATGCAATTTTTGCAGTCACTCTCAGTTTTAGCCTTATCAGTCTTACCTGACCCATTTGTTGAATCACTACAACTGACCTGGCTCTTTGACTCAGGTGCAGACTTAGAATCTACCTCTAATTCCTTTGCTGCGAACACTTTTTCTGCCATCTTCTTCAGGTTCTCTGCAGTGAATTCTTTTGTTGTGTGGATTATCCCATCATTGACTTTCTTTGACTTTAACTCTTTTTCTTCTTCAGCTTGTCTTGCCCATTCTCTCTGTCTTTCTTCTTCCTGTTGTGTTATTTGTTCAATGAGAGTCTCAACAACTAGTGTTGATGGTTCAGCAATTATATTTCCTTTTGGGTCCAAATAGCACTCTCGATCAGCATCCCATCTGTTAGCACTTTTAGCCTCTTTCCAGTCTCGAGAATGTCTATCCTTCATTGTTTGTGCTAACATCTTTCTATTAATATTTCTCTTCTTCAGTTCGTGTGTCTTTGAATGGTATGATTTTTGCCATGAAAGCATAACCCACAGCATCTTCTTCAGGTAACAACTCACTCCAGTCAAAGCCCTCATCATCATGGATAACTGCTAAGGCTCTTGACTTTTCTTTAGGATTTTCTTCAATTTGTTTCATTCTCGGTGGTTCTTCTTTGTTGCGATGATAAATGGCCTTTTTATAATAGTCGTCATGGAATGGATTGGCCGTTTCATCTGAAGCTGCATTCTCTTTTAAAGTGCCCTTTCTGCTTGCATTTAAAACATGTAACTTTTGACTTGTCGAAGCCCAATTTTGTAGAAGGTCCACCGATGGAGTGTCTTCCAGTTATCTCAATAAAGCTTTGAGCTCTTCGAACTATGCTTGCCATGCACCATCATATGTCTATCAACTCCATTTCTTCGGGATCGATTTGTTCATAGTCTTCTTTGGTAAGGTTCGTGTTCCTGATTTTCCCAGCTACTAAACTTTCATAAGATTCCAGGATTGAAGCCAGGAATACCATTTGTTGTTTTGCAGTTTCTTCATTGAAATTCTAGGCATTGTTCAGATTTACTGCAATGTTACACTGAAACACGTTCTTAGGAACAGATTGTTGTTGCTGGCTTGGAGCGGATGAAGAATTACCCCCGTGATAACCACTACTGGGTGCTGGACTGCTGTTTTGACTTTCTTAAGTAGCTGTGTTCTAGCTCTCAGCTGAAAACGCCGTCTTTGGTGAAACACTCTTTGGAATCATGCTTCCCTGATAGTACAGATCAACGTTTTGTTGGTATGGGGTGTTGTTGACTTTATTCGTCTTTCTAATCTCAAGTTCGTGGCTTTCAAACCTCTCAATCAGCCAATCGACAGTCATATCAGACATCTTCATTGTGTTCTTCAACACCAGCGCATAATACTGCCAATCCTTTTCATCGGGCAGTGATTCCAACAACTTCTCGACCAATTCTTCCTCGGTAAAAGTAATCCCATATCTCACAAGCTCGATTTTTCAGGTGACAAAAACGCTCTATCATCTTCAAGACCGACTCATTCTTCATACAACCGAACAAATCAAATTCTTTTTTCAATAAACGTTTCTTGTTCTTAACGATTTCTACTCCTCCTACACACTTCTTTTCTAATTTTCCCCACAAATCTCTTGCAGCTTTGTAATCGATCAAAGATATGATATCATCCCTAACGGATTGATGCAATAAAGCAATACATTTCTGTTCAGCAATAAAATTTTCTTGTTCAGTATCGATCAGATTTTCATAATCACTCCTTCCAATATTGGAACCATTTTTTAAACACCTCCAGCTTTGGTAAGCGAATGCCTTCAACCAATCCTCGAACCTGCTCGCCCATCTGTTATAATCTTCAATGGCCATGAGCTTAGGTGGTTTGTTGTAAGTACCATAAGCGTTGTCCACGCTTAGTGAGTCAGCAATCGCTTTCTTAGGATTCGGGTTTGGAGCTGTGTTGTTCGTGTTACTTGTCGTGGCGTCTCCCGTGTTGTAAGAAAACACGTCGCAGAATGAGTTTAGAAAATCGTCTCCCATTGTAGAGTACCTGAAACAGTTTTCAAACACTTAGACAAATTTTTAGAATTTTCAAAAGATTCACACTGATGCACTTGAATCAGATGGTGATCCGATCGAGTGGCACACTCAAGTAACAAGAGATGTACACGAATCAGATTGCAACTCAATCGGGTGGTAATCCGATCGAGTGGTTGTTCGATCGAGTGGTACAAAGACTTTTGAGAAACTTTGACTTTTCAACCCTTCACCGATCGGGTGGTAATCCGATCGAGTGACAGGATGACGTAAGCTTATGAAAACAAAGACAACAATGTCGTCCGATAGGGTGGTGACCCGATCGGGTGACAAGATGACATCAGCAAACAAATATCAGGAACTGTCTAGGCCAATCCGTTCAAACAGATGTCCGAGCGGGTGGATGACGTCAGCAAGCACGAACAGTTCAACATGGTTTTCGATGATTTTGATTCAGTTTTTGAAGGAATTTTCTTTTGAAATTTCGAAGGATTGTACTATGATTGATTGTGAATCGATTGATATCAAATTTGTCAAATTTTAACCGTAGATTCCCGTTCAATTTTACGTTTTTCTTGTTTTTAAGGTATAAAAGTGTAAAACACAGCAAGAAATGAGTAGAAAGTGAGAGAATTCGTCAAATTTCCGGTGAAATTCGACTATAATCGGCAAGAATAGCTGAAATTCTGGTGAATTCATTGTCGTAGTCCTCGATTCAGCCTCCTGTGGCTCTGATACCACTTGTTAGGCCTTTGGATTAGGATCTGTTCGTCACGAACGTGGATTAATCGACCTCGATCAATGTGCGGAATCCATGGATCAAGTCACAGAATCACAACAACGTATTCAACGATTAAATCCGTCTGATCTTTCTATTAGAATGATGTGAAAGTACACAAGAACCGGTAAAGAATCATACTTGACAGAGTCTCCTTACAGAATGAGCAAAAGTTCTTAAATGACATACCCAAGCTGGGTATTTATAGACAAACTCAGGGAAGCTATTAAGTGTTGTCCGATCGGGTGGCAGTCCGATCGGATGGCCATCCGATCGGGTGACACATGCCATCCATCGGACTTCACTTTTACAGTTCAACGCCATTCCTTGAGCTGTCGTTCTACACACATACATACATTTATATACAAGTACACAAAAGACATATACAATACAAAATAAGACTCAATGCTGACGAAAGCTATAGACATATGAACTAACAATTGTGAAGGCGAAAAAAAGTTGTTTTGGGCTGTTCTTACAAGATCGAAAGGCAAGGAAGCTTGGGAATCCAAGATCTAACATTTGTTTTATCGTACTCACAATGCCTATCGGATTTGAGATTCTTAGTTTCTGTTTTTCTGACCCTTAATCATGTTTTCAATGAATGTGTGTTTGCTAGACTTTGTTATGGCTAGCTAACTGCTTAATAGCCAATTAGGCAAGACAAATTTCAGTTAATTAATTATTTCGGGTGATATTGTTTATTAAAGTGTGATTTCTTTAGTTTTTATTGCTAAACTTGTGATTTGTATGATTATGTTACAAAATTGGTCCTTGAATGAGTTTGTTTGGATGAACTAGGTCATTCTATGGGGTTTTGCATGTTATATGTGAGTTATATATCAATTGTTAACTTAGGGCTTAAAACCTAGCCGGTAATAGATAAATTTGTTTGAGGGTTGGTTAAACATATGAGCTACCTATGAGAAAGGTCTAAATAAACAAATCTAAAAATTAGTTAAGGTTTTCTTTGAATTGATCTTTATGTATCATAAATTGCATTGTTCGTAAATCTATAAGAACCCAATTAAGAGGCTTTAAATCACAAGGGATTGGTAACACAACTAGCTACTTATGATCAAATCATCTAGGTGCGTCTTTAACTTAGGTATTTGAGATTCTTTGATCAACATGGTAGGGTTCTGATCTTGATAGCACTCCACACCTCTTTTTCAGTCACATTAGAATGAGCTTTTCATTAATAATTCATTTAACAAACATTTCAATAACTAGAATGATTTGGTGTCTAACTAGTTATCTTTACATCTCTGGTCACAACCACTTCATCAATTTTAATCTTTCTTCTTCAAAACTATTTTTTTTATAAAACATCACCAACCACCAATTAGATATTAACTTAGGGTAGTCTATTAGAAGTTATCATGTACAAGGATTGATACTCGATAACTTAACTTAGCTATACTATACAAATGATAAGTATGCTTTCCTTTCCACATGTGTAGTTAGCTAGTATTTTAGGTCTTTTACTATTAAAAGTAGTATGTGCATCCTGCTAATATTATTGTAACTATTTGCATACGTTAGGGTCACTCTAAATAGATAGTTGCATGTATATGTTTATCTGTAAGGGGTGGGTGGTAGCACATTTAAAGAGTTATTATAGAATAAAGCTAGTGTCCATGGGACCATGACCATAAAAGGACACAACCATGAGGATGTGGACCGACCAGGAAAAGTACTGTGTGAACATGTATTATCATATACACAAACATTGGATCAATTTAAGACATCGAGTTCAAACGAAAATTTAGTGAAGTTGTATGCTTCACAAGGGGTTCAAATCTTATTGGTCTAGTGGTATAGTCCCCCCCCCCCCCCCATAAAAGTGTTATGAGTTCAAATCCATGATAGTGCAAGGTTAGGTGGTATTTAAGTGTAAAAAAATATGATTTGCAAGGAAATTTTCAAAGTCTAACAACTATGCATCAAATGTATGATTCAAATATTGGGGCTTTCCTAAGAAACTTTGTGTGTATTCGATCGATATTCATACATTTGAGCCATTTTCAGATACACTAGTTTAAAATTCTGCTTTTCGTTATCATTGGACAAAGAGAATTACATTTGCATACTAAATATATAGTTAATGATTTATGGGTTAGCGTTTTCCTTGTTGATAGCGATGAATCGAGATAAGATGTGTTCAAAGTGGAGCTAAGATGAACGACTAAAATTAGAGGGTTTGATATGGAAATTGAAAAGATGTAAATGGATAAGACCTATCCTATATAGGTGGCTAAATAAACAACGAAGTATATATAAGTAAGAAGACAATATGTTTGTGGTAAACTTCCTTAGTTGTCTTTTACTCAAACTCCAACACACGAACATGGGGGTGCAAAATTTGTTCGAATGACCTAAAAATCGTTGAACTTTTGCATGTCCAAGATATGTAGGCACAGATTCCTAATTAGAATCTTTAGGATTGCACACCCAGGTTTTGCTCTGGATTGGTACTTTTTTATGAACTGGGTTAAGTGGTAAAGGTGTCATACCCTGATTTCCCAGTGGGCCCAGACTTGGGGTATATATGTGACAAATTGATATAGATATTCACAATAACGCAGCAGAAGTCTTGGGAGTATAAAATAATCATTACAAATTACAAATGTCCAAAAGTTCAAATATTATACAAGCCGAAAGTGTTTAAAAGATCCATGGGCGGATCGAATAACAAAAGATTATGTAAAAGACCACTAGCCTTCTTGCATGGAGTTGCAAATTCCACTTAAGTAATTACCGGGAAGCTTCCGGCCTATTTACGTACTTTGCAACCTGCGCTTAGTATTTTGAAGATACGTCAGTTTTCACAGGTAAATACAAATAATCGACACATTTAGAAAATATTTCAAAATCATTTTTAATGTACACTATGGTACATATATTTTCATAAATAACTTGGGACAAACTATATCTCTTGTTATCAGTATTACATGCTTGTCAATACATATGGGCTCGGAACTAAACTCTGATATATGATTAACCGACACACCACTTTAACTCTATAAAAAGGGTAAACCCTCAAAAGGGTATAAAAATGTTTTATTATAGCATTAGCATTTGTCGGGTGTATGCGTACACCCTATTCTTAAGTCGTGGCCATTTTCAATTAAATGAGCCAAGGATATCCAGGACATGGTCGCGCTAACCCCCAATATTTAAGTTATCAAGCAATACGAATTAAAATAGGTTATTTGGATATTTAGACACAATCCGTCATTGATCCCATACCCGACCAAGCGGTAATAATTTACCTTATCCAAAGCCCGTATAGGGAAAATAGGTTAAGAGTATTTACCTAGCTTAAGTCTTTAAAATCCAAAGACAATATATAAGCACAACCGTTCAAATAAAATAACAAGTAAAGTTACAAAATAACAAGTAAGGTTGCAATTTAACGGGTCCTATTCAAGTAATAGACTTGGACCAGTTAACTAATATAAAGAAAACGGTACGGTTCGCTAGATTAAGCAGTGACCGGATAGAATGTGGTTTAAACATTTACAAGTGCTATGACTTGTATAATATAGGGTAAACAATAATACATTCTGATTATGAATGAAATTGAAGGAGTTTAACCCAATTCAGTTAACTTACATAAACTAAGTTACATAAGTCAACTGTACGCGCATAGGCGGTATCGGGTAATCGGATGAGTCAACGTCAAGTTCATTATGCCAAAACATGATTATTAAGTTACCACATCAGTAGGTATTACATTTTATATGAACATTATTGTTTAAAACCATTTTAGGCTAGAAAGGGTATTTTGGTCAATATTATGGCATAATACATGAACTTGCATAAAACCCGACAACTGATTATGATCAAATGGTATAACCTCAGAGGGTTATTCCATACATAAATATGATCATAATGCAACTTCAAATCAGTAGCTAACTGTCGCAACCCCCGGCCCCTATTTCCTGGGATCGGGCGGACGCGAACTCAGATTAAGTGGTATCATCATTATTATTGCTTGGCAGCGGAAATTTCATCAGGACCGTAGTTAGGAAATATTTTATCAGAGTAAAATACCATATTTTCATATTAATAAACACATAGGTAAAACCCAAGTTTCTGTTACAAACATGTTTATACGGATAAACCCTAACTTATTGAATTTAAAACATCGTCTTTATTTAGGTAACTTTAATTGCCACATTTTCCAAGCCTTCAGTGCTCTCCAGCTGGCTTCTATTTGGCTTTCACATTTTGTTACCTGAAACGCGTTTTAAAAACATTTGTTAGTGGGAAATACTGGTGAGTGAATTGATGTGTGTAAAATGCAACATATAAATTACATCAAATGAGGCATAAAACTAACCCTTTTTTAGTACTAATGTTGGAAAAAGTGTGCTTTTGTCTTCCTTTTGTATTTTCAGGGTTAAATGAGCTTAAATGAACAAAAGAAGCAAAAATGCAGCCAAATCTAACAATAATACAAGAAAAGGAATAAACGTGGCATGCCCGACCCCTCAACAGCATCTTCCCAAGCAAAAACAAGACATCAGAAGGCTGAACACGCCCCGTGCTCACCCAACACGGGGGTGTGCCTAAGTGTCTGCGACTGCAGAAAAGACAAAGTTGTAGAAGCTTCATTTTCCCAACACGGGGGCGTGCCCAACGGACACGGGGCCGTGGTCAACGCTAAGATTCAGAGAATCCAGGAAAATCTTGATAGTACAAATACGCTTCTGCACACGGGGCCGTGCCCAGCGGACACGGGGGAGTGGTCAACTAGTGCAGACAAACTGTATTTAATGAAGAAAGAGAAGATGGATGGACATGGGGCCGTGCCCAGCGGGCACGGGGCCGTGTCCGGGCTTCTGTGCATGCTATAAATAGGGGTGCTTGGTTTATTGCAAAAGCATCCCTTGATAAACCACCTCTCTCCCACTTCACCCACACTCCACCACCATCACAACACCCACATCCACCACCATCGTCCATCATCCATCATCCATCATCCATCATCCATCATAGAGTGTGTGCAGTAGTCTCGGGATCCAAGATTGATAGTAAGAGTTCTTGACAATCAAAGGCCATGTTTGCCTAAGTCTCTTAGATCACTTGGTGAAGACAAGCATTTAGTGTAATACTTTTGTTTTTTAATCTTTTCTCACTTTTTATTTGGTTTGTATTAATGACTTTAATAACTAGTTTCTTATGTTGAAGGTGAAACTTCCTTATCATTTGTCCATGGTGTCTTGGCGTTATTTTACTGTCTATATAAAATAAAAGATTTACACCATTCATATCTCCACGGTCTATATGGAGATATGTTGGCTACCTGGTCGGGGGTTAAGGGAATGGTTTGGTAAGGTTCTTGCCTTGTTCAGTGTATAGATCCTACAAGGACCTGGGTCAAGTTTAGTAGGACCTCCTTCAATACCCACTGGTATTGGATGGCGGGGGTGCGAATTCCTTGATCCCCTCATAAGTAAACTACTACTAATATATTAACCCGACTACTTGGGATTGTATCCCTGCTGACTCAAACCACTTAGCCGAGGGTAACGTCACCTTCAAAAGAGGGGCCTACCACATTACGCATTAATAACTTAATTAATTATCTTCCAATAATCCAACCCTTTAGGATTGTATCCTTGCTGACTCAAACTACTGGGTTGAGGGTAACGTCACCTTAAAAGAGGGGCCTACTATTATAACTAAGATAATCTCTTAAAAAGTGTAAAAGTGCGGAAAACATCAAAGGTTACACTAAAGGCGAGTCGGATCCAAGTGATTCATCTTGTCTATCTGTTTTATTTTAATTTTATTTTCAGCATTTTTAGTTAGTTTTATTTTCTTGTGTAAAACCTTTTTCTAAATCTTTGATTTGATTAGACGTTGAGGATAAACCGGTACTAAGAGCTCTTGTGTCCTTGGACGACCTCGGTATCTTACCAACGCTATACTACGCTCACGATGGGTGCACTTGCCTATATGTGTGTTTAGTGTTACTAAAATATCGTGTTTTATAAATTTAAAACTTGACTAAAGTGTTAAAAAGGGCTTAAAATATACTTTATAACTATATAATACTCAGGCACATCAAGTTTTTGGCGCCGTTACCAGGGACACAAGGATTTTAAGAAAGCTTAAAATCGACGGCCTAATCAGTTTTTCAAAACCTTTTTAAACCGCGCGTATTTTTATGCATTTTAGTTAGTTTTTTCATTTACAGTAGCCTGAACACGGGGGCGTGTTCACCGAATACGGGGCCGTGCTGCACAAAACCAGTAACTTTTATTAAAACGCCCAGATACAGAATCTGAACACGGGGCCGTGTCCAGCCTCTGTTTCCGTTTTTATTTTTGTTTTCTAGTCTCGAGACTTTGTTGTGGTCTGCTAAGTGATTCTTATGGATCAATACTTAGGAGATTACAACTACACCTATGAGGAGGATGATTATAGGGAAGACTATTGCACCATTTGTGGTAACCCTCACTCGGTACAATATTGTGACTTATTTCAACCATCCACTTCATACACCTACTATGAGGAGCCCAGGTACGAACCATCAACTTCATACACAACCTATGAAGACCCAAGGTATGAACCTTCTCCCTTATACTCATATTTTGACGAACCAAGGTTTGAACCTCCATACTCATACTTTGAGGAACCAAGATATGAGCCTCCACCTTCATATGCTTATTATGAGGAACCATGGCGTGAACAACCCACCTCATATGAGTATTATGAAGAACAAAATTACGACCCTTATCCATCATATACTTACAATGAGGAACAATGGTGTGAACCATCTACTTCATATGAGTATTATGAGGAACCGAGGATCGAACATCCGGATTCAAGCTTTGAGGATCCCGATCCTTACTCTATCACCCACATAGCCGATAAGATAATAGAACACATTAAAACTATCGAACGATGCATAAAAGAATCTTGCGCAAGGGAAGAGGAGTCCCGCGCTAGGGAAGAATTAACTCGTAATAAAGAAGAGATAGTTAAAAATGTAAAAATGGAAGAACAAATAAGTGAAAAACCGACACATGAGTTAGACAACGAAAAAGGTGAGTCCGATAACGTTAAAATTCAAGAAGAGTCTAATTTTGAAGAAATTAATCTCTTGTCACCTTCTTTCGAAAATCATTGTTTAGTACCCACTCATGCTAAGTTTTTAAAAGAGTTAAACACTAACACTAAAATTGACGAAACGGTAAGCATTAAGTTAACAAATGATCAAACTTCGCTAATAAAAGAAGATCCATTTGAAATTTACATTACACCGGTTCCATGTTTTTTTCAAAATTCCTTTATTAGTAATATCACAATTGATAAAGATCTTTGTGTTAATATAATGCCAAACTACATTTTCGAAAAATTAAGTGTTGGTGATTTTTCTCCACTTCAAATACCCATTTTTCTATCTAATCGGAAGGTAATAAAATCAATAGGGGTAGTTGAGGACGTCTTGGTTCAAACAAAGCAAATGGTAATCCTAACCGACTTTGTCATCCTTGATGACGCTCCTCTAGTGTTGGGACGACCTTTTGTAAAAACCCACGAAACTTTGAAAATCCGGAAGTACAACAATCTATCCATTCAATTAGGGGCATTTAAAAAAAGTGTCGATCTTGAGCATTCAATGAAATATCCTTTCGGCAATAGTGACCCCCTAATTGAAGATGAGGATGAACCACCCGATACAAGAGAAGAAATTGACCACTTTGTTGAAGAAGAGGTCGCCATAGAACAAACTTTTGTGGTTCTTGATCAAAATGAGCAACCGAATAAGGAGTCTCCTAAAGACCCACCTCTTGAGCTCAAAGAACTCCCAAAAGGTTTGGAATATGCTTTTCTAGACAAAGATGGTAAATCACCTGTAATTATTTCATCAAAGTTAACTAGTTTAGAAAAAGAAAAATTAACTACACTTTTGAAAAAACACAAAAATGCGATCGCTTGGAAGCTTGTAGATATTAAAGGCATAAGTCCTTCCATGTGCACGCACAAAATTTTAATGAACGATGACTATAAATCAGTAATACAACCACAACGTAGAGTAAATCCAAATGTCCAAGAAGTGGTTAAAAACGAAGTCATCAAATTACTTGACGCCGGACTCATTTACCCAATTTCCGATAGTCCTTGGGTAAGTCCCGTCCAAGTAGTTCCAAAGAAAGGAGGCATGACGATGATAACTAATGAAAAGAATGAATTAATACGAACGAGAACTGTCACAGGATGGAGGGTATGTATAGATTATCGTCGATTAAATGAGGCGACAAGGAAATATCACTTTCCTTTACCTTATATTGATCAAATGCTAGAAAGATTATCCGGTCATAAATTTTATTGTTTCTTGGATGGTTTTTCAGGATACTTTCAAATTCCGATAGCACCCGAAGACCAAGAAAAGACAACATTCACATGTCCCTATGGAACTTTTGCTTATCGATGCATGCCTTTTGGTCTATGTAATGCCCCCACAACTTTTCAACGTTGCATGGTGGCCATCTTCCATGACATGATAGAAAAGACAACGGAAGTCTTCATGGAAGACTTTTCTATCTTTGGAGATTCATATGACCAATGCCTCGATAACCTTGAACGAATGCTATCCCGATGTGAGTAAACTAACCTCGCCCTTAACTGGGAAAAATGCCATTTCATGGTAACGGAGGGAATAGTACTCGGTCACAAAATCTCAAGCGAAAGAATGGAGGTAGATCGAGCCAAAATAGACACTATTTCTCGATTACCACCCCCATCCTCCGTTAGAGCTATCAGAAGTTTCCTAGGGCATGCCGGATTTTATAGACGGTTTATCAAAGACTTTTCCAAAATCTCAAGGCCTCTAACAAAATTACTTGAAAAAGATGCCCCTTTCATCTTTGACAAGGATTGCAACTAAGCATTTCTAACCCTAAAAGAAATGCTAGTCAATGCACCTATCATGATAGTGCCTGATTGGAAATTACCTTTCGAAATCATGTGTGATGCAAGTGACTTTGCAGTTGGAGCCGTCTTGGGACAAAGAAAAGATAAGCATTTTCAGCCAATTTATTACGCTAGTAAAACACTTAATGACGCACAAGAAAATTACACAACAACATAAAAGGAACTACTAGCTGTTGTATTTGCTTTTGATAAATTTCGTTCTTATCTTGTTCTTTCTAAAACAATAGTCTATACAGATCATGCAGCCATTTGATATCTCTTCAAGAAACAGGATGCTAAACCACGTTTGATTCGGTGGATTCTACTCCTCTAAGAATTTGATATTGAAATAAAAGACAAAAGAGGAGTAGAAAACACCGCACCAGATCATCTTTCGCGCTTAGAAGACCCAGCTTCGGAGGCAACCAGGGACGAGCAAATCAATGAAAAATTCCCAACAGAGTCCTTGGAAATGGTGGAATACCGAGAAGAGCCATGGTACGCCGACTATGCTAACTACCTAGTTAGCGGTATAGTCGCAAAAGGTGGGCTACATTATCAAAGAAAGAAATTCTTTGCCGATGTAAAGCATTACTTTAGGGAAGATCCTTATCTTTTCAAAATTTGTGCCGACCAACTCATTCGACGATGCGTACATGGTAATGAAGCAAGGAGAATTCTCCGCCATTGTCATGAAGGTCCATACGGAGGACATCATGGTGCCACTAGTACCGCACGAAAGGTATTTGATTCAGGATTTTATTGGCCAACCATTTACAAAGACGCCCAAAGTCTTGTCAAGACATGTGACGCTTGCTAAAGAACAGGTAATATTTCTTCCAAAAACGAAATGCCACAAAATAGCATTCTTGTTTGTGAAATTTTTGATGTGTGGGGACTCGACTTTATGGGACCTTTCCCACCGTCAAAAGGAAACAAATATATACTTGTGGCGGTAGATTACTTGTCTAAATGGGCCAAGGCCGAGGCACTTCCAAACAACGATGGCAGAGTCATGGTAAGATTTCTGAAAAGATTATTCTCTCGTTTTGGAACACCCAAGGATTTAATAAGTGATAGAGGTACCCATTTTTGTAACCATCAACTTGAAAGTTTTTTAACAAGGTATGGGGTCTATCACCGGGTCTCAACAGCATATCACCCTCAAACAAACGGACAAGCCAAAGTGACTAATAGAGGTTTAAAAAGAATACTTGAAAAAACCATAGGGCTAAATAAAAAAGAATGGGCCGACGAATTAGATGATACTTTATGGGCTTTCCGAACAGCGTACAAAACAACAATATGTACAACCCCATATAAGCTCGTCTATGGAAAAAGTTGTCATTTGCCAGTAGAAATAGCACACAAGGCCTACTGGGTAATTAAAAATGTAAACTTAGGCTTAGAAGTTGCCGGTAAAAATGGTTTTTGCCAATTAAATGAATTAGACAAATTAAGGAATTATGCATACTCTAACTCCGAAATTTATAAGGAAAGAATGAAAAATTTGCATGATAAACACATTAAACCTAATGAATTTCGAGTAGGAGATCAGGTTCTATTGTTTAATTCACGACTTCGATTATTTCCTGGTAAATTAAAGTCTAGGTGGTCAGGACCTTTTTCCATCACCCATACTTTCCCACACGGTGCAATCGAAATTAAATCTCGGAATGGAATTCCATTCAAGGTCAATGGCCAACGGCTAAAGCTTTATCAAGGATTCATTGAGGATGAGGAGGAAGAAATCTCGCTTCAAACAGTCGAAGAGTGAAAGCATCCACATCATACCTGGTAAGTTACGAACAATCGGGAAAACATCTGAATCGGTAAGATCTCAAAAACCAAGTTTTGGGAAACAGGGCACTCACACGAACACTTAAAAAAATATTTAAAATTGCCCGCCCATGGGGCCGTGTTCAGTGAACACGGGGCTGTGTCCGCGCAACTGTCGGGATAAAAACCCTTTTTCAAAACAGTTTCTTCATTCCACACGCCCCGTTTCCCCAAAAACTCTCTGGTTCTGACGATTTTTCTGCAGATTTTTACGTTTCCCCTTCTTCTAACAACGTCAAGGTATGATTCTACCCTTATAACTAGTTAGATTAACTTCATGCATGTTGGTTAACATCAAGATTTGGGGAAAAATCTTGGGTTCTTCAACTTGAACCGGATCGAACCTCAAATGTTTGCATAAATCTGTTAGCATTAGTTTAGATATATGTTATAGGTAGTAAGTCAACTTGTATTGTTTGTAGATTCGCCCGCTTTCTCACAAAAACACTAAACCCTTGTTTTCGAAGCGAAAAAGATAAAGTTGAAGGGGTAAACGGTTTGTTTTGGGAAAAACGGCACTTGGGGTTTCATTTTCGGGGAAAACCGCCTCTACTGGACCAAAAATTTTCAAGTTTTCGGGACCGGGTCGAAAAATGAGATTTTTGGGAAACAGACGCCTGGACACGGGGCTGTGCTCAGTGAGCTCGGGGTCGTGTCCAGGCAAATTTTGTCCAACATGGGACGTGTCCGCTGAACACGGGGGCGTGTTCAGCCGACTGCTTTCAGTTTTCTTTGAAATTTTCACTATTTCGTGTTAATTGTTTGGTGTGTTTTCTTTCAGATGGCCAAGAAATTCACCAGGTTCAACGCAAGCGAGTTGGCGGCTTAAGCACGTTATGATGTGTTAAGGACTAGGCCCAAAGAGAATCCCAGACAAGTGTGCATGGACACTCTTGAGACAGTTAACCAAATAGACCGATTCAACAACATTGTCACCAGCCCACTACGAGCTGCCCTTTGCACTTGGCTTCACTCCGTGTATGAATACAGTATGGAATTCTATAGCACATTCGTCTTCAAAAACAGAGCTGATCTGTTTGACAATGAAGGGGTAGACTTCCGTTGTGGAGGGACCACGTATAGGATCTCAATCGATCAATTTGGGGCTCTGGTGGGGTTGTACTCGGAAGAAGATGCTAGGGATGAAGAGAACACCGGCGGTCTCCGCGAGCTTCAAGAAAATCAACGCCAAGCTGCTTGGGCTCAAATCGGGGAGGGCAACTACAACCAGAGCCGAACTAAGAGCACCCAGTTAAGAGACCCTCTTTACCGCTACATCCACAGGGTTATCACTTACTCTCTTAGCCAGAGGCACGACAGCAGTGGTGTTGTAGGGTTATGAGATCTGCTAGTCCTCCATTGCATCCACAACCGTATCAACCTTGATGTTCCACACCTGCTACTTCGAAACATGCACTTGAACCAGCTTGCAACTCCCCCGACTCCTATCTTCTTTGGAGTGTGGATATACCGCCTCTCCAAACACTTTGTGCATATGCCAAGGTCCTTTCGCAAGGGACCGTGGTCGGGGAAAGTGGACATGGTCATATGCCGCTCCATGAACTTGATTTATGAAGCGGATGACGGGACGGTCAGTTTTCAAACGGTTCGAGGGCATACATGGAACCTGCAAGAAGCACTCGTCTTACACGCTCCACACATCCGCCCTCCTCCTCAGTACCACAACCAGCACCAGGGTGATCCGGGTCAATCCTCCTCTCAAGGAGGCGGTTTTCCTAACTTTCAAAGCTTACATGATTTTTTGCAGGAAAACCTTATGTGCACCGGGAACACCTACAACATGGCCAACAACATATACGTCGGGGTCGGAGCAATAGAAAGAAATATCTCCAACATACAGGATGACATTGGGAACATCCGGGAGTATATGGCGGGCCACGGAGGAGGTGATGATGATGAAGACGAGGACATGGATTGAGCGGGTGGAGTCGGAGGTGGCATCACACGGTTGGAGGTCTCACAGGTTAACCCCTTATCTCAAAAACAATTTCATGGCCTGCGTGCCATTTGTTGAACAATTTACTTTCTTTAACACATTTTTTAATTTCTGCATTTCTTTTTCTTTATAACTTGTGACGTGGATGATGAACATTGGTAATTTAGGATGTTGCTTATTGTTTGGTGTGGTATTTATTAGTTAAACAGGTACATACTAGGCTTAGAGCACTAAACATTAGTGCTACTAAAGCCGGGACAACAAAACCAAAGCCAGAAACCTGTTTTACACTTTTGAAGTTTGTCCACACTGGGTCGTGCTCAGCCGACACGCCCCCGTGCCCATCGCCCAGACCTTCTGTTTGTCAAAATTATGCAGACTTTTGCTTAACACGTGGTCGTGTTCACCCGACACGCCCCCGTGTCCACCTTCTGTAAGTTCTCGTTACTGGCAATCTGTACACGGGGACGTGTCTAGATGCCCAGTAACATAAAATTTTTGTTTAAACACCCTTTTTACACATTCAATCAACCTAAAAACTTATTTTTAGGACACGTTGAGGATAATGTGTAATTTAAGTGTGGGGGGGATGCTAAAACCTTGAATTTTGCAAGTCCTAATTACAAGCCTTACACAAAACTATATTGGAACCGCTAAACACCCCAATTTTTTTCAAAAACTTTTCATTTTTACTTGTCTTGGTTTAAATTGGGAATAAAAAGTTCTAAAAAGGTTATATTTTTATAAATTTACAACCGATAGTGCCGTGATAAAAAGAACCAACATAAGAAAATTATGAAACGGCATGACAAATCTATTTAAAATTTGATTATATATACTTGATCACATTAAAAACCCATTCCCACAAAAAGTGAGTTTTGAGCCTTTATTGAGCATACAAATACTCATCTGTAAATTAAATGCTTATTTTTCGTTTCTTGTGTGAATAGCCGCTTGGTTCCTTAAGACTCTAGAACTTGCCATGACGATATATTCTCGGTCCTTACCAACTTAAACCCAAGTAAGTAAATGATAGAGGCATTAGGACTAACCCTTTTTATTTCAACACCATTATTTTTCTTTTTTTTTTACCACCTACCAAAAATCCCCATAGTTAACCCCTTTGAGCCTAAACCTTTTCATTTCTAAACCCAAAACAAACACCCTTTACCCACCAAAACCCTTTTTCATTTTAAACCCCTTTATTTTAGTACAAAGCCCGGTTTTCTTGTGACATCCTAAAAAATGATGAAGTTTAGCAATAAACAAACAAGTTCATCAAAAGAAACTTTGTTTGAAAAATGCTTCATTAAAATAAAAAGTCACAAAAACAAAATGTTTTACGAAAACCGACGCTTTTTACGCCTTTTCGCCTTTTTCCACTAACCACTAACCCAAAACCACCTACCTTTAACCCAAGCCTAACCCTTCCCCAAAGTCCTCTTGATATTTACAATGGTTTATAGTTAAAAAGGAGGAGGATTGATTGCTTGGCAAACATATGGTAGAAGTAAGTTCCATGCCGGTCTCGAGTGTTTCACAAAAATACATCTTCGGCCGAGTGTTGAGTGATCCCCCGTGAGGTATGTGAACTTGTATATAAATGGAATTTTAAAAAGGCATGTTATGCCCAAATAAGTAATTTCTCTTATGAAATGTTCTAAATAAATCATAACGAATAAGATTGTAAATAACATAAAAATAAAACCTAATAAAGATCTTGGAATCCCGACACTCAAGACAAGCCCAAAACCTTCTCTTCTACCCATTCCATTTGGGTGTGTAAGCCACAAAATAAGGAGTTTTGCTTGAGGACAAGCAAAGATTCAAGTGTGGGGGTATTTGATGTGTGTAAAATGCAACATATAAATTACATCAAATGAGACATAAAACTAACCCTTTTTAGTATTAATGTTGGAAAAAGAGTGCTTTTGTCTTCCTTTTGTATTTTCGAAGTTAAATGAGCTTAAATGAACAAAAGAAGCAAAAAATGCAGCCAAATCTAACAATAATACAAGAAAAGGAATAAACGTGGCATGCCCGACCCCTCAACAGCATCTTCCCAAGCAAAAACAAGACATCAGAAGGCTGAACACGCCCCGTGCTCACCCAACACGGGGGCGTGCCAAGTGTCTGCAGAAAAGACAAAGTTGTAGAAGCTTCTATTTCCCAACACGGGGGCGTGCCCAACGGACACGGGGCCGTGGTCAACGCTAAGATTCGGAGAATCCAGGCAAATCTTGATAGTACATATACGCTTCTGCACACGGGGCCGTGCCCAGCGGACACGGGGGCGTGGTCAACTAATGCAGACAAACTGCATTTAATGAAAAAAAAGAGAAGATGGATGGACATGGGGGCGTGCCCAGCGGGCACGGGGCCGTGTCTGGGCTTCTGTGCAGGCTATAAATAAGGGTGCTTAGTTCATTGCAAAAGCATCCCTTGACAAACCACCTCTCTCCCACTTCACCCACACTCCACCACCATCACAACACCCACATCCACCACCATCATCCATCATAGAGTGTGTGTAGTAGTCTCGGGATCTAAGATTGATAGTAAGAGTTCTTGACAATCAAAGGCCATGTTTGCCTAAGTCTCTTACATCACTTGGTGAAGACAAGCATTTAGTGTAATACTTTTGTTTTTTTAATCTTTTCGCACTTTTTATTTGGTTTTGTATTAATGACTTTAATAACTAGTTTCTTATGTTGAAGGTGAAACTTCCTTATCATTTGTCCATGGTGTCTTGGCGTTATTTTACTGTCTATATAAAATAAAAGATTTACACCATTCATATCTCCACGGTCTATATGGAGATATGTTGGCTACCTGGTCGGGGGTTAAGGGAATGGTTTGGTAAGGTTCTTGCCTTGTTCAGTGTATAGATCCTGCAAGGACCTGGGTCAAGTTTAGTAGGACCTCCTTCAATACCCATTGGTATTGGATAGCGGGAGTGCGAATTCCTTGATCCCCTCATAAGTAAACTACTATTAATATATTAACCCGGCTACTTGGGATTGTATCCCTGCTGACTTAAACCACTTAGCCGAGGGTAACATCACCTTCAAAAGAGGGGCCTACCACATTACGCATTAATAACTTAATTAATTATCTTCCAATAATCCAACCCTTTAGGATTGTATCCTTGCTGACTCAAACTACTGGGTTGAGGGTAACGCCACCTTAAAAGAGGGGCCTACTACTATAACTAAGATAATCTCTTAAAAAGTGCAAAAGTGTGGAAAACATCAAAGATTACACTAAAGGCGAGTCGGATCCAAGTGATTCATCTTGTCTATCTGTTTTATTTTATTTTATTTTTATTTTCAGCTTTTTAGTTAATTTTATTTTCTTGTTTAAAACCTTTTTCTAAATTTTTGATTTGATTATACGTTGAGGATAAACCGGTACTAAAAACTCTTGTGTCCTGGGACGACCTCGGTATCTTACCAACGCTATACTACGCTCACGATGGGTGCACTTGCCCATATGTGTGTTTAGTGTTAGTAAAATATCGTGTTTTATAAATTTAAAACCTGACTAAAGTGTTAAAAAGGGCTTAAAATATACTTAAAAACTATATAACACTCACACACATCTGAATCCCAATTTAATCAAGTATTTTATCTTTTAACAGTATTGAGAGCGATTACAATGTTTACATCTACACAATTACTCATTCAGTACTGTCAATCCTGACTGGTCGGTCATATTACACATTGGCTAGCTCGTTGTCCAATGGTAACGTGTTCCACATTTTGTATACAAAACCCCAACATACTGGCAGTAATTGAAGAATTACAAAGACTCAATCACTGCTAATCATATTGTAAAATATTTAAGGTTTTGTAAAAACAGTTTGCAAAAAGGTTTACAAAAAGGAGGTTACTCACATTGCTAGTTTAGACTTTTCCAGGTGGTTTCCTGGTTATAATCTAATAAATTAAACAATGCACACGCGTTAGTATAATAACCCAATATTTACATTAGTTATACCCTCCCCGAGACAGAACTACAATGATTACGTCGGGCAGAACCTCGACAGCCGTTACGGAGCACTAGATCAATCGGGCAACGTATCTAATACGTAACCGGGGGTTAAAATACTTACAACGAGGCAAAGCTTCACTATTTTAGTGGGTATAATGCCCAATATTATGCCTATAATTCAGAATTTTGAGAGAGAATTCGAGTGTGAGCGACAGAAAATGACTGCCGAAGCTCCCAATTTATAGGAGCTGATTTCGAGTTCCTCGCGGCCCGCGTAAGATAAGGAAGGGGCCTTCGCGGCCCGCGATATAGGGGGAGTTATTTTAGCTTGATCGACTCACAAGTGTAGGTCTGCCACGATCGTGCCACGTGGCGGCTCTGGGTGAGGCTGCGTAGCCTAGTTTTCGCGCCCCGCGTAAGCCGAATCGCGGCCCGCGAGCGACACCAGGATTTTGTTTTTATTTTATTTTTAATTATGTAAGGTATTTAGGATCAAATTTCGTATACGGGGTGTATTTTAGGACGCATAGAGATATTCCAAATATTATAGAGGTGTTGGAAATATTTTAGGAGGGTTGTTATATCCTCCTCACCTTGTTTTAGAACTCGTCCTCGAGGTCTACTAGAACAGGTGTGGATATTTCCTCTGCATCTCTGATTCAAGCTCCCACGTGTATTCTGGTCCTCTCTTGGAATCCCATTTTACTTTGACTAGAACTAATCTCTTGTGTTTGAGATTCTTGACTTTTCTGTCTTCTATTTATAGAGGCTTTTCTACGAACTTGAGCTTCTCATTTACCTCTATGTCCTTAAGAGGCACTACTAATGTTTCATCGGCTAAACACTTTTTGAGATTGCATACATGAAATACATCATGTATTCCTGTCATTTCTTTTGGCAGTTGTAGCTGATACGCTACTGGTCCTATTCTTTTAATAATCTCAAAAGGTCCAACATACCTGGGGCTTAGCTTTCCTCTTTTGATGAATCTTACCACCCCTTTCCAAGGAGAAACTTTTAGTAAGACCTTATCTCCTACCTGGAATTCCAACGGCGTTCGCCTGTTATCAGCATAACTCTTTTGTCGGTCGAGTGCTGCTTTTAGTGGTTCCTTAACTTGAATAATCTTGTCTGTTGTCTCTTGCACTATCTCTGGTCCAAATAATTGTTTTTCTCCAATTTCTGCCCACCAGAAAAGGGTTCGGCACTTTCGTCCATAAAGTGCTTCAAATGGTGCAGCATTGATACTGGTATGATAGCTGTTGTTGTATGAAAATTCTATTAATGGTAAGTGATCATCCCAATTTCCTCCGAAATCAATTACACAAGCTCTAAGCATATCTTCCATTGTCTGAATTGTCCTTTCGCTTTGTCCATCCGTTTGAGGTTGATAAGCGGTACTTAGATTTAGCTTGGTTCCCATTGCTTTTTGGAAACTTGTCCAAAGATGAGAAGTAAAACGGCTATCTCTATCAGAAACAATAAATAAAGGAATTCCATGTAATGAAACTATTTCATTTACATACAACTTGGCTAGTTGTTCCATACTGAAAGTTTCCTTCATTGGTAAGAAATGAGCTGACTTAGTTAGCATGTCTACAATCACCCAGATTGTATCATTACCTTTTCGTGTCTTGGGTAATTTGGTAACAAACTCCATTGTTATCAATTCCCATTTCCATACTGGCATTTCCAATTGCTGTAACAAACATGAGGGTTTCTGGTGTTCAGCTTTGACCTGTAAACAGGTTAGACACTTGGTAACATAAGCTGCTATATCCTTTTTCATTCTATCCACCAGAAATTCTTTCTTAAGTCTTCATACATTTTATCACTTCCAGGATGTATCGTATACTTAGACTTATGGGCTTCTTCTAATACACGGTGGCGTAGGTTTCCTAGTTTAGGTATCCACATTCTTTTCTTATGGAATCTCCATATTCCATCTGTTCCTTGCTCTAATTCTTTAATCATTCCTTTCAATTTTTTAGTATCATCCTTGATTACTGATTCATGGGCTTTTCTAATTTGCTCATTTAAATCTGTCTCTAGATTTAATTTAAGAGAACGTACTATTTTTGGCTTTTCATGATACTTTCGACTTAAAGTATCAGCTACTACATTAGCTTTTCCTGCATGATACTGGATACTACAATCATAATCACTTAATATCTCCATCCAGCGTCTTTGTCTCATATTTAGCTCTTTTTGCCCGAAAACATATCTTAAACTTTTATGATCGGTGAAAATGGTAAACTTACTACCGTAAAGGTAATGTCTCTAAATTTTCAGGGCAAATATTATAGCTCCTAAATCTAAATCATGAGTTGTATAATTCTCTTCATGATTCTTAAGTTGTCTAGATGCGTAGGCTATAACCTTTTGACTTTGCATCAACACACATCCATAGCCTAACGTAGAAGCGTCACAATAGACTAGAAAGTCTTCAGTTCCTTCTGGTAACGCTAGTATGGGTGCGTTGGTTAATCTTTGCTTAAGAATTCTAAAGGCTTCTTCTTGTTTTGGTCCGCATTCAAACTTAACGGATTTACAGGTTAGCTTAGTTAAGGGAATGACTATCCTAGAAAAATCTCGGATAAATCTTCTATAATAACCGGCCAATCTTAGAAAACTTCTAACCTCGGTTGGTGACTCAGGGGTTTTCCATTTAGTAATCGCCTCAATCTTTGTGGGATCCACATGAATTCCTTCATGATTTGCTAAATGTCCAAGAAACTGTACATGTTCTAACCAAAATTCGCATTTTGAAAATTTAGCATAAAGCTTTTCTTTTCTCAACAAATTTAGGAGTGCACGCAGATGCGCTGCATGTTCATCTTTATTCTTAGAGTAAATGAGAATATCATCTATAAAGACAATTATGAATTTATCCAAATATGGCTTACATATTCGGTTCATCATGTCCATAAATGCGCCTGGGGCATTGGTTAAACCAAATGGCATGATAGTAAATTCATAATGGCCATACCTTGTTCTGAAAGCGGTCTTCGGAATGTCCTCTTCCTGTACCTTTAATTGATGGTATCCTGGGCGTAAATCAATTTTCGAAAGAATCGAGCTCCTTGTAGCTGATCAAACAGATCATCGATTCTCGGTAATGGGTATCGATTTTTAATCGTGACTTTATTCAATTCACGGTAATCAATGCACATACGCATTGACCCGTCCTTTTTGACGAATAAGATCGGTGCTCCCCAAGGCGATGAACTTGGCTGTATGAATCCTTTTTCTAACAGTTCGTCCAATTGTTTCTTTAATTCTTGCATTTCTGCTGGTGCCAAACGGTAGGGTGACTTGGCAATCGGTGTTGTCCCTGGTAACAGATGGATTCTGAATTCGACTTCTCTGTCTGGCGGTAATCCTGGTAGTTCTTCTGGAAATACATGTGAAAATTGGGATACTACAGGGATGTCTTTTAATTCTTTTCCTTTATTGTTAATGATTATGGAAATCATATACACTAGTGACCCTTTTCTTGCATAGCTTGCAGTTTTCATCACAGAGATGAATTTCGTGGATCTAGTGGACTTATCTCCTTTAATTGTGATCTTTTCATCTTTTGGTGAATTTACTTGTATTGAATTTTGATCACATAGAATACTGGCTTTATTGGCTATTAACTAATCCATTCCTAATACAATATCAAATCCTGCCAGATTAATTGGGTAAAGGTTTGCAATAAAACTTTTGTTTAAAATTTCTATTCTTGCTCCCTGCAAGAATTCAGTAATCTTAATGGTTTCTCCATTGGCTGTCTTTACTAGACATTCTTGTTGGAGGTTAGTAAATGGTTGATTGAGGAGTTTGCAAAATGAAGTATTAATAAAACTTTGGTTTGCACCAGAGTCAAATAATACTTTGGCAAATATATCATTAATTAAAAACGTACCAGCAATCACGTCCGGAATCATTTTGGCTTCTTCTACAGTCAGAACAAATGTTCTAGCATTCTTGGTAGTCTTGTTGTTCGTGGCTGGAGCTAATTTCGGACAATTCGGCTTAATATGACCTTGTTTTCCACAGTTGTAGCATATCCTATTGTTAGGTTTCTTCCTGCAGTCTTATTCCTTGTGTCCCGATATTTTGCAAAAATTGAAGTATATGGAGCATCTTCCCGAATGCTTCCTTTTGCAATATTTGCAGTAAGGTGCAGAAGTAGAACCTATATTTTTCCCACGGTTGGAATTTTCGTAGCGAAATTCTTGGGTAAGCTTTTGAGCCAGGTTCCTCCTCTGGTTCTCTTCTTGGGTACGTACCAGTTCATCAGTCAAGGTATCTGCTAGTTCTACAACTTCTTCTATAGTTTGTGGTCTAGCTCCCTTGACTACATGCCAAATTTCACTGATTAATCCCCAGATGGTAATGGGAGATTAACACTGGCTCTGGTGATGCTAGGGTTGGCACTAATCTAGCATATTCAAAGAATGTAGTGGTGTACCCCTTGCTATCTACTCCAGTCATTCTTAGGTTTAAGAACTTATTTGCTATATGTTCCTGTAGGATTGAATTCGGATCCGAACGAGTCGGTTAGAAGAGTTTTTCACCAAAACAAGAGGCGGAAACAAGTGTTTCGGTGTAATTCAGCAAGTAATCACTTTAAACTGTTGTTATTATTGATATGCAATCAATTACAGACCTGACAACACTTCGGCAGCACTTCGTGGCTTACCGGAAGACAATCACCTAAAACTATATGTATGATTTCGCTCTAATGACAGCTATTTATAGAACATGTGATTTCGCTTTTTCATACATAAACCACATAAGCGAAATCAGCATTGGACACATGAGCGAAATCATCTAAAACCCTATGAACGAAATCAGTAAATATAATCATTTTGTCTCATGTGAAGCCATTTTGTTTCTTGTGAAGTGATGCAATGATGATGTCATATTGATGATGTCATCATTGTATAGTATGACATCATACTTGAACAAATCCACTACGAACCCGAGACTCGATATAAGACGAAGACGACAGATGAATGCACCAACAGACTCCCCCTCAGATGTTGACGAGTCTTAAGTGTCGAGTCTTTGCATCTTCAGTCTTTATCAGTCTTCGATCTTCCTCTGAAGTATTTGTCATTGCAAGAATCCTCATTCTCTATCTTTATCTTCAACAAACTCCTCTCTCTCAAATGTTGAATATCATGGTGTCTTCAGACTCCCCCTCTCAATCTGCTGGGATCGTAGTCTGGAATTCACAAGATCATAACCTGGCTTTCATCCTGCTCTGGATTGAAACCTGGCCAACCTGCATAAACTCTACCCAAAAATAAATTTTCTGATAGCCATTTGTGGATAAGATTTTCAAATCTAATTTACCACTTGCAGGAATAACGTCTTTATTGCAAAATCTTTTCTCATTTCATTTCAACAATCCTCAAATACTTTCACCCAAACCATCTGTTCATCATGTTTAGCACTCGGAATTTTGAAAATCAGTTGTCGAAAATCTTTTTGGATTTTTACAAAAATTTATGCTAAAACACACTTAAATCTTTTTGGATTTTCTGAAAGAAAATAATTGACACCACTTGAAGAATCAAGAAAATGCAGAAATGAAGTATATACAAACAATATTTTTGTGAGTTCGTGCAAGAGGATCATATCAGTTTTTGAGACAAATCACCAACACCGTTAAGCTTCATTTCATTTTAAGTTTTAAACGATTCACTTAGATTGTCAGTATACTGGTCCACTTAAATTTTCACACAAAGTTCAACTGCTTCGAGATACGAGATTAATGTCTTAAGAACTTAAACTTAATCACGTGTCCCACCTCAGAATATACTCCTGTATCCAGATCCCAATATTCAGTCTTACAGGTAATTATGACACAAATGATATCTGTACATAAATTAGGTAGTGCGAGGGCCGAGGGATCTCAGGTCGATACTTCCGTATACGCAGAGTGATATCAGCTTCGACTTTACGGTATGTCCCCTTTAGAGGATCTTTTAGCTACAACAGCAGCGACTATCAATTTTATTGTTTCATCTGCATGCTGAGGGTTTATGCTATGTTTCAAGCATTTGCGGAAATTATTATCCAAGGACTAAGTCAGAACCATCGTTCAGCAGAAGTCCCGGAATAATACCCCAGACATCATTGAGTATAAAGACCTAGTATATCAGATTATGAGACCTTTCAAACGAGATTTCGAGGGTTACCCATATATCCGAGAGATGTTTCCCCACGATATAAGCAAGTTTGAAATTTAAGTTTATATCTCGTCACAATCTACTAAATGTGCAAAAATCTACTGGCACATCATCATTGAGATCGTTTATCACATTTGACTTTCCAATTCTTTAGCATGTTGTGATAGTCCACTGATGTATTATCATTTCCTCTTTTATGCAACAAAAACTCATTTTCATTTTTTACTGTTTTTTACTTTTTTCCAGTAGGTTTTATCATGTTTTTGTCTTTTTCAAATTTTCAAATGTTTTTGGATTTTCTAAAAATTTTACTCTCCCTAAAATGCAAACACATTTTAGGAAATTTGAAAACAAACTGTACAAGAACGTGACAACTAATATCGAATTGCCTCAATTCGCCATCCACTTGGCATAAACAATCAGAATTCCCCCTCACAACAAACTATTTTCCCATAATGATTTCAAAACACTCAAGTTTGTTTTAATCAGAATGGTTTTTCCGGAAAATAAATTTTGTTGATTTTACCACTTGTAAAATTGGGGATCAAATCATCACATTGTTTCTCAATCACTTGTAGAAAATCAGATACAACTTAATGTCCCTGATTTACCACTAGTAAGAACCACAATCATACATACCACTTGTAAGATTAACAATTAAGCATTTCAAACCTGTTTTTCAACCAATTACCATCTTTTGGTTGAATTCTCAAAGTGCCGATTCCTACTCCTCGCTTACAAACCTGGGAGTTCCGGCAAGTCCTGCTTTTTAAAAACACATTATACAAACATGATAATGAATGATGCCGATTCATGATCCACGATTACCAACTTGGGATCTCCGGCAAGTCTGGCTTTTAATGTTTGAAAAATATATCCACCCAAGCCTGACCTTCCTTGGGTGTAACTACTTCTTCTTCATCTTTTCTTTCAACCGACCTGTGAACACGTCTTTTAGAAGCATAAAATTCTTTGACACTTTTGGCCTTACCATTGACCATTTTGCCAAAAATGTGTTTCACAGTTCCGTTGAAAGCCTTATCAACATCAAATTTCTTCTTATCAGAATAAAATTGATTTGAAATTTCAACTTTTCCAACTTTCTTCATAAAATTTTCAGCACACAATGGTGGAAAATTTTCATCGTTCATAGTTGGTACTGACTTTTCAACCTTTTTCTCGATACGTGGCTCCTCTGATTTTGTGGAATCAGATTCATCACCAGAATTGTTACCTGAACCCTTCACAACCCATTTTTGATTTATTACATTTTCTTTTCTTTTAACCACATTCTTTGAACATTCACCAATCTCAAAGGTTGAATTTTCAAAGCCAGTAAATGTTTTGGTTGTAAGTTCAGTTTTATCGATCACTTTCTCTTTTAGTTTACCAGAGACTTCCTGTTTTGGTTTGAATGTTTTCGGACAATTCCTAGCAACATGACCAGCAATCTTGCACTGAAAACAGGTTCTGGTTTCTATCTTCATTGGAACATCATTTTTCTTCAACTCTTCTTGCTTTTTGGCAAGGAATTCTTGATTTGTCTGCTTTCTGAATGCTTGCTCTTTCTCATCATCTAAAGATTTTCCAGAAACAAACACAGTTTTTGGTTTAGAAAATTTTTCATTTTTATAATTTTTCGGTTGAACAAAACCTAATCCTTTCTTTTTGAAATTACGATTATGGTTTGGATTCTTTTGGAAACTGTAACCACAATTGTAACCCATTTTCTTGTTAATTCTTTGTTGATCTCTTGAAGTGTATTGTTTAGGTTTTCCAGAAAGATTTAAATCTTTTATTTCAGAAATATTAATTTCTGTGATTTTGAAAACCTTTTGAATCATTTCAATTCTGACACTTCTTATTGGAAAAGTTTCATCAGAATATAGTTTGTCAGAATCTTTCAAAGTATATGCCACTTTGAATGATTCATCATTCAAATTAGATTTTGATATCAAAAACTCTTTATCATAAACCCATTTGTCCTTTTTGACTGTTGACTTTGACGCATCGGACTCGGATTTTGACTTGGATTTGGACTCCGGTTTTGACTCCTCACATTCATCTTTATCTAACACATGATCGACCACACTTTTTATCAACTTTGACTCATGATCAGTATCAGACGACGTGTATGTGACATCAATATTTTCTGGCAAGTTATCCGACGGCCCAGACTCCCATTGTAAGTTTATTGCCTTTTCAACTCTTTCGGAATTTGGATTTCGAGGTAAAAATCCATTTTCGACCGGGGGCGGACATTTGTTGTATACCACACTTGGTTTCTTACCAGAAATCTTCATTTTATCTTCATCTTTTGTCACAGATTTCTTTTCTTCGGACGTCTTTACATCTTCAAACGTCTTCAAATTCTCCACAACCGGATAAATCCTGTCAACAACAAAAGTAGAACATGAGTAACTTTCTAATTACTTGTTAACTCTCTCAGTTTCTATCTTTTGTGTTGCTAACTTCAACTCTAGATCAGCACATTTCTTTATGTGAAAGTTAACATCATCCAGCTGTCTCAGGTATGCTATCTTCAGTGTATTCATTGCCACAACTTGTTCACCGTTTGAATCAGTATACTTGTTGATTTCTCTGTTCATTGTATCATAGGATTCTTTTAATCTGTTTATATTGTGCAACAACTCATTGTTCTGCTTGATTAAATAATCACAATTCATGCACTTTTCAGGAACTTTAACAGGTTCAGCATCAACTTTGACTTCAAATTCAGGAACCTCTTTGACTTTTCTGTTTGATTGTAAAAATTCAGCTCTTCTCTTTTTCTCAGCTTTTGCCTCAGCTTTTAATCTCTCTTCCTCTTCTTCAAGCTTTCTCCGTCTTGCTTCAGCAGCTTCCATTACTTTTCTGCACATTTCAGATCGTAGGCATTTGCAATGCAAGCTTTAACATTTGAAATGTCTTGATCTGGGCAAAAATCGTCCCAATTGAAACCTTCAGCTAACTTTTCATCGTCTTGTTCTGCCAAACACACTTTGCTATTTATTGGAACATATTTATCCCAGCTAAAATTATCATATTTGCCCTGATTGACTAGACACACTCTTTTTGAACCTTCAATCACATCTCTCCCATGTGCAGTTTGTGCCTGATGCGATGCTGGTGGTGTGATTTGATGATAAATCTCCTTTTTGTGATAATCATTGTTTCCAAAAGGATTCTGGGCTCCAGTAGCTTCACGATTTTTGCACTCTCTCTTGAAATACCCCTTTTCCCTGCAACGAAAACATGTAACTTTAGATTTATCAAAGCCTAAAGTTGAAACATTTGCATCACGGAAATCATCTATTCCCGTAATTTGTTTAAAGTTCTCAGCTCGTCGCATCACACTGGCCATGCACCATTTAATATCCATTAATTCCATTTCCTCAGCATCGATTTGATCGTAATCCTCTTTTGTGAGCATTGGATTACCGATCTTTCCGGCCACAAAACTACTATATGATTCTAAAATCATTCCCAACAAAGACATTTGATTTTTAGCAACCTCTTCAGTATAATCTTGATCATTTTCAAGACTTAGAACAATATTGCACTGAAGTTTTCTTCCGTTCTTTGTTGCTGAAATGTTTGGATCAAATGATGAAAATCTTGTGCTGCTTGATCCCTGGGATGATTTCTTTTCAGAAGAATCTTTCACACTGTAAGCAGTTTTGACTTTTGGAGAAAAATTTGACTTTTCGTTGACACCACCTTTGTAATACAAGCTGATATCCTGTTCTCCATCGTAGTTCTTCATCCTGGCAATCTTTCTCTGCTCCATCTCTTGAGCTTCCAGGTGTTTGATGAAGTCTCCCAGTGTCATGTTTTTATAATCTTTTCTATTGGATCTCAGCATCATCAGAAATGTTCCCCAAGTTTCATATGGTAGCGCATCTGCAAGTTTTTCAATCAATTCATCAGTATCTTTCTTAATTCCAAGTTTTGTCTTATTTCTCACCAAGTTACAATATCTATCAATTATTTGCTTGGTGTTTTCAGATTTCAAACCACGAAATAAATCAAATTCTTTCTTCATGAGAGACATTTTGTTTTTGAGCATATCATCACTTCCAACAAATTTTGCTTCCAATTCTGTCCAGATTGAATAAGCAGTTCCATCATGTTGAAGCAGTATTAAGATATCTTCTTTTATCGCTTGCTAAAGCAGACTCACCATCAATTTCTCATCTCGATATTTCTTTTTATCTTCCGTACTCATTTCTCGAATTGTTAACTGCACATTATTTGTTGTGGGTCTAACATATGGTTCCTCAGTGTGTTCCCACGCATCCAAATGATACGCTTCAACCCAATTTCCAAAACGTTCGGACCACGCGTTGTAATCATCAATATCCATGAGTGTGGGCGGTTTCTGAGACGTTCCGGTTTCATTTTCAAGTAAAGCATTCTGCGTGATTGTAATCGGACTAGCAAAGGCGTTATAGAATTCGTTCTCCATGATTCGGATTTTCAAATGAGTTGTATCGCCTTGTAAAAGTACCTGACAACAAACAAACAAAACACAATCAGTTTATACAAACTGAATACGTAAAAATGGGTTGAAGAAATCAATCGAAGACTCGTTCGAAGACTCGCGGACTGACTAAACTCCAAATCGTGCAAACTGAGTGAATGAGCCGAAACCAACTTTGTTTAACTGACACTAATTCAAGTGACATGGGCAGGTGAAATGGATCTGACAACCGAAACTCTCGTAAACTTGACCTTTGTATGAAATGTTTGACACTAAATGAACTAGATTGGGCCGTCAAAATGGGCTTTCAATGTGTCGCAAACAATGAATCACATGGGCAGAATTATTGACATGGGCTGCAAACACTTAACACATATCAAGTAACAAATTAATTTGATTGGGCTGCTTGGGTGATGTTTAAACTTGGGCCGATGACAAAACAAAATCACATGGGCTGAGCACTTCCAAATTACACTTTGAATAACACCTTGACTATAGTGCAGCCAACAATCTTGATAGACTGAATATTAATCACAATATCCAAGAAAGTTGAATCAGATTCTCGATGTCATTCACCTCTCAACTGTAACTCATTTATGATCACATGGATTGAATCAAAATGGCCGACAACACTTATATCTAGAGCATGCAAATTTATCACATGCAAACTTGGATTACATGCAGCCGACAAATGTTAACATCACATGCAATTCTTTGAACACAATCAATCTGACTCTTTCACATGCAAACCGACAACGACTAAGATCCGATCAAAAATTCTTATGTTCTCGAGATATTTCACATGCAATCATAAATGTTTCACACAAATCAAAGCACTTTTTCTCGTGAAAAACAATTTTGGAACGGAATCAAACTTATTTGGTAACTAAGAGCGGAATCACTTAAACTCAAGAGCGGAGGTGACTAATAAGCGAAATCCCAATGTGACTAATAAGCGAAATCCCAACGTGACTAATAAGCGAAATCAGAATTGTTCCTTAAAAGCGAAATCAGCAAGAACACATGAGCGAAAGCAACTGATGACGTCATTTTTGCACGAGTCCTCAAAAGCGAAATCCCAAAATTACTGAGTTTTAGGTCGATTTTAGCTTTGAAACTTTCAAGGCTTTGTTACTTCATGATTCCGAGCACACCGTGTGAATTTAAACCGATTCTGACCGTAAAAAGTTTTGATTTTCGAAAAAGAATGGTGTAGAAACAGAATTATCGGCTGAATTGTATAGAACTCTTCTTCACTAGCTCTGATACCAATTGTAGGATCAAATTCGGATCCGAACGAGTCGGTTAGAAGAGTTTTTCACCAAAACAAGAGGCGGAAACAAGTGTTTCGGTGTAATTCAGCAAGTAATCACTTTAAACTGTTGTTATTATTGATATGCAATCAATTACAGACCTGACAACACTTCGGCAGCACTTCGTGGCTTACCGGAAGACAATCACCTAAAACTATATGTATTATTTCACTCTAATGACAGCTATTTATAGAACATGTGATTTCGCTTTTTCATACATAAACCACATAAGCGAAATCAACATTGGACACATGAGCGAAATCATCTAAAACCCTATGAATGAAATCAGTAAATATAATCATTTTGTCTCATGTGAAGCCATTTTGTTTCTTGTGAAGTGATGCAATGATGATGTCATATTGATGATGTCATCATTGTATAGTATGACATCATACTTGAACAAATCCACTACGAACCCGAGACTCGATATAAGACGAAGACGACAGATGAATGCACCAACAGTTCCTTTTCATTGGGAGGTCATAATTTTCTTTCCACCATGTTCTTAAACTCATTCCATTCCATACTATATATCCTGTCACTTCCTTTAGATTGGAGGATAGTGTTCCACCATTCTAACGCTGCATTCTTAAATAAATTGGAGGTAAACATGATTTTATCTTCTTCTGCGCACTTGCTTATTTTTAAGACTGCCTCAGTCTTTTCAATCCAGTGTAGAGCTGCAATGGCTCCTTCATTGCCAAAGAATTCTATTGGTTTACAGGACCAGTATTCTTTGTATGAACAACCATAAGACATGATTCTTCTTCTTTTTGGAATTGACAATTGAAGTAATGGTCCATTGTTCACGCTATGATTAGGTTCCGTACGTGATCGCTTACTTCCACTATTACTGTTATTATTTTCTGCTTCCCTAACATTTTGGATGATAGCTGGTATAGCATCTCTAATTCCTTGGGTTACAATGTGTCGAATTTCACTGTTATTTATTTGATTAACATTATTTTGGTTTTCTTGATTTGCTACGTCGGCCATCTGGATTATAAACAAGTACCCAGTATTAATATCACAGAACAATGTTTAATGCGAACAATCACACAACAAGCATATTGATCAAAATCGTCGAACATTGCAACTTTACTATATTTTATATATATTATGTGTCTATTACAAACCATAACTGGAAATTAAAATACAATACTAGTAGGCATCAGTAGCTATAAGATTATTTATTATATATATATATATATTCAACTTACACGTATATAAATATTTATACTATTATTATTATTACTACTGATAGGGGTTCATCCAGAATTGCATATTACGCTCGTCATATTTCCAGACGAGTCTTTCCCCTATCTGTCTCATCCTCTCACTTCCTTCTAATATCTTCTCACCAAAGGTTCGGAGTTCTTGCACATTCTCAGTGCTCATGGGGGGTGCGGGTATGGGGTCAGGGTATTGTGGCATCGGTTCCTCCTGAGGGTATGGGTTCTCTAGAATCTCCTTGATATATTGGTTGTTATCAAAATATGCGTCTAGAGGATCCAAGTTGGGATAGGGTGCTACTGGGTTTTTCATGGGTTCATCTTCTAGTGGGTAGCATTGTTGATAATAACTATGGTCGTCAAACCATGGGTCATAGTCTGGGGGATGGGGTGCTGGTACCCTAGGAATCTCGGCTGGGTTGAGAGCAGGTATTTGTGGCTGGTCTACTAGGTTCAACTCAGTTTCTATGGGTTGTGTGGGAAATAGTGGTAACGGCTGGGGTGCTATGAGTTGTTCCAGATTCGGGTTTGCAGCTGTAGTTGCTAAGATATGAAAATTTGTTAATCTCCTATTGATCATATCCTGTGTTTGAGCATTCATTTCTCTATTCACGGCTGCTAAAGCTTACTGCTGCTGAAGTTTTCTCATCCTTTTTCTACATTCATGAGCTCCTCTGCTGAACCATCCTCTCTTCTTGGGAGGGAATGGCTACTTAGATTGTGCCTTGAACACGAAAATCCCTTCTTCGGTATCAGCCGAATACCCCGAGGGGGTAGGCTATGAAGAGGTGCCTTCATTCCTAGGTGAACTGGAAAGTTGATGGTAAGCGTCTGAAGGTCCTTGGTCACTCATACTGTAAACTAACAAATTGTCAAATAACACAAAATAATAATCTACATGTATGCACATAGTCTCATTGATTATTTCCTAACAAAATTGATAATTTCAATGTCAGCAGAACACTTCTCTGGTTGAAATTAGTGACTGTAGCTCTGATACCACCTTCTGTCGTAACCCCCGGCCCCTATTTCCTGGGATCGGGCGGATGCGAACTCAGATTAAGTGGTATCATCATTGTTATTGTTTGGCATCGAAAATTTCATCAGGACCGTAGTTAGGAAATATTTTATTAGAGTAACATACCACATTTTCATATTAATAAACACATGGGTAAAACCCAAGTTTCTATTACAAACATGTTTATAGGAATAAACCCTAATTTATTGAATTTAAAACATCGTCTTTATTTAGGTAACTTTTATAGCCACATTTTCCAAGCCTTCAGTGCTCTCTAGCTGGCTTCTATTTGGCTTTCATATTTTGTTACCTGAAACGCGTTTTAAAAACATTTGTCAGTGGGAAATACTGGTGAGTGAATCCCAATTTAATCAAGAAGTATTTTATCTTTTAACAGTATTGAGAGCGATTACAATGTTTACATCTACACAATTACTCATTCAGTACTGTCAATCCTGACTGGTGGGTCATATTACACATTGGCTAGCTCGTTGTCCAATGGTAACGTGTTCCACATTTTGTATACAAAACCCCAACATACCGGTAGTAATTGAAGAATTACAGAGACTCAATCACTGCTAATCACATTGTAAAATATTTAAGGTTTTGTAAAAACAGTTTGCAAAAAGGTTTACAAAAAGGAGATTACTCACACTGCTAGTTTAGACTTCTCCTGGTGGTTTCCTGGTTATAATCTAATAAATTAAACAATGCACACACTAGTATAATAACCCAATATTTACATTAGTTATACCTCCCCGAGATAGAACTCCAACGACTATGTCGGGCAGAACCTCGATAACCGTTACGGAGAGCTAGATCAATCGGGGAGCGTATCTAATACGTAACCGGGGGTTAAAATACATACAATGAGGCAAATATTCGCTATCTTAGAGGGTATAATGCCTGATATTATGCCTATACTTCAGAATTTTGAGAGAGAATTTGAGTGTGAGCGACGAAAAATGACTGCCGAAGCTCCGAATTTATAGGAGCTGATTTCGAGTTCCTCGCGGCGCGCGTAAGATGAGGAAGGGGCCTTCGCGGCCTGCGGCATAGGGGGTAGGGCCTAGCTTGATCGACTCATAGGTGTAGCTCTGCCACGATCGTGCCACATGGCGGCTCCGGGTGAGGCTGCGTAGCCTAGTTGTCGCGCCCCGCGTAAACCGAAGAGAGAGTCTTCGCGGCCCACGAGCTACACCAAGATTTTTTTTAATTTTTTTAATTATGTAAGGTATTTAGGTTCAAATTTCGTATACGGGGTGTATTTTAGGACTCATAGAGATATTCTAAATATTATAGAGGTGTTGGAAATATTTTAGGAGGGTTGTTATACTAACTTAGCTAAATCGGGTCACAATCGAAAGTTAAAGTAGAAGTCAAACTGCTTGACTTTCAGTCCGAACAATAAACAGGAAATGATGGGTTGAACTTGCTTTAACATGTTCTAATATGTTATACTAACTGATATAATGTCAAAAATGTGTGTTAAAACGTTTATAAGTTCATTTTATATGTTTTTCAAAAAACTGCGTTTTGACTTTTATTTAAACATAACTTTGACCCGTCATTTGACCAACTTAACGTGATCTTCAGGAGGTGCCCTCATAGGGGATTATCACCTACCATATTACGATCATGTAGCCATTTTTAATTCGAACAATTGCTGGACCATAATGGTCATAACCGAAAGTCAAATCAAAAATCAATTTGCTTGACGTTTGGCTAATTACATAGCCTACAAAATAACAGATCTATGAAGGAGCACTTACAAGTGTTCTAAGAGAAGCTTGAACTCAGTAGGAGGCTCCCTTTTGATTAGGAACAACTCCAAGATCAATAGAGAAGAGAAGAGATGAATGAGCAAGGAAATGAGGTGCAAAATGGTTGCTATTTGTGCTTTAAGAAGTGTTGTAGGATCATGACAAGTGTTAGCATATGTTCTTCGATGATCTCAGGTGTTTTCTGAGGTGTAAGAAGCTGAACAAGGGTGGCAATTCGCGAGAGAGGTGGCAACAATGCAGACTGCCTTGAGCAACAAACAAAAACTTCCAGCACCATGCCTTACGGACCGTAACGGTCCAAGGCTTACGGTCCGTAAGCCTCTTGGCGCCCATGGTTTTTCAAACGCTTACAGTCCGTAAGCTAATAAGGCTTATGGTCCGTATGGGGTTGCCAATTACAATGAATTATAAGCCTTACGGTCCGTAAGGCTTTAGGCCTTAAGGTCCGTAAGGGTCACTTAGAGGCCAATCTTTTGGCATGTTGACATATTTGGTCCCTCCACGTTCAATCTTCCACTATTTTACATAATTAGTCCCTCACGTCCAACATTGTAGCATATTTTCGAGTTGATTGGACACGTGTTGCCATAGGATTCGATATAAAATTCCGAGGTGTTATATGCTCACCCCTTAAAAGAAATCTCATCCTCGAGATTTTATTCAAAAAGATAGGGGTACTTTTGTTTCATATTGGACTCAACCTCCCATGTATATTCAGGGCCACGATGGGCATCCCATTTGACTATCACGTTGGGGGTCGTTTTCTTTCGGAGCTTTTTAACCTATCAATCCTCGATCGAAATCGGTTTCTCAGTGAAACTTAGGTTTTCATCAATCTGCACATCATGGTGCGATATTGTTAGAGACTCATCGGCTAAACATTTCATTAAATTACATATGTGGAACACATCGTGAATTCCACTGAGTTCCTCAGGTATCTTAAGTTTATAAGCTACAGAACCGACACATTCAATTATCTCGAATGGTCCAATGTATCTTGGGCTCAACTTGCCGTTCTTTCCAAATCTCATCACATCTTTCCAGGGTGATACTTTAAATAACACTTTGTCCCTAATTTGGAACTTAAGAGTTTTCCGCCTCTTATCATCATAAATTTTCTGCTTATCGCAGGCACCTTTGAGCCTGTCATGGATTTGAATGATCTTTTCCATGGTTTCTGGGTCTATCTCAGGTCCTGATAGTTGGCCTTTCCCAACTCCAGCCAAACAAATGGGCGTTCTGCACTTTCTCCCATACACGGCTTCAAATGGAGGGACCTTGATGCTAGTATGATAACTATTATTATAGGAGAATTCAATTAGGGGTAGATGATCATCCCAACTACCACCTAAATCAATCACGCATGCTCTCATCATATCTTCCAATGTCTGAATAGTACCCTCACTCCTCCATCATTCTGTGGATGGTAAGTCGTACTGAAATTTAATCTTGTGCTTAATGATTGTTGGGAACTCTTCCAAAAATGAAATGTATATCTTGTATCTATATCAGATACTATGGATACTGGCACACCATACAAGGACACAATATTTTCCATATATAATTTGGCCAATTTGTTGGAACTATAAGTCTGCTTGATTGGGAGAAAATGAGCTGACTTAGTTAGTCTATTGACGATCACCCAAATCGTGTCATTGCCACGTTTGGTCTTTGGTAACTTGGTTATCAAGTCCATAGTTACCATCTCCCATTTCCAAGTGGGAATTTCAAGTTGTTTTAGTAGTCCTGACGGTTTCTGATGTTCGGCTTAACTTGCGAACACGTCAGACACTTAGCTACATAAGTGGCTATGGATTTTTCATACCCATCCGCCAATAATTCTTTTTCAAATCCTGGTACATTTTATCTCCTCCAAGATGTACAGAATATTTAGAATGATAAGCTTCCTTGAGAATCAGATCTCTGAGTCCTCCAAATAGAGGAACCCAAATACGATTATTAAATCTCAGGATTCCATCATTTCTAGGTGTTAACAACTCAAAAGTCCCACCTAATGCTTCATTAGAAGCATTTGCTTCTAATAAGGCTTGTTTTTGAGCATCTAGCAGCTTCTCATTCAAGCTAGTACGTAACTCAATGCTTTTGGCGTTAACCCTGATAGGTTTAACCCTTTCCTTGCGACTCAACGCGTCAGCAATAACATTTGCCTTACCGGGATGGTAACGAATCTCACATTCGTAATCATTCAAAGTCTCCATCCAACGGCGTTGTCACATGTTTAAATCCTTCTAATTAAACAAATGCTAGAGACATTTATGGTCAGTGTATATAATACACTTTGTGCCATATAGATAATGTCTCCACAACTTTAGGACGAATACAACGTCACCCAATTCTAATTCGTGAGTGGTGTAATTCTTTTCATGCACCTTAAGTTTTCGTGATGCATATGCAATCATTTCCTTTTTGCATGAGTACAAAACCCATTCCTGTGTGTGAAGCATCCTAGTAAACAAAAAAGTCTTTAATCCCTTCAGGTAGGGTTAAGACGGGAGCATTGCTTAATTTCTGCATCAGAATCTCAAAGGATTCTTTCTGTTTTGGACCCCCAGTCAAAATTGATATTCTTCCTGTGACATTTGTTCCTTTACAACCAGTAAACAATTCCGAACAATTTCGAATCCAATGAACTCTTGTGTTTCATTCCTGGGATTTGCATAACTACATGTGACATTCACACATTTTAGTCCATGTACAATTTCAACCCCTCAAGGCTTTTCTGGAAGTTATACGCAAACTGTTACGCAAATGTAATCAGTTTGACACAACGTACACTCCAGAAGAATGACATAAGCTAAAAATACCCTAAATATCCTTTACATAACTTAGAAATAAGTTTTGAAGGGTTCGGTGTGGCAAAAACATGTATATTCGAGCTCAGGGACTATTTGCGACAAACTGTGAAAGTCTGCCGATTCACGTATTTCTTAATACGGAACACATACGCACATCCAAAAATTTTTGTAATCATTAAAATCTTGTATTATAATGATAAGAATGCAAAAATATCATTCGTTGCGTAATTTCGGTCGTTTTCGCGTTCGTTAAAGCGTTCGCCGTAATTAAGCGAAAAACGCAACCATACAACCGAACGAACCAATATCCACGACATTTCAGGGCATAATTCAAGTCTCCTGTGACACCTGTGTCACTTCAACCATCAAACAAATGCCAAACCAATGAAATATAGTATTTCATACTTGGGATTTGTAAAAATATGTGTATCGTTTGCACATATCAACGCTTGTTCGATTTCAAGCTCTAAATCGCTTTCTGGAAGGTTATACGCACACTAAGGCGTAAATATAACCAGTTTAACGCAACAAACACTCCGGAATAGTGAAATAGTCTTAACATACCTTAAATAACCTCTACATAACTTAGAAATAAGTTTTGGAAGGTTTGGTATGCCGAAATCAAGTTATATCGCTTACAGGGACTAAAGTTGACAAACTGCGAAAGTATGCCAATTTGAACTGTAACAGACATTCCAGAACATGACCATAAGTTAAACATACCATAAATATCCTTTACATAGCTTAGAAATAGGCTTTGAGGTGTTCGGTGTGCTAAAATAAACTTTTGGGTCATTCAGGGACTAAAAGTGTCAAAAAGTGCACAAGTTTGCACTTTTACGCATAACTTACGCTCTGATTACATCCGGATATCCAAAAATTTATGTAAGCACTAAAATATTTTATTTTAGTGTTTGGCATAAGAAAAATCCATTCGTCGCGTCATTTGGATCGTTTTTCGCGCTTATGCGCATTCCGTCGTAATTAACCGAACATCGCGATCGTACGACCAAACGAACCGACATCCGAGATATTTTTGAGCATGTTTTGAGTTCCCTATACTTTAACTTCATTTTAGAGCTTTGAAATGAGGTTAACGGGGTTCAAACGCATCGAAAATAGCTTAAACGGGCTGCAGGGACCAAATCTGACATTATGCCAAATTAGGTACTTGCGCACCGCAACAATTAATTGTTACGGTGCGCAAGCAGTCTGCAGATCAGCAGAATTGCAGAAACATTGGATCTGGTCATTTCCACACTTGCACATGGTATTCCTTGAATCTATGGGCTGGTTTGATGTGCCCATGGTATTACAATACCATGGGTGCAAGTGTACGGCTTAGATCGTGCCCCCTTTTCCAAGAAATGATCCTAACGGTGAACCGAAAACTATAAATACCCATCCACCCCCATTGCAAAACCCACAAGAATTCTGTTTTGAGGAGCTCTAAGTTGAAACCTTTGTTTCATACCTGAGCTACTTGGATCGGGATTAGCATTCGGGGACCCTTCGTAAGTATTCTTTCGTTCTTTTATTGCTTTTCGAGTCTGAAAGTCAAACTTTGTTTGACTTTCTGCGTTGACCAGTTTATGGTCGATGCGAAGTTCGTTTGAACTTCGCAACGTGAGTGTAATCACGTTGGTCATAGTCCCTTGGGACTATGCCTACTGATTACCACGTTGTCTAGGGTCGTAGGGTAAGCGATCTAATAAATCGCTTATACCTTCGAACCCGACCCATTTGGTCGATCATTAGGATCCGACCAAACACATTAGGTGACCATAGTATATAGGGAATAACCTTCCGAGGTTATACCTTATGGTCGTTTCGTTTAAGTAGTTGTATGATAGGTAGTTTATATACCTTAGGTAAATTACCAGAATACCCTTTTCATGTATAATTGGTAATTAAGCATATGTAACCTAAACTTTTGTCACATAACTGATTATGTAACATGTTTAGGCATATAACACTTGTCATAGGACTAGTTAGACGTTCTGAACGCGTTTCACGCGAACGACGCGTTAAAGTAGCATAAGCTACCTAAACGAGTCGTAATGGGTTGTAAGCACTTATGTAAGGTTTCATTTAGTATGTAGGCTTTGTTAAACCATATTATACAAGTCTCCACACTCGTTTGGTTTACGAACCCTCATTCTATCCGATCTTCCGATTTAGGTCCGGTTTATTAACATAGTTACCTATATTAGGTGTCGTTTGATATCCGTGATCTCTAGCATTGTTTGGTTGTCACTCAAGGACTACTGAGCATTCTCAAGTGAGTACATAGACCCCTCTTTTACTGTTTTCCAAACGTTTTGGGGTGGAACACATGTGCCTACTTGTTACTTTCATGCTTTCCATGTTTTCACATCATATACTTGCTATGTTCTTTACTACATTTATAGTACATGATTTCATTGCATTTCATGCTATGTATGTCCATTGTGTGCATACTTAGTACATTGTTTTACATTACAATTTGTTGCATATGAACACATTATATTACATTTTGAACCGTTTATAACTATTTGACTATGTGAACCGTTGTAATCATTTGACTATGTGAACCGTTTGTATCTGTGAACCGTTTGTATCTGTGAACCGTTTGTATCTGTGAACCGTGTGTATCTGTGAACCGTGTGAACCGTATTTGACCATACATAAACATTTCTACAATTGTTAAACATTACATCTTGATGGTTTGGTTTGAGTAAGTGATTTAAGTAACGAGTCGTGTAATATGATACAAGCATGGTGGATACGCCGCTGGTACTTCCTATATATAAGTGTTTGTATGGTATTACATATCGTAGCGTTATTTGAATCATTTCAGTTTGAGACATATAACATTTTATACAAATAACATACTTTTCACAAGACATTGATTTACAAACAACTTATCTTATACAAACACATTTTTACATGGTTATTCATTTAACCTGACATTTATTTATACATATCATCTAATCTTATCGTTTTTCAAATGATTTACAAGATAAAGCAAATTACAAGGTTCATGACTAAACATTTTCTCAAACATAAGTCATGAATTCTGTTTTCACAAAACCTATGTATCTCACAGGCATTTTTATGCTGACGTACCTATTTTCACATGTGTTTTCAGGAGATGATGCATAGGACTTATCAAGACATACTTAGGCGGACCTATGCCTTAGTGACTTAAAACGAGACAAGAACTAGTTAAATTTTGTTATGTACTCTTTATTTCTTGTTTAAAGACAATGTAACTCGCTTGTTTGATCAATAAAATGAAACTTCAATTGCCATGGATTTGAAACAATTAATTCTGTTACAACACTCCCCGATGTTTCCGCCATGTTTTGTATGTTCTACGTGGTCGGGGTGTGACAGAAAAGATGGTATCAGAGCCAATGGTTATAGGGAATTAGGTTATTAGTAATGCTTTGACCTAGTCTATAACCTTTCTAGGACCCTAACGCAAGTTTACTTGCGTTTAGTCATAAAACAATACCGTCACCTATCCTTAGGCGACTACCACAACAAGAACATAATTTTCGAAACCGCTTTGAAAACTAATCATCTGTTCTAGGATGATTGATTACTAGGTTTTGAACCCTCTATTGTAAGGTTTTGAACTCTCTATTATATGGTTTTGAACCCCTTTGAGTTTTTAAAATCTCGTCAAGGTTTTGGGTTTTAAATAATGTGAACACGTGCAAACTGGAAGGGTGAATGCCTGTATTCTGGGTTTTCTGTCTAGGCAAGCACTTCGTATATATCTCATCAGACGCGAGACCAGTTGTGCTTACCTGGGAATTCTTGGGATGAGTGTTCACTTATAGGCGAGCATGTCTTCGCGATACATTATTTTTGACCTATTTACTTTGATTAATCACCGAGGTCGTTTGTTGCTTTGTAGTAACAAACAAATGACCACTATCCTTGCTTTCATCAGATTTGTTTCATCTCATTCTTTTTGTCTAAACCTCTCACTCGTTTCCTTTCATGTTTCCTCTTTTAGAATGCCTCCTCGACGCGAAAGCCAGATAGCGACTGCCGAATTGGCAGAAATCATTGCGCAGCAAATGGCTGCTCAATTCCCAAACCTCTTTGCTCAATGGAATCAAGCCAACAACAACAACAATGGTCCATGCAATTTCAAGAGTTTTAACTCGGCGAAACCACTCAAGTTTAGTGGTTCTGAGGGAGCGACTGGGCTTCTGCAATGGTTCGAGAGCATTGAGAATACTTTCCGCCACGTGCAGTGTCCTGACAATCGCAAGGTCGAGTTTGCTTCGAGTGTGTTCCAGAAGAGAGCCCTTACGTGGTGGAACGGGGTTATGAGAGATCGTGGTGCAGAAGTTGCTCTAGCACAGACATGGGCTGAACTTAGGGCCCTTATGATGAAGGAATTCTGTCCTCGTCATGAGATCAGGGCCTTGGAAAGGGAATTCGACAATCTTGAGCAAGACAGCGGTGAGCATCGAGCCTACACGGACCGTTATGAGGAGTTGAGTCTGTTATGCCCAAACATGGTCACGCCTTTGGATAAGGCAATAGAAAAGTACACTGATGGCCTCCCTGACTCAATACAAGACATTGTGACTGGCAGCAACCCTACTCCAGTTAGACAGGCCATTGAGCTATCTGCAACCTTGACTGAATCAAAGATCAGGAAAGGTAAACTTTTCTGAAAAGGTGACAAGAAACCGGTCGAGGAATCGAACCCAATCGAGGAACCAAAGACCATGGATGAACAGATTGGATCCCCTAAAAAGTCAAAGAAGCGAAAGGCTTCTCAGAACTTCGCCATGGTTACTCACAATGATCAAGCCGTCCCCAACCAACCAGCTCAACCCCCTGCTAGGAAGCCATACAATGGAACTGCACCCTTGTGCAACCAATGTAGCCTCCATTATCATGCCAATGTAAAGTGCCGCAAATGCCAAACTTGTGGACTTATAGGCCATACAGCAAGAGTTTGCCCAGCTGCAGCTGCACCAAACCAAGCTGGCAATAATACCGCTCAAGGTCGTTTTCTACCAGGTTCTTGCTTCAACTGTGGCGAGATGGGTCATTTCCGAAGAAATTGCCCAAAACTTGCTAATGCAAATCCAGCACAGGGATGAGCATCTGACCGAATGGAAGACAACATCGTTTAGAAATAATCACGTCTTATGTATTATTTTCTTTTGTTGTCAAGGTCCATGAAACAGTTGTTATCATTGTTTATAAATAAATCTTTTATTTACATTACAATGTATTTATGTGGTTGTATGTATAAACAACATATCTCTTACAATACCGACAATCAAGGAACCGTATTCCTTGAAGAACAAACTACCCCCAAAATTTTCCCATTCTATGATCTCTTGCGTTTCCACGAAATTCCTAAGTACCCGTTTATTCTAAGGAAACGAAGTACAAGGCGCAAGTTACAACACTGGACGAATACCCAAAGTACTACTATAAATCCTTAATAGGGTACCTAAGGGTATTTCCGTCAATCCTAAAATTGTTGTGTTCCTTAATTCGAATATTACATTTCTTTGAAAACAAAATCGAATTTTTGGGAGATCTTCCTATTTCTTCAGATAGATCCCAGAAGACATTGAAGTCCATCGACTGGTTTCCATATCCATTCTCAATCGATAACAAATTAATAACCAAGTTAAACAACTATGTGATTATGTGCTTATGAACATTACAAGACAAACTGTGCGGACTGTGCAAGGAATTACGTAATTATGGATGCATACATAATTATGGAATTTAGTGCACAGAAACCACAGCGAGCCTTGTCATGTGCCTAGAAGTTAACTCTATTCATTTCCATTTCTGAGGAAGCACCCGTTGAAAACGACTCCGTTTGTTCACTTTCGTTTCTGAAGATTGTCCGTTGAGGAAATGAATATCTGTTTGTCTATCCTTTTCATTTCCATTTCTGAGGAAGCACCCGTTGAAAATGACTCCGTTTGTTCATTTTCGTTTCGGAAGATTTGTCCGTTGAGGAAATGAATATCCGTTTGTTTCTCCTTTTCATTTCCATTTCTAATGAAGCACCCGTTGAAAATGACTCCGTTTGTTCATTTTCGTTTCTGAAGATTTGTGCGTTGAGGAAATGAATATCCGTTTGTTTCTCCTTTTCATTTCCATTTCTGATGACACACCCGTTGAAAATGACTCCGTAAGTTCATTTTACGTTTCTGAAGATTGCCCGTTGAGGAAATGAATCCCCGTTGTTTATTCCTTCATTTCCGCTTCTGAAGAATACTCGTTGAGGAAAATGACTCCGTCTGTTCATTTTTGTTCTGAAGAATGTCCGTTAAGGAAATGACAGGATTTTTCCTTACATATCTCTGGTGGTTATTTGACACAAAGTCACAAATAGACTCCTACGAATAAATTTCGGGACGAAATTTCCTAAAGTAGGGGAGACTGTGACACCTGTGTCACTTCAACCATCAAACAAATGCCAAACCAATGAAATATAGTATTTCATACTTGGGATTTGTAAAAATATGTGTATCGTTTGCACATATCAACTCTTGTTCGATTTCAAGCTCTAAATCGCTTTCTGGAAGGTTATACGCGCACTAAGGCGTAAATATAACCAGTTTAATGCAACAAACACTCCGGAATAGTGAAATAGTCTTAACATACCTTAAATAACCTCTACATAACTTAGAAATAAGTTTTGGAAGGTTTGGTATGCCGAAATCAAGTTATATCGCTTACAGGGACTAAAGTTGACAAACTGCGAAAGTATGCCAATTTGAACTGTAATAGACATTCCGGAACATGACCATAAGTTAAACATACCATAAATATCCTTTACATAGCTTAGAAATAGGCTTTGAGGTGTTCGGTGTGCTAAAATAAACTTTTGGGTCATTCAGGGACTAAAAGTGTCAAAAAGTGCACAAGTTTGCACTTTTACGCATAACTTACGCTCTGATTACATCCGGACATCCAAAAATTTATGTAAGCACTAAAATATTTTATTTTAGTGTTTGGCATAAGAAAAATCCATTCGTCGCGTCATTTGGATCGTTTTTCGCGCTTATGCGCATTCCGTCGTAATTAACCGAACATCGCGATCGTACGACCAAACGAACCGACATCCGAGATATTTTTGAGCATGTTTTGAGTTCCCTATACTTTAACTTCATTTTAGAGCTTTGAAATGAGGTTAACGGGGTTCAAACGCATCGAAAATAGCTTAAACGGGCTGTAGGGACCAAATCTGACATTATGCCAAATTAGGTACTTGCGCACCGCAACAATTAATTGTTACGGTGCGCAAGCAGTTTGCAGATCAGCAGAATTGCAGAAACATTGGATCTGGTCATTTCCACACTTGCACATGGTATTCCTTGAATCTATGGGCTGGTTTGATGTGCCCATGGTATTACAATACCATGGGTGCAAGTGTACGGCTTAGATCGTGCCCCCTTTTCCAAGAAACGATCCTAACGGTGAACCGAAAACTATAAATACCCATCCACCCCCATTGCAAAACCCACAAGAATTCTGATTTGAGGAGCTCTAAGTTGAAACCTTTGTTTCATACCTGAGCTACTTGGATCGGGATTAGCATTCGGGGACCCTTCGTAAGTATTCTTTCGTTCTTTTATTGCTTTTCGAGTCTGAAAGTCAAACTTTGTTTGACTTTCTGCGTTGACCAGTTTATGGTCGATGCGAAGTTCGTTTGAACTTCGCAACGTGAGTGTAATCACGTTGGTCATAGTCCCTTGGGACTATGCCTACTGATTACCACGTTGTCTAGGGTCGTAGGGTAAGCGATCTAATAAATCGCTTATACCTTCGAACCCGACCCATTTGGTCGATCATTAGGATCCGACCAAACACATTAGGTGACCATAGTATATAGGGAATAACCTTCCGAGGTTATACCTTATGGTCGCTTCGTTTAAGTAGTTGTATGATAGGTAGTTTATATGCCTTAGGTAAATTACCCGAATACCCTTTTCATGTATAATTGGTAATTAAGCATATGTAACCTAAAATTTTGTCACATAACTGATTATGTAACATGTTTAGGCATATAACACTTGTCATAGGACTAGTTAGACGTTCCGAACGCGTTTCACGCGAACGACGTGTTAAAGTAGCATAAGCTACCTAAACGAGTCGTAATGGGTTGTAAGCACTTATGTAAGGTTTCATTTAGTATGTAGGCTTTGTTAAACCATATTATACGAGTCTCCACACTCGTTTGGTTTACGAACCCTCATTCTATCCGATCTTCCGATTTAGGTCCGGTTTATTAACATAGTTACCTATATTAGGTGCCGTTTGATATCCGTGATCTCTAGCATTGTTTGGTTGTCACTCAAGGACTACTGAGCATTCTCAAGTGAGTACATAGACCCCTCTTTTACTGTTTTCCAAACGTTTTGGGGTGGAACACATGTGCCTACTTGTTACTTTCATGCTTTCCATGTTTTCACATCATATACTTGCTATGTTCTTTAGTACATTTATAGTACATGATTTCATTGCATTTCATGCTATGTATGTCCATTGTGTGCATACTTAGTACATTGTTTTACATTACAATTTGTTGCATATGAACACATTATATTACATTTTGAACCGTTTATAACTATTTGACTATGTGAACCGTTGTAATCATTTGACTATGTGAACCGTTTGTATCTGTGAACCGTTTGTATCTGTGAACCGTTTGTATATGTGAACCGTGTGAACCGTATTTGACCATACATAAACATTTCTACAATTGTTAAACATTACATCTTGATGGTTTGGTTTGAGTAAGTGATTTAAGTAACGAGTCGTGTGTAATATGATACAAGCATGGTGGATACGCCGCTGGTACTTCCTATATATAAGTGTTTGTATGGTATTACATATCGTAGCGTTATTTGAATCATTTCAGTTTGAGACATATAACATTTTATACAAATAACATACTTTTCACAAGACATTGATTTACAAACAACTTATCTTATACAAACACATTTTTACATGGTTATTGATTTAACCTGACATTTATTTATACATATCATCTGATCTTATCGTTTTTCAAATGATTTACAAGACAAAGCAAATTACAAGGTTCATGACTAAACATTTTCTCAAACATAAGTCATGAATTCTGTTTTCACAAAACCTATGTATCTCACAGGCATTTTTATGCTGACGTACCTATTTTCACATGTGTTTTCAGGAGATGATGCATAGGACTTATCAAGACATACTTAGGCGGACCTGTGCCTTAGTGACTTAAAACGAGACAAGAACTAGTTAAATTTTGTTATGTACTCTTTATTTCTTGTTTAAAGACAATGTAACTCGCTTGTTTGATCAATAAAACGAAACTTCAATTGCCATGGATTTGAAACAATTAATTCTGTTACAACACTCCCCGATGTTTCCGCCATGTTTTGTATGTTCTACGTGGTCGGGGTGTGACATCTCCTATGCTTTAACATACTTATAAAGCCTAAAAATTGATGGCCAAGATAAGTGTTTTCCAAGCATGGAACCTGAGCATAACACATGTTTCAATCCTATTAATCCTCGGAGAACACTCATGACACTTATCATGATCCTACAACACAAGAATTACTATAAATAGCCACCACTTCTTCTTCATTCTTTGCTAATTCATTCTCTAAACCTGTCACACCCCGATATTTCCACAGGCGGATCGAAAGAAAAAGGAAACTTTGTTCAACAGACTTTAGCATCTAGAGCTTGCGAGACTTAATTTTTGATGCCAGGAGTAACCAGCCTATTTCGTCTAGTACCTGCACTTAACCTTTTTGGAAAATACGTCAGTTTACACTGGTAAATACAATTAACTGACTCATTTTGAAAATGTTTTAGAAAATTGATTTGAATGCACCTGGCACAAAAATTATTTTATAACTTGGGACAATTATTAAAAATAATCTTGTATACAGTTTTACTTATTTGTCGTCCGTCAGGGCCGGTTTGTAGGGCCGGTCTAGATTAACTGACACGCCACAGGTATAATACCCACAAAGTTGGTTCCTTTAAGTGGACTACCAGTTTTTACATATGCAACTGTCAGGTGTATGCCTACACCCCGTGCTTAGGTCGTGGCCATTTCTTTGAATTATGCCAAGGATATCCGGGACATGGTCATTTAACCCACAAAGGCCATACACCAAATAATACAGATTAAAATAGGTTATGTAAATACATTAATCACAATCCGATTTAAATGACTACATACCCGACCAAGCGGTATTATTATAATACCGTGTCCCGGCCCGTATAGGGAAAATAAGTTAAGAGTATTTACCTGAGCAAAGTATAAATAAAAAACAGCAAGTGCACGTAGCTTTTACCGGGCTCCTAATCTGGAACGAAGGTTTTTAATAACCTATTAGAATCCTAACGGGTCTTTAATTAAGCCTAAGCTTAGACTGGTTAGTTTTAAAAGAGGATACGGTCCAAAAACGCATGATTAAGCGAATACCAGATTAGAGTGTGGTTTAGACCAGACAAGCTTGGATACTTGTTTAATAAGGGTAAACTAAACACATTCTGGATTTTGAGATGAAAATGATATGGTTTGACCCGTTTCGGCTAATATACGCAAACTAGTTACATAAGCAGATCTGAACGCGAAAAGTGCGTAACGGGTAACCAAATGAGTCATACACAGGTTTCTTAAGTTAATATGCCTTAAATATGTTGTGACACCAGTAAGATATCTTCTATTATGCCCCGAAGGGGTATTTTGGTCATTTAAAAGGTTATAAAAGAGTTTAGTTATAAATCTGAGTTTTGGGTCTGATGTAATCAGTAAAAATACTTAATTTACTAAGTTATATCAGTAGGGTATTACCTATATGTGAATTTTACCATTTATAACCAAACTATGCACCGAAGGGGCATTTTGCTAATTTCACCTAAGGTTTAAAGGTCAAATATGGAAATATGAGTTTAAAACTTTTGCTTACTGCTAAAGTATAATAATTTACTTAAAATATCAGTAGGTATCAAGTCCTATATATTTAAAATAGTTTTAATACATACTATGCATTAAAAATACGCGTAAAAGACGGTTTTAAGCGATTTCCGGGTTTTATAAGAAAAGCTGATATTTTTATTATTTCAGAAGGCTTAAAATATTCTATTTATCATATTGGATCAGTAGGAAAAGGTTTGGTATCAAAAGGATTTGTAAAACTCATTTTATAGCCTAAAAGGGCAAAACCGACAATTACTGAATCATGCTTAGAACTCTATGTTATGCTCAACCTAAAAATAAATAAAAACCTCCAACAATCCCAAAATATTATTTTATATCAGTGGGTAAAAGTTTGGTATCAAAAATTGGGTTTAGATAGGCTATATGCTAATTACGCCATTTAATTACTAAAAACCTTTTCATTTACGCTAATGAGCATAACTCCTAATCTATACCTCAAACTGATGTCAAATTTTAGGGACAAGTTTATAATTCAGTAACTAAGGTTCCTATTCTTTTACATTTTCAAAAGTCTCGTTTTAAGGTCATATGGGCATAATAGTCAACATTTAAGCATTTAACGGAAACATGAATATGAATCGGATAACTAATGAACCAAGTTGTATAATCACAGAGGGTTATACTAACATGTAACCTGGTCTTAATAAAGCTCTAAGGCATTACTAAACTATGCTCTAATGGGTCAGAACTGAAAGTCAAAGCAAAAGTCTACTTTTGCGACTTTTGGCTTTGAACCGAGCTTAAATTGAAAATTGTCGGGTTGAACATGTTTAGACATGTTCTTACATTAATTACCAAGTTATATTAGTGATAAAAACAGGTTGTATGGCTTCTACATTGTTAATTATGCATTAATTTAAAAATAGGCTTTCTGTTGACTTTTTAATATCATGTTTGACCCGACAATTGACATAGTTAGAGTGGGAATCAAAGGGTGCCCTTTTAAGGGTTTATTGCCCACATAATTACCCACTCATATGTACATTCAATTTGAAATTTGACTGGACAAATTAAGATTAATGACGAAGTCAAACCTTAATTACGACGGTTTGACTTTAAGCTAATAAACTAAGTAAAACTGAATTAAGGAAGGTTAATGACACTTACCAAGGTCATATGCACGACTAATGATCACTAGGAAGAGGTCTTGAGCTCCAGGAATCCTCAGAGAGTGAGTTGTGGAGTTTGCAAGTGAATGAGCATTTGAACAACTCAACTCATGGCCTTTATATAGGTTTTCTAAGGCTCTAAGATCATTCCAACAACGTCTATGAATGATTCCTGATCCTTCCAAGTGTCCCTAGGCCATTATAAACCATCAAACAAGCCCATAGAATAGAAAACAAGCTCCCTAAGTCAGTGTAACTTGCTGAAACAGACACCTGTCCAAAGAATCTGCATCTGGGTACCTTAGGCAGCCCGCGTAAGGTTCTGGGCAACCCTTACGCGCCCCGTGTGAAGTCCGGACTCAGGTTACAAGTTTCCAAACTTTGCACTTTTGGTCCCTGGTCCTTGTAAACGTGGTTTTAACCTCATTTCTTGCATTTTCAACCCTCTAACTTGACTTTTAAGGGCTCCATGACATAACCAAACTTTGTTAAGTCATCGGTTAACTTTTGATGACCCGAAAAGTCATAAATTTCAACGTTGACGCTTTTAACCCTTCGTATACGAATATTATCATAACTTTCTCATACTTTATTGAAACCTTGTGAAATTTTTATCACGTATTCTAGTGAGCATAATTAATTGTTACGAAGCTTTGGGTTTGCTAAAAGGTCACTCACAGGTATACTTTAAACATGTTGACACATTTAACCCCTGTAGTTTGTAATCTCTCACTTTCTTCCACAATTAGCTTCGTATGATCCATGATTCACTCGTTTAAGGGTATAAACATCGTGTAGGGTTATTGTAAAGTATATTTATCCATTGTTGACTTTTTGAACCCATTTTATTCACATACTTTCCTTGTTTGTCAACTTTAGTCCCTCTAAAGTAATCTTTTACACGTTTAAAGCTCATGACACGTGTCGATACATTATTGGACATGAATTTTCGAGGTGTTACATCCTCACCCCCTTAAAAGAAATCTCGACCTCGAGATTTACTGAAACAAATGAGGGTACTTTTCTTTCATTGTGGACTCTACCTCCCACGTATACTCGGGACCTCTTCGGGCGTCCCATTTGACCTTTACAATCGGTACTTGCTTCCTTCGAAGCTTCTTTACCTGTAGATCCTCGATCGAAAAAGGTTTTTCAACAAAATTAAACTCTCATCTATATGCACATCTGTATGTGGTATGACTAGCGATTCATCAGCTAGACATTTCTTCAGATTGCAGATGTGGAATACATTGTGAATACCACTGAGCTCTTCAGGTAAGTTTAACTTATAAGCCACTGCTCCTACACATTTGATGATCTCAAATGGTCCTATATACCTTGGGCTTAACTTACCTTTCTTACCAAATCGCATCACCCCTTTCCAGGGTGATACTTTTAGCAAAACCTTATCACCAACCTCAAACTTTAGAGGCTTTCGCCTTTTATCAGCATAACTTTTCTGCCTATCCCTGGCAGCTTTCAGGCGGTCACGAATTTGGACAATCTTCAGCGTCGTTTCAAGGACTATATCTGGTCCTGATAACTGAACTTCTCCTACTTCTGCCCAACAAATAGGCGTTCTGCACTTCCTAACATATAACGCCTCAAAAGGTGCTTCCTGAATGCTTGTATGTTAGCTATTGTTATAGGAGAACTCGATCAATGGCAGGTAGTTATCCCAACTACCACCTAAGTCAATCACACATGCATGAAGCATGTCTTCCAAAGTTTGGATCGTATGCTCACTTTTTCCATCCGTCTGAGGATGGTAAGCCGTACTAAAATTCAAGCGTGTGCCCAAAGACTGTTGGAAACTTTTCCAAAAATGAGATGTGTATCTAGTATCTCTGTCAGAGATAATAGTCACTGGTACGCCATCCAGGGATACAATCTTATCTACGTACAACTGGGCTAATATGTCAGAGCTATGAGTCTCCTTGATGGGTAGAAAATGTGCTGACTTAGTCAGTCTATCTACTATCACCCAAATAATATCATTTCCTTTCTTTGTCTCTGGCAACTTGGTGATGAAATCCATTGTCACCATTTCCCACTTCCAGGTGGGAGGTTCAGGCTGTTGTAGCAAACCTGACGGCTTTTGATGTTCAGCTTTAACTTGTGCGCACGTCAAACGTTTGGCTACATAGGTAGCTATAGACTTCTTCAAGCCTATCCACCAATAGTTTGCCTTTAGATCCTGGTACATCTTATTAGCTCCAGGATGAACGGAGTACTTAGAACTGTGGGCTTCTTGGAGGATAACATCCCGAAGTCCTCCATAAATCGGAACCCATATTCGTCCATTTAATCTCAGAATTCCATCCTTGCCATAGGATAACTGCTCTTCAGTTACTCCTAGCTTTTCATCAGGATAGTTAGCTTCTAATAAAGCTTCCTTCTGCGCTGCTAACAACCTTTCATTCAAACTATTCTTTAATTCAATGCTCTTGGCATTGTTTCTTATGGGCTTCGCCCTTTCCTTTCTACTTAAGGCATCGGCGACTACATTCGCCTTGCCAGGATGGTATCGTATTTCACAGTCATAATCATTCAAAGTTTCCATCCAACGTCGCTGCCTCATGTTTAAGTCCTTCTGATTAAACAAATGTTGAAGGCTTTTGTGATCAGAATAGATCACACACTTAGTTCCATACAAGTAATGCCTCCACAGTTTTAGTGCAAATACAACGGCACCCAACTCCAAGTCGTGGGTGGTGTAATTCTTCTCGTGCACCTTTAACTGTCAAGAAGCATAGGTAATGACCTTACCTTTCTGCATGAGCACACATCCCATAACTGTGTGCGATGCATCACAATATACTACAAATTCATCAATTCCATCAGGCAATGTCAACACAGGTGCATTGCTCAACTTTTTCTTAAGGATGTCAAAGGATTCCTGCTGCTTAGGACCCCAGTCAAACTTAATATTCTTACGTGTCAACGAAGTTAGGGGTGCAGCAATCCTTGAGAAGTTTTCAATAAATCGCCTATAATATCCTGCTAAACCTTGAAAGCTACGAATCTCTGTAGGCGTCTTTGGCTCTTGCCAATTCATGACAGCTTCAACCTTAGCGGGATCCACTTGGATACCACGCTCACTAACGACATGTCCAAGAAATTGGACTTCACGAAGCCAAAATTCACACTTCGAAAACTTGGCATAGAGCTTTTCTTGTTGAAGCAGTTTCAGAATGCAACGGAGGTGCTTCTCGTGGTCAGCTTGGCTCTTCGAGTAAATGAGAATGTCATCGATGAAGACGATGACAAATTTATCTAAGTAAGGCTTGCATACGCGATTCATGAGATCCATGAATGTTGCAGGTGCATTAGTGAGCCCAAAAGGCATCACTAAGGACTCATAATGACCATAGCGAGTCCTAAATGCAGTCTTGTGTACATCTTCATCTTTAACCTTCAGTTGATGATAGCCTGACCTCAAGTCGATCTTAGAGAAGTAACTTGCCCCTTGTAATTGATCGAACAGATCGTCGATCCTGGGCAAAGGATACCTATTCTTGATAGTGACTTTGTTAAGCTCACGATAATCGATGCACAAACGCATCGATCCATCCTTCTTTTTTACAAACAGGATTGGCGCTCCCCAAGGAGATGAACTAGGTCTAATAAAACCTTTGGCTAACAAATCATGCAATTGTGTTCTCAGTTCTTTCATTTCCGTTGGTGCCAACCTGTATGGTGCTCTTGCAACAGGCGCTGCTCCAGGGATGATATCAATTCTGAATTCTACTTGCCTACCTGGTGGTAAACTAGGTAGTTCGTCAGGGAAAACTTCGGGGTACTCAGAAATGATAGAGATATCTTCAATCTTAGGCTTCTGCTCATCAATGGTTACCTGTGCCATATAAATGACACAACCCTTCTTCAAGCACCTAGATGCCTTGAGCATGGACAGTTGCTCAGGCAACCCATACTGGGTATCTCCCTGAATGGTAAGTGGCTCACCAGACGAAGTCTTGATCACCACTTGCTTCTTATTGCACACTATCTGGGCTTGGTTACGAGATAACCAATCCATGCCTATAACTATATCAAAACCGGCTAACTTCAAAGGAAGTAAGGATAACGAAAAAGAGTGGTTCCTAATGGATATAACACATCCATCTAACACAGTTGAGGCTGTTTCTAAGGTACCATCAGCTAATTCCACCTCATATTTCACACTTAGGTTTTTAACAGGTAAATTTAGCAACTTACAAAACTTATTATCTACAAACGATTTATCAACTCCTGAATCAAATAGCACCCTTGCATAGACATTGTTTATAAGGAAGGTACCTGGGATCACATTATCATCCTGAACAGCTTCTCGTGCATCCATACGGAAGACCCTTGCATTGGTCTTCTTGACCTCCTCAGGCTTTTTGGCGTATTTAGGGCAGTTGGTCTTAATGTGCCCCTTTTCATTACAGTTGTAGCACGTAGCATCCTTAATCTTCTTGCAGTCTACTGTCTTGTGCTCCTTAGACTTGCATAACCCACATGCAGGTGGTCCTGACTGAGACTTGGTCTCAAGCCTGCATTTTCCAAAGTGGCGTTTTTGGCAAGTCTTGCACTTTGGATTTTCTTCTGTTTGCTGATTACCCTTGTTGGACCCAGACTCCTTCTTGTGGTCCGTGTAACCCTTATGCTTCTTCTCAGATCGTCGTGAGTTATCATCCTCACGCTTTCTCTTACTTTCTTCCGAACTCTTAAGCGATCTTAGCCTGACCGCATCCAAAGTAAGAGACAGAGATAGATCAACTCCTGACCTAAAAGTAGCAAGTCTAGATGCCTTAACACTGGCCTTGATTTCTGGGGCTAAACCCCCAATGAAATGAGCAATTCGCTTGGGCTCCGGTGTTACCAGATACGGAACCAGCCTAGACAGGGTATTGAAACTGGTGAGGTATGCTTGACAATCTTAATTCTTCATCACCAACGATAAAAAGTCTGATTCAATCCTTTCAACCTTGTGTTGAGGGCAGCAATTCTCCTTAATGAGAGCAACAAACTGATCCCATTTCAGATTGTAGAGTGGGATCTTTCCAGCAGCTTGAATGAGAGACTTCCACCATGCTAGTGCCTCTCCCTTCGATGATTGGGATACATACTTCACTACATCCCTTTCAGCACAACCGCTGGTATCAACCACGGTGTCCATTTCATCCAACCAAGTCATACAGTCGATTGCTCCTTTCTCTCCAGTGAAATCACGGGGTTTGCACGAGACAAAATATTTGTAAGTACTGGACTTGGTGCGTGGTTCATTATCAATTACTACCCTTTTGAATGGAACACTATGTTGATTGGATGAGTGTCGATTATCATCTTTCTTAGAGGGTGGCTTAGAGTGTGGTACTGACTCAGTCCTGACCAGGGTACCACTGGATTCTTTGAACTGACTATCCAGAGCTCGCGTAATAGCATTATCTATCAATGCCTGTAATTCTGCTCCTGCTATGTTGATTCTGGAAGTGTCATGATTATCTCTGGGGTGGCTGTTGACTTCATCAGACCCAGCCATGTAGCTTGAATACTACATAAGATAAATGATTTTAATTTACTCAGAGGTCTATAGCAGTTTTATCATTCTAGGTGATTTATTAATCATGGTATTTAAGAAACCATTTCGATTAATTTAATTTATAGTTATAATAAAAATAATAGCACAAAAGTCAAGTCATATGGACATATTTAATTTATAAACCAGGATTTTACAGAAATAATAGCACAAAAGTCAAGTCATATGGACATATTTAATTTATAAACCAGGATTTTACAGAATCGAGGTATTAAGGTTTGAATCAAAGTTCATTACCTTTTCTTGACTGGGAGTTGTAGGCCACCACTGTCTTTAGTCCCAAAGGATGTTAATTGTAGCCCGTAGGAACTTTATCCTTAAGGGATGATTATATAATTAAGGGAAATTGGAATGTCCCATTTTAGAGATGACTTATGTGATTTTATCGAATCACATTTTGCCAAGAGTGTTAACATGTCTTCAGATGTTAACAAGGATTGGAATCTTTTGAATAGGTTTTACCATCTTGGCCATGTCTGCAACGACATATAGACTAGGTTTTACCTTTAAGATTCTTTTCAATATTTAACGCCGAACAATCCTAAATTGAGATCTTAACAAGGATCTGAATCTAATTGAGGAACTACCATTTTGGCCCTATCTTAAGATGACACGTGAGCTAGGTCTTGTCCTTTTTAGATTTTGCCATTTTATCATAATGGTAGATCTTATAAAAGGAATGATATTTTAAATCTAACCGTTCCACTAAAATTTAAACAAGTACATGGTTGCCCTAAACGGGACTTCTAACTGAAATGACTTGCCCACGCAGGGGCAAAACATAAATAACAAGGGAAACAAATAAAGGACAAAATAAAACGAATTAGGATTAGTCCTAAGTTCTTTGTCTAGACTCGAGAATCGAGGAACGTGCAACTGTGTAACTGAGATTAAACACAAAAGGCTAGTGTTTAATTCACTCAGTGTTGGCTCTGATACCAACCTGTCACACCCCGATATTTCCACGTATTACCGGTGGGCCCGGTGGGAAGTATCGTGACGTAGTTGATATCATCATAGTCAAACAACACAATTTAAAATGCACAGCGGAAGCAAAAGATAGATTTATTTCAACCGAATAAATTGTAATATTAAGTATCACAAAATAGTTGACAAAGATCCACAGGCGGATCGAAATAAAAAGGAAACTTTGTTCAACAGACTTTAGCATCTAGAGCTTGCGAGACTTAATTATTGATGCCAGGAGTAACCAGCCTATTTCGTCTAGTACCTGCACTTAACCTTTTTGGAAAATACGTCAGTTTACACTGGTAAATACAATTAACTGACTCATTTTGAAAATGTTTTAGAAAATTGATTTGAATGCACATGGCACAAAAATTCTTTATAACTTGGGACAATTATTAAAAATAATCTTGTATACAGTTTTACTTATTTGTCGTCCGTCAGGGTCGGTTTGTAGGGCCGGTCTAGATTAACTGACACGCCACAGGTATAATACCCACAAGGTTGCTTCCTTTAAGTGGACTACCAGTTTTTACATATGCAACTGTCACGTGTACGCCTACACCCCATGCTTAGGTCGTGGCAATTTCTTTGAATGATGCCAAGGATATCCGGGACATGGACATTTAACCCCCAAAGGCCATACACCAAATAATACAGATTAAAACAGGTTATGTAAATACATTAATCATAATCCAATTTAAATGACTACATACCCGACCAAGCGGTATTATTATAATACCGTATCCCAAGCCCGTATAGGGAAAATAAGTTAAGAGTATTTACCTAAGCAAAGTATAAATAAAAAACAGCAAGTGCACGTAGCTTTTACCGGGCTCCTAATCTGGAACGAAGGTTTTTAATAACCTATTAGAATCCTAACGGGTCTTTAATTAAGCCTAAGCTTAGACCGGTTAGTTTTAAAAGAGGATACGGTCCAAAAATGCATGATTAAGCGAAGACCAGATTAGAGTGTGGTTTAGACCCGACAAGCTTGGATACTTGTTTAATATGGGTAAACTAAACACATTCTGGATTTTGAGATGAAAATGATATGGTTTGAGCCGTTTCGGCTAATATATGCAAACTAGTTACATTAGCCGATCAGAACGCGAAAAGTGCGTAACGGGTAACCAAATGAGTCATACACAGGTTTCTTAAGTTAATATGCCTTAAATATGTTGTGACTTCAGTAAGATATCTTCTATTATGCCCCAAATGAATTTAAACTCAAATTATGCCCCAAATGAATTTAAACTCAAATTATGCCCCGAAGGGGTATTTTGGTCATTTAAAAGGTTATAAAAGAGTTTGGTTATAAATCTGAGTTTCGGGTCTGATGTAATCAGTAAAAATACTTAATTTACTAAGTTATATCAGTAGGGTATTACCTATATGTGAATTTTACTATTTATAACCAAACTATGCACCGAAGGGGCATTTTGGTAATTTCACCTAAGGTTTAAAGGTCAAATCTAGAAATATGAGTTTAAAACTTTTGCTTACTGCTAAAGTATAATAATTTAGTTAAAATATCAGTAGGTATCAAGTCTTATATATTTAAAATAGTTTTAATACATATATGCGTTAAAAAAACGCGTAAAAGACGGTTTTAAGCGATTTTCGGGTTTTATAAGAAAAGCTGATATTTTAATTATTCTAGAAGGCTTAAAATATTCTATTTATCATATTGGATCAGTAGGAAAATGTTTGGAATCAAAAGGATTTGTAAAACTCATTTTATAGCCTAAAAGGGCAAAACCGACAATTACCGAATCATGCTTAGAACTCTATGTTATGCTCAACCTAAAAATAAATAAATGTCACACCCCGACTATTTCCACGTACGACCGGTGGGCCCGGTGGGGAGTATCGTGACGTAGTTGACATCATCATAGTCAAACAACACAATATATAAATGCACAGCGGAAGCAAAAGATAAATATATTACAATCCGAATATAAAGTAATATCAAGTATTACAACGGAAAGTAAAGGATCCACAGGAGGATCTTAAAACATAAATATTGTTCAACAAACTTTAGACGCCTAGAACTTGCAAGATTCCTTATTAACGTCCTGAGCAGCTTCCAGCCTATTACGTACTTGTACCTGTCACTTAGACTTTTGAAAATACATCAGTTTTCACTGGTAAATACACTCAACCGACTCATTTGAAAATGTTTATGAAAATTGGTTTAGGTGCACAAAGCACGAAAATATTTCGACACTTTGATTAAAATGCACAAGGCAAAATTAATCTTTTATACTTGGGACAAACTATATTTTATGTTATCGGTTTTACATAACTTGCTCTACATACGGGGACCGGTTCTATGCCGGTTCAAGATTAACCGACACACCACTATTCCCTTATTGGGAATCCCTTATTGGGTACAATTAATTAATAAACATATGGCATCTGTCAGGTGTATGCCTACACCCCGTGCTTAGGTCGTGGCCATTGCATTTAATGAGTCAAGGATATCCAGGACACGGTCGCATTAACCCCGAATGTTTCAGTCAAGCAATACGAATTAAAACAGGTTATTTGGATTTCCCGACTTATTGGTCTTTGAATCCCATACCTGACCATGCGGTATTTATACTACCGAATCCCAAGCCTGTAATAGGGAAAATAAGTTAAGAGTATTTACCTGAGCTAGCTCCGGTCTTAAATAGCAAGAATTATAATAACTCAGCCGTATTCACTTAAGTAAGCGTAGGTACAATTTACCGGAAGGCTCTAGTCTGGAATGATGGTATAAATAACCAATTAGAATGCTAACGGGTCTTTAATTAAGCCTAAGCTTAGACCGGTTAATTATACGGTTCAAACGCACGATTAGGCGAAGACCGGAATAGAATGTGATTTAGACCCGCCAAGATTGAAGACTTTCCTTATATGGGTAATCTAGGCACATTCTAAATTTTGGGGTAAAACCGATAAGGTTTGACCCGTTTCGGCTAATTTATGTAAACTAGTTACATAAGCCGAACCGAACGCGAAAGAGGCGTAACGGGTAATCATAAGGGTCCTAACCAAGTTTCCTAAGTTAATATGCCTCAAATATGTTGTGATATCAGTAGGATACCTTCAATTATGCCCAAAACGGATTTAGACACAAACTATGCCCCGTAGGGGTAATTTGGTCATTTATTTGGTTATAAAAGAGTTTAAGTATTAACCTGAGTTGCAGGTCTGATTTGTTCAGCAAAAATACTTAGTTTACCAAGTTATGACAGTAGGGTATTGTATGTATGTGAAATTTATCAATTATAACCAAACTATGCACCGTAGGGGCATTTTGGTAATTTCACATAGGCCGAAAAGCTCAAAACTGAAGTCTGAGTTAAACAGCTTTTGCTTACTGTTAAAATATTGTAATTCACCTAAAATATCAGTAGGTATCAACCCTTGTATGTTTAAAATAGTTTTAGTACATTCTATGCGTTAAAAACGCTTAAAAAGGCGGTTAAAAGCCGTTTACGGGTTCTATATACAAAGATGATATTTTTTATCATTCCAGAAGGTTTAAAATAATGTATTTATCATATAAAATCAGTAGCAAAAGGTTTGGGGTCAAAAAGATATGTAAAACTCATTTTATAGCCCGAAAGGGCAAAACCGACAATTACCGATTTAAGCTTACAACTCTAAGTTATGCTCAGCCTAAAATTAATTAAAAATCTTCAAAAATCCCAAAATAATATATTACATCAGTGGGTAAAAAGTTTGATATCAAAAAGTGAATTTAAATAGGCTATACGCTAATTACGCCGTTTAATTAACATAAAGCCTTCAATTTACGCTAATGAGCATAACTCTCAATCTACACCTCAAACTGATGTCAAACTTTGGGTACAAGTTTATATATCAGTAACTAAGGTTTCTACTCTTTTACATTTTCAAGAATCACGTTTTATGGTGAAAAGGGCATAATGGTCAACATATGGGCAATTAACGGAATCATGCATATTAATTGGTTAACTAATGAACCATGGTGTATAATCACAGAGGGTTATAATAGCATGTAACCTGGTCCTAAGGAAGCTCTAAGGCTATTCCAAATCATACTAAATCGGGTCAGAAATGAAGTTAAAGCAAAAGTCAAAGTTTTGCGACTTTCGGTTCCGAACCGGGTCTAAACAGAAAATTGTCGGGTTGAACATGTTTAGACATGTTCTTACACTAATTACCAAGTTATATTAATGATCAAATAGGTTGTAGGGGTTCTACATTGCTAATTATGCATAAATTGAAAAATAAACATTCTGTTGACTTTTTAATAACAAGTTTGACCCTACATTTGACCTAGTTAGAGTGGGAATCAGAGGGTGCCCTTTTAAGGGTTTATTGCCCACATAATTACCAACTTATAACTACCTTCAATTCGACTAATCACTGGACCATTAGTGATTAATCGCTAAGTCAACCGTTAATTACGACGGTTTGACTTTTAAGCTAAAACTAAGCAAAAACTTAACTAAGAAAGGTTAAGCATACTTACTGAAGTCCTATGCTTGATTAGGGAGGCTTGGGATCTGCTATTAAGCTCCAAGAAGCTCCAGAAATGCAGAAATGAAGTGTGATCACAATGTTGCAACCTTATGGCCTTTTATAGTGCTTGGAACCTCATAGATTGTTGACAACAAGTGCTATAACTGATGTTTGATCACTAACAAGTGTCCCTAAGTGTCTAGGGGTTGTTTAGGGGTCGTCCAAGATGAGGAAAATCGGATTAAAGTCGGTTAGAAAGCTTGCCAGACAATTGTGTGCGTTTTCTGATCAGGTAAGGCCGTCGCGTAGCGCGACGGCAAAGGTGTTAGTGCTCGCGCTACGCGAGCATGTGTTGTCCAGCCAAACCAATTTTCCATTATTTGCAGTTTTGGTCCCCGGTCCTTCTAAAGGTCGCTTTCACATCTTGTTTTGCACAATGAGCCCTCTAAATTGACTTATAAGGGCTTTAAGACATTTACCCACTTTGTTTAGTCCTCAGTTAACTTTATTGTTACCCGAAAAGTCATAAACTTCAACGTTGACGCTTTAACCCCTTGTATACGAATTTGATCATAACTTTCTCATACGTTAATGAAACTTTATGAAATTTATATCGTGCATTCTAGTGAGCATAATTAATTGTTACAACACTTTGGGTTTGCTAAAAGGTCACTCAGAGGTATACTTTAAACATGTTGACACATTTAACCCCTGTGGTTTGTACTCTCTCACTTTCTTTCATATTTGGCTTCGTATGATCCATGATTTAATCGTTTGAAGGTATAAACATTATGTAGGGTTATTGTAAAGTATATTTATCAATTGTTGAGAATTTGAACCCTTATATTCACATACTTTTCATATTTGTCAACTTTAGTCCCTCTAGAGTATTCTTTCACACGTTCAAGCTTATGACACGTGTCAATACATTATAGGACGTGAATTTTCGAGGTGTTACATCCTCACCCCCTAAAAGAAATCTCGACCTCGAGATTTGTTAAAGTAAAGGAAGTAATTTCTGCCTTATATTGGGCTTAATCTTCCCTAGTACCTTTGAGCCTCTATGGCATTCCAATTGACCTTTATAATAGGTACATGTATCTTTTGGAGCTTCTAATCCTGTCAATCCTTAATCGACACAGGTTGCTCATCATATCATAATTCTGTATATCAGTATGTGATAGTGTTTCTTGACTTATTGGCGAAACACGTCCTTAAATCATTAGTGTGGGATGCATTGCGCGTTCCACCAAGCTCCTTAACTAGGTCTTAGCTCGTAAGCTATTTGATCTTGATACATTCGATTTCCTTCGAATGATTCTATATACTCAGAGCTTAACTAGCCTGATAATTTAACAATTTAGCACACCCTTCCTGGGTGATATCTATTGTTGAACCTTATTCCTTAATAAGAATTTAGGAGGTTTGCTATTTTCATTAATTCTTGATTTTCTGCCGAATACTAGCAACTTACAGATAATTAGGGATTTGTAGGATCTTATTCGTTGTTTCCAATGCAACTTTCAGATCCTGATAAGTGGACTTCTCAAAGTCTCGTTCATCCAACGGATGTTTTGATATCTCATCTATACAAGGTCTCCAAAGGAGCCACCTTGATACTTATGTAACAACTATTATAGAAAAGCTTATCTTAAGGTGAGATGGTTATTACAACCATTGTTCAAAATTTATCTTAAGGGATAGTTAATCCTTACAGTTAGTCGAACAAATCGACGATCCTGGGCAGCTGATGGCGATTCTTAATCGTTGCCTAATTAGGGTTGCGGTAAACAATGCATAAGCAAAATGAACCGTCTTTCATAATTATCTATACCGAACTCTCAGGATATTGAGTTAGGCTAAATGAATCTCTTATCTTAAAGTTTACTTAATCAGGGTTTCGATTATTCCATGATCAACACGGAGTTCTTACAACACTCCAACCCTAAGCGGGATGTTAATCTTAACTCTACTTGTCTCTCAGGGTAGTCTTAGGAGAAGATAATCAAGGTACAAGGAGGTTACAGAGATTTTCCAAATCTCAGGCTCCAGTTCATTCATCCTTGCTGGTGTCAAATGAGTGACACATTTATGTTACGAGTCCACGGATTTCTTAATCAGAGACACTTACTTAGACAATTCCATTCTGGATATCATCTTTGAATACTACTAGTCGACTTTAGTACGATATGACCATTGGGATATCTCAGGGATTCCATGCATTAAACCTCCATACTGATCAGGCATGGAAGCAATCTATGGGACACACTAGGATACGCCAATCCTCATATGGCACTTTTATCAAACATAGTTTGGCATTCGCAGGCGATAGAAAACAATGAGAAAAATAATAAAACAAAGTAATATATATTGTCGTACTCTTTTTGGGGAAGAGTACTCCAGATTCTTATGAAAGGATTATCCCCGAGGATGGGAGAGAGGGTCATTAAAGATTCCATTGGTAAATTATACCTTATTTTTAATATTTGGAGTTCTTATGAATGTAATCAAGAGTTTGCTAAGCTTATGATTTACTAAAGGTTTATTATCCCTTGCATTAACGTAAAATACTTAGCAGATACAATCGATGCAAAAAGGTAAGGACGTACCTAATGCTATTATTGATATGCACTGTCTCTGGCATTCAGCCGGTAGTTTAGGCGTTTCCTTTCTTATACATCCCAGACTTAGCTGCTCTTTTTTGGCAGCCTCAGGGCAATTAGTACTGATGTGGCCCTTTTTGCCACAACTGAAACAGTTTGCATTCTTTATGTCCCTACATTCGTGGGACTGGTGGCCAGTTCTTTTGCAGATGCCACATTGCTTTATCTTTTGGTTTGATCGACACTGTCCCCAGTGTCTTCTTTTGCAGCTTTTGCATGTAAGCTTCTTGTTGGAATCCGGTTGGTTATTGTTGAACTCGGATTTGCTCTTCTTAGGATTCTGGGAGTTATCCTCCTCCCTTTTACGCTTTCCATCTTCAGAGGCCTTGGCAGCCTTGTTTCTAACCACATCGAGTGTGAGAGATAGCGACAGATCTGCCGCTGACCTGAATGTAGTAGGTCTCGATGCTTTCACACTTGCCTTTATTTCTGGGGCTAGACCCCCAATAAAGCGAGCTATTCGCTTTGGTTCCGGTGTGATCAAATAAGGAACCAATCGAGACTTGGTATTGAAACTTGCAAGGTGCGCTTGACAATCTAAGTTCTCCATGACTAATGTCAAGAATTCAGTCTCAATTTTCTCAACTTCATGTTGAGGACAGTAATTTTCTTTGATAAGAGCAACGAACTGATCCCAAGTCATGTTGTACAAAGGGATCTTCCCCGTAGCTTGGATCAGTGATCTCCACCAAGCTAGAGCTTCTCCTTTAAAAGATTGTGAAACAAATTTCACAACATCTTGTTCCGCACAACTGCTGATGTCAACAACAGTGTCCATCTCCTCGAGCCATGTCATGCAATCGATGGCTCCCTCTTCTCCAGTAAAGTCTCTGGGCTTGCAGGAGACAAAATATTTATACGAACAGGTTTTAACATGTGACTCTTGATTAAGCACAACCTGTCCAGATGGAACACTCCTCTGATTGGACGAGTTATGAACATCGTCTTCCTTTGACTCATGTGATTTAGAAGGGGGCTTACTATGAGCCACAGATAGAGTCTTAGAGTGAGTACCACTAGATTCATCATACTGTCTGTCGAGGGCTCGTGTAACGGCATTATCTATTAATGCCTGCAGTTCCGCACCAGTTATATTAATTCTGGGAGCATCATTATTTTCCCTCGGGTGGATGTTGACCTCATCTGATCCAGCCATGTAGTTTGATTGCTACATACATATTGACAGTTATTTATTCAGAGGTTATTATGGAATCATCACTTTTGACGATTCATCAACCATGGTAATATAAACCATATTGGTTAATTTGTTAGTTATATTTAATTAGTATTTTCATTATAATTTACCCTAGTTATAAAACATTAAGGATATAAAAGTGGCGCAAAAGGCCTAGTCACATGGACAGTTTTAAATTCACAAGCCATGATTTCAGAGAATCGAGGCATTAAGGTTTGAATCAAAGTTCATTACCTTTTCTTGACAGAGAGTCAAAGACATCAACTGTCTGTTGTCCCTTAGGACAATAAGTATGGCCCGTAGGCGTTTCATCACTTATGGATGTTTATAATATGATCATCTTCATTTGATGATATTAGTCAGGATCGCATTGATCATACAAACTATTATGCTTGGACGTAGTCCAACATCTTTAGACGGGGTTAGAGACCACCACGGTCGTTGTCTTATCGGACAACAAGTTTGGCCCGTAGGCACTTCATCACTAATGGGTGTTTATTTTAAATAAGGGAATTTAGATTAACCCCCTTTTTAAAGATGGCCTGTGTGACTTTAACGATTCACAGTTTACAAAAAATGTTAACATACTTACAGATGTTAACAGGGATCTGAATCTAATTGTGGAACTACCATCTTGGCCCTGTCTCAAAATGACACGTGAGCTAGGTCTTGTCCTTTTTAGATATTGCCATTTTATTATAATGGTAGATCTTATAATATAGGAATGATATTCTTAATATAATCGTTCCATTAAAATTTAAACAAGTATATGGTTGCCCTAAACGGGACTTCTACAAAAATGACTTGCCCATGCAAGAGCAAATCAGAAAATAACAAAGGAACCAAATAAGGACAAATAAAACGAATTAGAATTTGTCCTATGTTCTTGTCTAGACTCAAGAATGTGCAACTGTGTAACTGAGATTAAACACAAAAGGCTAGCGTTTAATTCACTCGGTGTTGGCTCTGATACCAACCTGTCACACCCCGACTATTTCCACGTATGACCGGTGGGCCCGGTGGAGAGTATCGTGACGTAGTTGATATCATCATAGTCAAACAACACAATATATAAATGCACAGCGGAAGCAAAAGATAAATATATTACAATCCGAATATAAAGTAATATCAAGTATTACAACGGAAAGTAAAGGATCCACAGGCGGATCTTAAAACATAAATATTGTTCAACAGACTTTAGACGCCTAGAACTTGCAAGATTCCTTATTAAGGTCCTGAGCAGCTTCCAGCATCTTACGTACTTGTACCTGTCACTTAGACTTTTGAAAATATGTCAGTTTTCACTGGTAAATACACTCAACCGACTCTTTTGAAAATGTTTATGAAAATTGGTTTAGGTGCACAAAGCACGAAAATATTTCGACACTTTGATTAAAATGCACAAGGCAAAATTAATCTTTTATACTTGGGACAAACTATATTTCATGTTATCAGTTTTACATAACTTGCTCTACATACGGGGCCCGGTTCTATGCCGGTTCAAGATTAACCGACACACCACTATTCCCTTATTGGGAATCCCTTATTGGGTACAATTAATTAATAAACATATGGCATCTGTCAGGTGTATGCCTACACCCCGTGCTTAGGTCGTGGCCATTGCATTTAATGAGTCAAGGATATCCAGGACACGGTTGCATTAACCCCCAATGTTTCAGTCAAGCAATACGAATTAAAACAGGTTATTTGGATTTCCCGACTTATTGGTCTTTGAATCCCATACCTGACCATGCGGTATTTATATTACCGTATCCCAAGCCCATAATAGGGAAAATAAGTTAAGAGTATTTACCTGAGCTAGCTTCTGTCTTAAATAGCAAGAATTATAATAACTCAGCCGTATTCACTTAAGTAAGCGTATGAACAATTTACCGGAATGCTCTAGTCTGGAATGATGGTATAAATAACCAATTAGAATGCTAACGGGTCTTTAATTAAGCCTAAGCTTAGACCGGTTAATTATACGGTTCAAACGCACGATTAGGCGAAGACCGGAATAGAATGTGATTTAGACCCAACAAGATTGAAGACTTGCCTTATATGGGTAATCTAGGCACACTCTAAATTTTGGGGTAAAACCGACAAGGTTTGACCCGTTTCGGCTAATTTATGTAAACTAGTTACATAAGCCGAACCGAACGCGAAAGAGGCATAACGGGTAATCATAAGGGTCCTAACCAAGTTTCCTAAGTTAATATGCCTCAAATATGTTGTGATATCAGTAGGATACCTTCCATTATGCCCAAAACGGATTTAGACACAAACTATGCCCCGTAGGGGTAATTTTGTCATTTATAAGGTTATAAAAGAGTTTAAGTATTAACCTGAGTTGCAGGTCTGATATGTTCAGCAAAAATACTTAGTTTACCAAGTTATGACAGTAGGGTATTGTATGTATGTGAAATTTATCAATTATAACCAAACTATGCACCATAGGGGCATTTTGGTAATTTCACACAGGCCGAAATGCTCAAAACTGAAGTCTGAGTTAAACAACTTTTGCTCACTGTTAAAATATTATAATTCACCTAAAATATCAGTAGGTATCAACCCTTGTATGTTTAAAATAGTTTTAGTACATACTATGCGTTAAAAACGCTTAAAAAGGCGGTTAAAAGCCGTTTACGGGTTCTATATACAAAGCTGATATTTTTTATCATTCCAGAAGGTTTAAAATAATGTATTTATCATATAAAATCAGTAGCAAAAGGTTTGGGGTCAAAAAGATATGTAAAACTCATTTTATAGCCCGAAAGGGCAAAACCGACAATTACCGAATTAAGCTTACGACTCTAAGTTATGCTCAGCCTAAAATTAATTAAAAATCTTCAAAAATCCCAAAATAATATATTACATCAGTGGGTAAAAAGTTTGATATCAAAAAGTGAATTTAAATAGGCTATACGCTAATTACGCCGTTTAATTAACATAAAGCTTTCAATTTACGCTAATGAGCATAACTCTCAATCTACACCTCAAACTGATGTCAAACTTTGGGTACAAGTTTATATATCAGTAACTAAGGTTTCTACTCTTTTACATTTTCAAGAATCACGTTTTATGGTGAAAAGGGCATAATGGTCAACATATGGGCAATTAACGGAATCATGCATATTAATTGGTTAACTAATGAACCATGGTGTATAATCACAGAGGGTTATACTAGCATGTAACTTGGTCCTAGGGAAGCTCTAAGGCTATTCCAAATCATACTAAATCGGGTCAGAACTGAAGTCAAAACAAAAGTCAAAGTTTTACGACTTTCGGTTCCGAACCGGGTCTAAACAGAAAATTGTCGGGTTGAACATGTTTAGACATGTTCTTACACTAATTACCAAGTTATATTAATGATCAAACAGGTTGTAGGGGTTCTACATTGCTAATTATGCATAAATTGAAAAATAAACATTCTGTTGACTTTTTAATAACAAGTTTGAACCGACATTTAACCTAGTTAGAGTGGGAATCAGAGGGTGCCCTTTTAAGGGTTTATTGCCCACATAATTACCAACTTATAACTACCTTCAATTCGACTAATCACTGGACCATTAGTGATTAATCGCTAAGTCAACCGTTAATTACGACTGTTTGACTTTTAAGCTAAAACTAAGCAAAAACTTAACTAAGAAAGGTTAAGCATACTTACTGAAGTCCTATGCTTGATTAGGGAGGCTTGGGATCTGCTCTTAAGCTAAGAAGCTCCAGAAATGCAGAAATGAAGTGTGATCACAATGTTGCAACCTTATGGCCTTTTATAGTGCTTGGAACCTCATAGATTGTTGACAACAAGTGCTATAACTGATGTTTGATCACTAACAAGTGTCCCTAAGTGTCTAGGGGTTGTTTAGGGGTCGTCCAAGATGAGCAAAATCGGATTAAAGTCGGTTAGAAATCTTGCCAGACACTTGTGGGCGTTTTCTGATCAGGTAAGCAACGGCAATGGTGTTAGTGCTCGCGCTACGCGAGCATGTGTTGTCCAGCCAAACCAATTTTCCATTATTTGCAGTTTTGGTCCCCGGTCCTTCTAAAGTTCGCTTTCACGTCTTGTTTTGCACAATGAGCCCTCTAAATTGACTTATAAGGGCTTTAAGACATTTACCCACTTTGTTTAGTCCTCGGTTAACTTTATTGTTACCCGAAAAGTCATAAACTTCAACGTTTACGCTTTAACCCCTTGTATACGAATTTGATCATAACTTTCTCATACAATAACGAAACTTTATGAAATTTATATCGTGCATTCTAGTGAGCATAATTAATTGTTACAATGCTTCGGGTTTGCTAAAAGGTCACTCAGAGGTATACTTTAAACATGTTGACACATTTAACCCCTGTGGTTTGTACTCTCTCACTTTCTTTCATATTTGGCTTCGTATGATCCATGATTTAATCGTTTGAAGGTATAAACATTATGTAGGGTTATTGTAAAGTATATTTATCCATTGTTGAGAATTTGAACCCTTATATTCACATACTTTTCATGTTTGTCAACTTTAGTCCCTCTAGAGTATTCTTTCACACGTTCGAGCTTATGACACGTGTCAATACATTATAGGACGTGAATTTTCGAGGTGTTACAATAAAAATCTCAAAAAATTCCAAAATATTATTTTATATCAGTGGGTAAAAGTTTGGTATCAAAAAATGGGTTTAGATAGGCTATATGCTAATTACGCCATTTAATTACTAAAAAGCTTTTCATTTACGCTAATGAGCATAACTCCTAATCTAGACCTCAAATTGATGTCAAATTTTAGGGACAAGTTTATATTTCAGTAACTAAGGTTCCTATTCTTTTACATTTTCAAAAGTCTCGTTTTAAGGTCATATGGGCATAATAGTCAACATTTAAGCATTTAACGGAAACATGCATATGAATCGGATAACTAATGAACCAAGTTGTATAATCACAGAGGGTTATACTAACATGTAACATGGTCTTAATAAAGCTCTAAAGCATTACTAAACTATGCTCTAATGGGTCAGAACTGAAAGTCAAAGCAAAAGTCTACTTTTGCGACTTTCGGCTCCGAACCGAGCTTAAATTGAAAATTGTCGGGTTAAACATGTTTAGACATGTTCTTACATTAATTACGAAGTTATATTAGTGATAAAATAGGTTGTATGGCTTCTACATTGTTAATTATGCATTAATTTGAAAATAGGCTTTCTGTTGACTTTTTAATATCATGTTTGACCCGACAATTGACCTAGTTAGAGTGGGAATCATAGGGTGCCCTTTTAAGGGTTTATTGACCACATAATTACCAACTCATAGGTACATTCAATTTGAAATTTGACTGGACAAATTAAGATTAATGACGAAGTCAAACCTTAATTACGACGGTTTGACTTTAAGCTAATAAACTAAGTAAAACTGAATTAAGGAAGGTTAATGACACTTACCAAGGTCATATGCACGACTAATGATCACTAGGAAGAGGTCTTGAGCTCCATGAATCCTCAGAGAGTGAGTTGTGGAGTTTGCAAGTGAATGAGCATTTGAATAACTCATCTCATGGCCTTTATATAGGTTTTCTAAGGCTCTAAAATCATTCCAACAAAGTCTATGAATGATTCCTGATCCTTCCAAGTGTCCCTAGGCCATTATAAACCATCAAACAAGCCCATAGAATCGAAAACAAGCTCCCTAAGTCGGTGTAACTTGTTGAAACAGATGCCTGTCCAAAGAATCTGCATCTGGGCACCTTAGGCAGCCCGTGTAAGGTTCTGGGCAACCCTTACACGCCCCGTGTGAAGTCCGGACTCAGGTTACAAGTTTCCAAACTTTTCACTTTAGGTCCCTGGTCCTTGTAAACGTGGTTTTAACTTCATTTCTTGCATTTTCAACCCTCTAACTTGACTTTTAATGGCTCCATGACATAACCAAACTTTGTTAAGTCCTCGGTTAACTTTTGATGACCCAAAAAGTCATTAATTTCAACGTTGACGCTTTTAACCCTTCGTATACGATTATTATCATAACTTTCTCATACTTTATTGAAACCTTGTGAAATTTTTATCACGTATTCTAGTGAGCATAATTAATTGTTACGAAGCTTCGGGTTTGCTAAAAGGTCACTCAGAGGTATACTTTAAACATGTTGACAAATTTAACCCCTGTAGTTTGTAATCTCTCACTTTCTTCCACAATTAGCTTCGTATGATCCATGATTCACTCGTTTAAGGGTATAAACATCGTGTAGGGTTATTGTAAAGTATATTTATCCATTGTTGACATTTTGAACCCATTTTATTCACATACTTTCCTTGTTTGTCAACTTTAGTCCCTCTAAAGTAATCTTTTACACGTTTAAAGCTCATGACACGTGTCGATACATTATTGGACATGAATTTTCGAGGTGTTACATCCTCACCCCCTTAAAAGGAATCTCGACATCGAGATTTACTGAAACAAATGAGGGTACTTTTCTTTCATTGTGGACTCTACCTCCCACGTATACTCGGGACCTCTACGGGCGTCCCATTTGACCTTTACAATCGGTACTTGTTTCATTCGAAGCTTCTTTACCTGTTGATCCTCGATCGAAAAAGGTTTTTCAACAAACTTTAAACTCTCATCTATATGCACATCTGTATGTGGTATGACTAGTGATTCATTAGCTAGACATTTCTTCAGATTGCAGATGTGGAATACATTGTGAATACCACTGAGCTCTTCAGGTAAGTTTAACTTATAAGCCACTGCTCCTACACATTCGATGATCTCGAATGGTCCTATATACCTTGGGCTTAACTTACCTTTCTTACCAAATCGCATCACCCCTTTCCAGGGTGATACTTTTAGCAAAACCTTATCACCAACCTCAAACTTTAGAGGTTTTCGCCTTTTATCAGCATAACTTTTCTGCCTATCCCTGGAAGCTTTCAGGTGGTCACGAATTTGGACAATCTTGTCCGTCATTTCAAGGACTATATCAGGTCCTGATAACTGAGCTTCTCCTAGTTCTGCCCAACAAATAGGCGTTCTGCACTTCCTACCATATAACGCCTCAAAAGGTGCTGCCTGAATGCTTGTATGGTAGCTATTGTTATAGGAGAACTCGATCAATGGCAGGTGGTTATCCCAACTACCACCTAAGTCAATCACACATGCACGAAGCATGTCTTCCAAAGTTTGGATCGTACGCTCACTCTGTCCGTCCGTCTGAGGATGGTAAGCCGTACTAAAATTCAAGCGTGTGCCCAGAAACTGTTTCTGATTAACAAATCATGTGTTGATTTGTTAGTCTTGTTAAAGAGACCTTTCAGGGTCTATTTAAGATACCCCATGGGTGGTATAGTCGAGTCACATAGGTTTGAATGTATTCATTAAAGAACGACCAAAAGTTTTCACAATTAAAACGCGGACGATTTACTCATGACACGGACTATTGATTGACGACACATATAATTGTTTATAACACGTACAATGGTTATGACACGCACACTGGATGATTGGTTTATAACAAGGACGAATGGTTTTTGAACAATGTCACACAATGGTTTTCACTTAAAGATATAAACCATACAAAGCTTTCTTTCAAAGATGATTTACTACTCGGTTTTACAAAACAAATGTTTTTTAGTCAAGATTCATGGCTACAAGGTTTCGTTTTACTTATATCAACTTGTAAAGTTGGTAAACATATTCCAATATCAAACACTTTTTGATTTCAAAGTTTCGACTCTCGAGGTTGGACGAGGTATTGCAATATGAATTCAAAGCCATGAAGTTGACACACAAAACCTATGTACTCGCCAACTTTCTTTGCTGATTGTTTTTCACATATGTTTCAGGATCTTTTGTTTGATGATATGAATGCTTGCTTCACATAGGATGGACGCGGGCCTTAGTGACTTTAAAACTTGAAAGACAATTGTTGTGCTTATTTGGTTTGTATCAAGACAATGAGTCTATTAATGAAATAAAACAAAACTTCAAATACCATGTGTTGTGAAACAATTCCTGTAATGTAACTCCCCGATTTTTCCACTGCGGTTTGTTGTATTATGTGATCAGGGTGTTACACTTGCAGGTCAACGTAGTTAAAGGAGTGGCTATTCGAGAAAAGTTCTCAATGAACCTTCTATAATAACCGGCCAGTCCTAAGAAGCTACAAATCTCAGACGGAGTCTTGGGTGATTCCCAATTCATAATAGCTTCAATCTTGGCGTGATCCACCTGGATACTACGCTCACTGATCACATGTCCAAGAAACTAGACCTCTCTAAGCCAAAACTCGCACTTAGAGAACTTTGCATAAAGCTTTCCTTGCTTTAGCAATTCATGAATGCATCTGAGATGTTTCTCGTGATCATTCTGATTACGAGGAATAGATAAAGTATGTCGTTTATAAAGAAAATGATAAACTTATCTAAATACGGCTTGCAGACCCTATTCATGAGATCCATGAATGCTGCAGGTGCATTTGTGAGCCCAAAAGGCATCACAAGGAACTCATAATGGTCGTATCTGGTTCTGAAAGTTGTCTTTGGAACATCCTCGCTCTTAACTTTCAGTTGATGATAACCAGATCTCAAATCAATCTTTGAGAAGTAACCAGCTCCTTGCAATTGGTCGAACAAATCATCGATCCTTGGCAATGGATAACGATTCTTGATCGTTATCTTGTTCAGCTCGCGATAGTCAATGCAATTCCGCATTGAACCGTCTTTCTTTTTAACGAACAAAATAGGAGCTCCCCAAGGCGAGGAACTTGGCTGAATAAAGCCTTTCTCTAATAATTCATCAAGTTGAGCCTTCAACTCCTTCATTTTAGTTGGTGCGAATCGGTACGGAGCTCTAACTACAGGAGTGGCTCCAGGCAAGATGTCGATCCTAAACTCGACTTGCCTCTCCTGGGGTAAACCGGGTAAATCTTTTGGGAACACGTCTGGATATTCCGAAATGATTGCTATATCTTCAATCTTTGATTTTGGTTCATCAATAGTCACCTATGCCATGTAAATGACACATCCTCTCTTCAAACACTTGGATGCTTTAAGTAGAGACACCTTCTCGGGCAATCCATAGTGTTGATCTCTACGAATGGTGAGTACTTCACCAGATGGTCAACATATCTAAAACATTTTCACTTGTATCAACCATTTTAACTCTGACCTCTTTTGAATTAATAAAATCTCGAATAAAATGTATTCTATAAATAATGTGCTTTATTCTTTCAAGACATATTTGGTTTTTGGATAACTGTATTTCCCGTTGGCTGTCACAAAGAACCAATGTATTATCCAACTCAATCCATAGCTTTGTAACCAACCCTTTAATCATATGGCTTCTTTAATAGCTTATGTTAAAGCAATGTACTCTACCTTTGTGGAAGATAGATCCACCACATGTTGTAAAGTTTATTTACAGTTGAAAAGACTTCCCAACACTTTAAAAGCATACTAAGTTATTGACCTTCCTTTATCTAAGTCGTTAGCTAAATCTGCATCCACATATCAAAAACTTCATTTCTAGCTTTATTACTACCAATAAAAGATAAACCTACCTCCCTTGTACCACTTAGATATCTGAGAATCCATTTTACTACATTCCAGTGTGGCTTTCATAGATTTGAAGGACAGATGCTGACTAGAGTGACTGCAAAACCAAATGTCTGGTCTGGTGCAAACCATTGGGTACATTAAGCTCCCTATCGCATTTTCATAAGGAACCTTTTCCTTGTAAACCTCTTCACTAGTTTTTGGAGAATCATTGCTAGACAACTTGAAATGCGGCGGTAGTGATAAAAGTCAATGTTGACTTGTTGTAGAAGGAGGAGGGTGTTGGGGACAGGGTGCGGTCCACTTGAATTTATTAATAATCTATTTATTATATATTTCTCTTTTTATTGTTTTGTTATTTAGCGGGGAGCAAAATGGACATTTCACATCTATATAATAAAAGAGTAAATTACACAGATTGTCCTTTAATTACACCCTAAATTGCAGTCCCTGCCCTTTCCCTTTAATTTGTGCATTCCATGTCCTTTAAATAACAAATTTGCACACTCCTTGTCCTTTTCTCCAAACCCCATCCAACAACCCAGTTAAATGCACCCATGTGCCTCTCACATGATGGGTAAAATTGTAAATAACCTTCCACCTACCCTTAAAAACCCCAGGAGTCTTCTTTCTCACATAACACACTCTCAAAACCCTTCACTCCACACGATCAACCCAATACCATAGAAACCCTAATCAAATCGATTCAAATGCGATGACGGACACTTACGAACTGCGACCAAGGTGGTCTATTCGTGCAAACATTGATCAAGAAACGGTTGACAATTACTACAGTGAGTTGCATTTGCTCAATTTCCGTTAAAAAATATATGTTTGGCTGTTGAATTTCTGAAAAATTTATACTTTTATTTAATTTCAGGGCGTTTTCCCCATTTGTTCGCTATAAAGCTACATCATGGTGGTTGTTTCACTACCTTTCCAAACTTTGAGTATGTGGAGGGTAAGCACAACTATGTTGATCAGTTGGATCCTGACTTTTTCTCTGTTCATGAGTTGGATTTGGTATTGAAAAAGTTAGGGTATGCAATAGATGTTATTAGGTATTATCATTATAAGATACCTAATCAGGAACTAGGATTTGGCATTCGTGCTCTAGGTAGTGACTTAGATGTTATTGGCTTTTGCAAGTACACAACTGATTATAAAACCATGCATATTTACACTGAGTTTGAAGTAACAAATGTGCATACATATTTCTATTCCCCTGCAAAAATTAGGATTGCTGAAGTTGGTGATGGACTGGATGGTGTTGAGATCATTAGCAAAAATCCAAGGATGATGTTAGGCTGGCATCCCTTAGCAAATGATTTAGGTGAGAATAATGCTAACAATGCAGGTGATAATGTAGATGAAGGTGTTATTGATAACAATGTGGATGAGAACCTTAGTACTTGTGATGGTGCATATAAACCTGTACTTGATAACAATGTGGATGAGAACCTTAGTACTTGTGATGGTGCATATAAACCTGTACTTGGAGAAGGTGATAATATTACTATTGAAGAGAGACAAGCACAAGAAAGTTCAACTTTTTTTGCAGATTTCATGAGTGAGTTTGATCCCTTCTTGGGTCTAAATGACAACCTGGTTAATAATGAACACCAAAACAATGCCAAGGCTAGTGTTAGGCATGTTGTAGATGATAGTTTAGATGAAGAAACTGGTGCAGAAGATGAAGATGATGACAGTGACTTTCTAGGCGATGACACAGCTAGGGAGGATGTAGAGGTAGATATAAGGGATTTTAGACTAAACATTGATGAGGGGATTGATGACAATAATGATGCAGTTGGTGATTTAATTGATGAAGATGTTTTAAATGATGATATATTAGAAAGTGGAAGTGAGTCTGATTTGGATGAGTCTAGTGCTAGGAAGAAAATGCTTAAGGGTTTAAGGAATGCCAATGAGAAAAATAATATGTATGGTGGGAAAGGAACAGAACTACCTGAGACATTTGTCCATCCAGTGTACACAATGGATAGGTGGAAACAGGTATACAAGTATAAGGTGTATCCAATCAATGGGAGGACTTTGTGGCCTAAGTCTAATGTCCCTACCACTTTAACACCACCAAACCATCACAAGCCTATTGGTAGGCCAAAAAAGGCCAGAAAGAGGTCAGCCCTGGAGTTGGAGGAGTCAACAAAAGATGGAAGATTGACAAAGAAGGGAACCATGAAGAACTGTTTGAAGTGTGGCAAAACAGGGCACAATCGCAGAACATGCAAGGGACAGGAGGCATCCTAGGAAGTTTGATAGTTTGTTGGACTTAAAACTATGGTTTTATGTTTTGTTTACATGTTTGAAATGTTTGGATGGTAAACCTTTGTCTTTTGTTAAGTTGGAATTTTATGATATTAGTTATGTTATCGGTTGTGTATGTTTGGAATGATATGTTATGGTGCAGCAAGTGACGTATTTTATTGCAGGTTTATGGTGTGTATGCTTTGGCTTTTGGTTTGTGCAGTGCAGGGTTAGATAGTCTAGGTTGGTTTGGTTTGGGTTATAGTTTGGGCAGCCGGAGCAGGTGTGACAGGGGTGTGTTTCGTTTGGCTTTTGGTTTGTGCAGCAGGTTATTTGAGTGGAGTTTAGATAGTATAGTGAAGTATAGTTCAGGTTGGTTTGGTTTGGGTTATAGTTTGGGCAGCTGGAGCAGGTGTGACAGGGGTGTGTTTGGTTTGGCTTTTTGCTTTTTGGTCAATTTACTCACATGTTTAGTTTAGATAGTGTAGCGCATCGTATTGTACAAAAGATTAGATAACCAACTTGCATTAATCGACTTGCAACTTACAAATTACAAAACACTTCCAACTAACACATAGACGAAACCAACTAAACATAGACCTGCACATTACAAAGCAGAGTAGCATACCAACTTTACATCATATTACATTAAGAAAAAACGAGCAAACACAATGAAAACAACCCAACTCATGATCAGAAACACCCAACTCATGATCAACATCCTGTACAGGTTCATATTTGCAACTTGTGATGTTTCGACTTTAGATGCTAAGTGTTAGTTAAGAGTCGCTGTTGTTCCACCTTGTGATCTTTCACAAACCGCGGTATCAAACCAGCAGATGAATCCACATCTAGGCCATCCATAAAACCTTCTCCCAGGGTTCTTTGAAGTACAAGATGTCTTAAGAGTCGCTGCTGTTCCACATCTGCAATATACCATGATTTCGTGGGAAACTGAATTTATGTGAGGAAGTGCTTATAGTCTGATGAAGAAATCGAAACCCTAATTTATGTGGGGAGGAAGAAGACTCCTGGGGTTTTTAAGGGTAGGTGGAAGGTTATTTACAATTTTACCCATCATGTGAGAGGCACATGGGTGCATTTAACTGGGTTGTTGGATGGGGTTTGGAGAAAAGGACAAGGAGTGTGCAAATTTGTTATTTAAAGGACATGGAATGCACAAATTAAAGGGAAAGGGCAGGAACTGCAATTTAGGGTGTAATTAAAGGACAATCTGTGTAATTTACTCTTAATAAAAATACTAGACGAACATTAGGGCAATGAGCCGTCACAAGTATAAAATTTAAGCGTTGAGGACCATCAGTGCAAATTGGAGGCATTGGTGAAATTAGTGCAAACTTCATAGGATATCTCTAATTTGTTTTGTAAACAATATTGTAATCTATAGACAATAGGATATTTTACTTTAGGTTAAATAAAGAAAAATAGACAATATTTTTACACTCCCTCGTAAGAACAAGAGCAAAACCTTTTAAGATTCTATTTTTTTCCTGGATATTTCAAACGGATTTGATTATTTGTAGGATACTTAGAGAAAATATAATATTATGAAAAAGAAATGAGAGAGATTATAAGGTAACGTTTGTTTTTCTAAAAAAGATCTGTGCAGGTTTTTCTGTCTGCGTCGCACAGACCACCGCGCATACATTTCCCAGGCACTTCTAAAATCTGCAGAGGGTTAAACACCACCACCGTCCACCACCCACCACCACCACCACCGTCCACCACCCACCACCACCATCTACCACCACCATCCACCACCACCACCACCACCACCGACCTTCTACCACCACTGTCCAACACAACCACCACCACCATTTGTACACCACCAACGTCCGTACACCACCATCAGTTAATTTTAGAAGTCTACATACGTTAAAAAACATTCTTCTTGTTGGAAACTGCAAAGGTTTAGTCCAACTCTTGTTCTACGGATGTCATTAGATATAATTCGCAGACTACGGACATTTTACCTCTTAAAAAACAAACCACACATGCATAACCAAGATAAATCATATGTGGACGCATATTCATGGATCTATGGTTACACACAGAAGGTAGCCAAATATTATTTATTTCTATGTTATTAATGTCAAACATAATTTCTTTTTATTTAATACATAGTATTAAACAATATTATGGGAAAAGTATTGTCTTATGGGACCAAAAAGTCTATAATGTGCCGTTCAAAAAAAAAAAGTCTATAATGTAGTGACAACTAATGAGAGGTTGTTATTGTGGTGGATTAATTGGTTTATAGTCACACACTTATCTTCTTCTTATGAAAAAGAAACTCTTCACCAGCCCTCCCAATACATTGTCAAAAGGGGGCCAATATTGACAAGAAGCCTTCGTTTCATTTCTTAAAGTATATATATGAACTCCATTTCCTTTTTAAGTTAAAAACTTTTGCACGTAACATTTTAATACACACATATAATTTCCGATTGTTTTTTAAAACTGTAAATAGAAGAAAACACATTTAACAAGGTGAAGAAGTCCATAGATCAAATAATTCAAGATATCCTTGCTCATACGTTTAACTGAATAAGAAATAAGTTGAAATGGAAATCTATTGATTGGGGTACATGTAGTGTTTCACCGATGAGTTTTTGTTTAATACAACATTTTTTTTGGTGACAAAAAAATGACATATTGATTACCTTTTTTCTGGAGTTTAAATAACATAAATTTGTATTATTTTTCTGGGTTGTCAACTTGTCATATATCAAATCAAGAGTAGTATGACCCATTGTCTATTAATTGATCTTCATTAATGCAATTATACTTAATCAAGTTAAGACCGTGGGGTATGGTGGGGTTTGGGTTGGGCATTTGTTGACACGTGGAATGGGAGCCCCCCCCCCCCCCCACCGCCTGGTTACGTGTCCGCGGGGTATGGCGGGGCGTGGGTTTGTTGCACCGCATGGCAGAAAATTAAAAAAAAAATGTCCGCTTGACGTGGCGGGGTAAGCGAATGAGATTCAGCCAACTAGCAAGGCCATACCGCCTCACGTCCGGCTTGAAAGCCAAACCCCAACCCACGCCCAAACCCAAGCCCCATACCCCATGACCTAAGAAAATAATTAGAGGTGGTACTCCTCCTTACAGTAAGGTTTTGAATTCTAGGGATTGTCTCTTTGTTCTTTTTCTTGTTTCCTTATTCTTCAATAATCTTCATATCTTTAACCCCAGCTACCATTTCATGAAATGATTTCATCAACTTAAAAGTCAAGCTAATAAGAAGATTGAGACTAAGAATAAACATAAAGTTGAATATAATTAAAGAGAACAAAAACTTACTAAAACATACCTCAAATTTTTTTTTTTTTTTTTTTTTTGAATTATCTTAAAGTTTAGATTGACAAATTAGACATCCCAAGTAATTTCCATAAATTTCAAAGTGAAAAATATCCTTATTAAAGAACGATTATATTTATTCACATTTCAGTTTATAGAGTCTGAATATCCTAAAACTAGAACTTTGATACTATGATAGATGAATCTTACGAGACAATCTATTCTTTATTTTTTTTTTAATTATACAAAAAGCAGTTTAATACATGAAGTTATCCATTTTTACGGCGATTTTTAATCATATTATATGTGAGACTTTAATCCAAGATAAAGTATGCAAGACATGAAATTATACATATCAGAGGCAATGAACGCTATTAAATACATGTAATTTGGTATAAACTAATTATTTTAAAAATAATATCCCACTTACTGAATTAAACGTCTTTTTCTAAATTAGATGACACAAATTAATAAAACTTAGCTGGATTGTTTTTTAATTGATGATATTAGTACTCTAATATCAGTGGCGGATCTAGGATTTTTTTTCTATGGGTTCACTTTTTTGCATGGTCAGATTTTCATAACCATAGGTTACCATTTTTTGTTTGGGTCGGGTCGGGTCGGGTCGCAACTCACAGAACATAATAAAGACCTAAATTTCCATTAGCATTAGCCCTATAAAACTAAAATTGCCTAAGACCTAAAGTTCATATGAAATAACCATCCTATAAAAATAAAAAATCACAACTAATGAGTTCATAAATTTAATCAAATATTGAGTATTTGAGTTAAAAACTTATGCCAAACATGCTTAATGAATCAAACTACACACTTATGCCAGCATAGACTTAAAACCTAATAGCGAGATGGAAACTTTAAGAATTGAAGAACTTGAAATCGCTTAGAGTGAACACATGTGCAATCGAACGTGTGGGTATACTGAAAGTACTATATACATTTTTTTTGCAGTGAACTATGTAAGTAACAACAGAGAAAATGGTGACAACGAAGTTGGTTTTATAATATTATCATCTCCAACCAACTTTTCTTCTGTTACTAACCAATTGATTTTGGATTTTTGGGGGAATACGATTCTAGCATATTGTTTTCATCTATAAGATAATCTTTTACCTTGTAATGATACATAATAATATGAACTCACAGACATCACAACTTCAAACACCAGAGACAATTTTAGAGATTGAGGGAATATTAGGCAAAATGGTGACTTTGCTTTAGCTTCAGATATTTAGTAGTTGTCTGATGCTTGGATTTAGATATACATCAACAAATTGCAAGACAATTTTAGATATTGAGGGAGATTACTTAGATTAGAAGTGGTGATTACAAGACAATTTTAGATATTGAGGGAGATTACTTAGATTAGAAGTGGTGGAACTGAGGTGCCTGTTCGCTGAAAAAATACAAAATAAAAACGACATAATGCAGGAATCGAACTCGAGTGCTAAGGTTTGAAACTACGCGCTTTACCAGTGTAACACAAGACAGTTTTATGCTATGGGTTCACCTACAATTTATTTATGGGTTCCTACTATATTTTCTTATAGGTTTTTCACTAAAAATTACAAACCGAATGGGTTCTTGGGAACCCGGTGTTTGAATGTAAATCCGCCCCTGTCTAATATATTATATGCCTATAATATTATGAATCATTTAACAAAATATGTACTAATAACTTATAAGTAATAACCCTTCAATCTACTTTGATCTAACATTTGCGAATAACTTAGTTTCAAATGTATTTACATATAGTATACTTTTAACAAAGTACAATGTCTAAAAATATCATTTTAATGCCTTCAAAATAAATCTAACATTAATATACTTTAGTCAGCTAACTGCGTTATTTATGACCATTCAAAATTTAGTAAAGTATACAAGTCATATAAAGTAATTCTATTTTATTTAAGATTTTACTAAAATTAACTCGTATATAAGGCCTTTGGGTATACTTTAACCTAACTTAACTCCACCTAAGAGACACATCAACTTTTTTTCCTCATTTCACTCTGTCTCACTCTAAGGAAATGGTTTAACATGTTAACATATAACTCATTTAATGCACTTTAACATTGGGTTTTGTCTAAAAAAATAAAATAATAATTAATTCATCTTTTAACATTGGGTTAACATGTTAACACATAACTCATTTAATGCACTTAAACACAAGGAGGGAGTGGTTTGCAATATTAGTTAACATGCCATGTCATTGTTAACACTCTAGATGTTAGAGTACACCCCATGGCCTAACAAATGAATCAAACTAATCTAACTAATAAATTAAGAAGACAGCTCGAAAACCTGTTGGCATAAATTTATTTACAGTAATTGCAACTGCCTTAAAATAAATAGCAAGAATAATCGGAAAAGAGGGTGCATCCAAGCAGAAGATGTTTGCAATGCTTTAACGACAACAAATTAAATAATCTTGAAGCTTTTGCCTTTTCATCTTCTAGCGACCTAACTATGATTATTTATGTCATTCTCATTTATGATAAATATCTATAAGGCTAATCGGTGTGGGGAGCGGTCGCCGGCGACACCCCAACACACCGCTCCAATGGCCCGTCCTCGTCCTTACCGTTCGTCTGCTCACCGTCCACGTTGTGCCTCTTCTTTCTCTCTCTTCTTCTTCCACATACACATACACACACACACACACATAGGGTGGCAATTGGCTACAAATTTCATTTTCCTACAAAGTATAAAAATTCATAAAATACCGTAATATCAACCATAAAATACACTCAAAACCCACAAATAACATAGTGAAGATTACTAAAATACCATATTTGTCGGTTTTGTGTTGTGTGTTAGATGATAAGACTTTGATTATCGAATAACTAACATTGGGTGTTTTATGTTGATTATCACATTGTGTTTTATATTCATAGTTGTACGATGGTGTATTTAAAGTTTTTAAGGACTGTTAGGGTTTGGATATTGTGTTTTTATGATCCTCACTATGCTATTTGTGGGTTTTGAGTATGTTTTATGGTTGAAATTGTGGTGTTTGATGACTTTGTACACTTTGTAGGAAAAATTGACTTTGTAGCCGAATCCCACCCTATATATACACACACACCCCCCTAGGTACATCCCTTTAGCCCATCCTCACACCCGCTTACGTGGACGCCTACGTGACAGAGCATCCTTTGAAGACTACCCTCCTCCATATCCTATAGTCTAAATAATTTTCAAAGAACTTGACCAAGATTAATCTGTGAGAAAGAAGTCAATGAAATTCCTCAAAACATTCTAAAGTGATTAGATTTTATTGATAAATAAGAAACAAAATTTATATACAAGTAACATGCAAGAGAGAAACTATGTATTACCCAATATTTTCTGAACAACCAAGGTAACATAATTCAAACTTTTAAATTACACCAAATTTACCTCATGTAAGGAATTGAATTTTGATCTCTCACCAAGAAGCACAAAGCCTCTACCACCCCATCAAATAGTGATGGAACGTATTACCTAATTAATGTAGATATATTGGATCGGCTCTTTCCAACAACCAATCTGGCCACCTCCTAAAATTCAGGCGCAAGAAAATCGACTCGTAAAATATAAACTTTTATATATGTATTATTCAATAATCAATAATATGCCGGTAACTGTCATTCCAATAAACAAAACAAAATATTGTAGCAAAATCACTTATTTACATACTTAAACATCATGACGCTCTCTTAGCATTTTTTGAAGCAAGGTTTGCTGATTCCAGGATCCGGTGAGTTTGACGGAGCTGTTGGTGCACTACATCTGTCGACTTCGTCTTGAATCGAGTCTTACATTGAATTATATAGATTAGGGCACGTTTTACGAGAAAACAGGAAGTGTATAGTGTTTAGTGAGCAGGTTTCGCTCATAGAGACATAGACTGAAGGTTTCGCTTATCTGTCACCTGATGGTTTCGCTTATGTGGTCATGTACGTATAAACGAAACCTCAGCATCTATATATAGGTGTTCATTTGAGCGAAATCAGGGAGATGGTCTTGTATTCCACGCCGAAGTGCTGTCGGTGTGAAGAACTGCATGTACTCAAGTGTTAATCAATACAATTAGCAGTTTTAGTGAAGAATCAGCTATTTCTACCTCCGTTTCTTGTTATTCCGCACCTGAAACGAAGTTGAACACCTCTGAACGACTCGTTCGGGTTAGATCACGATCCTAACAAGTGGTATCAGAGCTCAGGAGGAGGAGTTCTGCAGAGAATAGCTGGAATTCGTCAAGATTTCTTACTTCTACACCTTCTTTCATTATTTCAGAAAGTTTTACCGGTCAAAATTCGCTCAAAATTTCACAGACTGTGTGTTATTGGACATTAACAAACCCTGGAAAGTTTCGGACCTAAATATGGACTAAAAATGGATCAAATCAACCTCCGAATAGGTTTCGCTCAAACGAACATTGTGTAGTTTCGCTTATTTGAACACCTAGTTTCGCTCTTGTGTCACAAAGTTAAGAGGTTTCGCTCCAAATTACTTGATAATTTCGCTCATTGGAACTTTGAGGTTTCGCTTATTTGCACAATCAGGGTTTCGCTCTTGTGAACATCAGTAGTTTCGCTTCAAAGGACATCAAGGGTTTCGCTTTTGTGTCACCAGTCACCTGATTTCGCTTATCTGACACCCTGTTTTCGCTCCAAGTGCAAATTAGGGTTTCGCTCTTGTGTTCAATATCTGGTTTCGTTCCAAAGGTCTTTTGGGATTTCGCTTTTGTGTCACCAATCACTTGGTTTCGCTTATACGTCACTAATTTTGAAAAACATACTAAGTCATCATGGATACCGAGTTCTATAACGCATTTGCAACACCGTCTGGTCCAGGTGCTATTGCTCAAGCTATGAGTTTAGAAAATGAGACGGGAACCACCCAAAAGCCCCCGAAATTGATTAGTATTGAAGAATACTACGGGTGGAAAGATAGATTCGAGAACTGGGTTCAGACAAACCATCTTAGATCTTGGGAATGTATATTGAAGAAATATGTGTTGCCTCGAACAGAATTGCAGGTTACTAAAAATTTGTCAGAATTCACAGATCAAGAACGGGTTATGTATAAAGCCGAAAAGATGATGATCAGTTTGTTTCAACAAGCTATCAAAGAAGACATTTTTATTCTGCTTCAGCACGACAAAACTGCAAAATCAATCTGGGATGCACTTAAAGTGAAGTTTGAGGGTAGCGAGAATATGATTAAAAGCAAGAAGGCACTGCTAAAGAAAGAGTTTGATCTGTTCAGTAGCTTACCGGGGTAGGACACAAAGAAGCTGATTGAACGTTACTGCCATCTAGTGCGATCAATGTCGATGTTGAGCATTACCAAAGATCGATTGTAAACAACGTATAATCAATACAATCGGTGAATTAAATGAAGATTAAGCTGTTACTAAGTCTATTTCTTGTTTTCCGCACCTGAAATAGATCAAAACTTCTCAAAACGACTCATTCGGATCAGTCGAACGATCCTACAATTGGTATCAGAGCCACGTTTAGGCTATGAATCTGGTGTGGTAAAGCCAGAGGAGCCATTTGTTGAGGTAAAAGTTGAGAATTCTGGTCTAACAATGGATGATGCAAATTTTCCACCATTGTTGAACAAGAATTCAAAATCACCCAAGGACCGTCAGGCTTGGGTGAATCTGTTTAAATGAAAAACCTGACTTGCCGGAGTTCCCAGGTTGGTAAGCGTGGAACATGAATCGGCATATTTCTTGAGAAATTCACGAAAGTGATTTCGTCTTACAAGTGGTTATTTTTTACAAGTGGTACAGAAGTTGCTTAACTGCAAACGGTAAATCAGGGACATTAAATTGTACTTGATTTACTACATTTGATAAAAACTGACAAGATGATGAACCATATCCCCATGCTTAACAAGTGGTAAACTTACAAGTGGTAAAAACAAACTCATTTTCCGGAAAAATCTTTTTGATTAAAACAAACTTAAGTGTTTTGAGATCTAAATGAGAAAATGGTTTGTGATAGGGGGAGTTCTGATTGTTTATGCCAGGTGGATGGAGAATTGAAGTGATTCTCATCAAGTTGTCAAGTTTGTACAGTTTGTTTCAAATTTTCCCAGAAAATCAAAATTGAGACATATTTTGATTTTAGGGGGAGTAAAAATTTAAAAAAAAATTAAAAAATTGAAAATACCAAAAACATTGAAAACTTAAAAATGAGTTTTGTTGTGAATAAGAGGAAATGATAGTAAATCAGTGGACTACCACAGCATGCTAAAGAAATGAAATGTCAAATGTGATAAACGGTCTCACTAAAGATGTGACGATAGGCTCAGCTAGACTAGTAGATTTGCGAGAACGATACAAACTTAAATGAAAAAGCCTAGTTCTAGTGGGAAACATGGTTGAAAGTATAGTACTTAGTTTGTGAACTTTCATAACTTTGCTGAAAAGTCGCTGTGATTGTGCATTTCATTTTGCAAAGATTTAAACTTGTTTTATTTATTTATTTTGTTTAAGCATCGGACATCCTCTGCGTATACGTGAGTATCGACCTGGATGTTGTTGCCTAAACGTTCTGCTTTATTTTCTTTGGTGTTTCGTTTAAGCTTTGGATCACCTCTGCGTATACGGGGAGTATCGACCTGGTGGTTAAAGCCTAAACAACTTCAATTTGTTTTATTTTTCTTATTTTGTTTAAACATTGGACTTTCTCTGCGTATACGGAAGTATCGACATGATTGTTAATGTTTAAACATTCTGCTTTGTTTTCGCACAAATCACAGTTGATAAAAGTTTAAAGGCATTACTTGAGTCAGTGTATTGCATGATGAGGGAATATGCTAAGATCGTGGGGTCCATAAGAACTTAGTGCAAAATTAATATATCTTAACGTATCGGTAAGCATTTCGAAAGTTTTTAGATTGAGTTTAAGTGGACAACAATATCGTCAATCCATGTGAATCGTTTAGAACTTAAAATGTTTAAAAGCTTAACGGTGCTTGTGATTGGTCACAGAAACTGATATGATCCTCTTACACAAACTCACAAAAATAGTGTCTGTAAATATTTCTTTACTGCATTTTTTTTACATTCAAAAATCCAAAAAGATTTTGAGTGTGTTTTAGCATAAACTTTTGAAAAAGTCAAAAAGATTTTCGACAATTGATGTTGGAAAGCTGATTTTCAAAGTTCCGAGTGCTAAACATGATGACATTGTTGTGAGGGGGAGTGTGTCTTAATCATCAAATATATTTTGTCAATCAACAAGTGGTTCATCATAAAGAAAGTAGTTAGAGGGAGAGTTGGTGTTGTTGCATATGTTTATGAGAGGGAGTCATCTGATTATTTCAGCATGTTGGTGCATACAAATTGTTAAATTTAGAAAATTTATTTCTGGGTTAAGAATGTGCAGGAATAGCCAAGTTTCAATTCTGAATCTGAAGATAGAGTGCCAGGTTTCGGATTCTGAAGACAAAGAAAGCCAGACAATGATCCTGAAGCATATGTTGCTGAAGAACAAAGGAATGCAAGCAAATCGTTAGGGGGAGTTTGAAGATTTTCAAGTTAATGGGAGTCGGTTGATGAAGATAGAGAGAGAAAAGCCCAGAGACTGATCAAGACTGAAGATGTGAAGATACAACATTGTTGTGACTCGATAGTCGACTCGTCAACATCTGAGGGGGAGTATGTTGGTGCATTACATCTGTCGACTTCGTCTTGAATCGAGTCTTACATTGAATTGTATAGATTAGGGCACGTTTTACGAGAAAATAAGAAGTGTATAGTGTTTAGTGAGCATGTTTCGCTCATAGAGACATAGACTGAAGGTTTCGCTTATCTGTTACCTGATGGTTTCGCTTATGTGGTCATGTACGTATAAGCGAAACCTCAGCATCTATATATAGGTGTTCATTTGAGCGAAATCAGGGAGATGGTCTTGTATTCCACGCCGAAGTGCTGTCGGTGTGAAGAACTGCGTATACTCAAGTGTTAATCAATACAATTAGCAGTTTTAGTGAAGAATCAACTATTTCTACCTCCGTTTCTTGTTATTCCGCACCTGAAACGAAGTTGAACACCTCTGAACGACTCGTTCGGGTCAGATCACGATCCTAATAGGAGCTTCGGTCCCGAAACGACGTGTTCAGTGCGTTTATTACGACTAAGAAAGGAGTAGAAGATAGGTACAACACCGATTAGTCACTTATAATCTAGTCTCTATTGATTATTCAACGTTTATAGCACCACGAGACCAGTTGGACAACATTTCCCCTCTGGGAACCAAAAGCTTGTCCAAATGGGAGCCCTAACCCCCTATTTATAGACAACTAACACTATGTGCCATCCGATCGGATTGCCATCCAATCGAATTGACTTTGACAATTACAAAACCTGTCCAACTTCTCTATTCTATACAATATTCAACACACGCTCTTTCTAACTATTCGCACAGTGGCAGACGTACAAAATATGCACCAACAGATTCCCCCTCGGATGTTACTGTCGAATCGTCTTTAAAACTTTGAGAACCTTGAGTCGTGTTTGAATATTCTGTAATCTTCAACTTCTCTGCAACTTCAATCAGGTATCTTGAAATCTGACTATCCAAATTCCCCCTCGATTGATGATTCGGGTTTTCTTTTGCCAAAGTAAAGCACGAATTCCCCCTAGAATGAATCTTTAGGTCTTTTGCACAGTTTACGACTCTCCTCTGATTTGCTAAACTGCAACCTTCACGAACAATCACCAACTTGAAACTAATCAATGCAGCATCCTCTGTTTTAACTTTAACCACATCCGAGCTCAGTTTTTGATAGCACAAGTTAGCACCACGATCTTCGCATTCCGCCTACTCGATCTAAGAATGTACAAAACCTCAACCGGCAATTGATAGAAACTTCAAATACCCCACTGGTTAACTTCAAATCCGTGATTCCCCCTGAAGATCTGATATCCCGTTTACCATGATCAACAATAACGCACCTTAAGAATTAACAGATCCGTGTAAACGGTACTCTCCACAATCAGCAAATCTTCACCGGAAAATAAATCATCCGGTAAAGTAATCCGATCTCCGAAGCATTCGTCCACCATCAGATTCATCTCCTCGGATAATCTCAGATCTCAGAAGCTTTCATCCACGATCACTCTTGATCTCGGAAGCTTACACTCACGATCAGATTCACATTCCCCCTTACAATCTGAAGTCGAAACTACCCGAAAACTGTTGCAGTGTCACGAATTTCAAAAATGCCAGAATTTCAACATACAACAGTGAAATTTTTATTCCCCCTCATTTTTGCAAATTCTGATGTATCTATCACTGAATTCCCCCTCAAACTGAATTCAGTTTCAATTCTCTTCTCCGAAAAACATGACCAAACTAGAATACCACAATATTCGCCACAATTATCAGTTTTTCTTCTTTGCGGATTTTACGTTTTGGCCCATAAATAATCAGATAACTCAGAATATGACAATTCTGCACTGGTATCCTGACTACCCCACTAATTTCCACAATCCGTGATCGCATCATCAAATATGTTCACTGAAGCCCCTGACGGTGTCCCCGAACAACCCAGCTTGGTCGTTAAAAACCCGAAAAAATTATCAATCACCAAATTTTTTCTAGAGACTCTCCTCGTCGTTGCGATCAAAAAATGCCTTTTTTTAGGCATTTGATCATCTGGTCGAATGTCAATTGTCGGATGGTCATCCGATCGGATTGCCATCCGATCGGATTGCCATTCGATTGAAATCAACTGATCTTTCAAAAACACCCAATAGTGACATGGATCGGATTGTCATCCGATCGGATTGCCATCCGATTGAAAGGCAGTTAACCTTCAATAATCCTTCAAGCAATATGGTGATGTGGATCGGATGGTCATCCGATCGGATTACCATCCGATTGGAAATGTTCTAACAACTCAAGAACACTCCAAATCACATTTTATCGATCCAAAGTCTATATTTGTTTGAATTTCATGATGAAACTTCACAGGATTGTGCGCGAATCAATTCCGAACAGAATAATGTCTTCAATTCCAAAATCCATCCGTGAATTGACCTTTATTTTGATGATTTTCTCTGTTTAACGTCAAAACTCCCATTTAAGCCAAAATTGATGAGCTTTAGGTGATTTAACCGACTGTTAGATCGATTAAATCGGTACCGTAGCTCTGATACCACTGCTGATTCCAGGATCTGGTGAGTTTGACGGAGCTTTGGTCCTGAAACGACGTGTTCGGTGCATTTATTACGACTAAGAAAGGAGTAGAAGATAGATACGACACCGATCAGTCACTTATAATCTGGTCTCTATTGATTATTCAACATTTACAGCACCACGAGACCAGTTGAACAACATTTCCCCTCTAGGAACCAAAAGCTTGTCCAAATAGGAGCCCCAACCCCCTATTTATAGACAACTAACACTATGTGCCATCCGATCGGATTGCCATCCAATCGGATTGACTTTGACAATTACAAAACCTGTCCAACTTTTCTATTCTATACAATATTCAACACACGCTCTTTCTAACTATTCGCACAGTGGCAGACGTACAAAATATGCACCAACAAGTGTGACATCTGTGCCTCCATGACCATCAAACAAATACCAAACCAATGAAATATTGTGTTTCTTATTTCGCATTTGTATAAATGTGTGCATCAATTGCACATATCAAATCTTGTTCGATTTCGAGCTCTAAATCGCTTTCTGGAAAGTTATACGCGAAATGATGCGTAAACGTAATCAGTTTAACGCGAAAAACACTCCGGAATAGTGACATAGGCTTAACATACCATAAATAACCTTTACATAACTTAGAAATAAGTTTTGGAGGGTTGGTGTGTCGAAATCAAGTTTACTCAATCGCAGGGGCTATTTACGTCAAACTGCAAAAGTCTGCTGATTCATATGGTATCGAACATTCCGGAACTTGAACATAAGTTAAACATGCCCTAAATATCCTTTACATAGCTTAGAAATAGGCTTTGAGGGGTTCGGTGTGCAAAAACAAACTTTTTGGTCAAACAGGGACTAAAAGCGTCAAAAAGTGCATAAGTTTGCATTTTCACGCATATCTTACGTTCTGAATATATCCGGACATCCAAAAATTTATGTAACCATTAAAATATTTTAGTTTAGTGATTTGGCATGATAAAATTCCATTCGTCGCGTAATTTGGATCGTTTTTCGCGTCCTTCGTGTTTCGTCGTAATTAACCAAACAACGCAACCGTACGACCAAACGAACCGACATCCAACATATGTTTGAGCATATTTTAAGTTCCCTATACGTTAAATTCATTTTAGAGCCTTGAAATGGGGTTAACGGGGCTTAAATGTGTCGAAAATGCATCGAAAACCATGTTTTGCACATTCAGGGACCATTTCTGACAATCTGCCAAACTTGGCTCAGGAGGGGCGCGTAAGATAAGTGGTCTAAACAACCGCTTAAACTTTGAACCCGACCTGTTTGGTCAATCATTAGGATCCGACCAAACGTGTTTTGTGACCATAGTAGTATAGGGAATAACCTTCCGAGATTATACCTTATGGTCACTTGGTTTAGTTAGTTGTATGATAGGTAATTTATATGCCTTAGGAAAATGACCAAAATGCCCTTTTTACGCATAAATTCATTTTAAGCATATGTAACCTAAATTTTTACATCTAAACTGATTAGGTAACATTATTAGATATGTTAAGGCATATAATACTTGTCATAAGACTAATTAGGCGGTCCGAACGCGTTTTACGTGAATGACACGTTAAAGTAGCGTAAGCTACCTAAACGGGTCGTAATGGGTCGTAAGCACTTAGGATAGGTTTCGATTTAGAATGTAGGCTTTGTTAAACCATATTACATGAGTTCCTATACTCATCTGGTTTACGAAACCTCATTCTATCCGATCTTCCAATTTAGGTCCGGTTTATTAACATAGTTACCTATATTAGGTGTCATTTGATTCCGTGATCCCTCTAGCTTTGCTTGGTTGTTATTCAAGACTTCTAAGCATCCTCAAGTGAGTACATAGTCCCATCTTTTACCGTTTTAAACTGTTTTGGGGTGATACACATGTGCCTACTTGTTACTTTCGTGCTTTTCATGCTTTTATATCATATACTTGCTATGTTCATTAGTACACATATAGTACATGATTTCTTCCCTGTTTTTCCTATGTATGTTTTATTAACATGATAGCACATTGATTTTTATATATTACATTTTTGTTGCATATGTTCATCCAGCATATGGACACATTGTTTTACATTTCTACTTTATATGTTCATTTAGCATATTTAAGTACATTATTTTCATATAACATGCTTACATTTGGTATGACATTTGGTTTGTTTAACGGGTCATAAATACATTCATTAACACCGATCATGTCGTTCGTTAGTAGGTAGTGGTACCATAGGATTTGACAACTCCCGTTCTTGAAATCCTAGGTTAGTTTGGGTGGATAGAATGACCGAATTCGATATACAGAATTTAGATAAACCTTTAATTTATTTAATGGTTTGTCGCCAGAGTCGCAAGGCTTGAATGTAGACGTTTAACATTTCCACATAAGTGTTTGTATCAGTAAAGCATGCATTTATTTTACAAAACATAACTTTTGATTTAAACTTTGATTTATTCAAATACATTGTTTTGTACATTTTACATATGGTTAGAGTAGATATTTTTATTTACTTTGCCATACATAACATTGGATTATACGTGAACATTTTTACATTGGTTTAAACAATACATTTTGGTGGTTTGTTTAAATGATTTAAATAACGAGGCGCGTGTAATATGATAAAAGCATGGTGGATACGCCGCTGGTACTTCCTATATATAAGTGCTTTTATGATATTACATATCGTAGCGCTATTTAAACCATTTCAATTTAGACATATTACATTTTACACAGATAACATATTTTCACATAAACATTGTTTTACAAACAACATATTTTATACAAACTCGTTTTTACTCATTTATTTACTTAACTATGCATTATTCTTTTATATCATCTAATTTCTTATCGATTTTCGTATGATTTATAAAAGAAAACATTTTTATAAGATCATGACTACTGTTTGTTAAACATTCTTTTAACTTACAGGTCATGAATCCAGCATTAATAAAACCTATGTATCTCACAGGCATTTTTATGCTGACGTACCTATTTTCACATGTGTTTTCAGGAGCTGATGCATAGGATTGATCAAGATACACTTAAGCGGACTTGGGCCTTAGTGACAATAAAAGATACAAGACTAGTTAATTATGTCATGTTTCTTTGTTTTTAAGACATTGTAACCTCTTTTTTTTTAATAAAACAAAATTTCAATTTCCATGTGTTGTGAAACAATGATTCTGTTACGACACTCCCCGATGATTCCGTCGTGGTTTGTTGTTTTACGCGGTCAGGGTGTGACAGAAGAGTTGGTATCAGAGCTCACGGTTATAGGGAATTAGGTTATTAGTAATGCTTTGACATAGTCTATAACCTTCCTAGGACCCTAACACAAAATTCTTGTGTTTAGATCTTAAAACAATACCGTCACTTATCCTTAGGTGACAACCACAACAAGAACACAAATTTCAAATCCTCTTTGAAAACCAATCATCTGTTCTAGGATGATTTATTATAAGGTTTTGAACCTTCAAAGTTTACAAAATATCGTCAAAGTTGGGTCTTATAATGTGAACACGTGCAATCTAGATGGGTGGATGCATGTACTCTGAGTTTTCTGTCTAAGGCTAGAGTGTTCGTACAAATACACATAATCGGACCAGTCACTCTTACCTGGGAACTCTTGGGGTGAGTGTCCACTTATAGGCTAAAGCATGTCTTCGCGATACATTAATATGACTCGCTTACTTTGATTAGTCACTGTCTCATTTGTTTGCCTTAGGTAACAAACAAATGATCACAATTTTTATGCGTTGTCATTCTGTTTTGATTATCCGATAACATCTCACTTGTTTCCTCCCATGTCTTCTATTTCCTCTAGAATGTCTCTTCATCGCAGCGACGCTCAGATGTCCGAACAGGCTACCAAAATTGCCCAACGAATAGGTTTGGTATTCCAGAAGACTGCTGAATTAGCTTTTGCTATATCTCGTCTCAAGGATGAAGACACCCAAGAGACACCAAAGGAAACAGAAGCCAAGCCTTCACGAAGATCAAGAAAGCGTAAAGCTTCAAAGAATCTTCCAGCAGTTGCACCAAATCAAGCAGGACCTAGCCAGGTGGCAACACCACCTGTTAAGAAGCAATACAAGGGAACTGCACTGTTATGCAACAAATGTAATGGGCATCACCAAGCTCACCTACAGTGTCGTCAGTGTGTATCATGTGGGCGAGTTGGTCACCTGGCAAGTGCTTGTCGAATTAACCCGAACCAAGGTGGTCCAAATCAACCACAAGCCAACACTGCCCAAGTTCGCTTTCCACCCGGATCGTGCTATAACTGTGGCGAGACGAGCCATTTTAGGAACAAATGCCCAAAGCTTGTCAATGCAAATCAAACCCGTGAATGAGCATTTGACTGACCAAGAGATGATGCTGCCTTAAAATAATTTAAGTCTTATGCTTTTCTTTCTTTTGTTTTCCTTGAACTCCGGAACAATTTGGTTGGTTTATAAATAAATCGTTGTTCACGATTCTGATGTACAAGTATAGTTACATGTGTGTTTGGCATACCCCTACGATACCTACACCAAAGAACTATGTTCTTTACAAATTACTCTTGTAGTTCTCCCATTCATGTGATCGCTCATGATTTCCTCGAAAAAGATTTCTAAGTACTCGTTTCATTCTAAGAAACATAGTACAGAATATAAGTGACAATTTTAGACGATTACTCAAAATGTCACTTTAAATCCTTGGTTAGATAACTAAGGGTTTTTTTTCGATCTCATACCTATATCATTACATTCTGGTTTTCATAACAACATACATAGTATAGGTTTTCAAAACAATCTTCATGATTTCAAAATATTTCATATAGCTTGAAAGCAATTTTAACACAATATATTTACTTAATATATCAAATGCATGATTTCAAAAGCATTATCCATGTTTTCAAAAACCTTATACATAATTTCAAAATTTATCTCGCATGATTTTAAAACATTTTATAAACATATTTACCTAATACATCTACCGTATGATTTCAAAAGTATTACGTAAGGTTTCAAAAACATTAAAAACATTTCTAAAAGAACTCCATGCATAGTTGTCGAAAAACATTCTGCTCGTATGATTGACTTAACATGCGTTGTACCCAACCCCCAAATTCTGCTTCATATGTCGCCTTGGCATATCTAGCGCCTCAACCTCATGAACATTCTACCTCGTGTATCGACTTAAGCACGTCTAGTGCAAAATTTCGAAACGTCTCCCGCTATTCAAATTCCAAAAATCCATATGGGATCTTCTTACCTTCACAATTAGATCCATGTGGATAATTATTGGTCAAATCGGAGTCTTTAATTGAATTCTTTGTATACCTCAATACGTACATTACGATTCAATAAGGACAAAGCCGAATTCCTATTAAGATCTTCCTATCTTCATAATTAGATTCTTGAAGATGTTTAAAGTGCCAAATGAAATTCACGGATTGGATTACTGGTGTGCTTTAAATACATGTGCACAATTAACAAAAAAATTAACAAAATGATAACAAATTGAAGATCAAGTTAAACAATTTTGTGATTATGTGATTATGTGTTTTCTTTTATGTTTTTGTGTAATCTGAATATTCATTATCCAAATCATCGTAGAATCTTCCATATCTTCATATGAAGGATTTATAGTAGGATATCCAAAGGTACTACCTTAAATCCTTAATGGGCTTCTACGTAATAATTAAGACCCTTGGATTATATAGTACCATTCCATAATTCAAAAGAGACCCCTTGAGTGGTCTAGTTAACAAGATTAATTAAAAAATCTGGTTAGTAACGACATGTGATGACATAGCTGAAAGGACTCCTTGGTGGTCTATTTAAAGAGATCATTTATTGATTTAATTAAAAGGATCCTACAGTGGTCTAGTCACACTCATCACAGGTTTGTTCATTTGGTTTTCCCCTACACATTATAAAATGCACTGTGTGGACTATGAAAGGAATTACATAATTAAGGATGCATACATAATTATGAAATTCAGTGCACGGAAACCACAGTAAGATTTATCATGTGTAAGAACCGATAATGGCAACAATAACGAAACGTTAACAATGTAATGGAGGTACGGTGGACGCACCGATGGCGCTTCATATACTTGTATATAAGTGTCCCTTTACATTGCAAGCATGATGTTATTTAAAGTTACTAGAAGTTCAGAACCCTAACCAATGTTGTTTTATCTTTTCGACTTCATGTTTCGAACTCTCACAAGTTTCTTCTAAATAAATTTCGGGACGAAATTTCCTGAAGTACGGGAGACTGTGACATCTGTGCCTCCACGACCATCAAACAAATACCAAACCAATGAAATATTGTGTTTCTTACTTGGCATTTGTATAAATGTGTGCATCAATTGCACATATCAAATCTTGTTCGATTTCGAGCTCTAAATCGCTTTCTGGAAAGTTATACGCGAACTGATGCGTAAACGTAATCAGTTTAACGCGAAAAACACTCTGAAATAGTGACATAGGCTTAACATACCTTAAATAACCTTTACATAACTTAGAAATAAGTTTTGGAGGGTTGGTGTGTCGAAATCAAGTTTACTCGATCGTAGGGACTATTTGCGTCAAACTGCAAAAGTTTGCTGATTCATATGGTATCGAACATTCCGAAACTTGACCATAAGTTAAACATGCCCTAAATATCCTTTACATAGCTTAGAAATAGGCTTTGAGGGGTTCGGTGTGCAAAAATAAACTTTTTGGTCAAAGAGGGACTAAAAGCGTCAAAAGTGCATAAGTTTGCATTTTCGCGCATATCTTACGTTCTGAATGTATCCGGACATCCAAAAATTTATGTAACCATTAAATATTTTATTTTAGTGATTTGGCATGATAAAATTCCATTCGTCGCGTAATTTGGATCGTTTTTCGCGTCCGTTCGTGTTTCATCGTAATTAACCGAACAACGCAACCGTACGACCAAATGAACCGACATCCGACATATTTTTGAGCATATTTTAAGTTCCCTATACTTTAACTTTATTTTAGAGACTTTAAATGGGGTTAACGGGGCTTAAATGTGTCGAAAATGCATCAAAAACAATGTTTTGCACATTCAGGGACCAATTCTCACAATCTGCCAAACTTGGCTCAGGAGGGGCGCGTAAGATAAGCCCATTTCTTATGCGGGGCGCGAGAGCTGCCCAGATCAGTAAAACATTTTTCTGCATTCAGCATCTGGTTTTCTGGTTTTTGGACTTGTTTTGGGCACCCATAGGTTTGTAAATCAGTGGGCACACATGGAGGGCCAAGATTGAAGCTATCAAGGAACGATCCTAACGGTGGTCCAAACTCTATATAAACCCACCATGTTCATTTGCAAACCTCACACTTGATTCATTTCTACTCTAAGTTGGGGTTTCCACACTCCATACCTGAGCAACTTGAATCAAATCTCCATTTGCTTGGACCTTTTGTAAGTTTCTTTCATACTTATTATGCGTTTTTAAGCGTAAAAGTCAAACAGTGTTTGACTTTCTTCTTTAACCGGTCAATGGTCAACACGAAGTTCGTTTGAACTTCGTAACATGAGCGTAATCACGATGGTCATAGTCCCTTGTAACTATACCTACTAATTACCACGTTGATTAGGTATAGTGACGAGTCATAGTTTCAGTCAAAATGCGTATTCATGCGTATTTTGCAACCAAACTATTCTTGGGTATCAAAACCCTTTTCTTTGATATAAAACTTGTTTTCTAACTTCGTTAAACATGTTTTAACATGTTTAGCTCGTCACTTTTAGTTTAGTGCTTATATAGGGTCGTAAGATAAGCAGTCTAAACAACCACTTAGACTTTCGAACCCGACCCGTTTGGTCGATCATTAGGATCCGACCAAACATTTTTGTGACCATAGTTGTATAGGGAATAACCTTCCGAGGTTATACCTTATGGTCACTTCGTTTAGTCACTTGTATGATAGGTAATTTATATGCCTTAGGAAAATGACCAAAATGCCCTTTTTACGCATAAATTCATTTTAAGCATATGTAACCCAAATTTTTACATCTAAACTGATTAGGTAACATTATTAGACATGTTAAGGCATATAATACTTGTCATAAGACTAATTAGGCTATCCGAACGCGTTTTACGCGAACGACGCGTTAAAGTAGCGTAAGTTACATAAAGGGGTCGTAATGGGTCGTAAGCACTTAGGATAGGTTTCGATTTAGAATGTAGGCTTTGTTAAACCATATTACATGAGTTCCTATACTCATCTGGTTTACGAAACCTCATTCTATCCGATCTTCCGATTTAGGTCCGGTTTATTAACATAGTTACCTATATTATTAGGTGCCGTTTGATTCCGTGATCCCTCTAGCTTTGCTTGGTTGTTATTCAAAACTATTAAGCATCTTCAAGTGAGTACATAGTCCCCTCTTTTACCGTTTTAACTGTTTTGGGGTGATACACATGTGCCTACTTGTTACTTTCGTGCTTTTCATGCTTGTATATCATATACTTGCTATGTTCATTAGTACACATATAGTACATTATTTCTTCCCTGTTTTTTCTATGTATGTTTTATTAACATGATAGCACATCGATTTTTATATATTACATTTTTGTTGCATATGTTCATCCAGCATATGGACACATTGTTTTACATTTCTACTTTATATGTTCATTTAGCATATTTAAGTACATTATTTTCATATAACATGCTTACATTTGGTTTGTTTAACGGGTCATAAATACATTCATTAACACCGATCATGCCGTTCGTTAGTAGGTAGTGGTACCATAGGAATAGACAACTCCCGTTCCTGAAATCCTAGGTTTGTTTGGGTGGAAGGAATGATCGAATTCGATATACAGAATTTAGATAAACCTTTAATTTATTTAATGGTTTGTCGCCACAGTCGCAAGGCTTGAATGTAGACGTTTAACATTTCCACATAAGTGTTTGTATCAGTAAAGCATGCATTTATTTTACAAAACATAACTTTTGATTTAAACTTTGATTTATTCAAATACATTGTTTTGTACATTTTACATGTGGTTAGAGTAGATATTTTTATTTACTTTGCCATACATAACATTGGATTATACATGAACATTTTTACATTGGTTTAAACAATACATTTTGGTGGTTCGTTTAAGTGATTTAAACAACGAGGCGCGTGTAATATGATAAAAGTATGGTGGATACGCCACTGGTACTTCCTATATATAAGTGCTTTTATGATATTACATATCGTAGTGTTATTTAAACCATTTCAATTTAGACATATTACATTTTACACAGATAACATATTTTCACATAAACATTGTTTTACAAACAACATATTTTATACAAACTCATTTTTACTTAGTTATTTACTTAACTATGCATTATTCTTTTATATCATCTGATTTCTTATCGATTTTCGTATGATTTTTAAAAGAAAACATTTTTATAAGATTATGACTACTTTTTGTTAAACATTCTTTTAGCTTACAGGTCATGAATCCTGCATTAATAAAACCTATGTATCTCACAGGCATTTTTATGCTGACGTAGCTATTTTCACATGTGTTTTCAGGAGCTGATGCATAGGATTTATGAAGATACACTTAGGCGGACTTGGGCCTTAGTGACAATAAAAGATGCAAGACTAGTTAATTATATCATGTTTCTTTGTTATTAAGACATTGTAACCTCTTTTATTTTAATAAAACAAAATTTCAATTTCCATGTGTTGTGAAACAATGATTCTGTTACGACACTCCCCGACGATTCCGCCGTGGTTTGTTGTTTTATGCGGTCGGGGTGTGACAACAAGGTTGTTCATCACATATTCATAATCCATATTCTCTAACTTATCGTAGAGCAACTCGTATCATCCCTAATCGCAATTTACAATCTGCAAGTTTCTTCTTTTTTTTTTTCAAAATTGCCATGCTGGATAATTAGTTATTTTTAATTAGGTTTAAAATATTAAGTTGTAAATTAGGCCAAGTTAGTTTAGATAGGTATATGACTTGGTGTGTCCGTTGTTGTTTGAATATGCTAGATTGGTTGTGTGCTGAATAGTGTGATTGAGGGCAAATGATTAAGCTACTTATTTAGCGTTCACTATTTAAGCCTAATCATTTGTATTTCCTCATATCCTTTTAAGAACCTTTAGTGTCATATCTTTGTGAGAGTGTGTGTAGGTTTGAGAGGAGGTCACAAAGGTGATCTCCCAAATGTTGATCTAAACTCTTTCGATATGAATTGAATCTGTGTCGATTAATTAACGTTTATCTACCGAATCAGGTTTTCTATATCAAAATTACTTTTATTCAATCAAATTCAACCGGATTCTCGACCCTAATATACCTCAACAATGTTATTAGATCGCCCAGCTTGTGAATTTTGTAGACTTAGATGAAATTTTGAAGAAAATTGAAAACAGTGGGTTTATGAATCGTGAACTGATTTACGGTTAAATTTGGATTCAATGGTGCTTTAATGACAAAATTGATTGTATAGGATTGTTTGGTTTGCAATTATGAGCGTATAGACCCTTTCGGTGTCGAATTTAGTTGAGATTTGAGTGAAATCTCAATTTTTCGGCTGATTTTTGGCCGGAATAGTTGTCTCCGTTTAGTGTTCTTCCAGGTTCAAATCATTTTGAATTTTCAGCTAGCGATTCTTCCTCTTTGTTTAAAGTTTGGGTAGTGATTAAGGCAGTTCATTCATGTGAGGTTAGCGATTAAGGTACAACGTTTAGGAAAGCGTAAACAATTCGGAGATATTGTTTGATGATCTGATTAGCTAATGTGTCTGAGCATTTGATAATCTTGATTAGCGATTAAGAAAGATCGTTTGGTTTTTAGTGATTAAACATTATTGTTTGAAAATTCCATAGAGATGAAGTGTGTAGGGTAAACTATTAAGAGGTTATCGTTTGGAAGTTCTTAGCGATTCAGTTTTTGTGTTCAAATGTTTAAGTCTAGCGATTGTTTTAACAACTTGAAATGTTGTTTAGCGATTAAGCTAATCGTTTGGTATGGTTAAGTGATTGAGCTAATCGTTTGGTTTGGTTAGTGAGCTTCAATTGTTTGGTGTTTTCTAGCTGATTTGTTTCGATGTATTCCACTGTGTTGTTACCAAGATGCAATAATCTTCCTAGAAAATTATACAAAAGTAATAAACTATGGAAATGATGATTGTGAAAAAAACAAATTTTTAGAACATTGTGCGTTCGGTTTTCAGGGTCAAATACGGGTGTTCGGGAACATATTGGATTAGTTCGCAATGATAGAGATGTGTGTCATTGAAGATTGTTGGGGTAGTCAAGTAAACTAGAGAATAAATCAACTTTAGTGATGTGACTATTATGGGCCAAAACGTCAAATTTCCGCATTTGAAGCCAAAATGTCAAATTTTTTGCATTTGATCTTGAAGAGTTATGAATTTACCAAGAATTAGGGGAATAAAAATTCCTAAAAAGGTTTAATTCTTGGGAAATTCGGGTGATATTGCAATAGTATCAGGGTGGCTTGATATAGAGATCCATTGAAGGTTTGTATAGTGTCGGGTTTCCGTTTTGTTGATCAAACAATGAAGCTCTAATGATGTAAGCTTGATTCCAAGTCACAGTCTTAGTAGATCATGGATTTCCCAAAGATTTTAATTATTAATGAGCTAGTGTTCGGTAATAAAACGGGATTTTAGGATTTTGTGGGTTTTTCACTTATTTGATGCTGATAAGTTTAGTGTTCGGAGTCTCTATCAATTGCTGGTTGGGTTCTGAAGATTAGCGAATCGGAGCAACGAGGATGTTGTGTTACACTAAATTCGGATGGGATTATCGTTGAGATGGAGAAGCTTCAATGTTTGGTTTCAAGTTCGTTATTTCTCATGAAGAATGCAGTGTGGTAACTAAAGGATCGTGTCATTACTTCGCATATTGAATTGTTGATTGTGTTGGAGTTTTCAAGACAAAATAATGACTTATTTTAGATCATTGAAAGACCGAGCCTTCCTCATTTGCCGGTCTATAGAAATGATTGATCAGACGTAAAGCTAGCCCAGGCGAAGGTGATGGTGGTTGATCAAGTTTGAGTTTCTTACTAATCTAAATATGCTTATTTTAAGGGGGGAGTCTTATATAAAAGCTTCAAGGATTTGGTTTTGCTGCAAAAACTCAAGTCAAAATTTATGCTTACCTGAAGCATTAGTCAAGGGGGAAACCGTTGACGCAACAGGATTGTCATCAAAAGATATGTCACTGAAGTTGCAGCATATTCAGCACACTATTCGAAAACAATGTCTAAGTGAGAATCTGTTAGTGAATTTTTGGTGTGTTCGTTGCTGTTTGAATATGCTGGATTGGTTGTGTGTTGAATAGTGTGATTGAGGGCAAATGATTAGGCTAATTGTTTGAGGATGTAAACAATTAGGCCAAATGTTTATAGTGATAAGGCTAATATTTTAGCCATCACTATATAAGCCTAATCATTGTAGTTCATCATAACCTTTTTAGAACCTTTAGTGTCAGATCTTTGTGAGAGCGTGTGTGTAGGTTTAAGAGGAGATCACATAGGTAATCTGCCTAATCTTGATGTAAACTCTTTCGGTATGAATTGAATCTCTGTTGACGGTATGAATTGAATCTCTGTTGACTGATTAACGTTTATCTAGCGAATCAGTTTTCCTGTATCAAACTTACTTTTGTTTGATCAAATTCAACCAAATTTAGGTCCTAGCAGATACTTTTTTTAATAAAGTAAATTTCACTTGGGGGGGGGGGGGTAGATTCTCTTTGATTAAATACTAATTTTGAACGGTTTAAATTGTATGAAACCTAGCAATTATAATATGTAAGAAACATAAAGAATTAAGGATTAGAAACATAAAAATTGATTTATAGAGCTTCAAGTGGATGTTAACTAATTCGGTAGATGTCCTCTCCCCAATTCTCCAATCGAGAGTTGCTCCACTACCAGTTTTCTAAAACAAGAAAAATACCGCTACAAGAGTTTCACTAAGTAAGGTAGTAATCACCTAACAACGTCTTACTAATATCAAGGTAGTGATCAACTTCTAAGTTTCACCTATATAAAGGTAGTGATCGCCTTATACATGTCACTAATCTCAAAAGATAGCGATCACCTCTATCCCAACCCACTAACGATAGTGGTTCCCCTTTACAAATGTATCACATTACAAAGCTAGTGATAACCTCACAAGTACAACAATGTGAATGTATAAGTTGAAGCATAACTTCTTCTTGCCTTCACCACTAACTCTATCTTGGTCCCAAATCTGTTATCTTAATGTATAAGATAGAGCTATGGGGACGATGAAGTATAAAAGGAAAGAAATGAAACCCTAGCCCCCATAACTCATATTCTCCACCAATTTTGGAAAGAGAAATTTAGAGAGATAAAATGAAGAAAAGTGATTCAAGACAAGAAATCTCAGATTTGGAAGTTGTAACCATGTAGTAAACATTTAAAGATCATCACAACAACACTTTGATTGGATTTCAGCTAAGAATCGACATCTAAATCTCTATTTTTTTCTTTGTTAAAAATGAGGTTTTTAGGAGGAACTTGGGTTAGTTGGATACTTACATGTTAAGGAGCCTAAAACGATAGACCTTACTTCATGGATGATAGACTAATGTTTTGGACATAAAAAGTGTTTTCTATTTTTAGTAATAATGTTTATTATATAATTTGTTTAAAGTGATAAATAGTAGTTGATAATATTCAAGAATTTCTTTTTAATTTTTATTATTTTTATGATTTATGTCTAAAAACGGACTGAACCAGTTAAATCTCCATGTTTGCGACACTATACCTTAAACTTGCGTCACTCCCAATAACAGTTTTTACAAGTCCTAGCGTAAGTTACGCAACTGTGCTGCAACACTATGATGTACAACGACATTGTGTTGCAACACTAAGCTGTACTGCGTCACTGTACGGTGACAAAACTCAATGGCGCGACATTGTTTAATGATACTAATAGAAAGTGACGAGTTTCATGTGTTCACTTTTACATAGATCGTGCAACGTTCATACTAGCATAGGTGCTCTAGCACGAAGTAACTACCCGCAATTAGGTGAGTTTTAGATCCCTCTTTACTTTATTATTTTGGGGCGTTGTGCGTTCTCGTTAAATACTTTAAAGTAAAGCATATTGTTTAAAGAACATTTTAATAAAGAAAGTTATGGAATGATTTATGGACCCGAGGTGTCGAGACGTGACGAAGGGAGATGTCTAAGGTTAACACTCCTAGGCTTACAATCTCGACAAGCTCAAAGATTCCGAAGGTATGATTTGGTAATGTGAAAAGTGGACATTCTAATGGCAAGGTATAAGTGTTTAAGTGTGAACTAGTCGAAAAACATTTTTAAATGGTAATGTCACCAAAAGGATAACTGTTAGCTATGTCTAATGGCATGATTATGTGACAAAAGGCTTAAGAATATGGGTAGGTTTTATGACGTGTAATATTAGCTTTGACTAATGACATGATAGGTTAGGTACGACAAAAAGTATGGTATGAGACATTAGTCAAGATTAATGGTATGCTGTAAGACATTTTAGCTAAGACTAATGGTATGTTATGATACGGTAACTATGACTAAAAGTACGATATAGTAGTAATGACTATCGGTAGGACAAGAGCAGTGCATTTGTTTTTTTTCCAATGATTGTACGGTTATGTAAATTATAGAATTTATATATAGTTCATAGTAATTGATGTGGCCGTAGGATACGTAATAATCTTATGGTAAAAGATCCATTTAAAAGGGGCAGTTGATGCAAATCTGATAAGAATAGGTATAATTAATGTTTTGTTGAGATTTGCAGGTAAATTCATAAAAAAGAGTGTTTTGGAATTAAAAAAGGTATAAATGGAATAACAGTTGAAGAGCATAATACTGACACAGAAATAAAGAAGCTTACAACCCATATTCGACCCGTGGGTTATGGATTATATGTACCCAGGTCTGCATTGGAAAATTAGCAAGAGTTGATTCAAGAAGATTATGAGTCGTGGGCTTGACCCATGTACACGACACGTATACAAGTTAAAGTTAGGGTTTGTTTTGTGCTATAAAGATGATACGATTGGAAACCCTAAGAGGGGATGACATTTATAAGAAACTATGAAAAAATGGATGTGAAGAAAGGAGAAAGTAAAACAGAGAGAAAAAAGATGACGAAATTGAAGATTGAGCACGGGGAAGAAGATAGCTAATTCCATGGGTTACTCTTTACAATTTATAGTCTTTAATCCTTTTGTAATGATGATTAATTTGATACTTGTGTTGAATTTATTTGCCATGATTGGCTAAACTTATTATAATTTTCCTAAATGAGATGATATGATGTTTTGTTTGTGATTGATGATTGTTTTCCTACTTGTACAATTTTAGTAGTATAGTATGGTTAAATTCTTTTGATGCACATGTGTGTATGTTAAAATTGGTTATGATGTTAGTTATGTGGTGATATTGAACTTTCTATGAGGTTATGAATGCTTCTTTCAATATTTACTATCCCTATGGTATATTGGCATCCATTAGCCTAGGGCTTGAAATTTAGAAGGTAATAGATAACTAATCGTCATAGCTGGTTTGACATATGTGCTGCTTATGGGAAGGGTTCGATCAAAAGAATCTTGAAACTAATTAGGGTTTTGTAAATGCATCACCTTGGTAGTATTAATTCGCTCAGCTCGTTAACTGCCATGAGCACTAGGCTAGAAATATCAAGTCATAAGAATTCATACAGTCACTGGCTTTATTGAATTAGGTCTAAAAGGTATGTCTATAGCTTTAACCCTAGTTTGATAAGACTAACCTTAGTCGACTCTAATCTACTTTATCACTTTGTAAGCGATAGGCAAGTTAAATCTTGGAGTGGTTTAGCAGGATCATCCATCATCAATCTAAGAAATTGTCATTTATTCAAGTTTAGGATGGTTATATCTTCGCATCTCTTGGTAGTAATTCTTAGTAATTCATGTTATTAGTTTTAAGTATTGATTTTCTTAGTTCATAGATTGCATATTAAGTAATAGGTTTAGTACTAGTAGATTATAGTGTCCACGGGTTGATACTTAGGTACTTACCTAGATTATACTATATATTGATAGGTACGTTTGCCTAGAACGTGTATAGTTAGTATTAGTGTTTTTTTCCTTAAAAATCGGTTGTGTTCTATGTCAATTTAATTGTTATTATCTAAGCACGTCAAGTTTTGGCGCTATTGTCGGGGACACGATACTGATGTATGCGGTGTGTTATAAGTTTTTATGTATATTTTAAGCCATTTTTTTAAAAATTTAGTCATGTTTTAAATTTATAAAACACGATATTTTACTAACACTAAACACACATATGGGCAAGTGCACCCATCGTGAGCGTAGTATAGCATTGGTAAGATACCGAGGTCGTCCAAGCATACAAGAGCTTTTAGTACCGGTTTATCCTCAACGTCTAATCAAATCAAACGTTAGACAAAGTTTTAAACATGAAAATAAAAACTAAAATGCTGAAAAATAAAATAAAATAAAAACAGATAGACAAGATGCATCACTTGGATCCGACTCGCCTTTAGTGTAACCTTTGATGATTTCCGCACTTTTGCACTTTTTAAGAGATTATCTTAGCTATAGTAGTAGGCCCCTCTGTTGAAGGTGACGTTACCCTCAACCCACTAGTTTGAGTCAGCAAGGATACAATCCTAAAGGGTCCGAATATTAATTAATTAAGTTATTAATGCGTAAGGTGGTAGGCCCCTCTTTTGAAGGTGACGTTACCCTCGGCTAAGTGGTTTGAGTCAGTAGGGATACAATCCCAAGTAGCCGGGTTAATGTATTAATAGTAGTTTACATATGAGGGGATCAAGCTATTCGCACCTCCGCCATCCAATACCAGTGGGTATTGAAGGAGGTCCTAGTAAGCTTGACCCAGGTCCTTGCAGGATCTATACACTAAACAAGGCAAGAACCTTACCAAACCATTCCCTTAACCCCCGACCAGGTAGCCAACATATCTCTATATAGACCGTAGAGATATGAATGGTGTAAATCTTTTATTTTATATCGACAGTGAAATAACGCCAAGACACCATGGACAAATGATAAGGAAGTTTCACCTTCAACATAAGAAACTAGTTATTAAAGTCACAATACAAAACCAAATAAAAAGTGCAAAAAGATTAAAAATCAAAAGTATTACACTAAATGCTTGTCTTCACCAAGTGATGTAAGAGACTTAGGCAAACATCGCCTTTGATTGTCATGAACTCTTACTATCAATCTTGGATCCCGAGACTACTACACACACTCTATGATGGATGATGGTGGTGGATGTGGGTTGTGATGGTGGTGGAGTGTGGGTGAAGTGTGAGAGAGGTGGTTTGCCAAGGGATGCCTTTGAAGTGAACCAAGCACCTCTATTTATATTCTGCACAGAAGCCCGGACACGGCCCTGTGTCCGCTGGACACGGCCCCGTGTCCATCCACTTTCTCTTTCTTCATTAATTGCAATTTGTCTGCATTAGCTCCACACGCCCCCGTGTCCGCTGGGCAAGGCCCCGTGTGAAGAAGCGTATCTGTACTGTCAAGATTTGCTTGGATTCTGCGAATCTTAGCGTTGACCACGGCCGTGTTGAGCTGGGCACGCCCCTGTGTCGGGAAATAGAAGATTCTATAGCTTTGTCTTTTCTACAGACACCTGACCACGCCCCCGTGTCCGCTGGGCATGGGGCCGTGGTCAGCCTTCTGTTCACTTGTCTTTGCTTGGGAAGATGTTGTCGAGGGGTCGGGCGTGCCACGTTTATTCCTTTTCTTGTAGTTATGTTAGATTTTGCTGCATATTTTCTCCTTTTGTTCATTTACGCTCATTTAATCCTGAAAATACAAAAGGAAGACAAAAGCACACTTTTTCCAACATTAGTACTAAAAAAGAGTTAGTTTTATGTCTCAATTGATGTAATTTATATGTTGCATTTTACATAAATCAAATACCCCCACACTTGAATCTTTTCTTGTCCTCAAGCAAAACTCTTTCTAATGTGGCTTACACTCCCAAATGGAATGGGTAGAAGAGAAGTTTTGGGTTTGTCTTGAGTGTCGGGAATCCAAGATCTTTATTAGGCTTTATTTTTATGTTACTTACAATCCTATTCGTTATGATTTATTTTGAAAGTTTCATAAGAGAAATTACTTATTTGGGCATAACATGCCTTTTTAAAACTCCATTTATATACAACTTCAAATACCTCATGGGAGATCACTCAATACTCGGCCGAAGATGTATTTTTGTGAAATACTCGAGACCGGCATGGAAAATACTTCTACCATATGCTTGCCAAGCAATCAATCCTCCTCCTTTTTAACTATACACCTTTGTAAATATCTAGAGGACTTGGGGAAGGGTTAGGCTTGGGTTAAAGGTAGGTGGTTTTGGGTTAGTGGTTAGTAAAAAGGGCAAAAAGCGTAAAAAGCGTCGGTCGTCGTAGAAATTTTTGTTTTTGTGACTTTTATTCAAACGAAGCATTTTCAAACAAAGTTTCTTTTCAGGAACTTGTTTGTTTATTGCTATACTTAATTTTTTTTGATAAGGAATTTCACATGAAAACCGAGCTTTTTACTAAAATAAAGGGTTAAAAAAAATAAAAAGGTTTTGGTGGGTAAAAGGGTATTTGTTTTGTGGGTTTAGAAAAGAAAAGGTTTAAGCTCAAAGGGTTTAACTAGGGGGATTTTGGGTAGGTGGTAAAAAAAATAATGGTGTTGAAAAAAAAAGGTTAGTCCTAATTCCTCCATCATTTACTTACTTGGATTTAAGTTGGTAAGGACCGTGAATGTATCGTCATGGCAAGTTCTAGAGTCGTAAGAAACCAAGCAGCTATTCACACAAGAAACGAAAAATGAGCATTTAATTTAAAGATATATGCTTGTATGCTCAATAAAGGCTCAAAACTCACTTTTTGTGGGAATGAATTTTTAATGTGATCAAGTATATATAATCAAATTTTAACTAGATTTGTTATGCCGTTTCATAATTTTCTTATGTTGGTTCTTTTTATCACGACGCTATCGGTTGTAAATTTGTAAAAATATAACCTTTTTAGAACTTGTTATTCCCAAATTAAACTAAGACAAGTAAAGAAAAGGTTTTGAACAAATTCGGGGTGATTAGCGGTTCCAATAGAGTTTTGTGTATGGCTTGTTATTAGGACTTGCAAAATTCAAGGTTTTAGCATCCCCCCACACTTAAATTACACATTGTCCTCAATGTGTCCCAAAAATAAGTTTTTAGATTGATTGAATGTGTAAAAAGGTGTTTAAAAACAAAAAAATTATGTTACTGGGCGTCTGGACATGGGCCCGTGTTGATCCGGGCACGACCCCGTGTTCAGATTACCAGTATTATAGTTTACAGAAGGCTGGGCACGGGGGCGTGTTCAGTGAACACGGCCCCGTGTCCAGTTACCTGAACTGGGCATTTTCTGCAGATCCTTGGGCACGGGGTGTGTTGGCTGAGCACGACCCCATGCTGAGCTTGCTGTAATGAAGAAAAATTATCGGGATGCTCTATTTTTGTGCATGTGGTGTGGGTTCAATTTTCCCTTAGTATCCTCCGTCATCCCGAGTGTATTTTATTCATGAAAATTAAAACTAAACTAGAAAGCATATAAGTTAATCTAAACTAAAACTAAGGATAGCTCCGCGGAATGCCTCCGTGGTGCTCCACGTTTATAAGGGTCCTTGGCTAGACCCAAAGCCAGTCATATGTTACCCAAGTGGGATGTTTTGCATCCCATGTTGCACCGTCGAAGAGCATCATCCAAACTTGAGTCTATGACTTTCATGTAGTTGACCGGGTCGTCGTCTTCTACTCTTTTCCCAACCCCAAACTTCATTTCCTTGTCCCCAACCCTCAATGTTAGTGTCCCACCATTCATGTCTACCATTGCGTGGGCCGTAGCTAGGAATGGGCTTCCTAAGATGAGTGGTACTTCGGTATCTTCCTTCATATCTAGTATGACATAGTCGGCCGGGAAGATAAAGTCTCCGACTTTTACCAATAGATTTTCGACGACACCTTGTGGATATTTAATGGACCTATCGGCGAGTTGTATGCTCATTTTTGTTGGGCTTGTTTTCCCTAGTCCGAGTCGGTCGAACATTGATGCTGGCATGAGGTTGATACTAGCCCCGAGATCGGCTAGTGCATTGCGTATGGGTGATCCCCCAATCAAACAAGGGATGGCGAAGCTTCCGGGATCGATCTTCTTTTGTGGGAGTTTGTTGAGTAGCAAGGCAGAGCATTCTTCGCTTAAATTAACTAATTGCAATGATTCAATTTTCCTTTTGTGAGTGAGGAAGTCCCTCATAAACTTTGAATATTTAGGCATTTGGGTTAGGACTTCGACAAATGGAATATTAACATGCAATTGTTTTAGTAAATTTACGAATTTTGTGAATTGCTCATCGGTCTTTTGGCGGAGTAACCGACCGGGGTACGGTAGCGGGGGATTCTTGGTAGGCTCTTGATTTGGTGGAGGAGTCGTCTTTTGTTGGGGCGTCGGCGAAGTTGCGGTTTGGTTAGACGAGCTCTTTTCAGTTGGAGGTAGCGGAGCTTCCTCGGGACCTACGGTACGGTTTCTCAATGTGATGAGATGTACTTGGGCCTTTGGGTTGGTTTCGGTATTGCTGGGTAATGCGCCTTGTGGTATCTCAGAGAAATTTTGAGCTAATTGATTTAGTTGTTTTTCAATGTTTTGAATACTAGCTTGTTGATTTCTAAAGTTCGATTCCATTTGTTGAAATCAATCCGATTTTTTCTTTTCGGTGACGGAGACGAGGCAAGAGATAGTATCTTCAAGTTTCTCTCGTCCCCCTTGTTGTTGAGAGAAATTTTGTGACTCGTTTCTTAGTTGTTGAAAGTTTGTTCATTGGTTTTGATTTTGTTGGTTACTACTATTGCCGGGTTCCCTCCAACAAAGGTTAGGGTGGTTGCGCCATCCTTGGTTGTAGGTACCCGTCGGAGGACCTGACGGCCTAGGTATATTATCAATGTAGTTTACCATTTCTGTTTGATTATCCATTTCTTTCATACAACTCCAATTTTCATGTGGCCCACCACACCCTTCACAAGCCATAACTGAGGTTGTTTTTGCCATTTCTAACTTTTTGATTTTTGAAGAGAGGGCCTCGATTTGGGCTTGCAAAGAGGTGCTTTCGTCAACCTTATGGGCGTCTGGGGCAATAGATTTTATGCCTCGGGGAGTGTGCCACTGAAAATTGGTTTGAGCAATTTCCTCAATTTGATTATAAATTTCATTTGGGCGGTGATTACCTAAAAGTCCCCCGGAGCTAGAGTCAAGTGCTTGTCTTATGTGGCAACAATCCATTATAGAAAGTGGATACTTGTTGCCAAACCACAAGACCATGATGAGGACACTTTCTTAGTAGCTCCTTGAACCTTTCCCAACTTTCATATAAGGATTCCTCGTCCTCTTGTGAGTATGTATTAATTTCAGTCATTAATTTAGCCGTTTTAGCAGGAGGGAAATACTAATACAAAAACTTTTGGGCTAGTTCATCCCAGGTGTTTACCTAACCAACTGGGAGGGTGTTAAGCCAAGCCTTAGCTCGGTCTTTTAGTGAAAATGGAAACATTCAGAGGAAGATGGCGTCATTTGATGCCCCGTTGATCCGAAAAGTATCACATATTTCCAAAAAGATGGTAATATGTAAACGGGGATCTTCGTCCGCAAGCCCGTGGAAAGTTGCGAAGTTTTGGAGCATTTGGATCAAATGCGGCCAAAGTTGGAAGTTGTTGGCATCGACATTCGGCGCATTGATAGCGGCACCAAGATTACCTACAGTGGGTCGTAGGTAATCCATGAGGGTACGTTGATCCGCCATTGTAAGTGGGTCCCCCAAAACTTTCTCTTGGTTTTTCGCTTTAAGTCTTTCTCTTAGAAAGCGTTCGGGTTCGTCTATAGGTTCTTTTATCTCTTTACTGGAACTGGAGCTCATACACAACGTAGAAAGTTCAGGTGCGGTGCCTGGGTTCCAAGTCCTGCAATAAAAACAAAAAGAATGTCGGTCAGAAGTTTCACCACGGCCTCGTGCTCAGATGAACACGGCCCGTGGTCGGAGTTACAGTGATTATTTTCTAGATCCCTGTTACTGGAGAGTTCAACACGGCCACGTGCTGCACCAACACGGCCCATGCTCAACTCTCTGTAACTCGGAAAATAAAAACTGCCAGTAACGATGCTGGGCACGGCCCGTGTCCGACCAGGCACAGCCCCGTGCTGAGCTCTGCAGAAACTGAAAAATCTAGAAAAACCCTAAAACAAAAAAAAAAGAAAAATAAAAGAAACGATTAGGCCGTTGATTCCTAACTTTCTTAAAATCCTTGTGTCGCCAGCAACGGCACCAAAAACTTGATGTGTGCGGTGTGTTATAAGTTTTTATGTATATTTTAAGCCCTTTTCAACACTTTAGTGAAGTTTTAAATTTATAAAAACGATATTTTACTAACACTAAACACACATATGGGCAAGTGCACCCATCGTGAGCGTAGTATAGCGTTAGTAAGATACCGAGGTGGTCCAAGGACACAAGAGCTTTTAGTACCGGTTTATCCTCATCGTCTAATCAAATCAAAAGTTAGACAAGGTTTTAAACATGAAAATAAAAACTAAAATGCTGAAAAATAAAATAAAATAACAACAGATAGACAAGATAAATCACTTGGATCCGACTCGCCTTTAGTGTAACCTTTGATGATTTCCGCACTTTTGCACTTTTTAAGAGATTATCTTTGTTATAGTAGTAGGCCCCTCTTTTGAAGGTGACGTTACCCTCAACCCAAGTAGTTTGAGTCAGCAAGGATACAATCCTAAAGGGTCGCAATAAAGAAAGATAATTAATTAATTAATTAAGTTATTAATGCGTAATGTGGTAGGCCCCTCTTTTGAAGGTGACGTTACCCTCGGCTAAGTGGTTTGAGTCAGCAGGGATACAATCCCAAGTAGCCAGGTTAATATATTAATAGTAGTTTACATATGAGGGGATCAAGCTATTCGCACCCCCGCCATCCAATACCAGTGGGTATTGAAGGAGGTCCTAGTAAGCTTGACCCAGGTCCTTGCATGATCTATACAATGAACAAGGCAAGAAACTTACCAAACCATTCCCTTAACCCCCAACCAGGTAGCCAACATATCTCTATATAGACCGCAGAGATATGAATGGTGTAAATATTTTATTTTATATAGACAGTAAAATAACGCCAAGACACCATGGACAAATGATAAGGAAGTTTCACCTTCAACATAAGAAACTAGTTATTAAAGTCACTAATACAAAACCAAATAAAAAGTGCGAAAAGATTAAAAATCAAAAGTATTACACTAAATGCTTATCTTCACCAAGTGATGTAAGAGACTTAGGCAAACATGGCCTTTGATTGTCAAGAACTCTTACTATCAATCTTGGATCCCGAGACTACTACACACACTCTATGATGGATGATAGATGATGGTGGTGGATGTGGGTTGTGATGGTGGTGGAGTGTGGGTGAAGTGTAAGAGAGGTGGGTTGCCAAGAGATGCCTTTGAAGTGAACCAAGCACCTCTATTTATAGCCTGCACAGAAGCCCGGACATGGCCCCGTGTCCATCCACTTTCTCTTTCTTCATTAATTTCAATTTGTATGCATTAGCTCCACACGCCCCCGTGTCCACTGGGCATGGCCCCGTGTGTAGAAGCGTATCTGTACTATCAAGATTTGCTTGGATTCTGCGAATCTTAGCGTTGACCACGGCCGTGTTCAGCTTGGCACGCCCCCGTGTCGGGAAGTAGAAGCTTCTATAGCTTTGTCTTTTCTGCAGACACCCGACCACGCCCCCGTGTCCGTTGGGCACGGGGCCGTGGTCAGCCTTCTGTTCACTTGTCTTTGCTTGGGAAGATGCTGTCGAGGGGTCGGGCATGTCACGTTTATTCCTTTTCTTGTAATTATGTTAGATTTTGCTGCATATTTGCTCCTTTTGTTCATTTACGCTCATTTAATCCTGAAAATACAAAAGGAAGACAAAAGCACACTTTTTCCAACATTAGTACTAAAAAGGGTTAGTTTTATGCCTCAATTGATGTAATTTATATGTTGCATTTTACACACATCAATATTATTAGGGAAGACTTTGTTTTAGTAGTGTAGTTATTTTTGTGGCTTTGTTTGCTTACTTACTTTCTTAGTTTACTTAGGAAACCATTTATTTATGCGTACAACACAATCTGGTAGAGTAATAGAACTGTTTTTTGCACCGGAGAGGTCGATTCCCAAAAAGCCCAAGAAGAAGAAGGATAAAGTAGCGCCAATAGAGATTCCAATACAAACAAAACAAGCAGAATTGGAGGAACTTGTAGCTTTAGCGATCATGGGGGAACCAGATACTGAACTTTCAATTTCACATCATATTTGACCTTCCACCACTGTTCCATCTAGTATCATTCGACTTGCTACTCGTGCAGGGACATTCACAATCCCTCCTCAGGTCATATATCTTATTCAGACAAGTTGTCAATTTACTAGACTAGATAATGAGGATCCAAATGCACATATCAACATGTTCTTGCAATGTTACTATTCATTCAAGATTCATGGTGTTTCACCTGATGCAATCAAAATGCGCCTATTTCCGTTATCGCTTGTTGGGAAAGCCCGCAATTGGCTTCTTGCCCAAGAAGGTGGTTCCATATCCACCTGTGATATTTAGTTGATAAGTTCTTAACAAAACATCTTTCAGCTTCTAAGATTAACAAGTTTAGAAATAAAATCCTCACTTTTCATAAACTAGATGGGGAGTTATTCGCCAAAGCATGGGACAGATATAAAGAGATCATACACAAATGTTCCGACCATGGAGTGCAGTCATGGTTAGTCTGTCAAACTTTCTATGAGGGTTTATTATCATAATTTAGGCAAACCCTCGATACAGTCACTGAAGGAGTCTTTGTAGACTTGACCCCAATTGCTACTTTTGTACTATTGGATAAGCTAGCTGCAAATGACTACGGACCTTCAAAAGTAACTAGCTTTGGGAAGAAGGCAGGTCTGTACCAAGTGGAGGATGATGATATGTTGCAGGCAAAGGTTGAAGCATTAAAAGTAAATATGGCCAAGTTGCTTGAGGAAGGAAGAGATGCAAATGGAAAGTGTTGGACATGTGGAGGAGAATGATATGCGCAAACAACAACATATAAATTATATCAAATAAGGTATAAAATCAACCATTTTATGTACTAATGTTGGAAAATGTGTGTTTCTTTGTATACTTTTGATTTTCATGAAAAAAAGAGATTAAATGTACAAAAGCAACAAATTAACAGCAAAACCCAACATAAATACAAAGGAAGAGAAGTTGACACATCATACCACCCTTCCGAGCTTCACCCCAAGACCAAAACAACAAATCAGAGGACAAGAACGTGGCCATGCCACTAAGGCATGGGTGCGTGCCCCACTCTAGAGTCCATGAAGAAAAGACAAACAAAAGCAGATAAGAGACACGGGACGTGGTCAACTACCAAATATACAAAATCTCCTATAGTATAGCAAGAACAAGACCACCGGGCCGTGCGTCTGACACACGAGGCCGTGTCTGCATACGGGCTGACACAACTCATTAAATGAAGACATAGAAGAAGAAGACACGGGGTCATGCCCTTCGGGCACGGGGCCTTGTGAGAAGTTTGTTTCCAGCTATAAATAGGGGTTCTTGGTTCAATTGCAATCCATCCCTTGGCAGCCCTCTCTCTTACTTCACCACCACTCCAACACCATCATGCACCACAATTGTTAGAATTAGAGTATGTGGTAGTCTCGAGATTCAAGATTGATATTAAGCGTTCTTGTCAACCAATGGCCATGCTTGGCTGTATAAGAATTTATACATCCTTTTAAACGTCAAATATGCCCAATTTATGTGAAAACTCTTTGTATTTTCATTGATTTTGGTACTCATTTGAGTTGTTTGTGAAAATACAGGTCCGGGCTTCGGCCCGGTGTTGAAACAGAGGCTTTTGGAGCAAAATGGAGCAAAAATGAAGCATTCTAGCAAACTGCCAGATATGGCACTACCGTGCCAACCAGACACTCGACCGTGCCAAGCCACCCGACGTCGGCACTCTCGCCAGCACTATCAGTCAGCAGCATAGCCATTGAAGATCATTGGTCCGCACGACAGTGCCAAACACACGCACGACCGTGCAAGGTCAAAATCAACTTCTGATCAGCTCACTTCTAAGATCGCACCAGTCATTATCAAGTATTCGTCGACACGCACGACCATGCTATGGTCTAGCATGGTCGTGCCACCTCGAAAACATTTGAGCGGGATATTTCCAGAAATTGTGGCAAACAAGATCGACAAACGAAAAGTGACTCTGACACTTTCCAGGCACGACCGTGCCAAAACGTGGCATGGTAGTGCCAAACGCCCAACAGTTTAAGTACGAGTTTCTAGCTCATTTGCAAGGGAGTTGGAGCATTTTGGTGAAGTTTTCTCTCAAGAATCTGTTCTTGGAAGCTTGTTGGAGGCAAGAGGGAGCCTTGAAGAAGACTTAATCACTTGAAGATCTACTCAAACACCATTTAATCTTGTCTTTAACTTGGTTAGCTTACTAGTTACGTTATGAACAAATTATGCTTTCTTGTACTTGAGTTGGTAGTTATGAGCCTTATGGGCTAAACATTTGTGTTCCTTAAACTTTGTTGAAGCTAATGAATATGTGATAACATGGAAGTGGATGTGGTGATTGTTTTTGCTAATCTTCATAGTGATGTTTGATCTTGTTCTTGGAGTTCATGTGCATGTTTAAAGTCTTTGTTCTTGAATTTTTGGTCATAAGTATTTAGATGTTGTGTTGGAAAGCCCATGTAGAGATTATGATTGTTGAATCTTGTTAACTTGTTAGTATGACTCATTGCATGAAACTAGGAGTGGTAATTGCTAACATGAATTGAATGCTGATTTGAACATGTGTATGGATTCTTGCATTTAGATTTGGAAAGATCAAAAGAATGTTTATATGAATTCTAAAGTTTGTGTTTGTGTTAGTATGATGATTTAGGCCAAGATTGTTGTCTAGCATGACCATGCTTGTGGTTCATACCAAGAACATGATGAAGACATTACTTACTTAAAACCAAGTTAGGGTGATTAGTATGTTGTTCATAGTAGTTTTCCCCAACTTGTAGAGTTAGGAGTTTTGACAAACAATTAACTCATAATTAAAGATTAACACATCAACTTAGCACGCAAACTTAAAAGAATAAATTTTAGGTGATTAGAATGATTATTTCATTTTAGTTTTCCTAAGATTTAGGAAGACTTGATTGGGGATTTAGTTGAATTTAGAGCTTGCATCACCACTAGTCTTTTCCCTTTATTGTCACATGTTTATTAGTGGATACTTAGTTTAGGCAACTTCTTTTAGATTTTGTTCTTCCTTAGATTAGTTAGTATTTTCTTATTGTTGCATGATAAATTAGAAAAACCAAACCCGTTAATTGAAAAGGCTTTAAAGTAACAAAATTTTAGTATCGAGACACCGCGTCCATGGATTGATATCCGGTTCTTGCCAATAAACTATATTACCACTCGACGGGTACACTTGCCCTTTTGTGTGTGTAGTTTAGTTCTTAGGTGAAAACCATTTTAAAACTAAATTTGTGTGAAGAAAAATTCATTTATAAAAATATATATAATTCACGCACATCACTAATCTCTTACATCACTCGGTGAAGACAAATCTTTTATGTATTACTTCCAATTTCCAAGATTTGGTTAACTTTTTATTTGGGTATGTATTAATGACTTTAATAACTATTTTTTTATATTGAAAGTGAACGTTACTCTATCATCTCTTCATGTTTTGTTGATTCACTCATTTGTGTCTTTACGGTCTATATAAAGCACGTTAACTACCTGGAAAAGGGTTGGAAGGGTGGTTTGGGTAAAGCTCTTGCCTCATTCAGTGTATAGATCCTACGGGGACTTGATTCATGCTTATTAGGACTTCCATTGAGGCAGATAGTATCAAATCAGGAGGGAGTAAGAACGACTTGAATTCCTTATAAACAAACTACTTTTAAAACTTTAAAACGACCATGCGGGACTGTATCCCTGCTGACTTAGACCAAGATGGCCTAGGGTAGCGTTGCCTCTAAAAGTGGGAGATGCCACATTTTGCATTTATTACTTTCTTAATTATCTTTCAATATTCTACCCTTGTGGGACTGTATCTCTACTGACTCGGACCAATATGGCCGAGGGTAGCGTTGCCTCCAAAAGAGGGACATGCCACTATAACTACTATAATCTCTTAAAAAACCCAAAATGCGGTAATCATCAAAGGATATGTAAAAGATAAGTTAGAACCAAGTGATTCTATGTTGTTTATGGTTCTTTTTAATATTTTAATTTCTTTTTAATTTCTATTTAGTAAACATTTTTTCTCAAAAATTTAGTTAGATTAGACGTTGACGATATTCTAGTATTAAAAGCTCTTGTGTCCTTGGATGACCTCGGTATCTTGCCATCACTATACTACGCCAATGATGGGTGCAGTTGTCCTAGCGTGCTGTAGAGAGTGATTGTGTTATATCGTGCATTATAAATTTAAAGCTTGATAAACGAGTAAAAGTACCTAAAATATACTAAAATTTTACCCACACTCCGACACGTCAAGTTTTTGGCGCCGTTGTCGGGGACACTAGAAATTTAAGAAAGTTTAAAATCGAGGGCCTAATAATCCTTTTTGGTTTTTCTTTCCAAAATTTTTTTCTTTTTCTAAAAATTTTCAATTACAGAAACTTTACACGGGGCCGTGCCACACCTGTCACGGGGCTGTGTCTAAGTTACAGTGACTGAAAATCAACAAAAAAATCTTCACAGAAGGCTCGCATGGGGTCGTGCTTCATTTGACACGGGGTCGTGTTAAAAACGCCTAGTATCAGATAAATCATAGTCCTCCACACGGGGCCGTGCCTAATCAACACGGGACCATGTTTACCTTCTGTTTTCACAAAACAATTCCTCCCGAGATCCGTAATCTTCTGGGTATTATCCAAACAATGGATTACTACATGGGAGATTATGACTACTATTATTATGATGATTACAAGGAACCATATTGTACCATATGCGGTGAATCCCATTCGGTACAAAATTGTTACCTCTTTCAACCATCAACCTCATACACAATATATGAGGAACCAAGGTTTGAGCTCCCAATGTCAAGCTTTGATTGGGACACTCCACCATTTGAAACATACTAGACACCACCCACTATCATCCCCAAAGCTGAAAGCCTCATACAAAGTTTCAGGAACTTAGAACTCTTGATCAAGAAATCTCATGCAAAAGAAGAGAACATTTGTGCCAAGGAGGTAATCATAGAAGAGGTAAAACCTCAAGAGCTGAAGAAAGAGGAATCACTCAAAGAAAACTCAACACATGAATATGAAAAACCCGAACCAAGCCACACGGAAGGTACGTCTACAAAGGTAAATTTCGAAGAGGAATAACATAACCTCCAAGAAATACACATTTTACAACCTTCTTTTGAAAATCATAGTTTGGTTCCATCTCAAGCCATGTTTTTAAAAGAGCTAAACACTAATCCTAAAATAAAAGAAATGGCAAGTATTAATTTAACTAAAGATCAAACTTCACTAATACAAGATGAACAAATTGAATTCAACATAAAACCAGTAACATGTTTTATTCAAAACATATATATTAGTAACATTTCAATAAATATAGATCTTTGTGTTAATATAATGCCCAGCTATGTATTCAAAAGATTAGGTATTGGTGATTTTCTTCCGATCAAATTCGTATCCTTTTGGTTAGGGGTGTGCATGGGTCGGTTTGGTTCGGTTTTTACTATTAACCATAACCATAACCGCTAGTTCGGTTATGGAGTTTTGGTAACCATAACCATAACCATAACCAAACTTCGGTTACGGTTAATCGGTTATGAAGTCGGTTATGGTTCGGTTTTGGTTAATTTCGGTTAAGTAACCAAGCAAGGTTTGAAATAAATAGGGTTGTGCACGATTTGAACTTAGCTTGAGCCTATTTTATAAGACAATGGAGACTAAAATTTTTGGTTAAACTACCGATTTAGGGTTCTTTTTAATAAGGTAATTCTCAAACAAAAACAATTATGACCATAACACCTTAGTTTTTTATCAAAATAAATGGCATCTACATCAAGATCATTTTGTTACTAACATACTTTTATCTTAGTAAAATCCCTCTATATGGTTTTGTAAAACACAAATCCATTGTATAAAGTTAACATCACAAGTTCGGTTCGGTTTTGGTTATATCGGTTAACCAAAGCTTCATAACCATAACCATAACCATAACCATAACCGATTGAGCGGTTATACAAAGTTTCATAACCATAACCATTGGTTATATTGGTTATCGGTTATTAGTGGTTCGGTTATGTCGGTTACGGTTCGGTTATCGGTTATGGTGGTTAATTTGCTCACCCCTACTTTTGGTTAATCAAAAAATTAAACACGCTACGGGAGTGGTTGAGGATGTTCTTATTCAAACGAACCAAACCGTTGTACCAACCAACTTTATCATCCTAGATGATGCTCTAGTCATGTTGGGACAACGTTTCATACAAACACTTTGCTCAAACAAAACACCATAATCTTCCCACTAAACTTGGGGCTGATAAACAAAACGTTAACATAAATAAACCAATGAAATACCCAATAAGTAACGACGACCCCTTGTTGGAAGATGAGGTAGAATTACAAGATACGGAAGTAAAAGATGACCAATTCGTCGAAGAGGATGCCGCTACCGAACAAACCTTTTCGGCCATCGACCGCGATGACGAACCAAAAACTAAGCCATCTATTGAAGACCCACCTTCCCTTAAACTCAAAGAACTTCCAAAAGGCTTAGAATACACATTCTTAGATAATAGAGGTAAGCTTCCCGTCTTCATTTCCTCGAATTTCACTTCTCTTGAAAAAGAAAAATTACTCAATCTACTCAAAACAAATAAAACGACAATTGCATGGAAACTAATGAACATCAAAGGCATTAGTCCTTCTATGTACACACACAAAATCTTGATGGAAGACGACTACAATGCGGTGATCGAACCACAAAGACGAGTTAATCATAACGTGCAAGAAGTAGTAAAAAAGGAAGTCATCAAACTCTTAGATGACAGACTTATTTACCCCATTTCCGATAGCCAATAGGTAAGTCCCTAAAGAAAGGAGGAATGACGGTCGTGACCAATGAAAAGAACGAACTTATACCAACCAGAACCGCCACCGGATGAAGAGTTTGCATCGACTATAGAAGACTCAATGAAGCCACAAGAAAAGACTATTTTCCTTTACCCTACATTAATCAAATGTTAGAGCGATTATCCGATCACACACTTTACTGTTTTCTAGATGGATTCTCCGGGTACTTCCAAATTCCTATCGCACGGAAGGCCAAGAGAAAACTACATTCACATGCCCCTACGAAACTTTCGCATATCGATGCATGCCATTTGTTCTATGCAATGCCCCTGCAACATTTCAATGATTCATGGTGGCCATTTTCCACGACATGATAGAGAAAACCATGGAAGTTTTCATGGACGACTTCTTTATCTTTTGTGATTCATTCGACCAATGCCTTGATAACCTTGAACGAATTCTATCTAGGTGTGAGCAGACTAACCTTGCCCTTAATTAGGAAAAGTACCATTTTATGGCCACCGAGGTAATAGTACTCGGTCACAATATTTCCAACGCAGGCATGGAAGTCGATCGGGCAAAAATCGATACTATTTCTCGACTACCTCCTCCATCATCAGTTCAAGCCATCCGAAGTTTCCTAGGACATGCCAGATTCTATAGGCGATTTATCAAAGAATTTTCCAAAATCTCTCGATCTCTAACCAAGCTACTTGAAAAAGATGCCCCATTCATCTTTGACAAGGATTGCACGACAGCATTTTTTGCCCTAAAAGAAATGTTAGTCAAGTCACCAATCATGATAGCACCCGATTGGAAATTACCTTTTCAAATCATGTGTGATACCAACAATTTCGCACTTGGAGCAGTTCTGGGACAAAGAAAGGAAAAACATTTCCATCCCATATACTACGCTAGCAAAACTCTTAACGATGCTCAAGAAAATTACACAACCACCAAAAAAGAGTTGCTAGCCGTAGTATTTGCATTTGATAAATTACATTCCTATCTTGTGATCTCCAAAACTATAGTCTACACAGACCATGCTTCCATCCGGTACCTCATCAAAAAATAGGACGCTAAACCACGTCTCATCAGATGGATTCTCCTCCTTCAAAAATTCGACAATGAAATAAAAGACAAAAGAGGAGCTGAAAACACTGCTGCTAATCACCTATCAAGCCTTGAAGACCCTATTCTGGACAAGTCTCGAGAAGAACTCATAAATGAAAAATTCCCCACATAATCCTTAGAGATAGGTAGAATACAGAGAAGAACGTTGGTACGTAGATTATACCAACTACTTAGCTAGCGACACTCTCGTCAAAGGATGGCCGTACCATCAATGAAAAAAATTCTTCGCTGATGTAAAGCACTATTTTTGGGAAGACCCATATCTTTTTTAAAATATGTGTAGACCAACTTATTCGACAATGTGTCCATGGTCGTGAGGCTAGACAAATTGTCCGCCATTATCATGAAGGACCATGTGGAGGACATCACGGGATAGCCAACACTGCACAGAAGGTGTATGATGCAGGATTTTACTGGCCCATAATACACAAAGATGCCTATACCTTACTCAAAACATGCGACGTATGTCAACAGGCATGCAACATCTCAGCAAGAAATGAAATGCCATAAAATAGCATTCTCATTTGTGAAATCTTTGATGTTTGGGGTTTAGATTTTATAGGAGCATTTCCATAATCGAAAGGAAATAAATACATCCTTGTGGTTGTCGACTACGTTTCTAAATGGCCCGAGGCCGAAGCTCTTCCTACCAATGATGGAAGGGTGGTGGTAAAATTCTTGAAAAAGCCATTCTCCCGTTTCGGCACTCCAAAGGCCCTCATCAGTGTTAGAAGAACCCACTTTTGCAATATGCAAATGGAAAAAGCTCTAACACGATGCACGGTATCTCACCGTCTCTCAACTACTTATCATTCTCAAACCAATGGTTAAGCTGAAGTGACCAATCAAGGTTTATAAAGGAACCAAGAAAAAATTATGGGTCAAAATCGAAAAGAACGGGTAGACAAACTAGAGGATGATTTATGGGCATTTCAGACAACCTATAAAATATCGATAGGTACCACCCCATATAAGTTTCTCTATGGGAAAAAAACAGCCACCTCCCAGTAGAAGTTGAACATAGGGCATACTGGGCACAAAATAATGTGAACTTAGATCAAAAGAATTTAGGGAGAGATCGTCGACACCAGTTAAATGAGTTAGATATATTAAGAAATCAAGCATATTCCAACTCAGAAATCTATAAGGAACGTAAAAAAGATTGCACAGCAAATATATAAGCGAACCTAACGATTCAGAGAAGGAGACCAAGTGCTCCTCTTTAACTCTAGGCAATGTCTTTAGCCTGGAAAACTCAAGTCTCGATGGTCCAGACCTTTTCCCATCACCAAGGTCTATTCATACGGTGTTGTGGACATTAAGCCTCCAAACGGACAAAGGCTTAAATTCTATGAAGGATTCCTCGAGGATCAAGAAGCGAAAATGACCTTACGATAGATAGATTAGTAATCGGTTAACAAAACAACTTGTATATATTTCTTTTATTTTTTATAATAATCCATCTTGTAGGTACATTGTGAAAAGACCAATTTAAATGGTCTACATGCCAGGTAAAACGAGCCAAGGAACCAAGTGGACAGAAAAACGGCCATAACTAAAGAAAAAATTCAAAGGACACGGGGTCGTGCCAGCCTGCAAACAGGATAAAAACCCTTATTTTCATTTTGTTTCTTCTCATAACTCACACGGACCATTTCTCTGCAACCGCCATTTCCCTGCTTGCTCGCGTTACTTTTTGATGATTTCTTTCCACCAATCTACAACAAGGTATGTTCCTAACATCTAGATTAGTTCGTTTAATGTTTTGCATGTAGAATAACATCAAGATTTGGGGAAAAACCCTAGAGTTTTGAACTCGACCCGCATCTATCCGAAACGTTTTCTTAGAACTTGTTAGTAGTAGATAGTAGAATTGTTTTGAAGAGTAAAACATAAAACCATTGTTGAAAAAATGGAAGATCTCAAGTGATTTATGCAAACCCTTGTTCATAACCGAAAAAACAATAAATTAAAGGGTAAAATGGGTTGTTTACTTGAAATTGACACTTGGGGTTTGTTTCTCAGGGTAAACCACACATGGGGGACCAAAAATTTTGGACTTTTCGAAGCCAGCTCGAAAAACTTGAATTATGGTACAAACAGTAGGTTCACACGGGGTCGTGCCTCTTGGGCACGAGGTCGTGCCTCCTAAATAATTGTAGCACAGGGTGGTGCCTCTCAAGCACGAGGCCATGTGAAGACCCCTTTTTTTCTGTTTTTTCGTAATTTTTATCGCACTTAGTTGTTTAAATGTTCCATTTTTACAGGCACATGGCTCCCCACAAGTGGCTAAAGTTCAAAGCTACACAAGGATGGTGCAAGACTCGTATGAGAAGACTAAATGCACAAAATAAGGAACCTCCAAGATAAGCGTGCGACAACACGTTAGAAACGGTTTGACAAAGGGAGCGTTATGAAAGTTTGGTGATAGGACCCATTCGCATCTTTCTTGAAATTGGGCTTCAATCGATTCATGAGTTCAACTTGGAGTTTTTAAGCTCATTTACTTTTCAGAAAGACAACAATGACATGTTTGATACTGATGCGGTCCAATTTAGGTGTGAGTGTGATTGGTATAGCATCTATATGGCTCAGTTTGGTGTGGAAGTGGGGATCTACACCGAGGATGTAATTGCCAAGCCCATCTTCACGGATACCCTCCGTGAACTGCCTGAAAACACTAGAAACACATTTTGGGCACAAATTGGAGATGTGCCATACAACCCAAGCAACACCAAGAGTACCAAGATATGGGACCCGCTCATTCGATCCATCAAATGGTTCCTAAGTGGTTCACTTTGCTAAAGGTTTGATATCGGGGGTGTCGTAAACCTTCGGGAGCTAACTTGCCTATATTGCATCCTAAACCCACAACCCCTCAACGTTACCTACATTCTTTTGAGGAACCTTGCCTCAAACTCCACCGCCACAGATTCGACGCCTATTTTCTTTGGTGGTTGGATTGCATGGGTCGGCCTACGGAAAATTCACCCCATGAAGCTTCACCACCGAGGTTGGCGTTACCCGGGCCGATATCATCCTATGTCGAAGTTTGGGTCTCATTGCCGATAGCAACAACAGGCTCTTATGTGACACCCCAGGAAAACCAGGAAACCACGCAACCTAACTAGCTTCCCCAGTAACTATGTGCTAAATTTCAGGACGAAATTTCTTTCAAGTTGGAAATGATGTGACAACCCGAACTTTAAGGTTAGTGTCGTTTAACTTAGCGATCCTAAATCCTCATTATTTCCTTCATTATGTTTTGTTTGAATTTGACACGTTAATGTTTTGTGTTAACCTTAAACGTATGTGATAACTAATTGTGTTGTGGGCCGCGAGTAGTTTGGGCCACGTCTTCTTGAAGTCCAAAGAAAACCCAAACGAGTTTAGCGACCCAAAGTTTATGTTGGCAGCCTTATCATTTGTTTTGGCAGCCCAAGTAAATGGGCTTGAGCCCATTATCGGCCAAAGAGTAAACCACCCTAAACAAGTATTAATTATGTATACGTATTAGGTGTTAGTTTGGTACAAAAACTCACAACAAACCCTACCCTCCTCCATAATTTACGTACGGTAGTGGAGACCCCCCCTCCACCGAGGCATCACCCAAATCAGTCAAGCTCTTTGGTTAGTAAATTCTTATTCATGTTATTTATTAATGATTTGATCTAGGTAGTGGTATACTTTCTTGTATTAGTATGATACATGTAAAACAAGATCGTGAAGTAGGGTTTCACTTATGTGTTATTATGAATATGAAAACAGATCATAGTAAAGGTAAGGAATAATGGATATTAAGAAACTGTTATTGTGATGTACTTGTTAAAGTATGTATGGTAATTAATATGCATATGTTAAAGAATTTGATATGATGATGATCTTGCTCTATATGCATAATATGTTGCATGACCTTATTTTATATGTATGGTTTGACCATTTACGGCTAGTGTGTCACTAAAGGACTTCAATAATTCTGATATAATAATACCCACTGTGTTGATATTTAGGAAATTTGGATGGCAATTGACTGATCGTTTAACATGATTAGGGCATCTTGTTATGTGATTTGGATTATTGGTTGCATGAAACTAGGAATGCATGATTAATTGTTCCTTAGAAACTGTTTGTGTATTGAATTCATGAGTTGAAACTTCATATGTGATTGTGGGCCGCCCACAAGAATTGGTTAAGTGGGCTGATACCTTGATATACATACATGGACTGAAACAACAACATAAATGATTATGTGTAGTTGCTAGTGAATCGGGATGGGTAAGATTGATGTACAGCTGGGCCGGGTACTAAAGGCGGGCCACGGGTTGGACTAAATGGTAAACTAGAGATGTAGCTAATTGGGCCGGTGAGTCTATTGGGCTGGTGCCCACTGGATCGGGCAGGGGCAGCGGGGCTGCACACATTTTGCGGCTGGGCGGACAGCCTTTGGGCCAATTTCTATGGGTTCGGTTTGGGTAAACAAAATGGGCTGTATGTTCTTGACCTGTTACACACCCACAATTCATCTGGGCTGAACCTAAGTGGGCTGAGCTTTGTTATGAAAACCATTATAACAGTAAGGTACAAATGGTGATGTATATTGAACATTATGACCCAAACCATTAGTGCAAACCTAATGTGTGATTAGCTGAATGTTGTGCCATACAATAAACAATAGTTGAGATTGTGAAGCTATTACGAACCAATATGTGTGTACTAAAATGTGGACTGAACAACTTATGATAGGGTATAATGTGAACTTGTATTGTGGTTGTAAGTAGGATAAGGTATTTGCTAAGACTTGCGTAGTGAAATGCGTGCTGCTTACTTGTAACTTGTGTAATAAATGCAAAGAATATATGTTCATGTGTACACGAACTAATTGTTAATGGTAACCACACTAGGATCTGGGTGACCAATTTGGAACGGATAGTGAAACATAACATACCGAGCAAATCAAAGGTGAGTTCACACTCTTAAGGCATGGGATTCCTGGTGGGTTGGGAATGGGATTAAGAAGCTAAGATGAAACCTGTATATTCACCACTAATAGACTACATTTAATCCTGCGTATTCTCGGATTGGGAAGAATACGTACCTCCGTCCTCGGATTGGGAAGGACGCCTACACTAAACCTGCGTATTCTCGGATTGGGAAGAATACATACCTCCGTCCTCGGATTGGGAAGGACGCCTATATTTAACCTGCGTATTCTCGGTTGGGTAGAATATGTACCTCCATCCTCGGTTAGGAAGGACGCCAATACATATAACTAGTCTAGTGGTTTACAACATGGGGTAGCCCCCACTGGTTATGCTTTGGGAAACATTGGATTGGATAACTCATGGTTTTTGAATGAACTCGTGGTTTTTGAAACAACTACAAATTGGATAACCAACTGTGAACTCGCTCAACTTTGTTGTTGACTCGTTGTTACATGCCTTGCAGGTCATTAGGTATCTATGGAGCTTGCACGAGTAGGAGGAGTCGTTGTGGGATATGGACCGTTGGGTGCCATGTTAAACTTTATGAACTTATGACTTATGTTTTGGTTTTACATTTTATGCTTCCGCTGTTTAACTTGAATTTGGTTAACTTGTTTTTGAACACCAATTATATTGTGTGGTTGAACTTTTATTTAATTTACTATATTGTTCAATATGATTGGTGGCTTGATCCTGGTCAGTCAAGCCTCCTGCGGTGATACTCCGCTTGTGGATTTTGGGGGTGTGACATCTTATGCTTCAAAGATGACAAAGGAAAAATTTGGAGTCCGCATGATCCGGATCAAGTCCTTGCTATAGAAGATATCCCCGACCGTCCTCCATGCTACTCTTACGGTTATACTCCGGGATCTTCCTCCCAAGGGGAAGCAATTTTCCTAATATGCAAAATTTGTAAAACATCATGCAGGAAACGCTTCAGGTATCCCGAAACGCATTCAGCTTGGGACAAAGCACCAGCACTCTGGTCGGTGGTTTGGAAAGGAACATCGCATACACATGGCGTACCGAGCTGATGAGGAGAATGAGAAGGAAGGCGAGGACATGGATTTGGACTAGGAGATGGTAGCGAAGGTGGTGGCATGGTTGGTGGCGTAGGTGGTGACGTGTAACACCCTTAGTATTATTTAACGGTTTTCGTTTAGTTTACGAAAATAAACATATAACCGTTATATCTTATCCGTAGAAAATACGTATAATTTAAAATCTTTACTTTTTTTTTCTTATAATAATACAACAAAATGTAATATAATTCGTCGATTAAAATATTGACATAACAATGTGCGGAAGCTTATTTCTTTGATCGTGTTCGGTCCTTCCTAGAGCTTGATCTTTGTCCGGTAACACCTGGTAATTATCTGTGATCAAAACCAACCCAAATGTTAGTTTTGATGCTTAATTATTAGATTAAACAAGTTCTAAACAACAAACCATGAAATAAAAGAAAATCTTCCAGTTCTGTAGTCTGTCACGGGCCGCGACAGACTTAACATTAGCTTACGCGGGCCGCGTCGTATCGTCGCGTGTCACGACGTGTTTCTGGTCACCTGTTGCGTGGCGCGACATGTATGATTTTCCAGCGAGTTCAGATCTGGGTCCTGCATTTTCAGCTATGCCTGTTTTTACGGAAACGACCATAACTTCTTCGTTATTGATCCGTTTTACCCGATTCTTTTTCCTACGCGACCGTAATTTAATTCTCCATCTAATGGAGTTGAAATCCAACATCCTACATAATAAAATTTCAGACTTTTAACTCTTCGGCTTATTACCCATTTTACCAACTTTTGACCCGTTCGTGATTTCATCATCAAACGTGTTTATTTGACCCTTATATCACATACACTTCTTCAATTTAATGTTATCTACCATATTAGATTCTAATCACCGGTTTATTACACAAATTAAACTTGTTTTCGCTTGTATGCTTATTTTGACCCGTTAAGGGTATTTAAGCACTTTCGAGCCTAAAATAGCTTTCGATTGCTCTAACATTCCATTACCACATTTCTTATCCTATAATCTCCTACCACAACTGTATTTAAGGTAGGTTTAATGTGGTGATCAATATAAACCAAATTTATCTCTCGAATCATTATTTTACGGCAAAAACTCAATTAGTGCCATTTGGCTAATATAATACCTCTTCCAGCTTCTATACTTATTCTAAGTATTTACCTAGTCATAAAACTCGTTTCCAAACAACCTTTAAGGGTCGTTTGTTCCATTTAGCCTACAAGGGCGTTTTGGTCGATTATAGTCCTTTTATGACGAAGGACTCTCTCTCAAATTATTCGACCAAAATAGCACTTTTAACTACAACATAATTATGCGTACCTGACCCGGATCAACAAGTAGACCCGATTTATACCTCGTTTTCATTATCACACCATCAATGGTGACACAATTATCCGATTTGCTAATCGGTCCTGTTAACATAAGACTTAACAACCACATTAGTCGATATTGTCAAATGGTGTTATCACCACCATTCGACCCGTTTGGACTATATGCCCAACATTATCTACTTAATCAAAAACATCGTTTTTGATTTCCAATTCATACATCCATCCCATCCCGGATTTTATGACCATACCCTTTTTCTTTTACGCTCTTTTCTTACAAATTCAAACCATTTCGGCTTACGCCATGGGTATCCTTTTAACCTTGATTTACATTAGTCGACACTTGACAAATTTCCATATTTCCAATATTATCATTATCACGTTTACAACGTATCGAATAAACGGGTATTCTACATAAGTGTGTAAATTACACTTACCTTGCATTCCGAATACGCTTTTCCTTTATGCTTGACTCGTTCGACCCGCTTCCTCCCCAAGCTTCACCTAGGTTGTTAAGCGCCAACTATCATTCATCATTCACAAGGTTGTTAGATTAGTCATTCTAAATCATGACTTTCACACCTTATGAATCTTTGACTACTTTTCTTATTGAACTAAATCATAAATCATGAGTTTAATTCTTATGTCAAGACCCACATCAAATCAAGTATGAACTCTTAACAATTCCCCATTTTGTTCAAGTAGTTCATTCATACAAGTTAGCATGGTGTTTATAAACACCAATAACACATCAATTTCATTAAATCATCCAAAAACCCATTTTTCAAGTCATGTATGATCAACACTCAAACTTGGAAATTGTTCAAGTATCTTGCATCAACTTTCAACTATGATGATTTCTAGCATAAACATATCATCATCTTCACTACACAATCAAAACCCACTTAGCACATAAGAGGGTAATTATCAAATTCCTAGTTTTAGTACTAATTCATCAAGTTTTCAACTAGGGTTTGTTTCTAAGCATGAATTTCATCCTAATTTCACCCAAACATCAATCATTCAAGCTTGAATTTTGATTTTTACAAGTTCATCAAAAATCTCAACTTCATAAACATCAACAATTTGACATACCTTACGATCCCCCACGACTAGGTGATCGTTTCTATGTATTCATGCATCGATTTTGACCTTGAATCAGGCTTCAATTTGATGATTTGTTGAGTTCTAGGGTTTGAGCTCTTGGGAGCACCCTCCTGGTCGACCTCCACACACGCACACACACACCTTAGGTGTGTGTTATGTTATTTTTTTTGTTTATAAAACCCTTTTTCAAGTTGTCCAACTTCGGTCCCTCACGTTTTGGTTTGTTATTAAGTAGGCTACAACCTACTTATTTCTAGTAAAATTCCCTCTTATTAACTAGGTTAATTATCCCTAGTTAACTTAATGGGTTCGGGAAGTCATAACCCGTTTTTTTTAAGTCCCGTTAACTCGGGCTTCTTATAACTTTGTTTTCTCAAGCATTTATTAAATTTTATAACTAATATTAGGATTGTTTGTCTAAGTCCTAATATTCACTGGGTAAATTTTACCACTAACGCTATTTTACCCGTTCATTATTATTAACGTGGTTTAATTACCAAACCCGTTTTCGGGGTGTTACAAGTCTACCCCCCTTAAAGAGGTTCCGTCCTCGAAACCTTTTCTTACATAATTCATTGAGTTTAAGCTCAATGTATTTGAGCCGAGAAATCTTTTAAACATTAATTATATTTTTATCCAATAGTTAATATTACCAGAAAAGTATGGTAACATCTTTTTGGTTACTAATTGTCTACATAACTCATACAACACAGTGCGACTTGAAATAACGTAATCTCGTTATTTCCACTAGTTTAGTTAACTTAGCGATATCCATCGCTTTCATATACTATCGAATTCTTTATGAATCCGTTACTTTGACCCGTTTAAAGGTCTTTTGTGATATCTTTCACTTTTAGCAACATTTCCTTTTGTTTTCAAATTTATTTATTCGGTTCAGTTATACCGAATCCACCGCTTACAAGTAAACCAAATTTTCTTGATTTGAATTGCTGACCTTAACCGGTCTCACTAACTAGACTTATTAGTCTAGTTACTTTTTACCGCTCGCTTGGTTATAATGTGACTTTACTTCACATTACATTACATTTCCTAACTGTGATCGTGTCACATCATGTTTAGTTTGTATCAACCTTTCATTTTCGAAAATATCACTTTTTGAATATATCGTCTTGCACCTATCAGTCAAGACTTGAACCTTTCATGCTTACTATTCAAATTCCTATCAGAATTTATATTTGTAAAAACGTTATTTCTTACTAAAATCGAAGTTTTAGTTTTAGGATTTTTTTTCTTTAACTTTTGTCAATTATCCATACCATGATATTGACTGTCCATAATTTAATCTTTTATAATCTTAGTTTTATACGGGGAATTGTAACAAGTTCCCTTACCTCACACTATCGACCCGTAGGTTCCTTCACTTAACTTCATAGGCTATTTCCTTAGGATTTCACCTCTTTGAGGCGAGGCCCTTATGATCCTTTTGCTTTAATTTATGACCCGTGGGTCATTTTGGCCCCGTAGACCTTTGCTCTAATTAATATCCCGTAGGTTATGATTATCCCGTAGATCATCTTTTATTCGAGTCTTTATTCAAATGTGTATACGTTTATATACGCATATGGCGTTAAGGCACCCCTTCTTATGTTTAGAATTATTCACTTTTACTTTTTGGATTTTGTTTGACCTTGACCGTAGTCTAAGGCTACATTGTTTTCTTTCGAATTATCTTTCCGACTTCTTGACTTCTAATGTCAATTACACGTCGGTTTGCCCTACACTTACCGTTACCCGGTTCTTACCTATACTTCTTTACATCCCATTACCCAGGTTCTTTTATTTTAATGTTTTTAACGCCTTTAACTCCTTTACATAGGTTTATTAATACTTCGCACTTTTATTTATTCGATTCGCGCTTACTTACTTTAGCAAGTGTCATCCTTTATTAAATTTTGTTTGACTTGTTCGTGTGAAGAAAAATTCATCACTTATAAATGTCAAACTTCAGTCTTTGTTCGACCCGTTCAACTTTAAAATAGTTGAGCGTAATTTATCAAAATTTCTATTTGCAGTTATCTTATCGTCCTTTAGTCATGACCCAAAACCCGAGTCTTTTGACTTTCCATACGCGTTCCTGTTTCTCAGTCTACGCATGTGTTTAATTCCTTACCCATCAACCGGGTATTTTACCGAAATCATTATCATTGCACCCCTTCCGGTATGCATTAAGACTTCATTTCGATTTACTTGGTCATCTTAGCGAAATCCGTCGCTTTTATTCGACCATGTCTTTTATTCTTTACTTGACCACCATTGGCGGCCTTATTAATTATAAGTGACGATTATCATCGTTATCTTTGCTTTACTACAACTAAAGTTAACAACCTTGATTATCTTTTTCGTGTGGGCAATACCTTTGTTTTTATGACCCGGCGGATCATCTATACTTTGGTTTTACTTGCCCATTTTGTTCACCATGGCCCTTTCATCCAAGATGACTTATTTTTGTGAATTTTCTTTTGATAATTTATTTATATCATCATTTACATTAATCCTTGTCCCTTCTATTGGGCTCATTATCCTAATGTAATACGCTTCCGTCACCCGGCTATGCGTTTACATTATTTTCAACTATTTTGTTCATTTGTTTCATTTGGGTACTTTTTTAATTGTCCCATTCACCCCGTCCTTACTACATCGGATGTGAATGTGTCTGCTATAAGAAGTTCATGGTATCATATGCCACTACTTACTTGGCCAGAGTAAGCGATTAACACATGACACGCATGACCTTTTTATAGTTTTCACATCACGCCCTATGTAAGTAATACCTCTATTTATTTCTCTTGGAAACAATATACTGGATAGGTATTCTATTCAGGTTTGTCCAAGTTTTCAATCTAAATCTGCAACTATCAATTTCTACGTATTGGTTGCATGTTTATATTCATGCAATAATTTAAACGTGCACCTGGTAAATGCTTGCCCTAACGGCTTTTCTTGCCATTAGCCTTGTTCGCGACCATTACGCGATTTAGGTCCTTGATGAGCATGCTTTTCTTGTCATATCTCGGACCGTTCCATCATCATATCCACAATTCGTTTGACTCTCGTCGTCTTCAAACGCGAGTGTCCTTCAATTAAAACATTCACAAAGGTTAGTAACATCAACTTCAATAATCGCCCGTATTATAATACTAGGTTTTTTCTACTATACGCGTCAACGCGCATATTTTCGTCAACTATATCAATCATTTCAATTCGGGTAACGTGTATCACACGATAGCCCTATGTGTTGTTTACAACACTTTAGCATACATGTACTTACCGGATTTGCGATCAAGCCTCGAACCGAACACGCTTTACTCTTTAACCATGAGCTCTGATTACCAACTTGTAACACCCTTAGTATTATTTAACGGTTTTCATTTAGTTTACGAAAATAAACATATAACCGTTATATCGTATCCGTAGAAAATACGGATAATTTAAAACCTTTACTTTTTTTTCTTATAATAATACAACAAAATGTAATATAATTTGTCGATTAAAATATTGACATAACAATGTGCGGAAGCTTATTTCTTTGATCGTGTTCGGTCCTTCCTAGAGCTTGATCTTTGTCCGGGAACACCTGGTAATTATCTGTGATCAAAACCAACCCAAATGTTAGTTTTGATGCTTAATTATTAGATTAAACAAGTTCTAAACAACAAACCATGAAATAAAAGAAAATCTTCCAGTTCTGTAGTCTGTCGCGGGCCGCGACAGACTTAACATTAGCTTACGCGGGTCGCGTCGTATCGTCGCGTGTCGCGACGTGTTTCTGGTCACCTGTCGCGTGGCGCGGCAGGTATGATTTTCCAGCGAGTTCAGATCTGGGTCCTGCATTTTCACCTATGCATGTTTTTACGGAAACGACCATAACTTCTTCGTTATTGATCCGTTTTACCCGATTCTTTTTCCTACGCGACCGTAATTTAATTCTCCATCTAATGGAGTTGAAATCCAACATCCTACATAATAAAATTTCAGACTTTTAACTCTTCGGCTTATTACCCTTTTTACCAACTTTTGACCCGTTCGTGATTTCATCATCAAACGTGTTTATTTGACCCTTATATCACATACTCTTCTTCAATTTAATGTTATCTACCATATTAGATTCTAATCACCGGTTTATTACACAAATTAAACTTGTTTTTCGCTTGTATGCTTATTTTGACCCGTTAAGGGTATTTAAGCACTTTCGAGCCTAAAATAGCTTTCGATTGCTCTAGCATTCCATTACCACATTTCTTATCCTATAATCTCCTAACACAACTGTATTTAAGGTAGGTTTAATGTGGTGATCAATATAAACCAAATTTTATCTCTCGAATCATTATTTTATGGCAAAACTCAATTAGTACCATTTGGCTAATATAATACCTCTTCCAGCTTCTATACTTATTCTAAGTATTTACCTAGTCATAAAACTCATTTCCAAACAACCTTTAAGGGTCGTTTGTTCCATTTAGCCTACAAGGGTGGTTTGGTCGATTATAGTCCTTTTATGACGAAGGACTCTCTCTCAAATTATTCGACCAAAATAGCACTTTTAACTACAACATAATTATGCGTACCTGGCCCGGATCAACAAGTAGACCCGATTTATACCTCGTTTTCATTATCACACCATCAATGGTGACACAACTATCCGATTTGCTAATCGGTCCTGTTAACATAAGACTTGACAACCACATTAGTCGATATTGTCAAATGGTGTTATCACCACCATTCGACCCGTTTGGACTATATGCCCAACATTATCTACTTAATCAAAAACATCGTTTTTGATTTCCAATTCATACATCCATCCCATCTCGGATTTTATGACCATACCCTTTTTCTTTTACGCTCTTTTCTTACAAATTCAACCCATTTCGGCTTACGCCATGGGTATCCTTTTAACCTTGATTTACATTAGTCGACACTTGACAAATTTCCATATTTCCAATATTATCATTATCATGTTTACAACGTATCGAATAAACGGGTATTCTACATAAGTGTGTAAATTACACTTACCTTGCATTCCGAATACGCTTTTCCTTTATGCTTGACTCGTTCGACCCGCTTCCTCCCCAAGCTTCACCTAGCTTGTTAAGCGCCAACTATCATTCATCATTCACAAGGTTGTTAGATTAGTCATTCTAAATCATGACTTTCACACCTTATGAATCTTTGACTACTTTTATTATTGAACTAAATCATAAATCATGAGTTTAATTCTTATGTCAAGACCCTCTTCAAATCAAGTATGAACTCTTAACAATTCCCCATTTTGTTCAAGTAGTTCATTCATACAAGTTAGCATGGTGTTTATAAACACCAATACCACATCAATTTCATTAAATCATCCAAAAACCCATTTTTCAAGTCATGTATGATCAACACTCAAACATGGAAATTGTTCAAGTATCTTGCATCAACTTTCAACTATGATGATTTCTAGCATAAACATATCATCATCTTCACTACACAATCAAAACCCACTTAGCACATAAGAGGGTAATTATCAAATTCCTAGTTTTAGTACTAATTCATCAAGTTTTCAACTAGGGTTTGTTTCTAAGCATGAATTTCATCCTAGTTTCACCCAAACATCAATCATTCAAGCTTGAATTTCGATTTTTACAAGTTCATCAAAAATCTCAACTTCATAAACATCAACAATTTGACATACCTTACGATCCCCACAACTAGGTGATCGTTTCTATGTATTCATGCATCGATTTTGACCTTGAATCAGGCTTCAATTTGATGATTTGTTGAGTTCTAGGGTTTGAGCTCTTGGGAGCACCCTCCTGGTCGACCTCCACACACGCACACACACACACCTTAGGTGTGTGTTATGTTATTTTTTTTTTGTTTATAAAACCCTTTTTCAAGTTGTCCAACTTCGGTCCCTCACGTTTTGGTTTGCTATTAAGTAGGCTACAACCTACTTATTTCTAGTAAAATTCCCTCTTATTAACTAGGTTAATTATCCCTAGTTAACTTAATGGGTTCGGGAAGTCATAACCCGTTTTTTTTTAAGTCCCGTTAACTCGGGCTTCTTATAACTTTGTTTTCTCATGCATTTATTAAATTTTATAACTAATATTAGGATTGTTTGTCTAAGTCCTAATATTCACCGGGTAAATTTTACCACTAACGCTATTTTACCCGTTCATTATTATTAACGTGGTTTAATTACCAAACCCGTTTTCGGGGTGTTACATGACGTATCAACTTAAATCTGTTTTCTCTTTGAAAAATGTGGTTGATTGCCGGATGCAACCCACCTTGAACAATTTACTTTTCTAAATAATTTACTTTCTGTAGTTTATTTTCTTTTTACATTTGTTTGGTTTGGATGATGGAACTTAAAACGATGGTAATTTATGATATTTCTTATTAGATTGTTGTTTTTATGGTTTAAATGAGCTTATAGGTACCTTGGGATGCTTGAATCCACCAAGCACACAACACCCCGGACACGAAACAGGAGGCCCACTACCCTAAACACCTTTTCTAGAACTAACAGTAGCCTAAGACAGGGTCGTGCCAATCAAACACGTCCCCGTGCCTCTTCATCGTTGAAACAAATTTACTTCTGGATTTGTCACACGGGGCAGTGCTTCACAAACATGACCCCGTGTATACCTTCTTTAAGTTTTCATAAAAACCACGTCACTGGCACTTTTACACGGGGTCGTTCCTACCTCACACGACCCTGTGTCTAATAGCTAGTTTTTGAAAATTTCGTTGTTTTAGCGCACATTTACACATTTAATCAATTTAACCCATTTTGGACACATAGAGGACAATGTGTAATTTAAGTGTGAGGGGGGGGGGGACTTGAATCTTTTGTCCTAAAACAAGGCTTACACAAAACTCTACTTGAACTGCTAAAACACCCCAATTTTTTTTCAAAACATTTTATTTTTATTTTTTTGTCTTGTTTTTAGTTTAAGTTAGAAAACAAAGTTCTAAAAATTCTTATTTTTACAAATTTACAACCGATAGCGCCATGATAAAAAGAAGCATATAAGAAAAATGTATAAAAAGGCATGACAAACTCTTTTAAATTTGATTGTATATATATTTTCACAATTTTTACCCTTTTCCCACAAATTATGAGTTTTGAGCCTTTACCGAGCATTCAATATCATATCTTTACGAAATGCTCACTTTTCATTTCTTGTGTGATAGCCCGTGTGGTTCTTACGAATCCAGAACTTGATAAGACAATACATTCCCAGTCCTTACTGACTAATCCAAGTAAGTAAATGATTGAGGCATTAGGACTATACCTTTTTTCGTTTCAACCTTGTTTTTCTTTTTATCTCCCCACTAAAACAAAAATCCCTTAGTTAAACCCTTTTGAGCATAAACCTTTCGGTAAAAAAACCCCACAAAATACAAATTTTGCAACAATCACCCATTACCCTAACCCTTTTTATTTTTACACCCTTTGTTTTAGTAAAAATTTGGTTCTTTTGAAATATGTAAAAATGTGACTTAGTTATCTTTTGAATACTTTATTCTATAGAAAATGTTAGTTGCTTGAAATAAACTAAGCAAATTTCTTGCTTATGAGTCTTTCGTTTGTATATAAATCACAAACAAATAAATTTTCAAAAGAAAACCGATATTTTACGCCTTTAGCCACTTTTCAAAAAAATCCTTACCCCTAGCCAAAACGTACCCTTTTTAAAGTCCTCTTAATATTTACAAGGATTATATCAAAAAGGAGGAGGTTTGACTACATGTCAAGCTATATGGTAGGAGTAAGTTCCATATCGGGACCAAGCGTTTCACCTATACATTTTTGCCCGAGTGTTGAGTGATCACTTTTGAGGTGTGTGAAATTGTATATAGCTTACTGAAATTGTAAAAGGTCATGTTATGCCTAAAATTATATTTTTTTTCTTAAAAAGAGTTCAAAATAATTCATGTCGAATAGGATTGTAAATAAAATAGACACAAGAATAAAAAGAACTTGGATTCCCGACACTCTAAAAACAAGACCCAAAAACTTCTCCTCAACCTATTCCATTTGGGCGTGTAAACAATATTAAAAGAGTTTTGCTTCAGTACAAGCAAATATTCGACTGCAGGGTATTTGATATGCGCAAAAATAAATATGTAAATTAGACCAAATAAGGTATAAAATCAACCATTTATGTGCTAATGTTGGAAAAAGTGGGTTTCTTTGTATACTTTTGATTTTTAGGAAAAAAAAGTAGATTAAATGTACAAAAGGAACAAATTAATGGCAAAAACCAACATAAATACAAAGGAAGAGAAGTTGACACTTCATACCAACCCTCTGAGCTTCACCCCAAGACCAAAAACAACAAATCAAATGACAAGCACAGGGCCTTGCCACCAAGGCATGGGGTCGTGCCCCACTCTAGAGTCCATGAAGAAAAGACAAACAGAAGCAGACAAGAGACACGAGGCCGTGTCCCACGAACACAGGCCGTGGTCAATTCTTATATATGTAAAATCTCCTGTAGTACAACAAGTACAAGACCACGGGGCCATCCATCTAACACACAGGATCGTGTGTGCAAATGGAGTGACACAGCTCATTAATTGAAGACAGAGAAGAAGAAGAAGATATGGGGCCATGCCCTTCGGGTACAGGGCCGTGTGAGAAGCCTGTTTCTAGCTATAAATAGGGGTGTTTGGTTCAATTGCAATCCTTCCCTTGGCAACCCTCTCTCTCACTTCACCACCACTACAACACCATCATCCACCATAATCGTTAGAGTTAGAGTGTGTAGTAATCTCGGGATCCAAGATTAATAGTAAGAGTTCTTGTCAACCAATGGCCATTCTTGGCTAATCTCTTACATCACTTGGTGAAGATAAATCTTTTATCTATTACTTTTGGTTTCCAAGATTTGGTTAACTATTTATTTGTATATGTATTAATGATTGACTAATCTCTTACATCACTTGGTGAAGACAAATCTTTTATCTATTACTGTTGATTCACTCATTCGTGTCTTTACGGTCTATATAAAGCACGTTAAGTGCTTGGAAGGGGGTTAGAAGAGTGGTTTGGGTAAAGCTCTTGCCTCGTTTAGTGTATGGATTCTATGAGGACTTGATTCAAGCGTATTAGGACTTCCCTTGAGGTAGATAGCATCAAATCGGGGGAAGTAAGAACGTCTGGAATCCCTTATTACAACCAACTATTAAAACTTTAAGCCAGCCTTGCGGGACTGTATCCTTGCTAACACAGACCAATATGGCCGAGGGTAGTGTTACCTCCAAAAGAGGGACATGCCAATTTAGCGTTAATACCTTACTTAATTATCTTTCAATATTCCGGCCTTGAAGTACTGTATCCCTGCTGACTCAGACCAATATGGCCGAGGGTAGCGTTGCCTCCAAAAGAGGGACATGCCATTATAACTAAGATATTCTCTTAAAAAACCCAAAGTGCGAAAATCATCAAAGGATACATAAAAGATAAGTCGGAACCAAGTGATTCTATCTTGTTTATTGTTCTTTTAAATATTTCAATTTCTTTTTAATTCTATTTAGTAAACATTCTTTCTAAAAAATTTGGTTATATTAGACATTGACGATATTCTAGTATTAAAAGCTCTTGTGTTCTTGAACGACCTCGGTATCTTGCCATCACTATACTACGCCAACGTTGGGTTCACTTGACCTAGAGTGTTGTAGAGAGTGATTGTGTTATATCGTGTTTTATAAATTTAAAGTTTGATAGACGAGTAAAAGTGCTTAAAATATAAAAAAAAATTATACCCACGCCACGACACGTCAGAGAAAATAAGGTGACAATTTGCATGTTTGAAGCTAAGTAGGAAGTATCCTACATCGGTAACCCAAAGGGCGTCCATACAGATTTTCTGTATCCTACAGTCTATACGTCCAGATTTTGCAAACACGGTACACATTTCCGAAATTTTTATCCTTTATAAAACCAATATTTGGAAATCAATTTTAAGAATTTGTAGTGGATGTTGTTGTGCAAATCTTGAGTTGAAGGGCTTATCGGCACTCTTAGTTGCTTGTTGGACTAAATCTGGGGTCATGTCATTCTGTTTGCGAGGATTTGCCGGTTTGGATGTATACGACCCATGGACCCTTTGAATGCTTACGAGTTGTATGCATCTTGATGGACAGATTAACCCCAAATCTGTCATGACCCTATGCATTGCCTAGATATGAATGTAACGATTTATAATCACTTTGTGTTGACCTCATATGTTAAATATTGTGTAGATGACATCTTGGTATATGTGATAAATGGCAAATTTCAGGCTAAAATGAGGCTGATATCTAGAGAGACGAATAAAATTTGAGAAATTCAAATAAAGTACCATACTCGGTAACACGATATAACTCGCACCACCACCCATACTCACTTAAATGGTATGGTTCGTACCCTAGTTGCAGAAACCCTAAAAGCATGTATAAAGAGACCGTGTCGGTTGTATACGAATAAGGAACAAGAAGTTGCCGTGGACGACTGGGAGGGCTTAACTAAGGCAAAACGAAGGGCTTAATCATAATGAAACATCACGAATTGAAGATTTAATCATATGTGCTCTAGCTTTTTCAGTTTAAAAGTTTCCTTGTTATCTAACAATGTTTCTATCCATATTTGGTTTGTTTTTGTTCATCATGTCTGGCTAAACTGTAAGTAACTGTCTAGATGTGATGATTCTTAGGATGATTTGATGTTTGAATGTTTGATTTGATTGTGTAATATGCTTTTGGTAAAGTTTGTGATGTTTATTCATATGATGTGTATGATTGCATGTTAGATATTGATTATGGTGTTAAGTTGTGTGGTTAAATCGGTATTTCAATGAGGTATGCTAGTTAGATTGGATTTCTTCTATCTCTAGGTTATACTGACGTCCATTAATATAAGGCTTGTAACCTTAACCGGTAATAGAAAACATCGTAACATAATTGGAAAAATGTGTGAGCTACCTACGGGAAGGATCTTACTAAAAGGATTTGGAAATTAGTGTTGGTGCATGCGTCTGTCGACTTCATCTTGTATCGAGTCTTGTATGTATTTAGATAAATCACGGCACGTTATACGAGGAAAATGTCAAATATAGGGTGAGTGGCATGTTCAAGCGAAATTAGATAGGTAATTCCGCTTGAAAGAGTCATGGCAGTTTCAAGCGAAATCACACTATCTAATTCCGCTTGAAGCTTATCTCGCTTGAAGTGTTATTTCGCTTGAGACATTTTCAAGCGAAATTACATCCCCTATATATACCTTGTGCCTGATTTAGTTTGAAGTGTCTTGAAACTTTCCGGTCTGAGCAACGAAGTGCTACCGAAGTGTCGTCTCGCCGTAAAACGTCATTATATCAATAATACGACAGTTTAAAGTGATATTCTAGTTGAATTGACCTCAATACGTCTGTTTCCGCCTTTCGTATTGAGTAAAATTCATCTGATCGACTCGTTCGGGTCTGAAAACGATCCTACAACCCTCAGCAAAAAATGATGAGAAAATAAAATTGATAATCATTGCTGTTGTAAAAAAGATCCTCTAAAGGGGACCCACCAAAATTTGAGCCGTCATCTCTCTGCTGAACGGAAGTTCTGACCTGAGCTCTCACGGTTTCGCAATTTAACCTCTTACAGATATCATCTGTGGTATACTCACCTGTAAGACTGAATATTGGGATCTGGATACGGGAGTATATTCAAGAGGTGGGACACATGAATGAGTTTAAGTCCTTAATACACCTAATTCATATCCTGAATCAGTTGAAATTTGTGTGAAAATTTAAGTGGATCAGTATATCGGCAATCTAAGTGAATTGTTTAATTCTTAATGTGTAATTAAGCTCAACGGTACTTGTGACTTGTCAAAAACTGATATGATCCTCTTACACAAACTCACAAAAATATTGTATGTAAATATTTCTCTACTGCATTTCATTCTATGTTCAAAAATCCAAAAAGATTTTTAGGGTGTTTAAGCATAAATTTTGAAAAATACAAAAAAGATTTTCGGCAACTGATGTTGGAGAGCTGATTTTCAAAATTCCAAGTGCTGAATATGATGACAATTTGGGTTGGGAGAGTGTTTGTTTTGAAAGAAAAACGTTATTCTTGCAAGTGATTCATCAAAGTTTAAAATTGTAAAATCATTGTTTGAATATCTTATCCACAAGTGATTCATCAGAGTGTGAGATTGATTTTACAAGTTTTCATCAGAAAATTTATTGTTGGGTAGAGTTTTTGTGCAGGATAGAGCTAGGAATCGATTCTGAACCTGTAGAAAGTGTGAGTCCGGTTACGATTCTGGAACTGCTGATGTTGATGAACTTTAGGATTCAAGAGATCTGATCAAGAGAATTAGAAAGCTTGAGAGCCAAGCTCAGATCCTGGAGATTATCAACATTCGAGGAAGAGATGAGAAGAAAGAAGATTTGAGGATGCTTTACAATGTCAGATACTTCAAAAGAGAAGCCCGAAGACTGATAAAGACTGAAGATGTGAAGACTCGACACTTTAAGACTCGTCAACATTCGAGGGGGAGTTTGTTGGTGCATGCGTCTGTCAACTTCGTCTTGTATCGAGTCTTGTATGTATTTAGATAAATCAGGGCACGTTATACGAGGAAAATGTCAAATATAGGGTGAGTGGCATGTTCAAACGAAATTAGATAGGTAATTCCGCTTGAAAGAGTCATGGCAGTTTCAAGCGAAATCACACTATCTAATTCCGCTTGTAGCTTATCTCGCTTGAAGTGTTATTTCGCTTGAGACATTTTCAAGCAAAATTACATCCCCTATATATACCTTGTGCCTGATTTCGTTTGAAGTGTCTTGAAACTTTCCGGTCTGAGCAATGAAGTGCTGCCGAAGTGTCGTCTCGCTGTAAAACGTCATTATATCAATAATACGACAGTTTAAAGTGATATTCAAGTTGAATTGACCTCAATACGTCTGTTTCCACCTTTCGTTTTGAGTAAAACTCTTCTGATCGACTTGTTCGGGTCTGAAAACGATCCTACAATTAGTTAGAATTTTCTAAGCGGTTGATCTTGATTAGTTCTTAAATTGCATTGTTCGTAGTTAAATCCTTAACTTAATCTAAAAAGACTAAGTCATATGAATCGGTCATATTAACTTGCTTTTGTTGAAATAGGTTGTGAGGCGTGTCTATAACTTCTTTCTTACCTTTCAACATGATTAACCTTATCAGGTTCTAATCCATTTTAGCACTTCGTCTGCTGTTTTTGAGTTAGTTCTTAGTATAGTTCCATATGCTTGATCATTTATTAAGAGTGAATCTCCTTTGATGATTCCAGTCTAGATAGTTACATTTTCTCATTATGATTATACTTCGCACATTAGTATTTTCATCTTTAGTTTTCGTTACCTCTATTTTATCTTCAACCACATCTTTCATATTCAGTATCTTACCCTAACTATACTATAAAAAGGATAGGTGCGCTTGCTTTTGAACATGTGTAGTTTAGTATAATAGGTATTTTAAATCTTTTAAAACTATTTAGTGCATCATGAAAAATTTGTGTTACTATTCGCACATGTCAAGTTTTTAGCACCATTGCAGGGGTCAAGGCAATTTTGGAAACAATTTAAATTAGTAGTGTAATCACTTTAACTTACTTTTGTTTCTTTTACTTATACATGTTATATGTGTCCGCTAGGATAGTTTCTTGGTGTTTCCCTTTAGAATTTGTTTATGCTAAGATCAAGTTTTGGTAGATTAGTGAAACTGTTTGCTGACCCCGAACTTGAGATACGCAAGAGTTCGTTCAAGAAGAAAGCTCAAGCCACATCAAGTAAGAAGGTACCAGTTGCACCTAAGTCTGAAGAGGAAGCATCAACTGAAACATTGTGACAACCCTCAAAAATACATGTATTCCGTACGGTTCATTACTGTTAATTAAAGTGCTTGATGTCTGTGCCGAATTACTTAACTGCTTTCTGATTTCTGTGTCATACTTACATGTGCTTGTTAACATATACTAGTCATGTGCAGAAAAGTTACTAAATAGTCCTGTATGCTTTCCTGAGTGTTGGGAATTAATTGTGTTACAAAAATATATATAAAAGACACTTTACGGAATAATTAAACACTTTAACGGAACGGTATCCAACCGAACAACCGGACATTACCCGGGACACTAAAATTTTTCCAAACACGTTGTTCAACTATTTCTTGGCTAGTCATGATCCCCGAACACCCTAACACCCACTAAATATCAAGTAACTAACATATATAAGTACATACTTGGATTCTAACTTGTGATTACCATCTAGTCTCAAAATTTTACATCCAACCACCCCCCCCAACCGAATTCGGTCCCAAAGGACCCACAAGATCACCAACTTAGATCTTCACCATACTCCCAATCTTGTTCCTAGATTATATTCTAATTATATAATAGATTGATTGCTTGATAGTGTTAACAAAATATACGAAGATATCTTATAAGTATGGGAGCATCCTTACAACATCACTTCTTATAATTCACACTACTCCTTCACTCCCCACTCTCTTTCTCTCGGCCCTCCCTTAACCGCCTCCATCACCACCATTTCACCACCACAATCTTCCATTTTTAAGCTCCATGCATGTGTTAGAAGGTGCCTTGTGAAGTAGGAAGCTTGAGGAACTTGAAGGAGCTTCATTACTTGCTTTCATCATCCATTTTCACCATCTTTGCACTAGAGATTCTTCCCTAGCTTTAAGCTAGTAGTAAGTCTTGATTTACTCTTGTTTATTTCTATTTTGGGTAGTCAAAAGTTGAAGTATGATGAATATCAAGAACTCTAAGAACATGGACTAAAAGATTTAAACATAAAAAGAAAATGAACAAGGAAGATGAACATAAGTTTACATAACGATGAAGTCTTGTTGAATTAGGGTTGGATAAAGCATGCATGATGTTTGATCGTTGATTTCTTGATAAACCCGTTGTTAGGACATTTGTTGATGCGTTTTAGTAACATTTAAACTCTAAAAAACATGCTGATTGGTGTTTGCAGCCAATTTCAGTTGGCTGTAACCAGATCATAACTTAACGAAAAACTGATTTTCTTGAGTCTGAAATGTGTTATTTTGAAATACGGTTCTAATGGCACTAGAATCATAATTTTTGGACTTCGTTTGCTATTTTTAAAGGGGTCGGTTTTCACAGCAGCAAAAGCTGCATTTTTCGGCAGAAAATATGTGTTATGGTTTTCGTTATAACTTGAAATCTGTGTAGAATTAGGTCACGAAATTTGTACTGTAGATGGACACTGATGTCATAGTAATTCTCCAATTGGAATTTCAAAAATCAAACTTACGATGAATTTTAAATAAATTATTCCATGGACTACAGTCAGAAAGTGATGAAAATGATTTCAGTCCGGTAAATGATTTTTTATAAAATATTGATAACGAATTGGATCCCGAGATTTTTACACAACAATATTTGGATCGTTTAAGACCTTTTTAAAAATTTGGGAATTTTTGGAACAGGTTAACTATTTTATTAAAATTCCCGAAAACAGCCCAGTTTTGAATATAAAAGCTGAAACGACATAAGTAGTAATTTGCGTGCTAAAATGTCGGGTAGGTTATCTGAGAATGATCTAACATGTTATATGTTAATGAAAGTGTTATGTGCAATATCCTATGTTTGCTTATGAACGGGAATAGATGGGAAGTTTATATGGGCATGAACCGTTAAAGTGATGCATGTTATGTGATAGATGCGTGTAGGAACTTCGTGCTTATTTGAAGTCACTAATAAACTAAGTGGTAATCATACTAGGACGTGATTGACCGACCTTGACTGTTAGCTATTTTTGAGAGTCTAACCGAGCAACCAAAGGTGAGTTCACACACTTTCTAAGGCATGGGATTCCCGGTGGTTGGGAATGGGTTAAAGAATTAAAACGGAAACTACATATCCTCCTTGGGTAGGATATGTACCGCCATCCTCCATAGGTAGGATGCCAATATAAATCCTGCGTATTCTCCTTGGGTAGAATACGTACGTTCGTCCTCCTTGGGTAGGACAACAACCTTAAAACTTACTAGACAAAACTCTATCATGAAGTCCCTCATTTTTATATCGACTTAATCGCCGGGCCAATGGCGAGCGGGTCATTAGTTAATAGCGCTATTAGGGTTGAAAATTCTCACACCGTGCCGTTCGGACGGGCGTGTACTAATGGATCTGGGCAAACTGTCAATGATGATAGAACATTGACGTAGGGCACAACTATTGTTCATCAGTTGTCGATATGGTAAAAGTCTAGTGGCTAACATGGGGAAGTCCCCACGGGTCATGGTTTGGGAAAGAAGGAATTGGTTAATCATATTTTCAACTATGGGGTAACCCCCACGGCAAGTAAGCCAGCTAAAGACAAACCATGTTTTCGAAAACAACTTAAAACAAACACCCAACTGTGAACTCGCTCAACTTTATTGTTGACTCGTTGTTACATGCCTTACAGGTCGCTAGATGCTTATGGAGCTTGCACGAGAGGAAGGAGTCGTTGTGGGATATGGACTACTACGTCCAGTTCAAAACATTAAACTTTATGAACTTATTACTTATGTTTGGGTTTTAAAATTTATGCTTCCGCTGTTAAATTAAAGTTGGTTACTTTCTTTTGGTCACCAATTATGTTGTGGTTGGTTTGTTTTACTTAATTATGTTGTTCAATATGATTGGTGGCTCGATCCTGGTCATGTCACGCCTCCAAGCGGTGATACTCCGCATGGTGGATTTTGGTGGTGTGATAGATTGGTATCAGAGCCTTTGGTTATAGCAAACTTGGTTTTAAAGGGGAAAAGCTTTTTGATAAAACCAGACTATAACCTGTACAGTGCTCAACGATCCACAACGACGCTTCGCTCCACGTGCAAGACTCAACACCATAGGTGAAATGGTTCATGCTTACATTGCCTGTCTATTAGTTTACATAGTACATGGCATTCTTAGTTAACATAACAACTGATAATTGAAACCCTGTGTGCTTACTCTCTTCTGTCATCCCACACTTACGCACTTTCACCACACGTTTCTCACTTATGATCGCTTCATTGTGAAGATCATGAACGAACGCGGAGGACGTGGTGGTATCAACATGACACAAGCCCAGCTGACGGCTCTAATCAACGAACGAGTGGCTGAGGCACTCGCAGGTGTCCCTGCAGGAGGTATAACCTGCTATTTCGACCTATCCTAGGATGTTTAGATCCTACTCTCGTAAACCAACTCTCGTGTTTAATCTTGTCTTTTCATTCTCGCGCGGCAGGTCAGCATGCTCAACCTCCCGTATGTACGTTCAAAACGTTCATGGATTGCCGACCTAGTACTTTTAGCGGCACATAAGGAGCTGTAGGTCTTCTTCACTGGTTTGAGAAGCTCGAGTCTGTTTTCGAAATGTGTGAATGCCCTGAGGCTCGTAGGGTGAAATTTGCTACTGGAACACTCGAAGGTGCTGCGTTAACCTGGTGGAAGGCACAGGTTCAACTACTAGGGCTGGCGGTTGCTAATGCCACCCCATGGAATGACTTCAAAGAATTGATCAAGGAAGAGTACTGTAGTCGTGACGACATCCACAAGCTAGAGGTGGAATTTTTCAATCTGAAGATGACGGGGTCTGAAATTGAGGCATACACAAAGAGATCGAACGAATTAGCTATCTTGTGTCCTACTATTGTGGATCCTCCTATCAAGCGCATCGAGCTGTACCTTAAGGGTTTAGTGCCAGAAATTCAGAGCCACGCGACCTCAGCTAATCTTGGCACCATTCAGAAAGTCATTCGGTTGGCTCACCGTCTCACTGATCAGGCAGTTGAGCAGAACAAGCTGCCCAAGCGTATTAGCGCTACTACTTCTGATGCTCCCAGTGATAACAAGCGCAAGTGGGATGGAAATTCGGGAAAGGGTTCTACTTCAGTTCAGTCTTAGTCTCAGCAGCGAAGGACTAGCGACTACAAGAGCCCTGGTCAGCAATCTTCGGGTAGTCAGGGGCAGGGTGGATACAAGGGAAACCACCCCAAGTGCAACCGATGCAGAAAACATCATAGTGGGCAGTGTAACAAGGGTCATTTTCTGAGGTCTAACAAGTTTGGTCATGAAGCAAAGGATTGCATGAGCTCACTTCCTGCGAATCAGAATCGTCAACAGCAGCCACAAGCTCCACAGAATCAGCAGTAGAAACAACAGGGTACCAAGGGATGCTATTAGTGTGGTGCTGAAGGTCACTTCAAGAGAAACTGTCCCCAGTTGAACCAGAAACAGAACAACAACAACAATCAGGGGAAATGAAACAATAATAGGGGAAACAATGATGGCAATGGAGCCAGGGGACGTGTTTTCGTGTTGGGTCAGGGTGATGCAAGGAATGATCCCAACGTGGTGATGGGTAAGTTTCTTCTGGATGATTTCTTTGTTACTGTTTTATTTGATTCGGGTGCCGATACTAGTTATGTGTCCTTAAAAGCTAGCCAAATGCTTAAGCGCACTCCAACACTTTTGAACACCAAACACACGGTAGAACTAGCAAACGGTAACAGTCTTGAAGCCACACACATAATTAAAGGTTGTAACCTCGTCTTAGCTGGTCAGACCTTCTCTATCGAACTTATTCCTATCGTACTTGGTAGTTTCGACATCGTTATTGGGATGGATTGGCTATCCCATCATCAAGCGGAGATTAATTGCAAGGAGAAAATCGTCCGCATTCCTCGTTCTGGTGAAGAACCTCTCATGATTCATGGCGACAAGAGTGGTGCTGTTGTGGGCATCATCTCTTTCCTTAAGGCCCAGAAGTGTTTGCGTAAGGGCCACACTGCCATTCTTGCATTCGTTACTGACGCATCAATGGAAGAGAAGAGAATTGAAGATATTCCTATTGTGCACGATTTTCCTGAGGAACTACCTGGTCTTCGTCCTCATCGACAAGTCGAGTTTCAAATCGAGCTAACTCCTGGGGCAGCACCCATAGCCCGTGCACCTTATCGCTTAGCCCCATCGGAACTAGAGGAATTGTCCACTCAATTGCAAGACCTCTTGGACAAGGGTTTTATTCCCCTAGCTCTTCGCCCTGGGGAGCTCCAGTCTTGTTTGTGAAAAAGAAAGACGGTACCTTCAGAATGTGTATTGACTGCCGCGAACCCAACAAAGTGACAGTAAAGAATCGTTATCCTCTTCCACGCATTGATGACCTATTCGACCAGTTGCAAGGGTCGAGCTATTACTCTAAGATTGATTTGAGATCGGGATACCATCAGCTGAGAGTCCGAGATGAGGACGTCTCCAAAACAGCATTCAGAACTCGTAACGGCCATTACGAGTTTCTGGTTATGCCTTTCGGATTGACGAATGCACCTGCGGTCTTCATGGATCTCATGAACCGAGTATGCAAACCTTACCTGGATAAGTTTGTTATTGTTTTCATCGACGACATCCTGATCTATTCTAAGAGTTAGGAGGAACACGAGCAGCATCTACGACTTATGCTGGAACTCCTTCGAACAGAGTAGTTGTATGCCAAATTTTCGAAATGTGACTTCTGGCTTCGCGAAGTCCACTTTCTAGGCCACGTGGTAAACAAGGATGGGATTCATGTGGATCCATCCAAGGTAGACTCGATCAAGAACTGGCCTGTACCTCGTACACCAACAGAAATCCGCCAATTCTTGGGCTTGGCAGGATACTACAGAAGATTCATCAAGGATTTCTCCAAGATTGCGCAACCTCTCACTTCACTGACTCAGAAGGGTGTCACCTATCGTTGGGGTGATGCATAGGAATCTGCCTTTCAGCACCTAAAAGACAGACTTTGTAGCGCGCCTACCCTCTCATTGCCTGAAGGTACAAATGATTTTGTGGTTTATTACGACGCTTCCATCCAAGGACTTGGTTGCGTGTTGATGCAACGTGACAAGGTCATTGCCGACGCATCGCGCCAACTTAAAGTTCACGAAAAGAACTACACTACGCACGACTTGGAATTGGGAGTAGTTGTCTTCGCACTTAAGATATGGAGACATTATCTGTACGGTACCAAGTGCACCATTTACACCGATCACAGGAGTCTCGAGCATATCTTCAAGAAAAAGGAGTTAAACATGCGACAACGTCGATGGGTCGAGCTCTTGAATGATTATGAATATGCGATCAAGTACCATCCGGGCAAAGCCAATGTTATGGCCGACGCCCTCAGTCGAAAGGATACTATACCTAAACGTGTGCGAGCGTTACAACTTACCATCCAATCTAGTCTTCCTGCCCAGATACGAGATGCTCAGGTCGAAGCATTGAAAGCAGAAAACATCAGGGCTGAGTCCTTACGAGGATTGAGGAAACGGTTAGAACGAAAGGAAGACGGCGCCTACTATGTAAACGGGCGCATCTGGGTCCCGCTTTACGGGAACTTACGCGAGCTTGTGATGGATGAAGCGCACAAGTCTCGTTATTCGGTACATCCTGGTTCGGATAAGATGTACCACGATCTGAAGACTACGTATTGGTGGCCTACTATGAAAGCCAACATAGCAACCTACGTCAGTAAATGCTTGACTTGTGCTAGGGTCAAGGTCGAATATCAGAAACCATCAGGCCTACTCCAACAACCAGAGATCCCGACATGGAAATGGGAGCAAATTTCCATGGATTTCGTTACTGGCCTTCCTAGATCTCAACGCGGAAATGACACCATTTGGGTGATCGTGGATCGACTGACTAAGTTTGCACATTTTCTGGCTATCAAGGAAACCGACAAGTTTTCTACTCTAGCAGACATCTACCTAAAGGAAGTAGTATCGAGGAACAGAGTGCCAACTTCCATCATTTCTGATCGTGACTCATGTTTTACATCTGAGTTGTGGCAAGCTATGCACAAGTCCTTTGGTTCTCGATTAGACATGAGCACAACATATCATCCACAGACAGATGGGCAATCTGAACACACCATCCAAACCCTTGAAGTCATGCTTAGGGCATGTGTAATCGACTTTGGTAATGGCTGGTAAAAACACCTCCCGTTAGTGGAGTTTTCGTATAACAACAGTTACCACACCAGTATCTAGGCAGCTCCATTCAAGGCACTGTACGGACGGAAGTGCCGATCACCTCTTTGTTGGGCAGAGGTTGGCGACAGTCAAATCAATGGCCCAGAACTTGTAGTAGATACAACCGAGAGGATTGCTCAGATACGACAACACATGGCGGCAGCTCGTGACCGTCAGAAAAGCTATGCAGATAAGCGACGAAAACCACTCGAGTTCCAGGTTGGGGATCGAGTGCTACTTAAAGTCTCACCTTGGAAAGGTGTAGTTCGTTTTGGCAAACGAGGCAAACTCAATTTGGGATATGCCGGACCGTTCGAAATCATTGAGAAAATTGGCAAAGTCGCTTACAAGTTGAATCTACCTGAAGAACTCAGCGGAGTTCACAACGTATCCCACGAGTCAAATCTGAAAAATTGTCTGTCAGATGAGACCCTCATAGTTCCCTTAAAGGAGCTCACAATCGAAGACCAGTTGCGATTCGTCTAGGAACCAGTTGAAATCACAGACTAAGATGTTAAGATTCTCAAGCGCGCCAGAATACCTCTTGTTCGAGTTCGTTGGAACTCCCGTCGTGTCCCAGAGTATACCTAGGAACGAGAAGACCAAATGAAACACAAGTATCCCCAGTTGTTTAAGAAAAGTGCAACCACTACTGAGACTGAAGCTACTGCAGAATTTCGGGACGAAATTCCAAATCAACGGGGGGATGATGTGACACCCCAGGAAAACTGCGCAACTTAACTAGCTTCCTCAATAACCACGTGCTAAATTTCGGGACGAAATTTTCTTAACAGGGGAGAACGTAACAACCCTCAAAATTACATGTATTCCGTACGATTCATTACTGTTAATTAAAGTGCTTGATGTCTGTGCCGAATTACTTAACTGCTTTCTGATTTCTGTGTCATACTTACATGTGCTTGTTAATATACTAGTTATGTGCAGAAAAGTTACTAAATAGTGTTGTATGCTTTCCTGAGTGTTGGGAATTAATTGTGTTACAAAAATATATATAAAAGACACTTTACGGAATAATTAAACATTTTAACGGAACGGTATCCAACCGAAAAACCGGACATTACCCGGGACACTAAAATTTTGCCAAACACGTTGTTCAACTATTTCTTGGCTAGTCATGATCCCCGAACACCCTAACACCCACTAAATATCAAGTAACTAACATATATAAGTACATACTTGGATTCTAACTTTTGATTACCATCTAGTCTCAAAATTTTACATCCAACCCCCCCCCCCCAACCGAATTCGGTCCCAAAGGACCCACAAGATCACAAACTTTGATCTTCACCATACTCCCAATCTTGTTCCTAGATTATATTCTAATTTTATAATAGATTGATTGCTTGATAGTATTAACAAAATATATGAACATATCTTATAAGTATGGGAGCATCCTTACAACATCACTTCTCATAATTCACACTACTCCTTCACTCCCCACTCTCTTTCTCTCGGCCCTCCCTTAACTGCCACCATCACCACCATTTCACCACCACAATCTTCCATTTTTAAGCTCCATTCATGTGTTAGAAGGTTCCTTGTGAAGTAGGAAGCTTGAGGAACTTGAAGGAGCTTCATTACTTGCTTTCATCATCCATTTTCACCATCTTTGCACTAGAGATTCTTCCCAAGCTTTAAGCTAGTAGTAAGTCTTGATTTACTCTTGTTTATTTTTATTTTGGGTTGTCAAAAGTTGAAGTATGATGAATATCAAGAACACTAAGAACATCGACTAAAAGATTTAAACATAAAAAGAAAATGAACAAGGAACATGAACATAAGTTTACATAAAGATGAAGTCTTGTTGGATTAGGGTTGGATAAAGCATGCATGATGTTTGATCATTGATTTCTTGATAAACCCGTTGTTAGGACATTTGTTGATGCGTTTTAGTAACATTTAAACACTAAAAAGCATGCTAATTGGTGTTTGCAGCCAACTTCAGTTGGCTGTAACCAGATCATAACTTAACGAAAAACTGATTTTCTTGAGTCTAAAACGTTTTATTTTGAAATACGGTTCTAATGGCACTAGAATCATAATTTTTGGACTTCGTTTGCTATTTTTAAAGGGGTCGTTTTTCACAGCAGCAAAAGCTGCATTTTTCTGCAGAAAATACGTGTTATGTTTTTCGCCATAACTTAAAATCTGTGTAGAATTAGGTCACGAAATTTGTACTGTAGATGGAAACTGATGTTGTAGTAATTCTCCCACTGGAATTTCAAAAATCAGACTTACGATGAATTTTAAATAAATTATTCCGTGGACTGCAGTTAGAAAGTGATGAATCTGATTTTAGTCCGGTAAATAATTTTTTTTATAAAATATTGGTAATGAATTGGATCCCGAGATTTTTACACAATAATATTTGGATCGTTTAAGACCTTTTGTAAGAAGTTGGGAATTTTTGGAATAGGTTAACTATTTTATTAAAATTCCCGAAAACAGCGCAGTTTTGAATATAAAAGCTGAAACGACATAAGTAGTAATTTGCATGCTTAAATGTCAGGTAGGTTATCTGAGAATGATCTAACATGTTATATGTCAATGAAAGTGTTATGTGCAATGTCGTATGTTAGCTTATGAACGGGAATAGATGGGAAGTTTATATGGGCATGAACCGTTAAAGTGATGCATGTTATGTGATAGATGCGTGCAGGAACTTCGTGCTTATTTGAAGTCACTAATAAACTAAGTGGTAATCATACTAGGACGTGATTGACCGACCTTGACTGTTAGCTATTTTTGAGAGTCTAACCGAGCAACCAAAGGTGAGTTCACACACTTTCTAAGGCATGGGATTCCCGGTGGTTGGGAATGGGTTAAAGAATTAAAACGGGATCTACATATCCTCCTTGGGTAGGATATGTACCGCCATACTCCATAGGTAGGATGCCAATATAAATCCTGCGTATTCTCCTTGGGTAGAATACGTACGTTCGTCCTCCTTGGGTAGGACAACAACCTTAAAACTTACTAGATAAAACTCTATCATGAAGTCCCTCATTTTTATATCGACTTAATCGCCGGGCCAATAGCGAGCTGGTCATTAGTTAATAGCGCTATTAGGGTTGACAAGCCTCACACCGTGCCGTTTGGACGGGCGTGTACTAATGGATCTGGGCAAACTGTCAATGATGATAGAAAATTGACGTAGGGCACAACTATTGTTCGTCAGTTGTCGATATGGTAAAAGTCTAGTGGTTAACATGAGGAAGCCCCCACGGGTCATGGTTTGGGAAAGAAGCAATTGGTTAATCATATTTTCAACTATAGGGTAACCCCCACGGCAAGTAAGCCAGCTAAAGACAAACCATGTTTTCGAAAACAACTTAAAACAAACACCCAACTGTGAACTCGCTCAAATTTATTGTTGACTCGTTGTTACATGCCTTACAGGTCGTTAGATGCTTATGGAGCTTACACGAGAGGATGAGTCATTGTGGGATATGGACTACTACGTCCAGTTCAAAACATTAAACTTTTTGAACTTATTACTTATGTTTGGGTTTTAAAATTTATGCTTCCGTTGTTAACTTAAAGTTCGTTACTTTCTTTTGGTCACCAATTATGTTGTGGTTGTTTGATTTACTTAATTATGTTTTTCAATATGATTGGTGGCTCGATCCTGGTCATGTCACACCTCCAAGCGGTGATACTCCGCATGGTGGATTTTGGTGGTGTGACAAACATCATTTGTTTTTGAAATAGAATCTGTTACTGATCAACCACTACAAAAAATGGTGAATCATGAAAGATCCATAGCTAATTATGTGAAACCAATTTGTGACACCCGTTCCTAGTGTCACTTGACCTGAAACCACAACACAATCTTTTCAAATTCTCACTTCAATCATTTAGTTGATGCAAAATAGTTGTTAATTCAACGGTTGGAAGCTGAAGATCCAAACTCTCATGCCAAAATGTTCTTCGAACTGTTCTACACCTTTAAGATCAATGGAGTATCTCTTGATGCTATCAAACTTCGTTTAGTTCTAATTTTTATACGTGGTGAAACCCGTAACTGGATAGCATCTTTGATAGGAGGATCCATTACTACCTAGGCAATAATGGCCAAGAAATTCCTGAATAAGTATTTTTCACCATCAAAGACGAACAAAATTCACAATGATACTCAATCTTTCAAACAGAACGAGGATGAGACACTATCTAAAGCATGGAAAGATTCAAAGAATTAATCAAGAGATGTCACAACCACGGTTTAAAACTTTGGCTTATTGTCAGAACTCAAGAATCAAATGGTTTTATTATAAAAACTCAGTATCAAATACAATGATTGAACGAATCTGTCATCACAGATTAACAATGAACAAAGAGCAAAAAGATCCCCAACAGGATGATCGATACAAGTAATAGACAAACCCTAGACTCACGAATGTACGTATGAGAATGGGGAGACAAACCAGAGAGCAGCGAAATGATCAGCCAGAGAATGAGATGCTCGAATGAATAAGCCAAGGGACCAAGCCCTTCTTTTATCTTGCCAAACCCTAAGCGACAACACAGGAGCCCAGGCTGGCAACCAACAGGACGCAACGGCTATAAGCCCAAGTCAGCAATCCACCTTGATAGAACCCAAAGCCAGCAGCCCGTCCTTGATAGCCCAAACGTCACAACCAAAATAAATAAAAGGTTAAAAATAAAAGGAAATAAAAGAACATAAAGGCACATTTATACTGGATAAATACAAGTATTTTAACATCCCCCCTCAGTTTAAATGTGCAAACAGATTGGACAGACCTAGCGACTTACACATTTCAGAATGAGTTTTTGGGAGTAAGCCTTTAGTAAATATGTCAGCTAGCTGATGCTCAGTCTTAACACCTTGAGTTTTGATCAGCCCTGATGCAATTTTCTCTCTTAGAAAGAATAAATCAACTTCGAAGTGCTTAGTTCGGTCATGAAAGACAGGATTGGCAGCAATGGACAGCGCCGCAGTGTTACCGCACTTCAAAACAACCGGAATATTCACATCAACATGAAGTTCTCTTAAGATATTCAGCAGCCACAATACTTCACACGTGGCACTGCACATGGACCTGTATTCGGCCTCGGCTGAGGACCGAGAAACTACACTTTGTTTTTTGCTTTTCCATGAAACCAATGATCCACCAAGAAAGATGCAAAAACCTGTGACAGACCTTCGGCTGTCCACACATTTAGCCCAGTCCGAATCTGCAAACACAGTTAACTGGAAAGTATTGCTTTTTGTAAACAGGATCCCAGTGCCAGGAGCACCTTTTAGGTATCTTAACACTTTGAAAGCGATTTGAGTGTGAGCCTTAGTAGGCTTATGCGTAAACTGAGATAAATAATGAACAGAGTAAGCAATATCTGGTCTAGTGTGAGATAGGTAAATGTGTTTACCTATTAGTTTTTGATACTGCGTGGCATCAACATGTTTTGAGTTATTAAGTGTCATATTGGTCAAAACATGGTTTTGATCAATGGGACAACTATTGGGCTTACTACCACTCATCCCATATTCATTTAACAAGTCCATGCAATACTTTCTTTGAGAAAAACAAACACTGTTATTAGATTTAATTACTTCTATGCCAAGAAAGTGCTATAGTAAACCGAGATCATTGATTAAAAATTCATTTTTCAGAAGACTCTTGATTTTATTTATCTCCTGTTCACAGTTTCCTGTTAACACAATATCATCAACATACACTAAGAGGACAATAAAGACAGATTTTTCGGACTTAATAAACATGGAATGATCGCATTTAGATTGCACAAACCCAGTTTTGACTAAGGTTTGAACAAGCCGCTCATTCCACATACGTGGGGCTTGTTTTAACCCATATAAAGATTTGTTCAACTTACACACTTTACTTTGTTGATTAATATTTAATCCATCTGAAAGTGTCATATAGACATCTTCCCTAAGATTGACATAAAGAAAGGCATTGTTAACATCAAGTTGGTATAGGGGCCAGTTGTTTTGAAAAGATAGACTAATAACACATAGAACTGTAACCATTTTGACAACAGGGGAGAATGTTTCCTCAAAATCAATCCCTTCACGTTGGTTAAATCCCTTAGCCACTAGCCTAGCTTTAAATCTATCTACTTCACCTGTTGATTTGTACTTTACTTTAAACACCCACTTACAACCAATAGGTTTAGTACCACTAGGGATATCCACAATATCCCAGGTATTGTTCTTATATAGAGCAGACAATTCATCATTTATAGCATCAATCCACCTTTTATCTTTAAGGGCTTCTTTATAAGTTTGTGGTTCAATAATTTTATTTATATTGGCAGCAAGACAAACATTTTCCCTAGGCAGGTTGGAATAATCAACTACTTTATCATAACTATATTTAGCATTCCCAACAATAAAGTCATTAAATCTTTTAGGGGCCGAGGCAGACCTAGTAGATCTTCTAATGTTTTGAATACCCTCAAGAAGGTTTTACTCATCATGAACACTGCTATACTCAGCCCTCACAGGTTCAGTTGTAACACCTATGTTAGGATCTGAGGCTTTCATGATTGTGTTTGTTTGTGAGATTTGAACAAATCAAATAGATATGAACAGTTTTAAGTGCAGCGGAAATGAATACAAACTTTGTAAACACAATCAATGGAGAAAATAGTTTGATAAACATTTGCTTCTCATAGAGTCAAAAGATTACAAATCAAAGCAAAAGATTACAGACATGCTTACAGACTAAACTCCCCCTCAGCCTGATACTCCAGAGTTGGTTGCACACAAGATGAAAGGATTGGACATGAGGAGGAAAACTCGCTCAGTCAATCAAATGTAACAGTACAGGGTACTGTTACATTTATAGGTAAACCAAACCACTGAGATATCTCAGCTGACGTCACCATGAAAGCGACGTCTAACAACCTAACAACCTGTATCTACTGTCCTTACACAAACACTGCTAACCTTACCACCGATTATACATAAAACAAATAATTCACTAAACAGCTGCTCTCCCTTTATGTCAGTGCTTTACTCAAGGTTGATCAGTCCTTGACTGGGCAGTGCTTTATCATCAGTAGATATGACCAGCAGTGTTGGATACTTCAGGGTTTTGATCAGCAGTTGAAGGACCAGCAGTAGTTGTATCTGAACAGTGGATAAAGACCATCAGTTGTTATAAATCACTTTCAAGGGGAAAGCTTAATGTAAACTGCTGCTTATTATGAATCCACTGCTGTGACCTGGTTTTGGCTTTACATTATCTGTTCCTCTGGTAGGGTTCAATCCCAACAATCTCCCCCTGGAACAGATAATGCCAAAACCTGTCATTATTCTGGATCTTTATTCCTCATCAGAAGTTCCCTTGCATGTCTTTTAAATTCTTCTTCAAATTCCTTGAAACTTGTGTCATCTTCATCCCTGCACAGTGTAAGTTCAAGGAGATCCTGCAAATCTTGAACACTAAGGCCTAGTGCTTCTTTCCTCGATATATACTTCACCTCTCCATTGGATCTGACCAGATTCAATACGTGGGTCTTTTGATCAGAGAGCCACTTTAGTACTTTTAAACCCAATGGATTTCTTGGGAGAGATTTATTTGATGATGAGCTTTGAGATATTGGCCTTGAGAAAATTTGCAGACTTTCTGACATTCTTTTGAAAGCCATTTCAATAACATCATTTGCTGCAGCTATATCTTCTGCAGTTTCTCTTTCAATCAACTCCTACCTTTCAATGTCTGTCATGTCTGTTGAAGTGTTTGGTGATGCAGGCTTGGTTAACATCCTTTTAAAAAGGTGTTGAAGTTTTTCCGAGCTTTCTTCTTTTAGACCCATTTTCATGATGGATTCTGTGAAGTACTCAACTTCCTTTTCTTTTACCTCTTCACTGGTCAGCTGTTCTTTTTCTTCTTGGTTTGTTACAAAAGTAGACCGGAACAGTGTTTTGAGGTTTTCTATCTTCTGTTCAAGCTTTATCATTTGTTCTTGCTTCTTTGAAGTGCCTGAAACAGTTATCTTCCTTTTCTTCAGCCTTTCATAGGCTTCATCCGTTTGCTGTTTTGACCATTTTGATATGGCTTCAGCAGTATCCATTTTTGCATCCACCAGCTCCTTTTTCTTTCTCTTATACTCAGCAGTTAGGTCAGCAATGAGCTTTTTGTATTTGCTCCAGTTTGGAGCATTCTTTTTCTTTGTAGGATCATTCTTGATTTTCTCAATCCTTTCTGCTTCATGCTTTAGAGCGACTATTGGCCATTCTTCGAACTGTTGTTCTTCAGCAGGATAGAATTTCTCTTTCATGATGTAGGCTAGATACTGTTTTCTTAACTTTTTCCTTTGTTCAGCCTTTTCTTTGTTTAGGTCTTGTGCAAATTCTTCTATCTGCTTTACTTTTGTGAAGTAGAACTCCAGTCTTTTAGCAATGCCATCTTTGCTTAAACGTTCACGTTCACTCTCAACTTTATCTCTTAGTTTAGCTTGCCTTGCCTTGATTTTGAGGTAGTCATCCATATCATCTGGTGGCATGTAGCCTATGAGTGAGGAGAATCTTCTTTTTGAAGGACCTTCTTCTGTATAGAATTGCCTCATCTCATTTTTGATAGCTTCAAGTTCTAGTGGATGTTGTGCAGCATTAGGATCATGTATACCCTCATCGGCAGGGATTGGCTTTCTTTTTCTGTTGAAGAGCTTTGGTTGTGATGTAGGAAAGGTGAGAGCAGTGGTGGATGACTGACTAAAAGCTGTTGAAACAACTGGTGTCTCAACATCTGTTGTCATTACAACTGCTGATATGTCAGCAGTTGTCTTCTGCTTTTGAGCAGGGGATGGAAGTGGTGAGATAGTTTTTGATGGTGGTGGTGAATCATCATCTGATATGAGATTCCTTCTCCTTTTTAATGAAGAAGGGGCAGATGATGTTTTGGGTGAATCAGTGGTTTGAATGATGGGGAGTGTCTGACAAACAACTGTTGAAACAACTGGTGCTTCAACCACTGCTGTCATTACAACAGATGTTGTAACATCTGTTGTCTTCTGTTTTATGACAGGAGACAGTGGTGATGGTGTGATTGTAGATGATGGTGTGATTGTAGATGATGGTGGTAGAGCAGTAGTTGTGGTGGTGTGTGGTAGAGTGGTGTGTGTTGATGACATGGCAGCTGTTTGGCTACTAACAGCAGTTTTTGTAACTACTGGTGTATCAGCTGTTTGGCTAACAGGTTTTGAGACCTGCTTTTCTTTTTCTTTTTCTTTTTCACGTTCAATATAGAGCCCATCTTCTATTCCTTTCTTTCTCAACTTGATTTTCTCCCCCTTTTTGGCATTATCTGCAAGGGGTGTATCCATGAAGAGAATGGAAGAGGGATTTTTTCCACCATGGGCAGTCTTTTGTATGCTAGCCTTTATAGCCTTGATATCTGCTTGAGTATCTTTAAACCTTGATTCCACCATGTTGGTCAGCATTTGTACTTGAATAGCGTGCTTTTGATCAGCCATATGTTGCTGCTTTTCAAGCATGGGTTGAAAAATATTCCAAAGCTCATTTGCAGCAGATGCATGTTGTGCAGGTGCTTGAGCAGGAACAGAAGTGACTTGTGCTTTTTGAGCTTTTAAAATCTCTTGCACCATGTCTTTAATTTCAGCAACTGAATCTTCAAGTTTTTCAACTCTTTTCGTCAATTCCTGATATTTTGAATCATCACCTACATTAGTAGGATCATCTAAATCCCCACCAGTGGTGGTTATATCAATGTGTAACTTAGGAACAGAGTCCCAAAAATCACCCATTGATGCCCCTTGTTCTTGGTACTGGGGACTTCTTTCTTCAGCACTCGATAAACCTTTGATGGTACCAGTGGTTAGATCCAACTCACTGGTGGTTACCGAAGTTGCCATGGAAGAAATTGCCTTCAAGGGAGTCTTACTTATGAAACAACTGTCCAACTGAGGATCTGTTGATCCACCAGTTGTAGTTGCTGCTCCACTTGAACTACCACCGAGAGTTACTTGTAACTCAGGGGGTGTAACCTCCTCAATTGTTGCTGGGATAGCAGAAGTAGTAGCATCAGACCCAGTCACGTGTGGGGGTATACTCTCAGTGACAGGTGATAGAGAGGAACTGGTTTGTGTCTGAGCTATAGCAGCTGCATGCAACAAAGGTAGCATGGATTGTGGCATTATTATTGGTGAGGGGATGGGAGTTGAAAGAGACATGTCCTTGGGATCAGGACTGAGGAAGATGGATCCGAGTGGATTCAGAGCTTCATATTGTGGTGTCCCTGTGCTTACAACCTGATCCTTTTGTGAGGATGCAGGAGGAGTTTTAGGCATGGGTTGAGATCTTTCTTCCAATTGCTATGAGGAAGTAGCAGCAGTGGTTTGTGGTGACTTTTGTGTTGTCACTGGCAGTTGCTCTGGGATCTCATCTTCCAGAGTTGCCTTTGTTTTGGGTTTGGTGGGTTTTCTGGATGTTTTTCTTTTGGTCTTTTTGGTGATGTCAGGTGTGGGTTTCAAAGCAGTGGTTGTGCTGCTTTGATCACCTGGAGCAGTGGGCTCAGCAGCAGATGTCTGAGGAGCAGTTGTAACTGCTAAATTCTGCTCAGACACCTCTGCTTTTGTTTTTATAGGTGCCATCATCCTTGAAAATGTTTCATTTGTTAAGCTTTTTATTTGACAATGAACACCTTGTTTGAGCAAATTTACATTTTCCTTTTCAAATTTTTGTTCAAAATAATAACTCAAAAATCTTGGAAAAAGTAAAAATGCTTTGCTATCAACATTTTTTATCAAGTCATTAAAGATCTCCTGGGAGTAGTTGTAGTTTTTGTTGTTTAGAATAGCATATCCCAGGCATTGAATCTTTAATGGTATTTCGTTGAACGATGTTGTTTTATTCGAAACACACATCAAAAGTGTGTGAAATAAAAACCTAGGTGCAGAAGGAAAATAACCTTTTTGTAAGGTATCTACCTTTGATTGTTCTGCATATCCCCTTTTTACGAAATCAGTTTTCATCTCGGCTTTATCAAAAGAGATTTTGCCTTCCTGATCGTCGAGTTTAAAGACTTCAGAGATTGATTGTGGTGTGATTTGAATCACTTTACCCTGTATCGAGGAGTTAATGGCTATGACTTTATCGTCTTGTTTTTCAAGCGTCGCCTTTTTCCAAAACTCTCTCTGGGTTTGCAGATAGATGAGAGCATTTGCTGTTAACAAAGTTTTGTACTTTGATGCAGATATTGTATCAATGATGGAGTCGAAAGTGTGGTTGTCTTTGGGTTTTGTGAGTAAACCCAAATAGTTGTGAGATTGTTTGTATGGTATTTCGATGGATTTTTTGGCCGTTTGAGCGACCTCTTTTGAAGATGGTGGTGATTTTGGTTTAGATTTTGATTTTGACTTTGATTTTTTCATTTTTGCAGAGAAGAACGAAGAATGATTTTGAAGTTTTTGAGAAGAAGGGTTGGAAACTGCTATGAGAAGAGAATTTTGGAATTCAATTTGACAGTGTAAAACCCTGTTTGGGGTTGAGGGCAGGGTTTTATTTAGGGGAAAAAATGATCGCTGATGTGGCAGCGGTTATTACGATCTGAGGGCTAAAAACTGACCACGTGTCAAACACTGATGAAATGGATGAAGTATGGAGAACAGTTGTTTTAAGGGCCACTGACGTATCAAGCATCAGTGGTTACAATGGTAAAAATTGTGGGCAGTGGATGATTTTTACTATCAGTGGATAGCATATCAGTGGATTAGACACTGATTTTGAACATCAGTGCTTTTCAAGAAAATGAGGGATCAGTGGTTAACTTTCAGCAGTGGACAGTGTTTAGAGATCAGACGTTGGAACAAAACAGTGGTTAGGGTAAATGGTACAGATCTGAAGGACAAGTGTTTCAGCAGCAGTTTTGAAAATTTTCATTCAAGGTTTTGCCACATGTCAATTTTGAAAGACAGTGGTTTAGTACCCTAGATGGTGAAAACTTTTTGCTAAGGCAACTCATTTTCGTTTAATATTCAATTAAAACATGAGTACCCTAGTAATTCAAGCACAGTTTGCAATCAACCTTTGATTAAAAATTTTGGGGCAAAACTGAGTATGACATGATCTTGGCATATGCACCATTTCCTTTTGACCCATTTATGAGGACAATAATACCACCAAAAATAAGGTATTACATCCTGACAGGAGCTGAAACTATTGCCAACAAAAACAAGCAAAAGTTCCAAATATATTATTCCAAAAAAATATGAATAATATATCCTGGTTATTCGAGAAAATCCTTTGAACGCAACAAAAAATGGTTAAAGGATTTTCTGAGAATAATATCAAAAAGGATCTGGTATAATTTCAATAGAGTATATAATCGCATCATTCACAAGTTATTGAAAATGGTCAGTGGTTTGACAACAGTGGTAGGAAACTTTTGGATACACTTTGACCACTGTTTGGTACCATTTTCTTTGTCAGTTGATTGCAAACATGAGGACACATGGATGAATTTTTTTGAACATTTGTCTAGTCCTCTTGAAATTTAATCACTGGAGACACTATTATCACCTGAACTTACTTGAACCAATAAGCACAGACAGTTGCTTAATGACCATTATTACCCCAAGCTTTGACTCTCAAGTGTTTTACGTTTATACTCTTTTCATTCGACTTCAAAAGTTTTGAGATAAACACACTTTCGAGTTTTTTGTGAATTTTAGTCCAAAATCATTTTGCAGTAATGTTTTGAGAGACTTGGTCATGTTTGCACAAGTTTTTCAGCCAATCTCACACCACATATGATACGGACTATGTTGACCCCTGTTTTCTTAATGTATTTAAACAAGGTTGATTTGTTCCTTTTGAGGATCTCAACCTGTTTTCAACACATACGATCTAAATAACTAAAGTCTTAATTCCCTCTTTATAGAAAATCAAAACACTAATGTCTTATGAATCATAGGTTTTGTTAATCTGAGGTTCATACTTTAGTATTTAATGAAAACATCACAAATATCAAAACAACAGTTGAAATCAATTTTAAGAATATGAAATGATCTCACAGTTTAACAGATATGTTTTCAGATCTAGAAACCATGAGTGTCTTGTGCATGAAATCACTTGTTGTGTGAATTTTGTGTGTCATATGACATCTTGGTTGATTTACAGAGTTTTTTTGAATAACCATTTTGAACATGATTTACTCGATACTCTGTTTTTCAACTAAATACAACCAACCTTAGTATCAATGAATTTTGAGCCGAACTGTTATGTCAATTTGACTGTTAAATCGAAATTGACTGTCCAAGCTCTGATACCAATTGTTAGGATCTGAGGCTTTCATGATTGTGTTTGTTTGTGAGATTTGAACAAATCAGATAGATATGAACAGTTTTAAGTGCAGCGGAAATGAATACAAACTTTGTAAACACAATCAATGGAGAAAATAGTTTGATAAACATTTGCTTCTCATAGAGTCAAAAGATTACAAATCAAAGCAAAAGATTACAGACATGCTTACAGACTAAACTCCCCCTCAGCCTGATACTCCAGAGTTGGTTGCACACAAGATGAAAGGATTGGACATGAGGAGGAAAACTCGCTCAGTCAATCAAATGTAACAGTACAGGGTACTGTTACATTTATAGGCAAACCAAACCACTGAGGTATCTCAGCTGACGTCACCATGAAAGCGACGTCTAACAGCCTAACAACCTGTATCTACTGTCCTTACACAAACACTGCTAAACTTACCACTGATTATACATAAAACAAATAATTCACTAAACAGCTGCTCTCCCTTTATGTCAGTGCTTTACTCAAGGTTGATCAGTCCTTGACTGGGCAGTGCTTTATCATCAGTAGATAGGACCAGCAGTGTTGGATACTTCAGGGTTTTGATCAGCAGTTGAAGGACCAGCAGTAGTTGTATCTGAACAGCGGATAAAGACCATCAGTTGTTATAAATCACTTTCAAGGGGAAAGCTTAATGTAAACTGCTGCTTATTATGAATCCACTGTTGTGACCTGGTTTTGGCTTTACATTATCTGTTCCTCTGGTAGGGTTCAATCCCAACAACCTATAGACTCATCATGCCCAGACACATCATCAATGCCTGATGATTGTTGAGTGTCACTATCAATAGTTGACTCAACTGCATCACTGTGTTGCTGAGTCACAGTAGTTGAGTCAGTGGCACCCTTCTCTTCATCATTGGGATTTGTATCACTTGAAGGATCAAGGTTGTCAAAAAAGTTTAGTTGGTTTAACAAGTTTGTATTAATTTGATCAGGAGACTTATTTTTAAAAGGGAAAACAGTTTCATGAAAACTGACATCTCTGGAAAAAATGAATTTTCTTTGGTCCAAACTCCAGACCTTATACCCCTTTTTAAAGTTAGAATACCCCATAAAAACACATTTTTCAGCACGTTCCTCAAGTTTATCAGAATTGTCTAAAGTGGTGAAGAAACAAAGGCAACCAAACACTTTCAAGTGATCAAGAGAAGGTTTAAAACCAAAAAGCATTTCATAAGGAGAACAACCATGCAGCACAGAGGAAGGAAGCATGTTGATTAAGTAAGAAGCAGTAAGAACACATTTAGACCAGTATTTAAGAGGGATTTTGGACTGAAATAATAAAGCTCTTGCAACATTTAACAAGTGTCTATGTTTTCTCTCTACAAACCCATTTTGTTGTGGGGTATAGGTGCATGAGGTTTGATGAATGATCCCTTTAGTTTTAACAAAGGATGACATTTGAGAGTTAATAAACTCAGACCCATTATCACTTCGAAGTACCTTGATATTGTGACAACCCTCAAAACCCCATGTATTACGTACAATTCATTAATGATAGTTAAAGTGTTTGACGACTGTGTGGAATTACTTAACTGCTTTCTGATATCTGTGTTACTTACATGTGCGTGTTAGCATACTAGTAGTATGCAGAAAACTTGACTAAATGGTCCTGAATATTTTCCTATGTGTTAGAAATTAATTGTGTTACAAAAATATATGTGTAAGACGCCTTACGGAACAATTAAACAACTTAACGAAACAGTATCCGACCGAACAACCGGACATTACCCTGGACACTAAATTTTGCCAAACACATTATTTATTTATTTCCTGGCTAGTCATGATCCCCGTTTACCATAACACCCACTAAAAACCCAATAACTAGCATATATCACCACATTACTTACCATCTAACTATCACTTACCAATTAGTTGAAATATTGCAAACATACCCCCCCCCCTCCAACCGATTTTTAGTCCCTCATGGACCCACACAATCATCCTCCATCCATCCAAATATTTGATTTGATTTTAACTCAATATTATAATTGATTACTTACTTGCATATCTAAACAAAATATTATAAGATGAAGTGTAAGCATGGCCAACATCTCTACATGTCTTTCATAAGATTCATCCTACTCTCTCTCATCACTCTCTTCCCTCTCTATTCGGTTCACCACAACCGAAACCACCACCCTCACTTAAACATCTTCATCTTCTTCACATTATGTGCCATTCAAAGCTTCAAGGTTGAATCAATGGAGGTTGCAACTTGAGGGGATTTCAAAGGAACTTGTTTCTAGCTTTTCACCATCTTTTTCGCCACATTTCTTCACTAGATTCGTCCCTAGCTAGAGGCTAGTAGTAAGTCTCATTTTACCTTGGTTCATCTAGTTCAAAGTTATGATTTATAGTAAGATGTGTTGTTTAAATCACTAAAGATCAAAAAGACTAGAAGATGTTAAACAATAGTAAAGAATATAAAAGTTACATAAAAGTTTACTTGTGTCTGAAATATGAAGCGGAATCTTGTTGCTTTGAGGGTTGGTTAAATCATACTTGATAATTGATTTTTGGTTTCTTGTTAAATCCATTGTTCGGACACTCGTTGATGCGATTTAGTAATGTTTAAACAGCGAAATAACATGCTGATGTACTTTTTCAGCCATCTTCAACAGGCTGTAAACAGACTTTAATAAATCGAAAAATGGAATTTATGAAGACTAAATTGTGTCTTTTCGAAAAACGAAGAAAATGGCGCTGGAATCACATTTTTTAAGGTCGTTTACTATTTTAAAAGTCTGCTTTCATGACAGCAGCTAAGGCTGAGTTTTACTGCATTAAAATGGGCTGTACGTTTTCGGTCGTAACTTAAAACCTGAATTGAACCAGCCCCAAAAATTCATACCATAGATGGTCACTGATGTACTTGTGACTCTCAAATTGGAATTTTGTCAAACGGACTTCCGAGGAATTTTAGACGAATTATTCCGTAAACTGCAATCAGAATGTAGTAAATCTGATTGCAGTCCGGTAAACAATTTTCTATAAATCACTGATAACGAACTGGACCGCGATATTTTTTCACAATAACTTTTGGTTCGTTTAATACATCCTGTAAAAATTTGGTAATTTTTGGAATAATTTAACTATTTTATTAAAATATCCGAAAACAGCCGGTTTTGAATATAAATGCTGAAAAGACATAAGTTGTGACTCGCGTGTCTAAATGTCGAGTGTGCTATCTGTGAATGATCTAACATGTTATATATGTTATGTGCATTATCGTATGTTTGATTTTGAGTGGGGAATGGATGGGAAGTATATATGGGCATAAACCGTTAAAGTGATGCATGTTATGTGATATATACATGTAGGAACTTTGTGTTCTATTTGAAGTCACTAATAAACTAAGTGGTAATCGTACTAGGACGTGATTGACCGACCTTGACTGTTAGCTACTTTTGAGAGTCAAACCGAGCAACCGAGGTGAGTTCACACTCTTAAGGCATGGGATTCCCGGTGGGTTGGGAATGGGATTGAATAACTACTCGTACTATCATTACTATTAAACTACTTTTCACCGTCCTCGGATTGAAGGGCACGTACGTAAAACCTACGTACACTCACACTCGCTACGGTCCTTGGATCAAGAAGGGCACGTACAAACACGACTAGTCGACACATGGGAAGCCCCCACTAATCTTCGCACACATGTTTGGGAAACCGCGATACGGCCACTAATCATCACACACATGTTTTAGAAACCGTGAACCGGCCACTAATCATCGCAAACATGTTTGGGAAACCGCGATATAGATAACTAAGATACTTGGTTTACGAAATGAACAAATGATTCATGAACACTATAACTAAACAACCAACTGTGAATTCACTCAACTTTGTTGTTGACTCGTTGTTACATGCCTTGCAGGTCGTTAGGTATCTATGGAGCTTGCATCGGAGTGGGAAGAGTCATTGTGGGACATGGACAACTGTGTACCATCCTAAACATTTGAAACGTTTAAACTTATGATTTGGTTTTAAACTTTATGCTTCCGCTTGTAACTTAAACTATGTTTTGTTTAGACACCAATTGTATTGTGTTGGATTTTACGAACTACTTACATGCTTGTTCAATACGTATTGGTGGCTTGATCCTGGTCACGTCACGCCTCCAAGCGGTGGTACTCCGCATGGTGGATTTTGGGGGTGTGACAGATTGGTATCAGAGCCATTGGTTATAGTGAACTTGGTTTAAATAAGGGAAAAACTTTTTGTTAAAACCAGACTATAACCTGTACAGTGTTCAACAATCCACAACGATGCTTCGCTCCACGTGCAAGACTCAACATTATAGGTAATATGGTTTATGTTTGTATTACCTACCTGCTAGTAGCACATTTGATCATAGTATGCATTAGCTAGTGTAATAACTGTTATTTGAACCTTGTGTGCTTACTCTCTTCTGTCATCCCACACTTACGCACCTTGCGACACCTTCTTACGTGTGTTCCTTCTATATGAAGATCATGAGTGGACGTCTCGACATGACCCAGGGTCAGCTGACGACCTTGATTAACGAACGGATTGCTGAAGCCTTAGCAACCCAAACAGGGAGTCAACCCATGCACCTTCAAACACGCATGGGCACCTTCAAGGCGTTCCTTGAATGCAAACCTCCCACTTTTGACGGCACTGAAGGGACAATCGGCCTTCTACACTGGATCCGAAGAATTGAATTTACATTCGAAGAAAGTGAAAGCCCTACCAACAAACGAGTGGAGTACGCTACTGGCATGTTGCAAGGGAAAGCGTATTCTTGGTGGAACGCACAGGTTCAGATGCTCGGGTTGGCATACGCGAATGCCACCCTCTGGAGCGACTTCAAGGATTGGATTAAGGAAGAGTTCTGCCACCTGGATGACATACTGAAACTTGAGATAGAGTATTATGGTTTGAAGATGGAAGGATCAGAGATCGAGGCATACACAAAGAGGTCCAACGACTTGGCTGCCTTATGTCCTAACATGTCATAACCCATATCTAGGCGAATCAAGCTATACCTCAGAGGCTTAGTCCCGGAAATCCAAGGGTCTGTAAGTGCGGCCAACCTTCCCACAATCCAGCAAGTCATTCGTTTGGCACACCAGCTCACCGATCAGGCAGTGGAAGAGGGCAAGTTGCCCAAGCGTGTTAGCACTACTGCTACTGGTGCTCCCAGCAGTGAGAATCGCAAGTGGGATGGAAATTCGGGCAGGGGTTCTACTCCAGTTCAGTCCCAGCCCCAGCAACGAAAGACAGATGAACACTGGAGCCCCAGTCAGCAGTTTTCTGGAAAACAAGGTCAGGGTAGATACAGGGGAAATCACCCAAAGTGCAATCGATGTAGTTTGCACCACAGCAGGCCGTGCAACAAGGGTCGTTGTCAGAGATGTAGCAAGTTGGGACATGAAGCCAAAGATTGCCGAAGCTTACATCCTGCGAAGCAGAACCGAAAACAGCGACCACAAACTCCCCAAAACCAACAGCAATACCAGCAAGGTAATAAGGGATGCTTCCAGTGCGGTGCTGAGGGTCGCTTCAAGAGGCATTGTCCTCAGCTGAATCAGAATCAGAACAACAACCAAGGAAATGAGAACAACAATGGAGGCAAAAACGGGGGTAACAATAACGGCAAAGGTCGCACCTTCGTGATCGGTCAGGCTGACGCAAGGAACGATCCCAACGTTGTGATGGGTAAGTTTCTTCTAGATGATTTCTTTGTTACCGTTTTATTTGATTCGGGTGCCGATACTAGTTATGTGTCCTTAAAAGTTAGTCAAATGCTTAAGCGCACCCCAACACTTTTGACCGCCAAACACACGGTAGAGCTAGCAAATGGTAAAAGTCTCGAGGCCACACACATACTTAAGGATTGTAACCTCGTTTTAGCTGGTCAGACTTTCTCTATCGATCTCATCCCTATCACACTTGGTAGTATCGACGTCGTTATGGGGATGGATTGGCTATCTCATCATCAAGCGGAGATTGTTTGCAAGGAGAAAATCGTTCGCATTCCTCGTTCTGGTGAAAAACCTCTGGTGATTCAGGGCGATAAGAGTGGTGCTGTTGTAGGCATTATCTCTTTCCTTAAAGGCCCAGAAGTGTTTGCATAAGGGCCACACTGCCATTTTGGCACTCGTTACTGACACATCCACGGAAGAGAAGAGAATTGAAGACATTCCTATTGTGCGTGATTTTCCCGAGGTATTCCCTGAGGAATTACCTGGTCTTCCGCCTCATCGCCAAGTTGAATTTCAAATCGAGCTAGCCCCTGGAGCAGCGCCCATAGCTCGAGCACCTTATCGTCTAGCTCCATTGGAACTTGAAGAATTGTCCATGCAATTACAAGAACTCTTGGAAAAGGGTTTCATACGTCCTAGCTCTTCGCCCTGGGGAGCTCCAGTCTTGTTTATGAAGAAGAAAGACGGTACCTTCAGAATGTGTATTGACCACCGTGAACTCAATAAGGTGACTGTAAAGAATCGTTATCCTCTCCCGCGCATTGATGACTTATTCGACCAGTTGCAAGGGTCGAGCTATTACTCCAAGATTGATTTGAGATCGGGATACCATCAGCTGAGAGTCTGAGAGGAAGACGTCTCCAAAACAGCATCCAGAACTCGTTACGGCCATTACGAGTTTCTGGTTATGCCATTCGGGCTGACGAATGCACCAGCGGTCTTCATGGATCTCATGAACCAAGTGTGCAAGCCTTACCTGGATAAGTTTGTTATTGTGTTCATCGACGATATCCTGATCTATTCTAAGAGTCAGGATGAACACGAGCAGTATCTACGACTTACGTTGGAACTTCTTCGAAAAGAGCAATTGTATGCCAAGTTTTCAAAATGTGACTTCTGGCTTCGCGAAGTCCACTTTCTAGGCCATGTGGTAAACAAGGATGGAATTCATGTGGATCCATCTAAGGTTGAATCAATCAAGAACTGGCCTGCACCCCATACACCAACAGAAATCCGCCAATTCTTGGGTTTGGCAGGATATTATAGAAGGTTTATCAAAGACTTCTCCAAGATTGCGCAACCTCTCACTTCACTAACTCAGAAGGGTGTCACCTATCATTGGGGTGATGCACAGGAGTCCGCATTTCAGCACTTGAAAGATAGACTTTGTAGCGCGCCAATCCTCTCATTGCCTGAGGGCACAGATGATTTTGTGGTTTACTGTGATGCTTCCATCCAAGGACTTGGTTGCGTGTTGATGCAACGTGACAAGGTCATTGCCTACGCATCACGCCAACTCAAGGTTCACGAAAGAAATTACACTACTCACGATCTGGAGCTGGGAGCAGTTGTTTTCGCGCTTAAGATATGGAGACATTACCTGTACGGTACCAAGTGCACCATTTACACCGATCACAGGAGTCTCGAGCATATCTTCAAGCAAAAGGAGTTAAAAATGCGACAACGCCGATGGGTCGAGCTCTTAAATGATTACAAATGCGCGATCAAGTACCATCCAGGCAAGGCCAATGTTGTGGCCGACACCCTCAGTCGAAAGGATACTATACCTAAGCGTGTACGTGCGTTACAGCTTACCATCCAATCCAACCTTCCCGCTCAGATTCGCGATGCTCAGGTTGAAGCATTGAAAGCGGAGAACATCAGAGCTGAATCCTTACGAGGATCGAGGCAGCGCCTAGAACAAAAGGAAGACGGTGCCTACTATGTTAACGGACGCATCTGGGTTCCACTGTATGGAGACCTACGCGAGCTTGTAATGGATGAAGCACATAAGTCTCGTTATTCGGTACATCCTGGTTCGGATAAAATGTACCACGACCTCAAGGCTACGTATTGGTGGCCTGGAATGAAAGCCCACATAGCAACCTACGTCAGTAAGTGCTTGACTTGTGCGAGAGTCAAGTCTGAATATTAGAAACCATCAGGCCTACTGCAACAACCGGAGATCCCAAAATGGAAATGGGAGCAAATTTCCATGGATTTCGTTACCGGCCTGCCCAGATCTCAACGCGGAAACGACACCATTTGGGTGATCGTAGATCGACTGACCAAGTCTGCACATTTTCTAGATATCAAAGAAACGGATAAGTTTTCTACTCTTGCAGACATTTACCTAAAGGAAGTGGTATCAAGGCACGGAGTGCCAACCTCCATCATTTCTGATCGTGACGCGCGTTTTACTTCTGAACTGTGGCAAGCCATGCACAAGTCCTTTGGCTCACGTCTAGATATGAGCACCGCTTATCACCCACCTACAGATGGGCAATCAGAACACACCATCCAAACCCTTGAAGACATGCTTAGGGCATGTGTAATCGATTTTGGTAATGGCTGGGAAAAGCACCTCCCGCTAGTGGAGTTTTCGTATAACAACAGCTACCACACCAGCATCCAGGCTGCTCCATTCGAGGCATTGTATGAACGCAAATGCCGATCACCTCTCTGTTGGGCAGAAGTTGGTGACAGCCAAATCACTGGCCCAGAACTTGTGGTAGATACCACCGAGAGAATTGCTCAAATACGACAGCGAATGGCGGCAGCTCGTGACCGTCAGAAAAGCTATGCTGAGAAGGGAAGAAAGCCACTCGAGTTCCAGGTTGGGGACCGGGTGCTACTCAAAGTCTCACCTTAAAAAGGTGTAGTCCGTTTTGGCAAAAGGGGCAAACTCAATCCGCGATATGTCGGACCGTTCGAAATCATAGAGAAAATAGGCAAAGTGGCCTACAAACTGGATCTACCAACAGAACTCAGTGCAGTTCACAACGTATTCCATGTGTCAAATCTGAAAAAGTGTCAGTCAGATGAGACCCTCATAGTTCCTCTCAAGGAACTCACAATCGACGACCAGCTGCGATTCGTCGAGGAACCAGTAGAGATTTCGGATCGAGATGTTAAGAACCTCAAGCATACCAAGATACCTCTGGTCCGAGTTCGTTGGAATGCTCGTCGTGGCCCATAGTATACCTGGGAACGAGAAGACCAAATGAAACTCAGGTATCCTCAACTGTTTAAGAAAAACGCAACCATTACTAAGGCTGAAGCTACTGCAGAATTTCGAGACGAAATTCCAAATCAACGGGGGGATAATGTGACACCCCAGGAAAATCAGGAAAACAACGCAACTTAACTAGCTTCCTCAGTAACCACACGCTAAATTTCGGGACGAAATTCTCTTAACAGGGGGAGAATGTGACAACCCTCAAAACCCCATGTATTCCGTACAATTCATTAATGATAATTAAAGTGTTTGACGACTGTGTGGAATTACTTAACTGCTTTCTGATATCTGTGTTACTTACATGTGCGTGTAGCATACTAGTAGTATGCAGAAAACTTGACTAAATGGTCCTGAATATTTTCCTATGTGTTAGAAATTAATTGTGTTACAAAAATATATGTGTAAGACGCCTTACGGAACAATTAAACAACTTAACGAAACAGTATCTGACCGAACAACCGGACATTACCCGGGACACTAAATTTTGCCAAACACATTATTTATTTATTTCCTGGCTAGTTGTGATCCCCGTTTACCATAACACCCACTAAAAACCCAATAACTAGCATATATCACCACATTACTTACCATCTAACTATCACTTACCAATTAGTTGAAATATTGCAAACATACCCCCCCCCCCAACCGATTTTTAGTCCCTCATGGACCCACACAATCATCCTCCATGCATCCAAATATTTGATTTGATTTTAACTCAATATTATAATTGATTACTTACTTGCATATCTAAACAAAATATTATAAGATGAAGTGTAAGAATGGCCAACATCTCTACATGTCTTTCATAAGATTCATCCTACTCTCTCTCATCACTCTCTTCCCTCTCTATTCGGTTCACCACAACCGAAACCACCACCCTCACTTAAACATCTTCATCTTCTTCACATTATGTGCCATTCAAAGCTTCAAGGTTGAATCAATGGAGGTTGCAACTTGAGGGGATTTCAAAGGAACTTGTTTCTAGCTTTTCACCATCTTTTTCGCCACATTTCTTCACTAGATTCGTCCCTAGCTAGAGGCTAGTAGTAAGTCTCATTTTACCTTGGTTCATCTAGTTCAAAGTTATGATTTATAGTAAGATGTGTTGTTGTTTAAATCACTAAAGATCAAAAAGACTAGAAGATGTTAAACAATAGTAAAGTTATGATTTATAGTAAGATGTGTACTTTTTCAGCCATCTTCAACAGGCTGTAAACAGACTTTAATAAATCGAAAAACGGAATTTCTGAAGCCTAAATTGTGTCTTTTCGAAAAACGAAGAAAATGGCTCTGGAATCACATTTTTTAAGGTCGTTTACTATTTTAAATGTCTGCTTTCATGGCAGCAGCTAAGGCTGAGTTTTACTGCAGTAAAATGGGCTGTACGTTTTCGGTCGTAACTTAAAACCTGAATTGAACCAGCCCCAAAAATTCATACCATACATGGTCACTGATGTACTTGTGACTCTCGAATTGGAATTTTGTCAAACGGACTTCCGAGGAATTTTAGACGAATTATTCCGTAAACTGCAATCAGAATGTAGTAAATCTGATTGCAGTCGGGTAAACAATTTTCTATAAATCACTGATAACGAACTGGACCCCGATATTTTTTCACAATAACTTTTGGTTCGTTTAATACATCCTGTAAAAATTTGGGAATTTTTGGAATAATTTAACTATTTTATTAAAATATACGAAAACAGCCGGTTTTGAATATAAATGCTGAAAAGACATAAGTTGTGACTCGCGTGTCTAAATGTCGAGTGTGCTATCTGTGAATGATCTAACATGTTATATATGTTATGTGCATTATCGTATGTTTGATTTTGAGTGGGGAATGGATGGGAAGTATATATGGGCATAAACCGTTAAAGTGATGCATGTTATGTGATAGATACATGTAGGAACTTTGTGTTCTATTTGAAGTCACTAATAAACTAAGTGGTAATCGTACTAGGACGTGATTGACCGACCTTGACTGTTAGCTACTTTTGAGAGTCAAACCGAGCAACCGAGGTGAGTTCACACTCTTAAGGCATGGGATTCCCGGTGGGTTGGGAATGGGATTGAATAACTACTCGTACTATCATTACTATTAAACTACTTTTCACCGTCCTCGGATTGAAGGGCACGTACGTAAAACCTACGTACACTCACACTCGCTACGGTCCTTGGATCAAGAAGGGCACGTACAAACACGACTAGTCGACACATGGGAAGCCCCCACTAATCTTCGCACACATGTTTGGGAAACCGCGATACGACCACTAATCATCGCACACATGTTTTAGAAACCGCGATCCGGCCACTAATCATCGCAAACATGTTTGGGAAACCGCGATACAGATAACTAAGATACTTGGTTTACGAAATGAACAAATGATTCATGAACACTATAACTAAACAACCAACTGTGAATTCACTCAACTTTGTTGTTGACTCGTTGTTACATGCCTTGCAGGTCGTTAGGTATCTATGGAGCTTGCATCGGAGTGGGAAGAGTCGTTGTGGGACATGGACAACTGTGTACCATGCTAAACATTTGAAACGTTTAAACTTATGATTTGGTTTTAAACTTTATGCTTCCGCTTGTAACTTAAACTATGTTTTCTTTAGACACCAATTGTATTGTGTTGGATTTTACGAACTACTTACATGCTTGTTCAATACGTATTGGTGGCTTGATCCTGGTCACGTCACGCCTCCAAGCGGTGGTACTCCGCATGGTGGATTTTGGGGGTGTGACAGATATCAACTTCAAATTGGGTTTTGACTAAGTTGTAAAAACTTTGTATGTTTTCAAAAACTTCGGATTTAGATGTCATTAAATACACCCACACAGATCTGGTGAAATCATCAACAACAGTGAGAAAATATTTGTACCCATCTATGCTGGTGACTTTGTAGGGACCCCAAACATCTAAGTGAACTAGATCTCCTACTTTAGTTGACCTATGGTCACTTAGAGGAAATGGTGCCCTATGTTGTTTGGCCCTGTGACAAATGTCACAAGGATTGGCATCATTTGATTCAGTTTTAATTTGTAAAACTTTTAACACTTGTTCAGCTGGGTGACCCAGCCTTGAGTGCCAGAGCTTTATGCTTTCAGTTTTACTTAAGCAAGAAAAATTAGTGCCTAGAGGGTTACCACAAAAATACAAACCCTCAGTTTGTCTACCAGTCACCAGGGTTTTCTTGGTGCATGAATTTTGAATGTAGCAAGTATTCTCATCAAATATAACTCTAAGCTTATTATCTTTAGCTAACTTATAGACAGAGATGAGATTCACATAATATTCAGGCACAACAAAAAACATCCTTTAGAATCACAGAATCAGATAGTTTAAAACATCCAATTTTAGTAACTTTAGCATATGTTCGATTAGGGTGCTTAATGGTTATATTATATTCAGTGACATCAATCAAATTGAACATATTTTTACTAGACATGACCATGTGCTGGTTTGCACCAGAGTCTATGATCCAGTTCAGACTCTGAGCAGAAGAGTTCATGGAGTTAAAACAGAAAAGGTTTTTGAAATCAGAGAAGGAGTTAAAGCATTTACCTCCCACATTGGGCTTATTAGAATCTTCAGTTTTATTTTCATTCAGCAGCCCTAGCAACTTAGAAAACTGATCAGTAGACAGAGTGTTTAAGGAATTACCACCTTTATCACCCACAGAGTTATTCACAGAAGGACTATTCCCATTACTGACAGAATTATTTGATTTAGACCACTGACTGTTGGGTTTTTGTCTATAGATGGAAGGATAGCCATGTAGTTCAAAACATTTATCAATAGTATGCCCAACTTTATTGCAATGAGTACATTTAAGATTAGGATTGGGACCTTTGTTAAATTTTTTCCTGTCATTAAAATTGTTTGACTTAGCAGCAAAACCAACATTAGGAATTTTAGACCCACTATTTGATCCTCTATAAGACTCTTCTCTAGAGATAATAGAGAAGACAGTTTTAATAGTAGGTAGAGGATCCCTAGTCAAAAGATTAGTTCTAACAGGTTGGTAAATGTCATCAAGGCCCATCAGAAACTGCATAAGTTTGATTAACTGATTAAACTCATTGAACTTAGATGATGCATTGCAAGTACAAGAAGGCCACTGTAACCTAGCATCAAATTGCTTCCACATAGTGTTTATTTTATGATAGTACTCAGAGACACTAGAGCCATTTTGACTTAGTGAATTGATTTTTTGATATAAGCTAAAGACAACTGACCCATCAACCTTATCATAGGTGTCTTTTAAATCATCCCACACTTCTGAAGCAAGTTTAGAGTAGACTTGACCAACATATAACTCATCAGAAACTGAGTTAAAAATCCAGGTGAGAACAATAGAATTACATCGATCCCACTGACTAGCAAGCACATCATTGTCTTTAGATTTAACACAAGTTCCATCAATAAAGCCTAGTTCGTTTTTAGCCAATAAAGCAAGTTTCATAGCATTAGACCAGACCACATAGTTTTCAGTTCCTTTTAGCTTTATGCTAACTATTGTGAGCCCACTAGAGTCACTAGCATGAAGATATAATGGGTCACTAGCATCCAACTTGCTAATCAAGGTCAAAACAGTTTCAGTTTTATAAGTCATAATGGCAAGATAAGGAAATACAGAACAGAACAGTTAATAAACAGATAAGCAGACAACAGAACCAAACAGATAAGCAATCAAAGTACCAAACAGACACCGGCGAAGCCTCGACAGAGGTCCGATCAGAGGTTCATCACTCAAGGTGCCTCCGCAGACAATGACCAGGGAGCCACAACTCAACAGACCAAACCAGACAAAATGCAACAGAGTGAACCCTCTCTGTGTCCCAACAATCAAACCGGTCTTGCCTAAAACCCGGTATCAAGGATGCCTAGACTCAAGAGACAGTGATGCAAAATAAAAATAAAGAGATAAGGAAAGGAAAAATCTCATAGCGGGTGCAAAGACTCCAGCGGACCAAGGCTTGTAACCTTCACTTAGGGTTACAAGCGTTTGATCAGAAAACCAAACACGGGTCCTGTTAGTTTGCCCAAAGAGGGACTAACGAGGGCCTTCTTCAAGCAGCAGAGCAGAACCCAAAAATAGGGTTTCAATCCCACACGAGCAGCGCCGACCCCAGAAACAGAGCACCAGAACCAAAAAGCAAACCCTAAAAATTAGGGTTTCAATCACAGCCGCCGTGAGAGAAGGGGAACACCGCGGATTGAAGTCGGCAGACACACAGACTACCAGGACCTCAAGTTAACTGGAAACCCTAGGTTGATTCACAGAGAATCAGACCTTCAAGAGAAGCAGCGGAAGAACACCAGAGCACCGATTCAACCTGGGAGCTCTGATACCATGTCAGAACTCAAGAATCAAATGGTTTTATTATGAAAACTCAGTATCAAATACAATGATTGAACGAATCTGTCATCACAGATTAACAACGAACAAAGAGCAAAAAGATCTCCAACAGGATGATCGATACAAGTAATAGACAAACCCTAGACTCACGAATGTACGTGTGAGAATAGGGAGACAAACCAGAGAGCAGCGAAATGATCAGCCAAAGAATGAGATGCTCGAATGAATAAGCCAAGGGACCAAGCCCTTCTTTTATCTTGCCAAACCCTAAGCGACAACACAGGAGCCCAGGCTGGCAACCAACAGGACGCAACGGCTATAAGCCCAAGTCATAAGCCCAAGTCAGCAATCCACCTTGATAGAACCCAAAGCTAGCAGCCCGTCCTTGATAGCCCAAACCTCACAACCAAAATAAATAAAAGGTTAAAAATAAAAGGAAATAAAAGAACATAAAGGCACATTTATACCGGATAAATACAAGTATTTTAACACTTATATGTCAAATGTTCTACATAGAACTTTTTACGGAATCTAGACAAATATTGGACACTACCGTTGGTGGTGTGTTCACTATGCTTACTCCTACATGGTGTTCATCTTTTTTCTTTCTTAACATAAATTAAATCTGCTTATTCCTAGTCTTATTGCAATCTAATTAGATACCATTCATTTTCAATTCCAACAAACATTCTTATTATGGGTATGTTTAGCATGGAGCTTTTAGGAGTTTATAGAAGTTTATAGCTTCAATCTATTAATAAAAAACTCATACTCAATAAAAAACCTTGTTTGGTTGATGGACCTTGAAACTTTTAGGTTAGGAGCTTGAATCTTTTGGTTGAACGCTCCTACTAGTAGATTTTAGAAGGAGTTACAAGCTTTTTGAGAAAAAATGACTATTTTAACCTTTAAAGATAATGAACTTTTTAATATACAAGCTTTTTAAATTTTTAGTTATGTCCACTTTGGTCTTTTTATACATTTTTTTTTAAATCCAGCTACCCTGACAAACACCAAATATATCTAAAAAGCTACAGCTACTAGCTAACAGATACAGCTACCAGCTTCCAGCCACCAGCCACCACCTTCCAGCCAACAGCTACTTTTGCCAAACATACCCTATAAAAGAAGGTTATCTTGTTTTTCCTTGACAAAACATTATTATCGATCTAATGTTTCGAGGTAACTAGTTAATACTGAAATGGTAAAAAAAATAGATAGTCATAACTTACTTTATTTTCGCGTCACATGAGATATGCGGATATTCGGATTAATCCTCAAATGGTTAAAAAAATAAATATAGGCTTTTATGCATATGCATATACAAGTGTGTATATATATATATATATATAGAGGCCGGTTATCATACAAATACTCTAATCGTACATTATGTACGCTTCATCCACAACCGTCAGATCATCTCATTTAAACAGCGTGTTTTATCAATTTAAAATTAATAAAAAGAAACCGCCAAGGTTAAAATCGTCAAATGCGAGATCAAAACCCTTAATAATCAGCTCACAATAACTCCCAAAACATACCGTAAAACCCAAAATCAACATTGCATTCTCCTTCTACAAAGTTCCCTGCTACTCTCCGTTGCGATTCAAGTTGGATTCATGAGTTTTGAGAAACGAAGCAAAGCAAACAACGACATACCACAAGCGAAGAAGATTAATCCAGGTATCGATTGAAATTTGCGATTTTATAGTAGAAATATACATGGACTTTAATGTCAAATGCGATTTTGTTTGTTTATTAAGCTTTTAACTGAAACATATAGTTTTAAAAAAATTAAATATTGGTCACAACTACAATTTTGCTAGGGTTTATGACTGGTATGTTTATTTATTAGGTTTGGCATGATTATGCAGTTTTCATAATTATACATGATATATGTGCGATATCATATAAGGTTTTGTGAGGGTTTTGTATGACAAATGCGATTTCATAAGATAAAATATTGTTTGTTGAAGGTTTTGGTAATGCTTAACAAACACATGCGAATTGATCCTTAAGGCATGCGAATTATAAAGATTGACTAGTTTTGGTAATATATTAGTGTTTTTAATTTCACATTTGTGTTTTTAATTTCGCAAATTTGACAATGAATTATTAAAATTTGCAATGAATTATTAAAATTTGCGAATTGATAACTAATTCATGCGATTTTATCACTTATTGACTTAATGTACATGATTAACTGATAAATGCGATTTTGTAAAATTTTTTGACTATAGCATGCGATTTTGTAGAAATAGAATCTGATGATGACTTTGAAGGGCCAATATCAAGACTGATAAAAGTTAACAAGAATAGAAAGAGAAGGATAGTTGTAGAAAGTTCTGAAGAGGATGACTTTGTTAAGCCACTCCCAAAAAAGAAAAAAAGATGAGAGGAAATCAAAGATACAGACAAAAAAACATTCAAAAAATGTGGAACAACCTAAAACAGAACATAGGGAATTCTTTAAATACAGCAATGAAGCTATACTACTGAGATGCCAACCTAACTCATACATGGATACTGTGAAGAGATTTAAAAAAAACAGGTTAAAGAGATAAGGAATATTGGATTTGGTGCTATTCTAGATATCAATATCAACCATATTTCGACACGATTGGCATATTGGCTAGCCAGAAACTTTGACGAGAATTTCGATAAGCTAAACTTGGGAAAACACCAAATAAAAATAGCAAGTTCAGAATTTCTTGTCTTCTCTTCATGTTTTCTATTACACGAGAAATGTTGGCCTCCAACATCTCTTGACATGATCGATCCTCTTGAATTTGTTGATCAATCATTTTCCTCAAATCCTGCTTGATACATGGTTTAGAAGAAGAGGATGTTGGTAGATCTGCCATTTTTAATAGGATGTTTGAAAGAGTGATAGAAATATAAAATATATAATAAAAGAAAAATTATTGATATGAATTATTGAACTCAATTATTGAACTGAATTATTTGATTTCAATTATTGAACTGAATTATGAAACACACTATGCTAAAATAAAAAATTATTATTATTATTAAAACTTGCGAAATTAAAATATATAATTGATAAAAATAATAGTTTGCGAAATCACAGACTTAAAACATGCGAAATTAAATATTAAAATTCATCGAGTGCGAAATGTCTAATTTAAAACATGCGAAATTATACAAAAGATCCATTATTAACTACCTGTATTATGTTAAAACAACACATGCGATTTATAAAACAACACATGCGATATCGTAACCCAACAAATAACATCATAAACAACTTATCTTCAACCCTCGTTACAAATCTAATAAAAATGAAAAAAGCTTCAGATCAAATAAAACCCAAAACAAAAACCTAATAAACCTATTGACGAATCCTAAATGACGAATCCAGGTTCGATCAGAAATCAATCAAAAACCCTAAAAATCGAATTGATTCAAACAATAATTAAATGGGACGGTTACGAAATCCAGAACTGCTTCCTAATTGCCGGAATTCGCCTCAGATGTTCGAATGGAATGTCTGATATACCCTTATTTAATTAAATTGAATCAGGACACGTGTATGGCTGTGGTTATCGCGTACATAATGTACGATTAGGAGATTTGTACTGTACTTTTTACCTATATATATATATATATATAATGTAAGTATCTATAGAAAACCCTTATAATTTAGAAAACTTGAGAAACTCTAACCTCCAGAATTTAAAAAAATATATATATATACACATGTTATATACATGTTTTTAAGGTATTTGGGCAAAAAAAACCAAAAAAACACCGAGTAATATTTTAAAAAAAAATAAACAAGTTTTGGTGTAACACGTGTTACAAAAATATCAGATGAATGTAACACGTGTTACAACAAAACTTGTTTATTTTTTTAAAAATATCTACTCGGCGCTCTTTTGATTTTTTTTGCCCAAATACCTTAAAAACATGTATATAACATGTGTATATTTTTTTTTTTTAAACATCGGGAGGTTAGAGTTTCTCAGGTTTTCTAAATTAAAGTGGATTTTCTATACATCCTTCCCATATATATATATATATATAGGGGTAGGTTAACGTACAAATGTCCTTATCGTACAATACGTACGCTACAATCTCAGCCGTCCGATCATCTTCCCGCACTGAATTCGCATGTTGTTTTTTTGGTAACAATTTCGCATGTTGGTTTTTTAACATGCGATTTCATCAAAATTACCACATGCGAAATTGTTACAAAAAAAACAACAGGCTATTTCATCAAAATTATCACATGCGATTTTATTTTATAACATGCGAATTCACTATATTGTACGTAATGTACGTTAAGGAATATTGTACAGTACTCTTCGCCTATATATATATATATATATATATATAATTATAAACTCAGATTTCTTATAATATTAAAAGAAAAACTGAGTTTACAATGAGGTATATATATACTTGTATGCATATACATAAAAACCTATATATACTTGTATATGCATCATAAAAGCCTAAAATCAAACCCATAAAAATATTTCATATAGAAATTCAAGAATGGATATGCTAGGATCAATAGCTTTTTTTTAGAATATAGCAATGGGTCTACATATTTACACACCTTCATGCCTATTTTGACACCCTTCAGGACGCCTCGTATAGACCTATACGAGGCGTATAGGGTTACTTTTCCGACCATCTCTGCACCAAAGCACAATGTCAAATCAGTCACATCAGACGGGGAGTCTAGGTCTGTACGAGGGATGGATACGAGGCACTAAGACGCCTCGTATAGACCTATACGAGGCGTCTTCTACAGCTGACAAAAATATATACGAGGGGTCTAGAGCTATACGAGGCGTCTAAGGCTTATGAAAAAGTGCAACATACAGTGTATGGTTTGTCCCGAGCATCCAACATTTAAGACATGTATTATGTCTCTACGCTTGTTCTTGTTCTTCTTCTTCTTTCATTCTGCTACATCTTCTTCTTCTTTCATTCTGGGACGGCATTTAATTTGTGTTCTTATCATCCCGAAGTGTTGAAATGTCATCATACTGGGACGGCAACTATGTCTTCGGGCAGTATTATAGCGAGAACTGGGTGCCCGAAAGCGATCCGGTAACGGTACAGGTACTTAAATGTTTTAATTAGTTTTTGTTTTAGTTTATTATTTACTAATGATGATACGGTTCTTTATTTTGGAGGAGTCTTGCGTTCCCGATTCTAATGAGCAAGAGGAGGTTGTGTCTAGTATACAAGGAGAACAAAACAAACCGTTTCTAGATTTGAACAATCATCCCCCTGTTGATGAAACAGCCCTTGTAGATGACTCATACCATGCTTGTCAACCAAGTTATCCGACGCAACAAGGGTATCCGGATTATAGATACGGGTGTGAATACGGAGGAGACGGTGGATACGGAGGAGACGGTGGATACGGAGGAGACGGTGGATACGGAGGAGACGGTGGATACGGAGGAGACGGTGGATACGGAGGAGACGGTGGATACGGAGGAGACGGTGGTTACAGAGGAGATGGTGGATACAGAGGAGATGGTGGATACAGTGGATACGGAGGAGACGGTGGTTATGGTGGATATGGTAGATATGGTGGTGAGACACCTCCCATCCAGGACAGTCCGTACTTAAAAAAGCAGGTATTAATTACTATTTTTGTATTATTTAATTATTATTATTAGTATTATTATTAGTATTATTATTAATATTATTATTATTATTATTTATTTATTTATTAAAATTATTTATTATTATTGTCGTTGTTACAGGTTTTCAACTCTTTAGATGAACTAAAGAATCGGATACAAGAAATAGCAAACGCGGATGGTTTCGTTATTGTCACCCGTCGATCAAAGAAAACCGGTGGAAGAATCCGGAGGGTATGGCTTGAATGTGATCGTGCTGGTGAGCACCAGACTACAGCAACACTTAGAAAAGCCGGAAGCAAAAAAACCGGTTGCCCGTTTTACCTGCTGGCTGTGCGAAACCACCCGTATGAAACCTGGGAGATTAAAGACGGAAAAATTGAACATAACCACGAACTTTGTGAGGACCTATCGGCCCACGCGTTTGTGCGAAGGTTTACTCCAAGCGAAATGAAACTGATCGAGCAGCTGACAGCTCAAAACATGGAGTCGCGCAAAATATTTCAAACGATAAGGAAGCAGGACCCCGACAGGTTTCATGTTCTGAAAGACGTTCAAAACGTTGTGGCGAAGATTAGAGCCGAACAAAGACAAGGATTGACTCCCATGCAGTCACTAGAAGACAAGCTGATAAACAACGACTTTATTTACGAGACACGGGAGGAACCCGGAACAGAGATCGTAACAGAGATCTTCTTTCTTCATCGGTACTCGAGAGACATGTGGCGTGCATTCCCCCACGTCATGCTGATCGATGCGACGTACAAGACAAACATATACAATATGCCCTTTATCCAGATTGTTGGTATGACGCCTACCAACAAATCGTTTATTATCGCGCATGCCGTTGTTAGTAAAGAACGGGGTGATAACTTTGTGTGGGTGCTTGAGAGGGTCAAGTCAATGTTGGATGAATGCATGGAGCCACGTGTGATTTTAACCGATAGAGACCTAGCCCTTATGGGCGCGTGTGCTAAAGTATTTCCAAACGCCTCCAGGCTTCTTTGCAGGTGGCACATACAACAGAATGTTATGAAGCACTGCAAGGGTGCCTTCACAGACGAAGACTGGAAGAAATTTTTGTCATTCTGGGGGACATTGATTGAGTCTCCATCCATACTCATCTACGAGTACCACTTGCGCAACATGCGACAACGACTTGTGGAGTGCAAACGTTCTAGTAAGTTTTTATAATAACATACGACTCACCTATGCAAATTTTATTAAATTATTTTTACATTTTAGGGGTCTTCAAATACGTGTACGATAACTGGCTAAAAGACTATAAGGAGATGTTCGTCTTTGCGTGGACTGATAAGAGGCGCAACTTTGGTAATCGTACCACAAACAGAGTTGAGAGCCAACACGCCAACTTAAAGAGATACGTTGAAGATAGGAGCTCGCTCGACCGTATAGTTGGTTGTGTCCATGATATAGTTGAGGCACAGTTCGGTGAAATAAGGAAGACTTTTCGAGATAGCATCGAAAAAACAATGACCCACCACAAACACCCGTTGTTTCAACACCTACTTGGTAAAGTTTCCCATACAGCCCTTGACTTGTTGAGGAGCGAGGCAATTAGGAAGCTAGATGTCTTGGAGCGCTTTCATTCATCATGTGGTTGCCAAATGTGGCACAGCTGTGGGTTGCCCTGTGCTTGCAGGATAGAAAAGTACATGCTTGAAGGTAATAATTGTTAAACGTACAACACTTGTGTGATATATTTCCGTTAATCATGTGACTTAAACAATGTTGTTTTTAACCGTGCAGAGCGTCCGATTCAACTCGAAGACGTGGACGTCTTCTGGCGGAAACTTAACTTCCAAAGTTGTAAATTGATAGACGATGACGTGGACGTGGTCGAAGAGCTAAATATTGTTAGACAACAATTAGAGTCGCACCCCCCAGCTCAGCAAAAAAGCCTGATTTCAAAGATTAAAGCGGTGTTGACTCCAAAGAAATCTACCAAGAAACCACCGGTTGTCCAACAAAATACTCGTGGCCGACCAACAACAAAGCAGGTACAACAAAGGTTGGACGAGGCCTCTCGTATAGATGAAGAATTGAGGAGAAGCTCATTCGGTGATGCAAACACGTGCTTTGAAGGTTCCCGACAAACTAAGTACGACAAACCTTGTCACAGCTCGTACGTTCCGTCACAGGCCTCTCAACAGTCGGTTATAAGGTCCCAAAAACCCAAAGCGAGCCTAAGCCGTTCAAAGAGTTCTAAGAAGAAAGAGACACGAGATGCTCACGGTTTTCCGTTAATCATTGGGGACAAGTACGTGGGAATCATCGAACAGTTTCAGGATGACATTCCGCTAGTGTTCCATCCGTACGTCTCGTGCATACGAGATGTGATGCCGGACGGTCATTGTGGGTTTCGGTCTGTGGCTGTGGGCTTAGGTATGGAACAGAGTTCATGGGGGCTCATTCGAAGGCACCTTGTTCAAGAAATGGACCAGAACAACTCGATCTGGTTCCCAATATTTGAAGCATGGGATAAAGGTTATTTTTACACGCATCGTCAGGGCCTAATTTGGGATTCAGTGTCCGGTTGTGGGGGGGATCACTGGATGGACTTCCCCTATGCAGGACTTCTTATTGCACAAACGTACGGTATCGGGGTGCACCTGTTAACGACAACCATGGGTGCGAGTTCCACTTTCTTCCCGATACTAAGTCCTCCGGCTAATCAACAACCATTAATCATAACGCTTACACATGTAAACGAGAACCACTTCATACATGTTAAGCTGGAAGGGGATTATCCAATGCCACCAGCACACGGGCTATGGTTGACCCACCGAACACCCCATACGAAACAATGGGAAGATATGTACTTGCCACGTCTAGAATGGTATACATCGATAATGAATCCTCCGCCAAGATCAAACCCCAGTCTTAATTACATCGATAGTGATACGGAAGAATGATTTTTGTAATTTGAATGTATTTTTTTTATTAATTCCTATAATTTTCTACAATTTCTATAATTTTTTTTTATAATTTGTATCATTTTTCAATAATTAAAACAGTTTAAAATCATTTTTAAAAAAAAATAAAAAATATACGACGCGTATAGAGCTATACGCGTCGTATAATTATGCCCAAAAGACCATTTTGCCCCTGGTATGCCCCCAATCAAGGCTTATTTCAAGGGCTAAAAGGTCATTTCCTAATCCACAGACGCTTCGTATAGATCTATACGAGACGTCTATTTGAGCGGGTTTTTGAAATTTTGAATTTTGAAAATTTCAAAATCAAAATTTGAATTTTTTGATTTAGGACGCTTCGTATAGATCTATACGAGTCGTCTACAGTGTCGGCAACAATTCTTTTAATTAAAATTTGAATTTTGAAAATATTTTATGTTAATTACCATTTTGCCCCTGAAAGTCCCCAGTATAGGCCTTTAACAGGGGCTTAAAGGTAATTTTGAAAAATCAGACGCCGCGTATAGAGCTATACGTGTCGTCTTGGAAGGCGGCAACTTTTTAAAGTTTTTGTTTTTTAATTTGGAAAAAAGGTTTATTCAATTACCATTTTGCCCCTGTAAAGCCCTCAGTATAGGGTTTAGTCAGGGGCAAAATGGTAATTAACCATTCCAGAAATATCTTTTTGGAATGGTTAATTACCATTTTGCTCCTGAATAAAGCCTATACTGGGGGCATACCAGGGGCTAAATGGTCATTTAATAAAAAGAGGGGACGACGCGTATAGACCTATACGAGGCGTCTATGCCTCGTATAAGGCTGGGGGGTCTATACGAGGCTGGTTGTAGCCCCCAAACAATAAACACACACACATACGGAGAATACACCTCTATACGCCTCGGATACGTATTTCGACCGGATTTTCGAAGATTTGAAGCATCACCGGTATGTATTTCGCCCCGTAGTTTAGTATTTTTGCCACGTTTTTGCCTTTAGACCGTAGGTTTGCCCTGAAATTTGATTTTTGTGGGGTTTGGGGGCTTGAGTTTAAGGTTGAAGATGAATGGGGAAGAACAGGACGCCGAGTATAGCCCTATACGAGGGCTATACGAGGCTCTGTAAATTTTTTTTTTCTTATTAATTATTATTATTAGTATTGTTATTATTATTAGTATTATTATTATTATTATTATTTATTAGTTATTATTATTATTAGTATTATTATTATTATTATAATTATTTATTAATTATTATTATTATTAGTATTATTTATTAATTATTTTTTTTTCTTATTAATTATTATTATTAGTAGTATTATTATTAATTATTATTATTATTATTAGTATTATTATTATTATTATTATTATTATTATTATTAGTATTATTATTATTATTATTATTCTGATTTATTTATTATTGTTTTTATACGTATACGTTATTTACCTGCAGATTGATTATGGAGGGCGACGACATTCAGATAGATCTTGATGCGGTACTGGCGGTTCAGCAGGTTCAGGAGGGTCCACGACGGAGACGGCGGCCGGATCTGGATACGCTGCAGGGTTGTCCGTACCTAGAGTTTCCCGACGGCACCGATGCCGCCCGCCATTGCCAGAAGCTTAGGAGGATGTACATTGGATCGCATGCATCAATCGACTGGGGTGCGATGGACCAGCTTGCTGAGACGGATAGAGTGCGTCGGTTTATACCTCTCGATTCGCCGTGGCATCGTCTTTTTGATTTGGCGCACACGCCGACCTACAGGGAGCTGCTTGTCGAGTTCATTTCGTCATTCACATTTCACCCTCCTGGGGTCCCAGTGGCGCTTCCGTACCCAGATGCTCCCCCTCCGCCTGAGATTTCTTTCAGGCTCGCTGGCGTTTTGCGTACGATGACGCTAGCAGACTTTGCGGTGCGTTCTGGTTTATACATGCAGGGGGAGATCGAGACTGAGATTTACACAGCGGGGCAAGTGGTGGTTGACAAACCCATTCTTCTAGGGTTTTGGCAGGTGATTGCGGGGCCAAATACTTGGGAGCACGACAAGTCGAAGGGGAGGGTGTCGTTTGTTAGGGACCCACTGTACAGGTACGTACATTTATTACGGCAATTATTGTGATTATGTGCATTGTTTATTAATCTCTGTTTCTGTATTTCGCTAACACTATCTGCAGGTATCTGCACCATTTGCTCGCTACTTCGATTTCAGCGCGTGGCTACAGCCGTGAGTGGTGTACGACTACAGATCTTTTTTTCCTTTATTGTTTGTTGTATAGGAGGCCGTGCGCGCTAGCACACGGTCTAGCCCAGTACTACGCCTCCGCCCATCACAAACAGGAGCGCGGATTTTTGTATGGCGGGGCGTACGTGACCGTCATTGCCCGTTCATTTGGCCTCGTACTGCACGAGGACCCACATCTACGGACGCCGCCAGTCATGCCGACGCGGATGGGCATGCAGTCGCTGTGGGGGATGAGGGTAATCAGGAGGTTCGCAGTTGGCACGCGGTTTAAAAACCGCAACGGGGGCATATGGACAGAGGAGGCCCTACCAGAGCATTTCGAGCCCGTTTATCCTCCTGCAGATCCTGCTGATGTAGTGCCCGTGGAGGAGCCTCCGCAGGATGTAGACGGTGCAGCGATGCCACAGCCACCGCCACCTGCCGGGGCGCCTCAGTTTCCACGTCACGCTATTCCAGGTCATGCCCCAGGAGCTGCGCCGATACATCCGGAGGTACGAGCAGAGCTTGACAGGCTCAGCGATTTGATAGGTTGGGTGGTTCGGGAGCTGCAGGATAGACGCGAGAGAGATGGGTTACCCGCGATACCGCTCCCACCACCTCGAGCACCACATCAGCAGCAGCAGCCGCAGCAGCCAGATTCGGATTCGGATTCGGATGCATAGACCTGTTGTTGTTTTTATTTTTATTATGGATGTACAAACTTATCTTATATATTTTTGTTATGGATGTACAAAGTTATCTTATCTATGTCATATTTATGTTTGTTTTCAATTATTCGGTTACTTAATGATTGTTGTCTTAAATTGAAATAATACGGAAACAAAATATGTTTTGAATATTTGAACGAGATAAAATTTTAATCGGAAGAATAATATTTAAAAAAGTAAAATGTAAAAAACATTATAATATTTAATCGATATAATATATTTAAAGAGCCGATTTTTAAAATAGTTCATTTATAAAAAACAAAAACTTTTTTATAGTGTAAAAAACAAAAAAAACATAACTTTTTTTAAAAACAAAAAAATTTTCAATAAAAAACACATCTTCAAAAACTATCCAAAACCCATACCAAAACCCACCAAAACACCCCTCATTTCAGCCAAAAAAAAAAACCCAATCTTAGACGCCTCGTATAGCTCTGTACGAGGCGTCTAGGGTTCCTTAAACTATGTGCCTGACACCCTCGCAGACCCCCTTGAATTCAGTGCGTAGACGCCTCGTATAGACCTATACGAGGCGTCTAGGGCACCAAAGGTGTGAAAATAGGCGCGATGGGTGTCCAAATATCTCCAGCCTATGTAAATTATTTTGTAGGGACGTAACAAACGGACGCAGTTGTTGACCTATGAACGATTGCTTTTTACTCAAATATGTTTCTCGATATTTTTAAAGTTTATGTCAAAATATTATAATAACATTATTTGTATAACTAATATTAATATCTAAATAAGATAGTCGGGGTCGGCACTATCCTTCTAACGAATCCATTTGCTTGAAGTTAGACACTTGCGTTATCTTTAAACCACATTTTAAGGTTCAAAAAATATATATAATTTATCTTGACAACTATTAACGGGTTAAACAAGTTCGAGTAATCATTGCCATTAAAATACAACTATTAAAAGAAATACACATATATATATATTGACAATTATTAAAATGACCTAGTGAAATACGACTTTTACGGATTAAAATGACATTCATATGTCTGTCATCGACAGGTCTTTGACCTAGTGAAATCAAGATGACCCAATAATCATACAGAAAAACAATTGTAATAAAGTCTTGTTATATACGCGATTAAGATATTCACTCAAAATACAATTTTATACTCGAAATTTAAACTTTAATAAAGTAAATAACTTATAAGCGGCCTATGAAGTATCACACAATATTCCAAAATTGATCAAATCAAAATGATCGTATTTAGTTTTCATTTGATTTTCTAAGGGGCCACGTGTAAGGAAACGACATGTTGACTTGTAAATAAAAAGTCAAAACGCGTGTAGTAGGTATGAAGGCTTAGAGCAGTTAGTGAGGTCAGGGAATTTGACCTTTTTGGATTTGTCTTCCAAGTCAATAACCACCGAAACAAACATATACTCACAATCCTCAAGCTTTTTTATCGAATATAATCGGATATATTTATTAATTCATGTATTTATAATATAAATGTTGTGTGGGATATAACAGAAGTCAACCACACTCAACTTTAAAGAACTAATAGTAAATTATCAATCATAGTGCCCAAAGATATATTATATCCAAGGCGTAAACATGTCGAGTCACTCGTAAAACTCAACATCGAGTCGTAAAAAGCTCAAAACAAGCAAAACTTACACAAACTCAATCCTAAATTGAAGCTCACTTAATAAACAAGCTCAAGATCGAGCCCGGGCTTCATATGACGAACTTAACTAGGTCGCAAACGTAAACAAACTATTGACATAAATATAATAACTTTTATTTTATATGATAGTAAGTAAGTAATATAATAACTTTTATTTTATATGATAATAACTAAGTAATACATACTTTTATATATGTAAACAAATATAAATATAAATATCTGATAATAATAGTAATAACAACAATAATTAAATACTTAATATATAATAGAGTAAATTACAAGTTTTTGTCCTTTATGTTTTTACCAAATTGCAGGCGGTGTCCTTTAACTTCAAAATTGAGTGTGAGCCAAATTCAGCTAGGACTTGAATAACTACTAACGACTCAGGCTCTTGAATAATTACTAACGACTCAAGCTCTTGAATAATTACTAACGACTCAGGTTGGGACTCGACTTGTTTACAGCCCTAGTTGGTCGACTATAAGTGTATCCATAAATCAAGGTGATAGTGTGATATGATAAATATGCACATAAATAAATAAAAATGCATGATTTAACTTTTAATACGTTAAGGTTTACAAAAACTATACTATCATAATAGTAAACTAAATTTTTAGAAGAAAGGATTAGGCGGTAGTTTATATAAAAATAAAACTACACTTTGAGCGACTTTCAACCTATTTCCTCTCGAGTCAAATTTCTTGACCCGTTTCTTCTTCAATCAAATTTCTTGACTTGGCCCGCAAGAAATAAAGCATAACATGAAATTAAGAATATAAAATTTAAAGCATGATGCATATCATTTGACATTGATTGCTGCAGCCATGGTTCTTAGTTTCCTAGAAATTTCCAAAAAAGATGGTCTTTCTTGAGGATCAGCAGACCAACAACTTTGCATTAATGACTTCCATTCAGGATCACACCAAGTTGGTATTGTAGGACGCAATGTGTTGTTCACAATTCCTCCTGTTAATAAACAAACAGACCATAATACATATAAATGTACATATATCATATTCCCTGCATCTTAAGCAGCATTGTAAAACACTAAAACTATAACTGGATAGTCCTATAAATGCGTACCAATTACATTAGCGCAATCCATATTTGTATAAGGTTCGTCTCCAGTTAGCAGCTCCCACATGACCACCCCAAACGAATAAACATCAATCTACTTTTGGAAACAAAATGTCAACGATGTATCATATTATGATTTGGTTTCGGGTCAAACCCGTGTCACACATCTAGCTAAACGGATCGGGCTCGCTTATGTCATAGCTTAAATTGATTGATTATATTATACTACGTATTAAAAGATAAAAGAGAAAGCAGCATCATCTTTTATAGTTTAAAAGTCCAGCATCATCTTTTATAGTTCAAAAGTCCTCTTTAATAGGTTAAAAAGTCCAGCATCATCTATAATAGTTTGAAAATGATTGTTTAGTTTAATACACATTTAAATTTGTAATTCTAGGAAATTAATATGTAAAAACAATAAAGTAAAAAAAATTCACGTTAAACAATCATGTTCATATCAACTTGCAGATACACATGTCGTATCCACGATTTCGGTTGCGACCCGCAAACACGGCCCATTTAGCATGCCTATATAAGCATTTACAAAGAGAATGAAATTGCTTTTAATGTAAAATATGTAATATACCTTTTCAGTTACCATGTGACTTTTTCCGCTGAGAAGCTCGGGTGCCATCCAAGGCAAGGTTCCACGAACGCCACCAGATACCATCGTGTGTTGTTTCACCTTTGATAAGCCAAGATCTCCTATCTAGAAAATTAATAAAACAAACATTTATATGCAAGAATGATGGATGCATATACTTGTTCATCTAGAAATCGGTTCACATACCTTGCAAATTGGTCTGTGTGGATCTCTCATATTAACCAGCAGATTTTCACATTTTAAGTCGAAGTGAACAACATTCCTTCCATGCAAATATTCCATTCCAAAAGCAGTATCCATGGCTATTATAAGTCTTTTACGCCGGTCTATAGTCCTGTCCAAAAGATAGTTTTAAAATTTTAGACGACCAAATACTAGTGGTGGCAATTTTCGACATGACACTAACATAATCAGGTCTCGGGTTGTCATGTCTAACCCGTTAAATAATTAAACCAGTCATCATCAGGTTGACCTCTTTGACCCATTTACTTATACATGTCGACCCGTCAACCTATATAATTAAACAAGTCTACCTGCCAATCCGTTTATGACCAGCTTAGCCCGTATATTACAACCCTCCAACCCGTACATGTTTACAGCTTGATTATAACCCGTTTACAGCCTGTCAACCGGTTTGACTTGTTTAGATAAAGGGTTGGATGGATCGTCTTCTGGTTACACGATTTAAACATTCAACCCGACATGATTGACACTCTTACCAAAATAAATATAGATATATGGGTTGTGTTCGGGTTAACCGTTCAACCCGCCAACCTGACATAATTTACACTCTTACCAAAATTATTTCAAATATGCAACAAGATACGAACTTGGTACCTGTCTTTTTTCTTTAAGAACTGTTTTAAAGATCCGTTAATCATGTACTCCGTTACAGTTGCCAACGAGCCATCTGGACCGTCACGTACTATACCATAAAACGATACAACATTCGGGTGGTGCAATGAACTTAACATCAAAGCCTCCTTCCAGAAATCTGCAATCTGTACGCAAAAAAATGATTTCTATAGTTTCAAGTTCTCATGAGTAGCCATAATTTTGTTTTCGTTTACTAATTGTAATATATAACCAGATTTATTTAAAAAAAAAGACCATTTGACTAATTGACTGTACAGATATTACCATACGTTCCCTTTCCGTAGGCTTCCCGGAGAAACAACTGGCTTTGATTCTCTTAATTGCAACATCTGAACCCTTCCATTTTCCATGATAAACAGCTCCATATGTACCAGATCCTAGCTGGCGTATTTCCTCCAAATCGTCATTCTTTATGGTCTAAAGATTCAAGTAAAAAGGATATCAATGATGGATATTAAATAAAAGTTACTTTAACATATTTTTGGCAATGATGCAACTATGCAAGTGAAACTGAACCTGCAGTCCCTTAGCAACAGCTTCCTCCTCGGCTTTTGTTTGTTCAATCTTGTAATTGCTTTCAGTTCCAGTATCAGAATCCAACTCCAAGTCCTCCGGTGCATCCTACAACGATTAATTCAAAACCAATAGTAACTCGCATCGAAATCTTACGAGGCTAAAGTAGTGTTTTACACTTTTACTCACCACAACATCCAGCTCATGGGTGGTTTCCTCGTTGACCGCTGCGGCTTTATCAGCGGGAGAATGAACATTTTCTTTAGTTCCACCTTTTCTTTCCTCGTCATGTTCTAAGGCCACTTTCTTAACCGATTCAACAATTTCAGGTATATAAATCAACCTCTCGGTTTTAATCTCGCCTTTTTCAGGAGAATGAAGAACATTCACTTCTGCATTCAACCTGCTTCCCTCGGTCTTGATCAACGATTCAGTTGCATGAGCTTTATGGTCAACCAAAGGCGGTGACCGGTCAAACCCAAGTGCAGAATCGTTAGGATTTGGACAGTTTATCAAGTTAGCAGTAGACTGAACAGGTTCAAACGCCATGTGGTGATCCTCTAGAGTGTAGGAATTTGGGATGAGCTTTAATGGGCGTACAGGAAAACAATCGGGAATATCGACCCCGTTATAAGCTGCTAATGTAGGAGGGGATTCAACCAATGGACTCTTGAAGATACCGTTTTCTTGTTGAGGTGAAATAGATGTTTCGTTAGATGGAGACCCGATTACCGGACTTTGAATATCTCTCCATAAAGAATTTGAATTTGCATGGTAAAGATTATCGGGTCCATACGCATATGGAAAATTCCCGTAGTTCCCAAACTCATGCCGATGACGGATATAAGGCGAACGGTCATCATGATGGGCATACGATAATGGTATGTGATGGGTCTCTGGATATACGGTGGGACCCATAGCGATATTCGAATCTTTAAGGTAATACGGATGGGGAAATGGCGGGGGACAGTGGTCACAAACGTTGTTTCCATCAAACATGTTGGTACCATGAAGCATGTTATTAGGAAATCCGGATTTTTCACCGGATAATGGCTGTAACCAAGGAACACTTTCCGGTGATCGCGACTGGTGGTCAACCGGTGAAAGATGATTAACGTATATTCTGTCTGCCGATTCACCACCATAAGGACCGTGGTAACATGAACACGAAGGTGGGGATGGAAACTCGCTACCGGGATGTCTCGGAGAGTAGTAAACCGGGCTCTGCGGAGGCTCCATTTGGTGCGGCAATGGACCCAAATGAGGGATCGTTAGGTGATGCAAGTTGACCGGTGATATTTGACCCATCGGTGTCTCAAAATTCCTCTGATTAAAGTACTGTTCGGTTAATTGAACATCATCTACAGGACTCATTTGACCCATTTGAAACTCATTAAGACTGTTTAAAGCATCTACATATCGTCTTTCATGATCCCTACCATCACCGTCAAGAAAATGTAACGGGTCATCCATTTCCAAATTTGAGAACAAAAACACTCGTAATCTAGCAAACCCATCACCCGGACCCAATTTGTCATACTCTTCCATCATATTAGTCACATCATCATCATTCACAACCGAAACAAGAGCATCAAGATCCTCATCGGGCTGCTTGTACTTCAAAACACTCGCACCGTCATACAACTCTTTCATCCTCACCATCAGTTCGTCAAACCCGATATCTCTCGGAACACTCAATATCCGTGACTCACCGCCTACATATCTAAGTTTCCCGTCTTGTGGACGTGGCAATATGCTGCCGTTAAAGCTGCATAAGATCTTCACACGAGGAGTATCGTCATTCCAGTTGCGTACTGAACCCGGAGAGGCTGTTAATGGAGTAGTGCTGTCCATTTAAACCTCTGTTTCCTCAAGGCACCAATGAATCCGTCATAACCCTGATGAGTTCATTATACATTATATAACCCTACAAAAAGTAACTTGGGTTGCCTCTCTAGATTGAAAAGTTGCGACTTTTAAAAAACCACACATTACCTATATATACAAAAAGCAACACACACCCTTTCATACATATATATACATAATACAACATACCTTTTCGGATTACAAGTTTAAGACACACCCTTTCATATATTAATTATAATTAGACATGGACTTTGTGTTCAAATGAAAATATATACACGATTTGCAACCTCCAATGAACACGTCATAATCCCACCCCAAGATAGCAAGTTAAGCTGCCTCACAACACCATCACGTCGCTTCATTTGGCAGGTACCGATTCATTAAAAAAGACACCGATTCATTATTAGTATAATACAAATTACTAATATAACCATGTATTACCGAACCGTTGTGATGCAGGCGACCCGGACCGACCCGGTGATTTGGAACTTGACTCGTGACCCGGCCCGACCCGCAAGAAGACCCGCACGGATTATTCTTTATGATTTAATATTTTAAGTTTATCTTTATTTTTTATTGGTACTTTATTTGGTTTCCTTTTATCCGTTTATTTTGTTACCTAATTTTGTGGTTCTAGAATATATTTATAGGGGTTTTGGTTATTGTAAACGTTGGTTGATTTATATCGGCCTGATGCAGTTTCTCTTAGCAATCAAATGGCTCAAACACTAAGGATTAATCAAAGACCGAAAATTGAACCCAAAGGTTCTAAGAACACAAATTCTTTAATCAAAACAAATCAACCAACGTTTACAATAACCAAAACCCCTATAAATATATCCTAGAACCACAAAATTAGGTAACAAAATAAACGGATAAAAGGAAACCAAATAAAGTACCAATAAAAAATAAAGATAAACTTAAAATATTAAATCATAAAGAATAATCCGTGCGGGTCTTCTTGCGGGTCGGGCCGGGTCACGAGTCAAGTTCCAAATCACCGGGTCGGTCCGGGTCGCCTGCATCACGTTGTCTTACTCATACTCCAACATTATCATATACTACTCACATAGCAAAACAACCAAACACTACCATTACGAACAGTTGTCTCCATTTGTTATTAATACAAAAAAATATAACTATAAACTACCGAATCGTTGTCTCCTTTCGTTATCAATATAATTTATCAACACCTTCTCCCACCAATACCATCACATACTTCCGTCAATAACTGTCCACGCCAGTTTGACGTCTTTTTTTTCTCTATTGCCGATCCCTGCTTCCCTTCATATTTCTCAGTTTCCGATCTTCGTTACTCCCGTTCATCCCTTATTTGTGCCCATCTATTTAAATTGTTACATCTTCAAATTTTATTCCGGTATGATCTCACTCCCATTACTTTAAAGCAAAAATTTTCTGTAGAAAATCAATTTTTATCTCCGTTATTTTTTACGCAGGTAAATTACTCTGATCGTTTTCTGATTATTCTATTTGATTATCCATTTATCTTGATAAGTATAATTCTTTTGATAAAAAACTGAAGATCAAGATACAACAACAATAAAATGTGACCAATAAAAGAGACTTGAAAGAACATGGCAATTATGATTATTTGGTTCTTTATTTATCTTGATAAGTATAATTCTTTTGATAAAAAAGGCCGTAGATACAACAACAATAAAACAAGATCAAGTAAGAAACAGAGTCTTGAAAGAACATGTTAAATAGAGACAAATATGTTAACACAATATCAGTTCTCTGTTTGTATGGATAAGTATAAATTTTTTTGATTAAAAATGAAGTTAATGAGATTTGAAAGAACATGGCAAGTAGCGCCAGAAATATATATTTTTTTGAACGGCAAGGAACAACGTGCCAACCACCGTGATACCGGGCGCTGATATATATCATGTTATAATAACATTAATAGCAACTTCTGGATTATAATCTTACAGTAACATGATAACAAACCCAGAAAACATATTATGTAATGAGAATAACATAGAAGTACCATATGATTGAATCGCATGAACATAATTTAAAGTATGACTCTTGATGGCTATTGTAACCAGTGGATTTGTTTTGATTTACAATTAGAGATTGACGAGAGAAGAAAAAAAAACATTTGGGGATTTTAAAGAAATTGGTGAATCGGTGTTCGGTGGAAGACCGAAAAGCGGTGCCTAAATAACAACCCGGGATGAGGCGTTTGGTTAGATTACTTAGTTTGATGTGGAATTTAGTTTGATTATTTAATGTTGTGTTAGTGTATGATGATATTTAATGTCTTAAGATTCTAATACGTGGAACTGGTGAACCCTCATACGAACCGACAGTCAAAAGTGTGGCTAGAAATGACTTTAGATCATGCCGTTTAACTAATGTGTCGTATGGATTAGCGCTTATTTACTAAACATATGCTTTAACTTAAAACCGCATCCCTATTTTCATATGAATTGTGATACTCTTTACAAAAAAAGTGATGACCCTTCAATGTTGATCAGTTCTGTTTAAACATAATGGAAAACATGTAATAACATACCTTTGATTGCATCAGTAGTGAATCCAGTCAGAGACGCAGCCACGGAGTTCGACATAGTTGTCAGTTTGATCTGGTTCCTCCTTAGGGTGTAAAGTGATGATGGTGATGAAACCGAAATTAGGGTGAGTTTCGGTTATGGAGAGAGAGTTACGAATTGATGTTATTGAGGGTTTTATGATATTGTAAAGTGTCTAACCCTTTTACTCTCTAATAATCTCCTTATATATACACCCAAGAGGAAACCCAATTAGTTAATAAGGGTAATATGGTCCATCAACAATTACCAACTAATTATTAATAGGTTATTAATATATTTTGATCTATATTATATAAATGATAATGATGGCTACAAGATTAAATATAAATAAATAAATATTTAATCTTACATTCTCCCACTTAGCCGAATAATCATTTATCATGAGTATTAGATAAGTCTGATCAGAAGTTAATACTCATTTTAGCCTTAAACAAGTACTATAGCAGAGAAATACAGCCGTTGAATCATTATGCGACTCAGGACCCCCATTAGTCATACTATAGCCTTAATTTAAAACCTAACAGTTATGATCAAAATAAGTAAGCCCTTTAACGTTTGATTTGTATTTATAGTTGTCTATATGTCATTACACCGGCAGAACATATGTAAGAGACATACAAAATCAAACTGATGAGGAAGATTAATTAATAGTTAGTCATTCATAGTACGATATGCAGTTGTACATGGTCATCAATTAAAACCCGTCTCTTTTATGTGCACTCTTAATAAGACTTATGGGTAATAGACCTTTAGTTATAGGATCCTTAAGCATATCACGAATGCATTCGATACAAAGATTTAGTTTCCTCAATTCGTTCATAAACGAATAATTAATTGCGTATCGAAATTTAATGCAGCACCTCTCAAACTGTTACTGTTCAAGGAGACATGGTAGCTGACTTTATCACAACAAGTCTTCAAAATATTAATTATATGGAGTTAATAAACTCATGAGTCCACTGATAAATTTCCAACAACATTTAGTAACTATTGCTTTGTGATCAACAATATATTATGTCGTTATAACTTATGTTGTTATCAGTCTATTATGACCCCTCCATGAGATAGGTTTTGTCTGCTGACATAAAGATATACCCGAAATTACATTCTGTCATTTTGAATATCACAAAGTTAGAGTAATAAACCGGTTTGAGTTCTCACTTCTTCTTTAAATTATGGCCTCTCGTTTCTTTTAAAGATATTGTAATACTCTATTAAATGCTTCACATTAATCTAGACATATCTAGTGTGTTGCAATGTGAGTAATATCTAAACGAGTATAGACTTAAACTTACATAAGGCTTCTAATTAATGAAGCATAAGAAATAATCTCATTTATCCTATTATTCTCTAAAGAAGAGCAGTATTGTTTGTTACATATGTAAGGACCAATTTAATGTTAAACTTATGGAACGGAAGTAGTGTCCCATTTGGTCTATCTCAACATGTTATGATATCTATTATGTAAGAGATATCTCTGAGATCTATTATATCAAAGTTTGTGTTAACAATGCTTTGACTTATGTAACATCTACTTGTCAAAAGAATATCATCTATATAGACAAGTTTATCTTAGTTGCTCCCACTCATTTTGAGGTAGGTACATTATTCCACTTGGTTGTTGATGAAAATAATTGCGTTAAGATTTCATCACATTATGACGTTTGCATTAACCCATACATGGATTTTATTGGCTTATAGACAAACTGTTCTTTAACCTTAAGTTTGGAACTTTCAGGTTGTTTTATGAACATGTAAATATGTCAGCCAGTTGTTAGGGAAAATTGTTTTAATGTTCATCTAATGTAGCTCAAAACTATTATAAGCTACTAGAACAGTGATGATCCTAAAAGAAATCTTTTGTTAGATATGTAAGAAAGATTCTTTAATAATATATCTCTTCCTGAGTATAACCTTTGACAATCAATCATGCTTCTTTGTGTCTTAACGTTTATATCAGGATTTGGTTTAGTTATGAACACTCTTAGGTTATTCAATCAAATCCCAAAAGTTATGCGAACACATAAAATCAGTTTTACTAGAAAACTGTTTTATTCCATTCAGAAGATTGATTGACAGTAATGGCTTAATTAGAAGAGATAGGATGGGTAAACTTTTCCAAAGTCCATTTCAACTTCAATTAGGGAGGTTATGTAATCATCAAAGTTAGTAGGTTTTTAGACCTAGATGACCTCCTGAATTGATTATTGGGTTTGTTAGAAGTTTCAGTTTTATGGATTAGCTCTTGATTAAGTTGCTATCATTTTCAGGATTCTAAGTTTGTAAGAGTTGGTGTAGTATGGTGTACAAGAGGTGTAATCGGAGTTAAATTTGGAGTGAAATTTAATGACATTCTTCCCCCCGCCTCTTATATTCCTTGCAAGTCATGATAAGGACTTTGACTGCTCCCATTGACCTTAGAAAACTTTAGGAACTCAGCATGCTTAGTGTCAATATTTAACGACCAACAAATTCTAATAAAGAAAACATATTAATGACATTAGTCGTTGTAGTTTCTCTTGTTGAGGATTATGTTAGTTTAGATAAGAAATCTAAGGTTTAGATAAGAAATCTAAGTGTGCCCACAATTAAGCAACAATGAAACTTTTGTAAAAGTAGCTTTAGATTTTAAGGAGACAAGTTATGATAGAACAGTGTCAAGATGGAGCAGTGTCATGTACAAGAGGTGTAAATTTAGGTAATGTAAAAATTTCACTCCCCCACCTCTTGCAACTATTGCAAGTTATGATTAAGACACTTAATGCTCCCACTGATCTTTAATATCTCTAGAATGCTACAAGAGAAGTTTCAATTAGGTATGTGACGTGGGAAACTATCATATATATGTTAGACTTTACTTGAGTTCCTTAATGTCCAGATGTCATAAAAACTTAGGGACATATTTAATAGAAATCATGTTAAGCACATATATGAGTAGATTTCTTTAAGACCATGGGCCATATGCGACAAAATTTAGATACAAGTTGATAGTCTTTTAAATGATAAGTGAATTATGTCTGAATATTCCATTTGGAATAAGTTCCACAAATGTCAATGAATGACTTATGATGGACCCATACTTATTCCTTAAGCCAAGTCATATTTTAGGGCTTTAACGTCATGATTTGAAATCACTTAAAATGAGATTAAATAAGAAATCATCCTCATTAACCATGTCATGATTTCTCACGAATTTTGGTTATAATGGATGAAATTTGTAAATCTCATTTTCCTTTTGTCAAAATCTCATTTGATTGATAACAAAAGTTGTGAAAATGTAAGGTATTATCTAGTTTCATTTTAGTAATGTTTCTATCCAGATATTTAGAACAAATAAGATGAGAGTTTAAGATAAGTGTGACTTTATGTTGACTATGCAAACCTCACAACCTTCATGACATAGCCTAAGTAATGATACTGTACTCTGATTAATAATCAGAATATGTAATGTATCGAAAAGCTTTGTTAGAAGACTGCTTATTATGATTCTTATAGCGTTAACAATTAATTTTGTCACTAACTCTCATGTTAATTATTTGTCAAGTTCTGGTAAGGAAACGTATGGAACTAGAGTCAACTAATCATGTGTTAATTGGAATATTTAAAATTATCAGACTTAGATATCATTAGGAAATGACTACCTAATTAACTTATCCAACTGTTCCTTTGAATAATGGATAGTCTCGGTGCTTATGCCTAGTCTAATGGCATAATCATGTAGTGAGATTTTCCCTTGAAGAACCTTAGAGTTGGGATTTTGTACTTGTATTTTGACTATGAACCTTAGAACAATCCTCTTTTAAAGTTTTAAGTGGTTGTAAGGTGAGTAACAACTTATTTTCCAGCTTCAAACATTTATTTTTTTTTTGTACATATGTTGCTTATCAACACACTTATTATACTTTGGTATTATTGAGTGTTATAGTTGATTTATAAGGCATCAAATTGTACAAGTGAAAATCTTAGTATGTAATGTACTGGAAAAAATGTACTTATTTTCACGCGTAAGCCCTTAACTTTATGGGTCATGGTGTTGTACATTATTATGTATTCACATATACCACTTAACTTTATAGTTTAGAATTTTAAAAGAAGGCATGCATCTTAAGAGTTCTAGTGATTATTCCATATATAAGAGATTAGCCTTAGGAAAGACTTAATCTGAAATAACTTTAGTGATAGCATTATGTTAGAGAGTTCTTGATTATCATAAGAGACATCATGTTCGATTTGTCCTAATCATCATGCTCTAATTTTCTTCTTTATAATCTTTATCAGAAGAGAGCAATAGGATTATCGTGTCTTAAGAAATAATCAAGGATTTAATTTAAGAGCTAATTCTAATGGAAACTTTAAATAAAACAAACATTTTAGGTTTAGGAATGAAAGTGGATGAGATATATGTAGAAGTAAATTATAGTGAGTAAAATTATGGGTACTAAGAATAAGACAGACGAAATGATCATAAAATTAATTAAGGATCATTAATATAAGGATCATTATGTGAAGAAATTGTGATATGTCTATTACTAACATCAAAATAATAGACTTAGTAAAATTCTACTTAAACAAAGACAAATCAGCTTTGGCCAGAAGTGTAATCATTTAAGTATGTGTGCAAAGTAATCGTGACAAATCAGCTTTGGCCAGAAATGAGACAATCACTTTAGTTATGCACTTGTCAAGCATGCTAAACATAAATGAATTAAATCAGCTTTGGCCAGAATTAAGACATTTCACGTTTGTAATGCATACTTAACATAGCTTTTTATAATACTTGAACAATAAATAGATGTATTAAATCAGCTTTGGCCAGAATTAATACATCAGAAGCTCATTCAAGTTAAGCTAGTTTGGTTTTGTAAAACATTATTTGATCCTTATTAATTAATTAAGTATAAACAAAACCAAGTATTTAATAGCAAACCACCTGTTAGCGCGGATCGAACTATGATGATGATTATGAGGTCTCGAGTCAGGTCTCGAGTTATGATGATTATGGTCTCGAGTCGCAATCTTAATCTCGAGTCGCAATCTTAGTCTCGAGTCGCAACCTTAGTCTCGAGTTGTGATGATTATGGTCTCGAGTCGCAATCTTAGTCTCGAGTCGCAATCTTAGTCTCAAGTTGTGATGATTATGGTTGCGAGTCGCAATCTTAGTCTCGAGTCGCAATCTTAGTCTCGAGTTGTGATGATTATGGTTGCGAGTCGCAATCTCAGTCTCGAGTTGTGATGATTATGGTTGCGAGTCGCAATCTCAGTCTCGAGTCGTGATGATTATGGTTGCGAGTCGCAATCTCAGTCTCGATCCCACTGTTAATAGCTGTTTTGTGATAATAACAGAAACTCGATTTTTAAGGGATTGTGGGATAGTGTTTCTATTTTATTTCTGATCTATACTTATCAAAAGATTTCGAAATAATAACTGATTATTATTTTTAACAGTTTTCGAAATTTCTAATTAAGATCAAAATTAGAAAAAACACCCACTGATCCAAATCATATTCCAAATCTTATGGAATTTTCGAGTTTCTTAGAACATAAATGATGAACCCTAAAATAATAAATCATAATCTGGGATCCGAAACCTTAAGTTTTATGCTTTTATTAACAGATTTCGGATATTAGTATTACCAATTATGATTTCGAATCAAAGATAAACATGGTATTCCGAAAACAGTGATTTCGGTGCCATTTAAAAACGAAAACAGCCATGAACTTAAGGCTTTAAAATAAAACTGTTTTCCTTATAATGATCCCAGAATAATGGATACGAAAAAACGGAACTGATTTATCAACATATGCTCTGATACCACATGTTGATCAGTTCTGTTTAAACATAATGGAAAACATGTAATAACATACCTTTGATTGCATCAGTAGTGAATCCAGTCAGAGACGCAGCCACGGAGTTCGACATAGTTGTCAGTTTGATCTGGTTCCTCCTTAGGGTGTAAAGTGATGATGGTGATGAAACCGAAACTAGGGTGAGTTTCGATTATGGAGAGAGAGTTACGAATTGATGTTATTGAGGGTTTTATGATATTGTAAAGTGTCTAACTCTTTTACTCTCTAATAATCTCCTTATATATACACCCAAGAGGAAACCCAATTAGTTAATAAGGGTAATATGGTCCATCAACAATTACCAACTAATTATTAATAGGTTATTAATATATTTTGATCTATATTATATAAATGATAATGATGGCTACAAGATTAAATATAAATAAATAAATATTTAATCTTACAAATCTTAATAATAGTATAAATCTAAAAGGATCTATAAAACAACGGTAAAACATTACTCGTCATATTAGTATCTAATATAAATTAAACTTAAAATATAGCAGCAGATACACAACCAAATGCAACTTCAAATCTTATAACATGATAAATGATAATAATGTAACAAATTAAAAGTTTATAAAAACCATTAAAACAAAAAAGTAATATACCATTTATGCATCTAGACACGATAAATCTAATCAAAAACTAAATCCAAGAGAGTATATAACAATATAAAAAATTCAAAGTAAAAGTTGTAATTGTCAAAAAAAAATATGTAAATCCCAAAATCAAGTGTTCTTGGATTCTAAATATATACCTTCTTATAAAAACTTAGAAAATAACATAGTGTATTGTAGCAGAATGTAAATCCACATTAAGCATAAATAAAATCGAATAATCCATAAAAATATAAACTATCTAAAAAGTTTTGGGGATAAAGCGTTTTGGGGATTGTGATGGGGATAAAGCGCCAGGACCCGATGGTTTTAACCTTACATTTATTAAAAAGTTTTGGGCTTTTCTGAAGCATGATTTTCTTAGTGTGTTCTCGGATTTCCATGAGAAGGGGTACATATCTGATGGGTGTTTTTCGGCTTTTGTAGCCTTAATACCCAAAGGCCGGACTCAAGAATCGTTAGCGGACTACCGGCCTATTAGTCTTGTGGGGATTTTGAATAAAGTGGTCTCAAAAGTGCTAGTTTTTAGACTAAAGAATGTTATGTCTAAACTAGTGTCGGAAGAGCAATCCGCATTTTTGAGTGATCGGAATATTCTCGACGGGCCACTAATTTTAAATGAAACAATATCTTGGCTGAAGAGGGCGAAATTGAAAGGTCTGTTCTTAAAAGTTGACATTGAAAAGGCGTATGACACCTTGAGTTGGGGTTACTTAGAGAGTATTATGTCCCAAATGAATTTTTCTCCGAAATGGCGAGGTTGGGTAATGTCGATTATTAGGAATGCGCGAGCGTCGGTTTTGGTAAATGGCTCGCCGACTCGGGAATTCGCTTGTGAACGGGGTTTGCGTCAAGGTGATCCACTATCGCCATTTCTTTTTATTATTGCAATGGAGGGTCTCACTTGTTTTATGAGACGTGCGTGTTCTTTGGGGGCTTTTCGTGGTATACGAGTGGGGGGATCAGGACCAAGTTTATCTCATTTTATGTTCGCGGATGACGTAGTCTTTTGTGGGGAGTGGTCGACTATGAATGCGATGAACTTGCAGAGGATATTACGGGGTTTTTATTTAGTTTCTGGACTGAAGATTAGTTCAAAAAAAAAAGCAGGCTTTATGGAGTGGGAGTGGAGGATTTTAAAGCTGCTGATATGGCCATGTCAATAAATGTTACAGCGGGTCGGTTTCCGTTTGTGCATCTAGGGGTACCTGTTGCTTCTAATATGAATTTAGTCCGGAGTTGGGACCCTGTAATTGAAAAGTTCCAGAAGCGTTTATCATCATGGAAGGCAAAAACATTATCATACGGAGGGCGTGTTACTCTTTTGAAATCGGTCTTAAGTGCTATTCCCCTTTATTATTTTTCGCTCTTCCGAGCCCCAATTCAAGTTGTTAACACATTGGAGAAAATTAGACGCACGTTTTTTTTTTGGGGGGGGGGGGTGTACGGATGCGGTTGACAAGATGAGTTGGCTTGCTTGGGAAAAAGTGGCAGCGCCGGTGTCTTTCGGGGGTCTCGGGTTGGGGTATCTTAGAGATGCTAACTTGAGTTTACTTTCCAAATGGTGGTGGAGGTTTAAAGTAAACCAAGACTCGTTGTGGCGTAAAGTCATATGGTCGATGCATGCTAATGGTCGCGGATGGAATTTGATTCCAGTTAAAGTTTCTATCAGTGGAACTTGGAAGCAGGTGGCGAGCGTCCCGGGTATATTAGATCGTATGGGTATTGGTATGTCACTGTTAATAAAAGCAAACCTGCGAAATGGAAGAGGTATATTTTTCTGGCAGGATTGGTGGATCTCGGACGACATCTTATTAAAAAAATTCCCACTCCTGTTTACACTGGAAAGGAAAAAACAATCGCTGGTGGCTGATCGGGTGGGTTCGAGTCTGCAGACAGGTCAGTTCTCTTGGGATTGGCGTCGGGCTGTGTTCACAACTGAAGAGCAAATTGAGTTTGCAGCGTTGCTGCAGCTTCTGCAGGGAGCTGTCTGTGTCCTCAGCACTAATTCATGGACATGGGCAGCAGGTAGTGATGCTGAATTTTCTGTAAAGAGTATAAAACGGAGTATTTTCCAGGCGACTAATGTGCTACTGGAGTCGCAATTCGAATGGTGCAGCTGGCTTCCAAAAAAAGTGGGTATCGTGGCGTGGAGGGCGTATTTGGATCGGCTACCAACAGCGGAAGCGCTGTCTAAACGACAAATTCAGTTGGAAACGCAGCAGTGTAGACTATGCGACAGTGCAGTGGAATCTACTGAGCATTTGTTTACGGGGTGTCCAGTGTTCCTTGGTGTGTGGCAGGCGGTTTTTTCGGTGGTGTAATGTACCAAACGCCTTCGCTTTTCATGTCCGGGATCTCCTAAATATGCACCAATTAGCCAAGACGGGTAAAAGACCACAGAAGGTTTTATGTGGTGTGATACAAACGACTTTTTGGAGTATGTGGCGTGCAAGGAACGATCTCATTTTTAACCAGAAACCGGTATCGGGGCGGAGTCTTTTGGAAGAAATCAAGGTAATGAGCTTCTTGTGGATTGTTAATCGTGGGAAATTATCGGACATGACGTGGGATTCTTGGTGTTTTTTTTATACGGCAAAGATGGGATAATCGTTGTTAGTGTGTTTTGTTTCGGATTGTTTGTTTTTTCGGACTTTGTATCCCGGATTTCTTGCTAGCCTCTTGCTAGCTTTCTAATAAAGTTTGTTTTGCCGTTCAAAAAATAAATAAATAAAAAATAAACTATCTAAAGATATACATGACATTAGTAGAAAAAAAGTACTCTAACCAAATCAGGATAATATAAAAGAAGGTAAAAACATTATCAAACTATACATGCAACTATATAAACAACTATAAACAGAGAATAATTGAATGAATCACTATGTATAAGGATTAGGATCAAATACAAATGCTCCTAATTGTAAGAAGGGTATAAAGGCTCCTAAAAACCTACTACAAAAAAAGGTGATCATTTAGACGTGGTGGGTTATTCTGATTCTAACTTGGTTAAATGCAAAGATGACAAGAATCCACTTCATCCTATATCTTTATATTAGTAGGAGGACCTATATCATGGAAGAGTCATAAACAACAATTAACCTCAACTTCCACAATGATGGTAGAATACATTGTTGTTTATAATGCAACCTGTCATGGAATGTTACTTAAGAATATGATCACTGAATCTAAAATAATCCTATTTCTAAACCATTGAAACTTTACTGTGATAACTCAGCTATCGTTAGTTTCTCGAACAATAACAGTTCGACTGGAGCTGGTTCATATCTCGATACAAAGTACTTGTTCGTACATGAGCGAGTTGGGGAAAATAATCTTTGTATTGAGTATATAAGCACTAAAAATATGCTTGTGGATCCGATGACTAAAGGTCTCCCACATAAAGTTTTCGAAGAACATGCTTTGAATATGGGATTTACTAAATGAAGTATTGATGGTCTCCCACATAAATTTCATTTACTAAAACATAAGTACAATAATATACAAATACTTTGTTTAAATGAAATTACTGATTTGATAGATAGTAATTAATAAAATTCGTATGGATGATAATACAACCAACCACCTTCTCAAGTGAGCTAGTAAGACCTCCTTTTAACCTCTTCAAAACATTTTTAATCTTCTAACTCCATTTCTTAGCACCAAATGTTTCTTTCCTCTCTATAAAATATATCTAATTCCACATGCTCAAATCTGAAACTATAGGGTTCTAAGTTCTAACCTCTCAACAAATTGTAAACTGAAAAACAAATCAACTTGAATCCGATTCAACCCATTCTAATTGTTTTTGGTTTGACTAGAACTGACCTGTTTAATTGCTAGCAGCTTAACCGTGTATAAATAGATACATCAACACCCAGTCCCTTGTTTAACCGGTATGAAGTTTTAATAAACATTAGTTACAACTAAAAAGGTGTATTATTGTATGCATAATTAAAAAAATATATTATATAAATGAGTATATTTACTTTGAGAATAATTTTACATACATGAGGTATATTTACTTTGAGAATATATATGAAAGAGTACTCTTATTAGAGTAAATTGCCATTTTAGTCCCTGAGTTTTGTCCAAATTTGCCATTTTGATCCAAATAGTTTTATTTTCCCCCCTGGGTCCCTGACTTTTACATTTGTTGCCATTTTGATCACTTTGCCTAACTCCATCCAAAAACCCAGTTACTCTTTTCAATTTAAACCTTTTCAGTTGCCATTTTCATCCAATTCCAAAAAATCAAAAAAATTCTAAAAAATTAAAAACATTCCAAAAAATTCAAAAAATTCTAAAAAATTCAAAAAAATTCTAAAAAATCATAAAAATTCTAAAAAATCATAAAAATTCTAAAAAATCATAAAAAATCTAAAAAATTCAAAAAAATATAAAAATCAAAAAAATTCTAAAAAACCATAAAAATTCTAAAAAATCCAAATAATTCTAAACGGTTCGCGTCGAAACGGTTCGGTACGGTACGGGTCGAAACGGTTCGGTTCGATACGGTACGGGTCGAAACGGTTCGGTTCGAAACGGTTCGCGTCGAAACGGTTCGGTTCGAAACGGTTCGCGTCGAAACGGTACGGTTCGAAACGGTTCGGCTCGAAACGGTTCGGGTTCGAAACGGTACGGTTCGAAACGGTTCGGGTTCGAAACGGTTCGCGTCGAAACGGTTCGGTTCGATACGGTACGGGTCGAAACGGTTCGGTTCGAAACGGTTCGCGTCGAAACAGTACGGTTCGAAACGGTTCGGGTTCGAAACGGTTCGGTTCGAAACGGTACGGGTCGAAACGGTACGGGTCGAAACGGTACGGGTCGAAACGGTACGGGTCGAAACGGTACGGGTCGAAACGGTTCATGTCGAAACGGTTCGGCTCGAAACGGTTCGCGTCGAAACGGTACGGTTCGAAACGGTTCGGCTCGAAATGGTTCGGGTTCGAAACGGTACGGTTCGAAACGGTTCGGGTTCGAAACGGTTCGCGTCGAAACGGTTCGGTTCGATACGGTACGGGTCGAAACGGTTCGGTTCGAAACGGTTCGCGTCGAAACGGTACGGTTCGAAACGGTTCGGGTTCGAAACGGTACGGTTCGAAACGGTTCGGGTTCGAAACGGTACGGTTCGAAACGGTTCGGGTTCGAAACGGTTCGCGTCGAAACGGTTCGGTTCGAAACAGTTCGCGTCGAAACGGTACGGTTCGAAACGGTACGGGTCGAAACGGTACGGGTCGAAACGGTTCGGCTCGAAACGGTTCGGGTTCGAAACGGTACGGGTCGAAACGGTTCGTGTCGAAACGGTTCGGGTTCGAAACGGTTCGCGTCGAAACGGTTCGGGTCGATACGGTACGGGTCGAAACGGTTCGGTTCGAAACGGTTCGGTTCGAAACGGTACGGGTCGAAACGGTACGGGTCGAAACGCTTCGCGTCGAAACGGTTCGGCTCGAAACGGTTCGGGTTCGATACAGTTCGGTTCGAAACGGTTCGCGTCGAAACGGTACGGTTCGAAACGGTTCGCGTCGAAACGGTACGGCTCGAAACGGTACGGGTCGAAACGGTACGGCTCGAAACGGTTCGGCTCGAAACGGTTCGGCTCGAAACGGTTCGGGTTCGAAACGGTACGGGTCGAAACGGTTCATGTCGAAAAATTTTTAGATTTTTTTAGATTTTTTTGAATTTTTTAGAATTTTTTGAAATTTTTAGATTTTTTTGAATTTTTTTTTATTTTTTGGAATTTTTTGGAATTTTTTTGATTTTTTTGGAATTTTTTTGATTTTTTTGAATTGGATCAAAATGGCAACTGAAAACATTTTTTAAGGAAATCCCCAAAATACCCCTGTTACAAACTGGGTTTTTGGATGGAGTTAGGCAAAGTGATCAAAATGGCAACAAAATGTAAAAGTCAGGGACCCAAGGGGGAAAATAAAACTATTTGGATCAAAATGGCAAATTTGGACAAAACTCAGGGACTAAAATGGCAATTTACTCTTATTACTATTATTACTATATATTATTACTTTACTGTACATTAATAATTACTATGAAATGAACAGTGATTTCATATCAATTATTAATATATAGTAATATATATTTTTTAATACCTTTACCATTAACATCACTAAGGGATAAACAAATGGTATTGGGTACCGGTACCGGTACCCGCTTTTTCCAAATCGGGTGTATTTTCAGTACCGGTTCGGCACCGGTATTCACCGATTTTTACCCTCAAATACCGGTGTCGTACCAGTACCGACTAGCACCGAACCGTACCATACCAGGTATATTCGGTACCAGTACACACTTTTGGGGATTTCGGTAATGGTATTTTCGGTATGGGTTGTTACCGAGCTTATCAAATCCTATAGCAACATAGTAATGCAAGTAATTGCACCGTTTAGATTACTTTTCATACATACAGTAAGTAAACTGATTTTCGCTTAAATGAGGCTTTATATACACAACAACTTATTTTGCTTTCTTTTTTTGTCTTTTTTCTGTAATGAATGAATTGTAGCATGTAAAATTAACTTGGATATTTATATTATTAATGAGCAAATCGTATCAAATCCTGTAATCAAACCGATATCGTATCGGTACCAAATTTACTATACCAAATCATTTTCGATCCCAATTTGGTACCCACCTTTTGGCGTTTTCATAATCGTTACTTCCGGTTCGACACCGGTCTAGCACCATACCTGTATTTATTGATTTTTACCTTCAAATACCATACCGTATTGTACTGAGCATTTTCGGTGCCGGTACCTAATTTCGATGATTTTCCGGATCGGTACTTTCGGTGCCATTACCGGTTCCGAGCTCATCCATATTTTAACGTGTTAGCACTGTAATAACTAAACCGAAAACAACCGAAATTCCAACGTGTAGGACGTGTGGGTCCTATTATTATATATTAGGTTATTTAAAATCGTTTTTTTAAGACGGAGTGACTATCCTTACCACGTCATTTTTATTTATGTTTTGATATTCGATATTTGTTGCTGACACGCGTTTTGCAGACATTGGGTCCCCGTCGCAACGCGTGGGCGGAAAATCAACTAGTTATAATTATATTATAATTATAATTATAATTATAATTAGGGGAAATGGGCTGTATCACCCTCAACTATGCAAAATTGGCCAATATCGCGCTCAACTTTCAAGTTGGCTCCCACCACCCCCTACTCGACAAGTTGGTGTCACTGTCACCCCTTGGTTAAAAAAATACTAACTGAGTTAGTATTTTAAGCCTATGTGGCAATCAGATGCTGACTTGGAAGCATACGTGGACAGGAACTTGATATATCATCTGTTTACCATCAATTTAACCATTTAACCCTAATTCCCAATCAAAGTCATCTTCTCCCCATCAATTGCAGACGAAGATCAATTGCAGGATTCAGTCATCGCCGTTCTTGCCCTAATACCTCCTCCCCATAGCCGTTCTTCCCCTAATTGCCCATTGAAACATTCAGTCAACATGTCGTCGTCTTCTACCTCTGCTCTAATTCGAAAACCTAAAGTCTTCAAGGTCGATTTGGATGGAAATGTGTACTGTCATCACGACATTGTTGCTGTTCTTCGTGTAGCTGGTCTTAAAAGTGAAAGACATGGTGAAGAATTTTACGGCTGTTATCACTGGCCTGTAAGTTGAATTTGCTTATCAATTTGGTGTTATTTAGATATTCGATTGCAATTTCCTTATAGTTGTTGTGTTTTGCAGAGAGGGGATTGCAAATTCTTCCTCTGGAAAGAAGATGTTGATAAGATGTTCGTTGAACGTTCATACGACACCTCAACTCAAGTGACGTTTAAAGACATGAAGATAAAGAACCTTCAATTACACAATATGTTGTTAATAAAAGAGAACAAGAACTTGAAAGCAATGAGATTTAACACAAAGACGAAGTCGAAGAAACCATATGTGCTAACCTTTGTAATTGCAATTGCCATATTGTTGTATTTATGGAATTAGTATTTATAGATAATGAACTGTTGTGGTATTTAGTGTTTGTAACCATTTGTGCCCACTTGTTATGAAATGAAGTGTTTTGTTACTTTGACTCAATTGGAACCTGGTGGAGCAGTTTCCAACTTGAAAGTTGATGATGGATTTGCTTTCCTTAATGCATTCAGATATGAACCAATCTTACTGTAATGATCTCTCATTGATCCATGAAGCTTCTTATGTGCACTTTTCTTAGCCTTATAAGCCAACCACTTACTTATAATCACCTTGTACTTTTGTCTGACAGCATTTATGATTTCCTTAGCAGACCAGTGTGGTTTGGCCTTAAATAAAGGTAGGAACTCATCACCTATAAACTTAGCAGTTAGTTGCCTATTCTTTATCATGTTTCTTTGGCAAGTGTGATGGTTTTTCACACTTTTAATCATGTAACACTCTTTCCCTGTGTGCATTGAACAAAATAGATAGAAAGGACACCCTGCTACACACTTGACTACTACACGACCTTCTTGTTTGCTATCACTCTTTGCTATGAAAAGATTCCTGCCATTAGACACAGCATATCTTCTAACTTCCTCCTTAAAGGAATCCCTTGAAGCAAACCTTGTCCCAACTTTCCAAACAAACTTCTTCCAGTTAGTTTCTGCACTTACACTAGGAGCAGTTTCCCTAAACTTTTTACCTCGAACATCATCTTCTTCACTATCACCTGGTGTGGCAACATCACCATCTGATTCTTCATAACTACTGTATCCCTCTACATGTGCACAACCTGCATCATTAGATTCATGCAAATTACTTTTTTTTCATTATGTTTGATACACTCTTCAAGTATCTTCTTTGTGGCTGCTTCTTCATCCTTGGTAGCTTGTTTAATTGCATCTTGTGATTGTTTCCATTCAAAATCTTCTCTGTCTGAATCTAAGCCAACCAATTCTTCCAAAACCTCATCCTCATCAGAATAACAATCCTCATCATCATCACAACTAGACTCTTCATTGTAATTACTGTCTTCACTGTCCTGTTCTAAATCAGCATCTTTATCACTATCTTGACCAATGACTTCTTCCTGTACAACCTCTTTAAGATTTGTTTCCTTATCTATATCAAATGCCCATGAAGCCTCGTGTACTGGTTCTTCAACAACCTGTTTAACAATTGGTTCTACACCTGATGTACTTCCAGATCTAGGGACTTCAGGAGTTGTAAAACATTTACCAGATGCCCTACCCACTTTCACGTGTACTACTTTTTTTCTGGGCTTGGGTACTAGTTTTTTGGGTTGGGCTTGTCGTTTAATGGGCTGGGAACTAGACTTAGGTTTACTGGGCTGGGTACTGGACTGGCAACTGGACTGGGCTTGTGGTTTACTGGGTTGGGAACAGTGGTGGGTCTTATGTTCAGACATAAGTGGGCTATGTTGAACAAAGACTTCAATGAACGGTTCACCCCAATTTTTAGCCTTCATTGCAAGTTCCAACACATCTTTATCATCACGAAACAGTTTAAAATCACCATTATCCGCATCCATCCCATACATATAAAAATCCCCACTTTCATACTCGTTGGTTTCCAGTGCATAATCACGTAGTTCAAAGTATGCGATATGATCAAAATCCATTTGGATTAACTTAGAATAACCATCAATATACTGAGGTTGATCAAAAGAGAAATCAAGACAACCACCGTACCAAAGCATAACATCTATACGCTCCATAACTTAAATCAGTTTGTAAAATCACAATGCAATCAACCCTAACATAAACCTTACCTCTTGGGAGTCTGAATTTTGCCTGCAATCGTCGATGATGAAGGAACTAGGGTTTGATCGCCAACATCGAAGTGAACTGGTGAACTGATGAAATGCAACTGATTAGAGAGGGAAATGGGTTATTTATTGAGGTTCCTGTCCACGTATGCTTCCAAGTCAGCATCTGATTGCCACATAGGCTTAAAATACTAACTCGGTTAGTATTTTTTTAACCAAGGGGTGACAGTGACACCAACTTATCGAGTAGGGGGTGGTGGGAGCCAACTTGAAAGTTGAGCGTGATATTGGCCAATTTTGCATAGTTGAGGGTGATACAGTCCATTTCCCCTTATAATTATAAAACTATAAATAAGCAGCATATTTGTGTTTATGGTTATTGTACCGTTGGCTTTGGGAGTTTTTTTTTTAAATGGAATTTTTCTCTTCTAACTCTAAAGTTTCAATCTTTGTCAATTGAGTTAAATGCTTGGTTGGTTTATGTGGTTTGCAAATATTCAAGACTTGGTCTTCAATAATTATAGAGTTGGTCCTAGTGGTTGTAATTTTTGCACTCATGTGGTCCTTATCACTAACATATGTTAAGTTTCTCAGTTAAGTATTGTTAGATCATGCGTAGTGGGCATGATTCACCCTTGGGCGTTTTGCGCCATGTGGCAGCCCAGTCAGCAGTGGGGCATTATTGGGCGTTTTTCTAAAATGGGTGTAGTGGGGATGTGTACATTGTGGGGCATTATCTTTGTGATAAAATTAAATTAAAAAAAAACATCAAAAAAATTGATTGGTTTTACAAAAATGGAAATGAATCTTATTGGTCAAACCATCCCCTTTAGCGTTTTTTAAAACACGCCACAGCAAACAAATAGGCCAAACACGCCCAAGGGGGCGGAGGGGAGGGCGGTTTCCGGCGTTTCCGGGCGGTATTTGGGGGCAAAAACGCCCCAATACAGTCGGTCTTAAATACCTATAATACCCTTATTAAGAAAAACAAAAACAAAAAATAAAACAGTATATCTTCTTCTACCCTACCACCAATTCTTCTTCTTCTACCCTAAACCACCACTACCACCACCATTTCTCCTCCACCACTGAACACCCACCACCATCTCACCTCCACCGAACACCCACCTCCACCATCCGCCCTCCCCCACCACTAATCAATCAATCGATCACTGGAATCAAACCTTCTCTCTGTATTTTATGGAAGAACAACACCACCACCAAAAAGGTGGAGACGACAATTCACATTTCCCCCACTCTTTCCTCACCACAATACCTCCATTAATTTCATCGAAGCATCTTATTAACCTTTTACCAGAAACATTCAATGATTCGATACAAAATGGGGAAGTCAAACTCGTTCTCGTTTCGCCGGAGCACAACCAGGCGTCGGAAGACGAAGAAGGACGGCAAATCGCCATTACTTATTGATACGGTGTAAACCATACTATTTATCTTATGTATTTTTATACTATTTTAATTTAGGGGCTGTTTGGTAGGCACTTAATAGCCTCTTAATGCCCAATATCTGACTGAGTCAGATATCATAGTGTTTGTTTCATACCTCTTAAAACTTACCCAACCTCTTATTTTTGTCTGACCCGGTCATACATGGTAACATGTCTGACTAAAAACTTTTCCACCATAAGACTACTCTACCCCTTTGTCCCTTTCACTCTCTCAAAACCAGCAAAGCCACCATCATCACTCTCCCTCAAACCTTTATCCTGATGAAGAAACTAAACAAGAAAAGCACAATTTATCCATCACTCGCCAGCGTCGTCACTCATCTTCCGATCACCTTGCTCTTTTACCGGCGCCGCCACTCATCTTCGACCCCTTCAGGGTTGCTTTATCAATCTGTGCAATATTCAAACACTAGGTGCTTCGATCTCTGTAATATTTGCTCTAATTTCTTCAATCTGTGCAAAGATCGACCAATATTTGCCCTTATTTCAATTTATTTTGTGATGAATTTGATGTGATAAAAAGGGTTAGGGTTGAGAGGATTAGGATTAATGCTTGTTTTGTGTTGATGGCGGTGAACGGCATTGCAGGAGGCTTCGCCGCCGACATCTGTGGAAGTTTGTTGTGATTCCGGTGCCGGTGAGGGTTTTACTTGGTGTAATTGATGGGTTTTCGGGGAGTGTAGATCGGAGGAGATTATAGGGTAAACTATTTTTTTTGTAAATAGTTCAGTATTATGAACAAGATTTGTATGAAAGTGGTTTGATGATCTGCTATATGTACATATGTTCAGTATTATGAACATGGGTAAAAATGTCATTTTAGACAGTCATTCAGAGGTACAACCAAACAACACGTTACAGGTTCAACACTTATTGGTTCAGAGCCTCTTACCTATTCAGACCTCTTATTCATTCAGCACTTATTGGTTCAGATGTTGCCAAACAACCCCTTAATGTATTTTTATTAGTATTCGAGTCGGTTTCGTTCGGTTTTACTAAATTTATATTTTTATAGGGAGTAAACTGCCATTTTGGTCCCTGTGGTTTGGCCAGTTTTGCCACTTTAGTCCAAATCTCAAACTTATTACATCTGGGGCCCTGTGGTTTGCATTTTGTTGCCATTTTAGTCCAAAATCCAAAAACCCTATTTTTTGACTGTTGCAACCTCCTATTTTGTCCTGTAGTGCAGGGGCATTTTGGTCATTTTTAAACATTAAATAAAACTAATCCCTGTAAAAGATCAATGTTCTTCATCTTCTTAGTTCTTCATCTTCCCCAGATGCCCCAAAACCCTCGCTCCCTCTCCACCACCACCACCACCCACAGCCACCATCACACTATCTGCTAACCCCCATCATCACCGGAGCTGTACAGTGTCAGATCTGAAGAAACACAGTTAAGGGAGGCACTGTAGCCCCAAATCACCCACATTATAGTAATCCTTTTCATTACAATTAACATTTTCATCTGAACCCCTAAATTTCCCATAAAACTCTCCATCATCATCATCATCATCCCTATTATTATTATTACTCATAAAATTCAACAACTCATCCCTCTCACTCACCTCTCTCTGCAACTCAAGAACCCTAATTTCAAGATCCTCAACTTTAGCCCTCAAATTAGCAATCTCCTCAACGTCATCATCGATCTGGCGGAGCAGCCGCTTCTCCTCCTGCTGCCACCCGTGACGGTGGCTGGCGAATATCTCAACAACCCTCGCATTCGCTTTATAATCCTCTTTTCTCCGTGAGTACAGCTGTTCGAGCTGTTCTTCAGCGTTTAAGAGCTTTTTGGCGAGTGATTCGTTGTGGGTTTAAAATGACGGTTTGGTTAATTTTGGGGAACGATTATGGTGGATGTGTGGTGGTGGTGGTTGCGACGGTGTTGACGGTGGTTGTTATCCACCATCGCTGGAATAAGAAGAGTTCAGGAGAGAGAGACTGAGAAAGAGAGAGAGGGTGGTGTTGCGACGGTGTTGCGAAGGGGGAGGAGGAGGCGGTGGTGGTGCTGGTTGCGACGGTGTTGACGGTGGTTGTTGGTTGACGGTGTTGACGGTAGTGAAGGTGGATGAATTTGGGGGGAATGGATCTGAGTTTATTGGGTTTATTGATTAATGTAGGAAGTCAAAATGGGTTTATTGATTAATGTTTATTGTTTAATTAAAAATGTTAATAATAATTCCAAAATGACCAAAATACCCCTCCGCAACAGGACAAAAAAGGGTCAGTAAATCAGTCAAAAATCAGACATTTTGGATTTTGGACTAAAATGACAACAAAATGCAAACCACAGGGCCCCAGATGTAATAAGTTTGAGATTTGGACTAAAGTGGCAAAACTGGCCAAACCACAGGGACCAAAATGGCAGTTTACTCTTTTATAGGTGTTCGTAAAGTCTGGAGCTAAAATAGAGAAATATTGAAGATACTTGATCGAGTACTGAATCGAGCTAACATGGTTAATAAACGAAAGACCGAGTGTTTAGAATAATTAAGCTGAAACTTTAGGGACTGAAGTGCAAAAGGCTATTTAAAATAACTCACAAAAGTTGAGGGACCATAAGTGTACATGAGCCGGAAGTTCTAATTAATTCTCTTGCATAAAAGACTAAACAAATTTGCATTCATGGCTTCCTGTTGACCGAGTTTTTTTTAACGACAAATTTGGATCAATGACGGATCGGAGTATCATCGTACCACCAGCAGAACCACCCGATCATATCCACTCCACTAGGCAAATGTCCATACACCAATTCAGAAGGAAATCCAATAAATATGGGAACCCCCCCCCCCCCCCCCCCTTGTGGGAATTGAACTCAGAACCTATTGGTCCTAAAGCCTTATCTCATCCCCATGATACCACTAGGCTATAAAGCATGAGTTGTTGGCCGAGTTTTAGAGTTGTCAACATATTACAAAATTGGTGGGGATTATTATAAAAGAAAGAGGAAGGTTCGGATGAATTTGGGAATTATTTCAAAAATACATGCTTATTATAAGCATTTCCTATGTATAAAATGATAAATTCTCATCAAATTTTAAGATGACATATGAAGGGTCAAGTTAAAATGACAAATTTTTTTTATTATTTTCTTCCATTCATATTCTAACTTTGATCAATGGTATTTATGTTTAATAAATCTATACTATATATTAAATTATTTATAAATAATAGAAAACAACCTTATATCCTTATGAATAATAAACTCATCACATTCATCAAGAACATATATTCAAAAAATACATTCTATGGTATTTTTATATTTGGACTAAAGGACTAATCAATTAACCAAAATTAAAATGTGTTTTGTAATTGTAGAGAAGTTAGTTAAGAATTTAGATGTAAATTGTCGACTCCGTCGCAACGCACCGTTTTCTCACTAGATAAAAAAGTGTTGCAGTAGACTATTTGTTATTTATCATAAGGGTTTCTCGTGCGTTGTAGCCACGAAGCACGAGTGCTTTTATATATACACACACAACATATATATGATTTTTTAATGTTTTTAAGTTTAAATTATGTTCTCGGTCCATATTGTCGATTCCGCTGCAACGCGCGGGTTCCCCAATACTTATAAGAGAAATAGGAAGGATTGGATGAATTTGGGAATTATTTCAAAAAACGCATGTTTATTATATATTAAAAAAAGGAGTGCTCATTCACCTATATATTAAAATTTGAAAGGAATGAATAGTAACGTCACTAACTGATTAGCAAATGGTATCGGGTATCGGGTATTGGTACCGGTACCTGATTTACCAAACCAACGTATTTTCGGTACCGGTTCGACACCGGTATTCACCGGTTTTTACCCTCAAATACCGGTGTCGTACCAGTATCGACCGGTACCGAACCATACCATATCAGGTATATTCAGTACCGGTACCCACTTTTGGGGATTTCAGAAACGGTATTTTGGTAACGGTTGGTACCGAGCTCATCAAATCTTGTAGCAACACAACAATGCAAGTAATTTGCTTTAAATTAAATCAGCAAATTAACTCTGTTACATTTTACAACTTCCGTGAACAGTGGTTTATTATTATTATTATTATTATTATTATTATTATTATTATTATTATTTTGACTTTTTTGCCTTTTTGGGCCAAACCAATTTATGATTTTGTCCCGCTTTAAAATTACGATTTTGCCATCAGTTTAATATTACGTTTTTACCACCAGTTCAAAATAAAATTATGCTTTTGCCCCCTGTGAAAAATTACAATTTTGCCCTCGGTTCAAAATTACGATTTTGCCCCATTTAAATTTACAATTTCGCTATTAGTTTTGGTTTCTTCCTCCGAGCTAAATTACGATTTTGCCCTCAATTTAAATTTACATTTTTGTCATCGTTTTTGTTTGCTTTCTCAGTCAACTTACGATTTTGCCCCCAAGTGTATAACTACAGACACAAGATGGAGTAGTGCTAGGCAACTGCCTGGAACTCCCCCATTTGCCCAACCAATTTACGATTTTATCACCGCTTCAAAATTACGTTTTTACCCCCAGTTCAAAATAAAATCATGCTTTTGCCCCCAACTAAAAATTACAATTTTGTCCTCGGTTAAAAATTACGATTTTAACCCGTTTAAATTTACAGTTTTGCAATTATTTTTGTTTTTTTCCTCCCAACCAAATTACGATTTGGCCCTCAATTTAAATTTACATTCTTTGCATCGTTTTTCTTGCTTTTCCAGTCAAATTACGATTTTGTCCCCAGTGTAAAATTACAGTTATGCCATCGTTTTAGTTTTTTTTTTGAGAAAATTGTGGTAGTGCTTTATTTTAATTGTTTGACTCGGTGTAATTTTTATTCGTGTTAGGCGACTTCCTGGCACACACTCATTTATTCTGAAAAATTACAATTTTGCTCCCAGTTTAAAATTATAGTTTTTCTATCTTTTTGTTTTTCTTAAGCAAAAGTATGATAGTGTTTTAATTTATTTGGTTGACTCAGTGTAATTTTTTTGAGACCGTGTTATAAGTAGTATGTTCAGGTAACCAAAACACGGACGAACATGTTATGATAGAGAAATATTTGGCTTAGTGCCCCGCAACGCGGGCGGGGCAAACCCCTAGTGATCTAAATATTACAAATTACAATTCATCCATCATAAAGGCGGGGGATTATTATTTGGGCCGTTAGAAATATGAATGCCCAGGCCCATACACTTTCATGATTCGCTAGAGGAGGCCTGGGTTGTGACGAATCATATTTTCATACTATAAATTATTAGTAACATGTTGGTGCATCATGAATTTGAATTTGTACTATAAGCATAGGGGTTTTTCAAAAAAAAAAAAAAAAAATTGGTTTTTTCACTTCTAATTTAAAGGTTTTTATTTTTATGCATTTTTACCTCTTTGATTTTTTTTTTTTACTTTTATCCAAACCATTTCAACTTTTGCAAGTTAACCCCTAATACATTTTTGTTTTCAACTTTGATCCCTCATACTTTTCAATTTTTCAAATTTTTCGTTTTACGTTTCGTTGTAAATTTTGCGAGTGAATACGCCGCTATGTGCGTGTGGGTTCAATGTTTTTTCGTCTATTATTTTTCCATTTGACAGGCCTATCGCACTACGTCTTTATTTCCCTGTTTAACAGGTTCGTCGCAACGAGTGGGGTCCAAAATCGACTTAGTTATTCTTTTCTATGTCTTACGTTTTAGTCTAATTCGTTCGCATTAACACGAGTACACGACACAACGGACATGCATGGTTCAACGATTTTACGTATGCTTTTCGTTCGGTCTTATTTTTTCCTTTTTTGTTATTTTGTTTTTACCCATTTTTTTGGTGTTGCTGGTCGCTAACAATGATATAGCATTGGTGTTACTTGGCACGGTTTACGATCACCACCGCAATGCAGGGACCTTAATACTAGTTTGACACAATTTACATTTTACAATGTCGTATGGAATTATATATATACATTAAACACATTAAGTCTAACCACCTTTCAAATCTATCTCCACCGTCAGATCATGCTGAGATTAAATCTCAGCCGTTTAAACTCACAAAAATAACCACTTCAATGGCGGTTGAGGGCGGTTTTAATCAGTTTCTTAGTGGTTGGTTAGCTTCACATTTTCCTGTCCATAAACTCTACAACTGCTCCTACAAACCTGGGTAATGCTGTAAATTCAGTTGAGAAATATTCTTTTGTAATTTTTATACTATTGTATTTGTTCACAGCTAGTTAACCGCCATTTTTTACAAAGAAAACCGTTTTTGGGATGAAATTCAATCCTGTAGGTGGTTATTGACAGAATATGACGGTTTTATTTTGGCTGAAACAGTTTGCCGGTTACATGTAATGTGCACTTCATATGCAGTTTTGCCCATGATTCCCCTTTCTTCGCCGGTGACCTACAGTCTCCACCCTATAAATTGATCCCTCTGTCCTTTCTAGTATACGACTCTACCGCCACCGCCACCACCACCACCACCACCACAAAATCTCTTTGTCCTCCGCCTTTTCAACAAATCCCTCTCCACCTCATCATAATTGATGTGCAAAGGGATTCAAATTACCTAAACTTCGCCACCGCCACCGCCGCCGAGGCTGAGCCGCTCTACAACAGCCCCTTTAAAGCCCTTTCTCCTCCCCTATATTTTCACTCTCTGATCACCATCAATTTCCCCATTCTTATCATCAAATCACTCATAAAACTCCCCAAATCTGTACACCACTCGTAATCATCTTCAACTCTGTTCCAATTGGGGTTCTCAAAACCACGACAATTGAATTGAATTTCTGCTGGATTCATCTTCCGTAAGTTCATACACCGTTTGTGATCTGCATCTTTCCTTTTTTCTGCTTTTTATATACGCAATTGTTCGTCAAGCCATGTCTTTATGATCATTACGCACAAATCGATCGTTTAATGCTGAAATTAATCAGTATGTTTTTATACGTTTGGATTGAGATAAACGCTACAGATTCTAGTGGTTAGATTAGATTCTTAACTTGTGAACTGATTCAAATTTGATCGTTTAAATTATCAGTTTATGTTTTGATGAACGCTGATCTGATTACATGTTTAATTTGACTTTGATTGCTTTCGTCTTTAATTTCAGCACCGTTTCAGTTGAATATTTATGATACCTGTAGCATTGTCTCTTTGAGAAAAATAATGTGTTTATGTGTGTCTCTCTGCAGAGAGGGACAGAGAGAGAGAGAGATAGAGTGAGAGAGATATTTGACAAATCAGCTTTGGAAGTTTGGATTTAAAAGAGGAAAAGGTGTATAAACAATAATATTATGTAGTTACAATGCTGTAGGCTTGGCATTAAAATTTGAGATGATGAACTTTTATCAGACATGGAAAAGACACTGATAAATTTGAAAACCCAAATTTGAAACAAGACGATATTTATCGACGTCTGAACCTATTGCTGAGAAGAAAATAGCCAGCCAATGAAATGAATTTTACACTTTTGGTTTAAGAAGAAGAACACAAATAACGACTCTTTATAGGTTGGGTCGCAGTTAGAAGCTGTTAATGTGTAGCGTTTATGCTTAAAATTGGATCATCTACGCCGGATGGCAAGTTTAGATTCTGAATTTCTTTCATTTACAATTTAGATAATAGCTAATCTGTGTTGTGATTTTTTAGGTTTCAAGTATTGTTCTTGGCCTGGAAAACACTAAAGGAATCATGGTATGAACACGTGTACCGTAATGTCGGGAAGCCCCTTTTGTTAGCTCAATCAGCCGTCTTTTAGAGGTATTGCAAAACCCTTGATGGTTTATTTGTTTGAATTCCGAGTGATTTGGTTTTTCTTTTATAGTGGGTGATATAATGACACACAATATGGGGATATACTTAGGGGATTTGAGTACTTTCAATGACACCACACACACAAATCATGATGCACTATATAGTAGTACTAATGGTTGTTTTTTGTGTTTGGTTAAGTGGGTTGATTGTTGCTGCTGTGTAATTGTGCAGGTTTAATTGTGGTAAGAAATTTAGATGCTTGGAAACTTAAACCTGATATGATGTTGGCTTCTGTAATTACCATGTTAAGAAACTTAAAACAAATTTACATGTTCAGTTGATTCTTGTCATATTTTGCTGCTCATGTTGTTTTATGCCAAGTGCTGTTGTAGTGACCAAGAGAAAACAAGAATAGAATTTCTACACACCAGGTGTTTGATTAAATGCTCACTTGAGATTCACTATGAAATTTGAGGTCAAATTGGTATTTTAATGCTATATATAGATTCTTAAGTGATTACAACTCATAATTTTTCTATTTTTTTCTATGTTATGGAAGAAGGTGTTCAGCAAGCTAGCATGGAGTACAAGATCTCAGATAATCTTTTAATATTGTCTTGCGAAAAAGTTTATGAAGAATGTATTCCATTTTTAGACAAAGGTATAGCACGTGTATTTCATTATGCATACACAAGTCACTACAATTAAAATTCACATAAAAACATATGGTATGTAACTGGACCATTGATTTCTTCTCTTAGACTAGAGGGTATGGGGAGGCCCATCCCCATGAGGATGGGCCGCCACGTAGGCGCCACATCAACGTCTTATGGAGGATGGGCCTCCTTCACTTTTGAGGGGGTGGAGGATAGGGCTACCCCACCTAATTTTTTAATGTTTAACTTTTTTATTTGTTTAACTTTATAAAAACAATTCAATATTTAAAAATAAGACATAAAATCCATTACATAACATAAATAAAAATTACATAACCTAAAAAAAAAATTACACCACCTAAAATTTATAAAAAAAGACAACATTTAAAAATTTAAAAAATTAAAAAAACTACACTACTCGTCTTCGTCACCGTCCGCGTCGTTTGCGTTGTTCCATATATGTTCTACCAAATCCTGTTGAAGGTTTGCATGCGCGTAGTCGTTGGTTAGCGCGAACGAGTTTAAATCCTGTTGCGTCGGCTCTACCGGGACATTATTACCGTAAGATGCATTCTCGTCATACTCACAAATCGCCCGACCTTCGTCTTCAATAATCATGTTATGGAGCAAAAGGCAAGCGTACATACAAAGGCGCAACCTCTTCGGTGTGAACGCACATGCCGGTTGTTGAATGATGACCCATTTTTTTTAAAACACCAAAAAAACGTTCGATGTATTTTCTTGCATCTTCTTGACGCTTGGCGAATTTTTTCCTTTTATTGTCCTCGGGAAATGGAATAGTCTTGACAATTGTAGACCAACACGGATATATTCCGTCAGCAAGATAATACCCACGTCTATACTCAACCCCAGAAACTGTAAAACGGGTGTCCGGACCGGTTTCATTAACGACATCGCTAAAGATCGCCGATTGGTATAGCACGTTGAGGTCGTTGAGTGAACCTGGGAGACCAAAGAAAGAATGCCAGATCCACAAATCTTGTGACGCCACGGCCTCAAGTATTAAGGTTGGATGGCCGTGATCACCTCGCGTGTATTGGCCGCGCCACGCAGTCGGGCAGTTATGCCACGCCCAATGCATACAATCAATGCTACCAAGCATTCCCGGAAACCCGTGCCGTGCTTCATGAGCTTGGTACAACTGTTGAACTTCATACGCGTTTGGTTTCCGCAAATATTTTTTGCTATACAGTTTCACCACATTATGGCAAAACCGATACAAACATTCCCGCGTAGTTCTTGCCGACATCTGTAAGTACTCGTCCAAAGCGTCGGCCACTGTCCCGTACGCCAGTTGGCGAATGGTCGCAGTACACTTTTGTAACGTGGTGAACCCTTCATAATTCCGAGCATCGGGTCGTTGCGTGAAAAACGGGTCTACCCCCGCCAAATCATCAACAATCCGTGTGAATAACCGGTGACTCATTCGGAACCTTCGTCTGAAAATGTCGGCGTTGTAAAGGGGTGCATCCGAAAAATAATCGTTCACCAATTTCTCGTGCGCTCCTTCGCGGTCTCTGTTAACCCGTATTCGTCTGGTAATAACGTTTTTAGACGAGACGTCTTCCTCTTCCTCCTCCATAAGAATCTGGGCCGCCTTTACCACAGCGTTTGCGAAAAACATCTCCTCTTCGTCCGAAGAACCCGAGGACCACCAAGAATTAGATGCCATTGTGGATGAAAATATTTTTTTTTTTTATAAAATAGTGGTATAAAAATTAGAGTGTTTTGGGTTGAAAGTGGGGAGAAAGTGATGAAAAATGGTATAAAATGGGATGGTTTTAAAGAAAAAAGGAAATTTTTTTTATTAAATAAATATAGCCGTCGAACGGCTATATATTCAAAATCATGGCCCGTCTTCAACGGCTTGGGCTCGTCGGGTTTAACATGCTGGGCCGAGGGGGCGGTGTGAGGGACCGGCGCCGGGCTTTGCCGGGCCTAAGCCTGCCCCCATACCCCTTGGTCTTATATTGTCCTTGAATAATTATCTTGAAAACAACTGATGTAAACAACTAAATATGCCAAGTGGGGCTAGCTCACTTGGTAGAGGCTCTTGCCTCTTAGTGAGAGGTCTTGGGTTCAATCCCAAGCAAGGGTGAGTTATTTGTAAATATAGGAGTATGGGAGAGTAACGTTAGCCATTAAAAAAAAAAAACTGATGTAAAACACAATAACTGATGTAATCTTGAAAACAACTGATGAATTAATTTTTAAAAACTGTTACACCCATTTTAGATTTGGCAAGGGATGTGTAGAGTTTAATAGTTCATATCAGTAAATAAATATTATCATCTCACACTGCATTTAGTAGCTCAAGGAGAAGTGGTTCGGTTAGAGAAACATGGATGCTTAAGGTCCTTAAATGTTTCTACTTAATTGAAAAAAAAAAACTATTTAAAACATCAATTGTTTCAACAAGATGAGTGTTGCTTAAAGCCCACAGTGTAAAGAACTGCTTATTGTTTTCATTCCCTCACTTCCTCATATTCTTTTACATGTTTTTTAGTGCATGAACTTTCTTTTAGATTTAGTTCAAGAAGTTATATAGTTATATTGTTATTATTGAAATAACTTACTTTTGCCTAAAAGAGTGTTTTGGGGCAACCTGACCCGTTTCACAAACCTTACCAGTTTTGACCCATTATCCATCTTGCTCACTTTCCACCTCCATAGTCGTTATCGTTATTAGTATATAATAAAGTTATTAAGTTCTATAGTTTCATTTCTTATTTATTTGAGGTAATTTGCAGATCCTAATTTCCAAGACGTTAAGCTTCAATTGTTTGGAAATAGATGAATGTTTCACCAAGATAGTAGCTATTGTCGACATTGTAGTGTAATGTGGTCAAAATTTTCCTCTCTAAATTAGTAATCCATTGGCAGTGATGAATAAATTAAAAAAGAAGGCATCGAGAGTAAGCATGGCCATTTTGTCCGCACGTTAGTTTTATTTAGAACTCAATAGTTCCATATTCGATTCTTATATTGGAGAGTGATAAGTTTATGTTGTGTTGGTTGGATGATGTAGGTGATTGGAGGACACTTGTCTATTGAAGAAGTAGTAGTTAAAAATATGTTCACATGGATGGACTCAGATGGTGATGGCAAAATGGATTGGTCGAATGGGTTGGATAACGGGTCAAAGCATGTACGTTCAACCAGAATTGGATTATTCACGCCCTCTTTGCCAAGAACAATGGCGAGATATACGCATACTTGCATAGATACAAATATCTGCCCGCTTTGTCATGTTGTTTAACTTTGCGTACACTTAATATAGATTAGCTTTGTTTCTCACATTGTTCATATAATTTTGTGTAATCTGAGTCTATTTAATTTTGTTTTGTGTGTTCATAGGTTCATTCATGTTGTTACTATATAATACATCAACGTAACCCGTCCATCGGACGGGTATTAAACTAGTTTTATTGGGATAACTATATATGCATCATATCATTAACTCAAAGAGGGGTGAAAAGAAAGGAAGGCATAATTCGACGTACGACCGAAGAGGAAACAGAGAAGAAAAAGGACGATTTCAAATGCGGAGAAATTTAAGGGTTCAAGCTGCAATTGAAGAGTCAAGTCGGGTTCGCAAACGTGTCAGTTTTGTTTTTTATATCTTTATATTATTCGAATCTATGAACATGTTTTGCTACTCGGTTTAAATTTATATATTGTTCTTGACTATGGTTCTTGGCTAAACTTCTTTACTGTCTAGGTTAGGATGATTACTTCATGAAGTTTGGTTTTTTTTTATTGGTCATGACTTTGATTAATAAAGTAAAGAACTTGATAATTATGATTTGATGTATATGACTACCATGATTTGCTTGAATTCATATTTATTATCTTCACACTTAATCTTGTTGAATGTCTTTCTTATGATAGGTTTGTGTTAGATTATGTTCCTTCGTGTTTATACTCTTTATGGTTAATTGACCAATATACCATAGGAGCAGTGGTGGACCCAGGATTTTTTTTTCCATTAGGGTTCATTTTTTTGTGTTAGAATTTTTGACAACCAAACATTAAAATTTTCGGGTCGGTCATTGTAGTCGGGTCGGATCGGGGCTAGGAAATAATGTAGAAGTGTATTATTAAGAACCATTTTTAAGAATCAAGTTATCTAATTGTGGTGATTAATAAGTTGCTTGAAACCAAAAGCTACCTAAACAACACAACTACTTCACATAACTTCAAATTTTTGTTTAAGTTTTTTTTTTTTTGAATGCCACTATATGTTGGAAGTCTTATTTGTTAATCAAATGTGAAATAAAATTAAATTTAACATAGTAAAGAAACAAATTAGAGGGTCAATGAATGGTTATGCTGTTTTAAAGCACTAGTCTAATTTTGATGGAAAAAAATAAACTAAAGAACAAAAGATGTAAGACTTTAACTTGAGACCTATTTGTTGGAACACAAATGGATTTACCACCATACCATCTTTGCTTTTAATACTATGGGGTCCAACTAATTTATTTTATGGGGTCCTTGAAAAATTGAACATACCGGTTCAACTATTTTTTTAAAAACATTGGGGCCCATGTACCCCGACCCGCACCATATAGGTCCTCCCCTGCATAGGTGATATAATTGTTACCTTAAACTTTGTAAAAAGACCACGTTAGTTCACCTTGCAACTCCTGCTAAACGAGTCAAAGCATGTTATCATAGTTACCTTAAACTTTTATACTGTAATGGAATTTGTCAAATTAAGGTACTATATTAATATAATTGGAGAAGCCATAAGGATATCCAGAATAACCAGTATAATAATAGCTTGTTAGGTTTACATAGGCGTCTTCTTGAGAAGGGTTGAGAGTCCTGTTCGGTTATCTGGTAAGTTTAGTATTTAAAGATCGCAGTTCTATAATATTGTCATACCAATAGAAAACCATTCCAAGCGTTGTAGGATTCTAGCCTAGGTAGTCGTTTCTCCATAATCTGAGTAAAATCCAAAGTTCACTTGCATCTAGAACACATTGTTTGATCTTTTTTGGAGAGAGTTTGGGATTTTTAGAGAGTGTGGATGAGTATATTTTTAAAAAAAATGAGGGGTTTGATTGGTTTATATAACAAAGAAAATTGATTTTTTTAGAAAATAGCCGTTATCCAATGGCATGATTGCTGCAAAAGGCTCATTCGGAACCAACGTCTAAGCATCGCGTCTATGTACAGGGGTTCTTCAACACATGTTAATTCATTCCTTTCTCTCCACTCTCACTCTTAACACACACTGTTTTATCTTCAAAGCAGTTACTTATTCTCACGCCAGAGCCTGGTTAAGAGGGAAACCCCCATATTCTCCTCTTAACGAGCTAACGGTGGTGTTGTTTTGCAGGATCATCAGTCATAATCGGAGCTCTCGAAAGCTAAAGAAGATTTACCCTCATGTTTGAAGCATAAACCCACTAATTAAGCTTAAAATTAGTTCCGTGTTTCTTCATTGGCGCCCACCGATTTTTCACAATCACTTCATCTTCTTTTTTCTGAGTTTTTTTCTCTCTCCCTCGATCATGGTTGGTTAGGGAATTCAATATTTTCCTTTCGGTACCAACTCTCAAGTGGGTCAGGGGGTGACAATCTGCATGTCCAATCCCTCCACATTGAGGAAATAGACGAAGCCAAAATAACTCCAGTTGGGGGACCTCGCGTGAGCGCCACTTGCGTCACTCAAGCGAATACTCCAACAAACAATGTTAATGCAGCTGGTCCGTCAAACACGGCACCTTCAAGCGTATCGACGCTGTTGGGCCTACCAGAGGGCGAAACTCTGGCTTCCTGGTACGCCAAGCAGCAGGCCACTTTGAACGCTGTATATCAATCACTAAGCAAGCAACAAGCAATCTTGCAAGCTGAGCCTTCACTGGTAACGCCCCCCGGACCTTCAAGGGGGCACACCAAGCTCCACCTCCGTAGAACACTCAAAGGTAATTCAGACCTCCTCCTGCCAGAAGACCGAGCGTGCATGACACGCGCGACACGCAGGAGGAGACTGGAAGCTATTATGATCATCCGTCATACGCGCAACAAAGGTGCCCGTTGCATAGCCGGCTGGGGCCGCGCAATATTACCAACGAGTTCGAAAATACAGAGACGGACGACTCTACATGGCAAGATGATGAAGGCTCATCGGTTTTTAACCGCTTGCAAAGAAATCATGAGATGTACAAGCCAAGGCAGCGCATCACATACAACGAAGAAGCAGAAAGGGACTTCAGCCTCGTCTATAGACTAGCTGAAGCCACCGAGCATTCAAAATTTATCCCAAGGATCGCGCTAGCCCCACTTTCAAAGGAGAAGCTGCCTCCAATAGTTGGAAAGTTTAACGGTCTTACCGACCCGGATGACCATGTTCGAGTGTTTACAAGCGTAGGTGTCATGGGAGGCTAGACCATGCCAATGTGGTGTCACCTCTTTATCCAGACCTTCACTGGTGCAGCCCGCGCCTGGTTCGACAGCCTTCTGCCTGGCAAAATCAAGTCATGGGTCAACTTTAGAGAACAATTCATATCTCACTTTAGCCAGCAGAGGCGATACCAGCGCGACACATCAGAAGTAACCGACATATGGTGCAGAGAAAACGAAGGGCTCGAAAATTTTATCACCCGCTTCAACAAGGAGTGTCTAGAAATTGGTGATGTAAGCGAACAGTTGATGCGCGCTCATTTCAAGAAGGCAATTTTATGCGATAGTCTGATCAGGACCATCACTGGCAAGGATGGGATGCCAAAAGAATGGGATAAGCTCATGGCAGCCGCAAAGATAGTAGCACAGACCGAGGAATCCCTGACTGGTAACAAAAACTCCTACACCGAGGATCATTTTTCAAAGGGCACCTCGCGTGACAACAATAGGCGATTCAAGAACAAAAACCCTGGATGGAAAGCAAACTCATCCAGCGGTTATGGTGAAAGACCTCGTTTTAAAGAGGACGCGCGAGATGCAATCGACCGTATTGGTTATCAAAAAGCTGTTAAGAATGAGAATCGTGAAAAGCATTGGACTGCGCTCATCAAGACACCCAAAGATGTGCTCATGACGGAGAATCACGACTTCAAAGCACCTAAACCTATGTCGAACAAGAAGGGCCAGGACCTGAATTTATACTGCGATTTTCACAAGGATACGGGTCACTTAACTGACGACTGCATCAGCCTGAGACTCGAAATTGAGAAAGCTTTGAAGGGTGGCAAGTTAGGCCATTTAGTCAAGAACATACGAAAAGACACACGCCAACTTCAGCGACATGATGATGGAAACCAAAAGAAGGTTAGGCATTTAGAAACACACATGGTCAATGGTCCACGATGCAACGCGAAAAGCAAGGGCAAGCGCCTATATGAATCAGCATGGCAAGAGCAGCATGTCATATTTCCGGTAGTGCGCGGTGGTCCGCGCGCAACGCGCCCCGTTGTCATTACCGGCATCATAGGCCATTATGAAACAGAGTACGTCTTTATTGATCCAAGAAGCACAACTGACATCATATATGAACAATGCTTCAACCAGTTTGACGATGAAGATAAATCGCGCCTAGAGCCGGTGGATTATCCGCTTTCAGGATTTTTGCAACGAGACGATTTTCCCACTAGGCCAGATCAGTTTCCCCGTCACGCTTTCTGACGGGAAACATTCGAGGACTACAAACGTCAATTTCATGGTGATGCCGGTCAAATCAAGGCATGACGTTTTGATCGGCAGAGAAACGCAAGGTGAAATGAACATGGTAACCTCCACGCCTCCCTCAGCCATTGGTTTTCCAACTGAGACAGAGGTGGCGATTATCTATGCAAAGAAAGAAGTGATGTCAGCAGAAGATGCACGCCTAGGTAAAGCAGCCAAAATCTCAACAACCGAGCCTGAGAAATGGGTTTTAAACCGTAAATACCCAGAGCAGACGGTGATGATTGGCCACACAATCTCACCAAACATTAGAACGCACCTCAAGCAATTGCTGTTAAAAAACATGGACATTTTCGCCTGGACACCAGCCGACATGACAGGGGTCCCGCGCGACGTAGCGGAACATTGTTTGAACACTTATCCCTCCGTTAAGCCAAAGGTGCAAAGAAGGCGTAGCCTACCAGCGTCTGATGGACATGATATTTGCGGATGATATTGGGAAACATATTGTAGCTTACATAGACGATCTCGTGATCAAGAGTCCCGAGGAGGACCAGATGTTGAAGGATATAGAAAAGATGTTCAATTCTCTAAGAAGCGTGAACATGAAGCTGAATCCAGCAAAGTGTTCTTTTGGTATGGAAGAGGGGAAATTTCTAGGATTCGTGGTTACAAATGGCGGCTTTAAAGTCAACCCCGAGAAAGTTCAAGCAATTGAACGGATGCCATCGCCGCGCACAATCAAAGAAATGCAACGACTAACCCGCTGACTTGCCGCACTGAATCGTTTTTTATCAAACCATGCCACGAAATCCTACCCCTTCATCAGTACTTTGCGCAACTGCGTCAAGAAACAAGAGTTTAAGTGGACAGCGGAAGCCGAAGCGGCTTTTCAGCAGAGAAGGAATGTCTGATCAAGCTCCCTACATTAATAGCGCCGTTTGAAAAAGAACCACTCGTTTTGTACTTGTCTTCATCAGACAAAGCAGTTGGGTCGGTATTGTTAGTAGAAAGAGACGAAGTTCAAACTCCAATCTATTACGTTAGTAGGGTGCTCACAGTTCCTGAAACAAGATATTCAACAATGGAGAAATTGGTACTTACGCTGCTGCACGCCTCAAGGAGACTGCGCAGATATTTCACAGGGCATGTAATCACCGTACTCACCAATTTTCATATTGGAACAATCTTGCAAAAGCCAGAGACATTGGGTCGCTTAGCAAAGTGGGCAATCGAGCTGGGGGGCCACAACATTCTATACGGGCCGCGCCCAGCCATCAAAGGCCAAGTGTTAGCGGACTTCATCACTGAAGTCCCAGAAGATAAGATCAAGGAATGTGAAGCTGTTGATACTCCAACCAAAAGCACATCAGATGAATTGTGGCTCTTGTATACTGACGGAGCATCGAATGAAGACGACGCATGAGCTGGATTGCGCCTTGTTAGCCCAGAAAAACACGAGTTCACGTACGCCATCAAGTTGGATTTCAAGAATACCAACAACGAGGCAGAGTATGAAGCGTTCTTGGCAGGCCTGCGCCTGGCCATTTAAATGGGAGCTCAAAATCTACAAGCGCATGTCGACTCCCTCTTGATAGCAAGCCAAATCAACGGGCTATATGATGCAAAGGGCGAAGTCAGGGCCCTATATCTCGAACAGGCGAAAGAGTTGCTCCAGCAGTTCAGGTCGTACAAAGTCGTCCACATCAATCGGTCGGAAAACAAACCAGCGAACGCGTTAAGCAAGCTAGCCTCGACGGCTTTTCAACACCTGGCGAAGGACGTCCGAATCGAAGTCCTTAAAAACCCATCAGTGCTGATGCGCCAAGTAAACGTCATTGAGATAGGACCACCGTCATGGATGACCCCTATCATTCAATATCTGAAAGAAGGAATCCTCCCTGAAAGCAAAGCGGAGGCAAGGAAGATACAGAATAAGGCACTCTTCTACGAGTTAAATGGCGGTATTTTGTATAGAAGATCTTTCTTGGGGCCACTTCTGCGCTGTGTGGACCCTCAAGACGCAAGCTACCTGATCAGAGAGATCCACGAGGGCATCTGCGGCATTCATGCGGGCCCACGCATGGTTGTTGCTAAGATAATGAACGCTGGCTATTATTGGCCAGGCATGCATGTTGATGCCCTGAAGGAGTTGCGCAAATGCGACTCATGTCAAAGACACGCTCCAAAAACTATGCGCCCGAAGATTGACCTCATCCCTGTATCCACTGCTTGGCCTTTCCAGCAGGGGGGAATTGATATGGTGGGACCTTTTCCCGAAGCCCCTGGAGCAGTAAAGTTCATAATTGTTGCCGTGGACTATTTCACGAAATGGGTGGAGGCCAAAGCCCTCGCCTCAACTACTGTAATGATGGTGCGCAAGTTTATATGGGAGCACATCATTTACAGATTTGGCCTCCCACTCAAAATTGTAACAGATAATGGCACCAATTTTGCTTCAGAAGACCTTCAAGAATGGATGAAAGAACTGAATATAGAGCACACTTTCTCTTCCGTTGCGCACCCTCAAGGCAACGGTCAAGTAGAAAGTGTCAACAAAACCATAGTTGAAGGGATTAAGGCCCGCCTGGGCACCAAGAGAAGAGGCTGGGTAGATGAGCTCCCGAGCATCCTGTGGGCTCATCGAACCATGTCTAAAACAAGCACTGGCGAAACCCCCTTTAGCCTAGTCTACGGCTCAGAGGCAGTTATCCCAGCGGAGATTGGCCTCCCCTCACCACGACTATCAGCTGTTAACAAAATTGATAATGAGGCGGAGCGCTGTTTAGACTTGGACCTGCTAGAAGAAAGACGCGAAATAGCGCGAATCAAAGAGGCCAAGTACAAGACACAGCTGGAAAGGTACTACAATGCTAGAGTGCGCATTTGTACCTACAATCCAGGTGAATACGTTTTCAGAGACAATGAGGCTTCAAATGCCGAACGACCCGGAAAACTAGCACCAAAGTGGGAAGGCCCATACTTAATACATGAGGTGCTAGGTAAAGGGGCATACAAGCTACGTACCCTGGATGGACACATCATCCCGCGCACATGGAACGCGCAACAATTGCACAAATGCTACATGTGAACGCCTTCGGCCATGCGCCTTTTATCTACATATGTTGGCCATGCGCCTTTTCAATTGCTTATGTCGGCTATACGCCTTTTCTATTCTAATGATGTATGTTGGCCATGCGCCTATTTCTAAAGTACCTAATGCAAGCATAGCCAATGCCTTGTGTTTTCTATCATGAATTCTACGTTACAAATGCATGTGAAACTTTTGATTAGCACGAAAACACTTCAGTAAATTACGAGCTCCCGAGTTATGCCTCCAAGGTCCTCCGCGATCAGAGCGCGAGACCGGGCAGAAACACCCGTAAACGAGCCACACTTACATTTATTCGAGCTAATTTAACCAAAGTTTCTAACAACAATGCAATAATTGTAACCTGGCGAATAATAAACAAAATGAGTATCATGTTCCAAATAAAAGCGCACCAGCGCAATGATTACAACAAAATAGCAAAAGCATCATCAGATCTATTACAAAAAGTGCGTCCGCGCAATGATTACACAACATTAAAAACAAATTACAAAGCATCAGCCTAGCCTATAATCACTACCTATGCATTACCACCATCACCATCATCTCCATCATCTCCATCATCTCCATTGCCTTCGCCGACTGGTTCTTCCTCGTCATATAGCTCCATAGTCTCTGGAGGATCTAAGATAGTTTTTAACCGATGGCACCAGTCATCATGCTACAGAGCTTCTGCGACCAAATCCATCACAGGCAGTGATAAATGGTCATACACTTTTTCAGTGCGGGCTAATGTAGCATCAGCCTGATCGGTCACTGAGCAATGACTGACATCGAACTCGTGCCCTAATGCGTCTTCAACATGCTGCGTGCACTCCAAGTAACCCCCGCGATAACCTACCGCGCACGAGGCATCTATGAGAGCGGCGACAGCCGCATCCAGCTCGGAAGCATTCAGGATAGAGTTTGCCATCTACAAGAAAGGCGATAGTTAAAAGAAAGGACAATATAAACAAAAATTAAGTCACAAAGAGGAAAGCCTTACCAGGACTACCCCTCTACCGCGCATCCTTTCAGCTTCGGAGGCAAGAGTATCGACGATAGATTGCGCATCAGCATAATTATTTTGGGCTACGTTAAGAGCTGAGATGCTAATATCGCACGCCTCGTCGGCTTTCTGTTTGGCCTCCTCAGCGGTAGCAGCCTTAACTCTCTCAGCCTCTAAATCAATCTCCAACGATTCGCTCCTGTCAGTTTGCTCGCGCAATCTACGTGTTAACTCGGCAATTTCCACATCCTTGGCATGCAGTTCCCTGTCCTTGTTGGAAACCTGTGCCTTCAACTCGTCCTACAAAAAATAAGAAATGACTTAGAAATATTCACAAACAAACAAGCATCTAAAGGGAAGCGGTTAACGAGACTACACCTCAACAAGCACCTTGTCCGCCTGAGTTTCCTCAACCTACCCCTTCAAAGTAGCAACTTCAGCCTCAAGGTTGGTAATCTTGGTGCGAGCAGCATGTATCCGTTGATTATTTTTCTTGCACACTTTCTTCCACTTAGCCTATTCTTTCGACAACAACTCCTCAGCAGCTTGCAGTTTGCTCCTTAAACCCTCGCGACCCCACTCTTCAGATTTCCTATCAGATTCAAACTTGGCTTTCACCTCAACAAACTCACTTTTCATCTTATCAAAATCCTTCGCTTGCTTCAACAACCGGTCACGGTATTTCTCCCAATCGTCTCGCTCCTTAACCATTGTGCGCCACTCGCTCACGATTTCATGGTTGGCAGCGCGGGTGTTGGCCTCTCCAACAACATACGCTCGATACAACCCATCATGGGTTCGAGCCCTCTGCCAGTTAACCTCACCAGAAGGGAAAGAATTCAAGAACCAATCTCGGCATGGACCAAACTCCACGAATGTATCCTTCTGCTTCAATCCCCATGGAGCTTGGTGAGAAGCATCACCGCAGTACCCTCAGAATACGTCTTGTAGTAGATATCTCCCGAGGTATCCTTATTACTAATAGGACTTCGCGGCACAGATCCTCCAGCACCCCCAACACCCTCACCACCAGCAGCGGTAACAACCTCTTTAGGCGCAGCACCAGCTGATCCCCCAGCATTAGAAGTCACTTGAGGAGTATGCGTGGGAGCATCAGTCTGCGCAAGTTTAACAACCTCGGGGCCCTTTCCCCGAGTAGTCTGTCTTTTCTTCTCATGAAGGGGTTGGTCAAACCCCGTGATTCGCCCGACCTCCGGACCCTGCGTTTTTTCTTGCACAATGGTAGCAGCGGCCTCGGTCTCTTTGGGTTTTTCACCCTCAGGTTTTTCAACCTTTTTCTCTTTTTCCCTCTTCTCAGCCTCAAACTTAAGAGATTTAAGAGGCTTAATCAAAACCCTGGTTTTCTTCTGCGCCGGCTCTTGGGGGTCTGTAAGCTCAGCACCCTTTTTCTCAAGGGTCTTCTTCTTGGTTTCTCTGCAGAAACCAAGTGTTAAAAATAAATTTCATTAAGAAATATGAAGGAAGTCATAACTAACCGGGAGAAAATTTATAAAGAGAGCGCAAACTGCTCTGTTTGCCCAGTACTGGGACCGCCCTAGTCTTCTACACCACAGGCGCACCGGCAATAGTCTCTTCCCTACTTCTCTTTCTGCTAATCAATTTGATAGCAGGTTCTTCATCCTCTTCTTCCTCTTCCTCTTCATCCAGAGCGATGGAATGGGTAGCACCAGCATCTGGGTTCCGTGAACCCGCGCTCCCTGAGCTTTTTGAACCAGCGGTGTCGGTCTTCTTCTCGCCTATACGCGACAAACCCTCAAGTGAGTCACTCGTAATAACATAATCATCCAAGTGACTCTGACGAAGACGTAGAGTACATTTATCCGAAACACCGGCATTCGCGCGGCTACTCCCACCCTTCTTGCTGGTTACGTTAGCATCAACGGTAATAACTTTCTTCTTCTTACTTGGCTTCTTCATCTTTTCCTCTGGATCGATGCCAAGGTCTCGCAACACACCTGCAAAGTTGTTAGACCAGGAACTTAACTCCCCGTTTGAAGACCCTACAGACTCCTCCCTGGTAAGATAAAGAATCTCTTTCCCAGCAGAAGTCACAGCTCGCAAAGGACGGGGGTCAGGTAGGTGCGCACCTTCAGTCGTAGTCGGTGGATTGGCAAAGGATCCAACAAGAGGATACGGGAAATGTCTTTTGATGCGGTCATACCAGCGTTCCTCTCCAGATTCCAGCGGGCGCACGCCCGTGGATCCACCAAAGGTGGGAAGGCAGCCTGCCAAAGATGCGCTTCTGCAACAAAATATAGTACTTTAAGCGCAAATTAAGGAAAAGGAAAGAGAAAATCAAAAGAAGTAACAAACCACTATCTTGAAACTTCAATACAGGCACCTCAGCGCTATCTTCTGGCCAATGATCACTCATCCGCGCTGCAACCGGAACGTTTTCACCAAAAATGCGGTTTGGTGTGGCAGTTAGCTTCACATACCAGTCAGCCTTCTTGGGGATTGGTAGCTCCTTTTTCTCAATAACATATGGCGCATAGAAGATCATGGCAATCGGAATAACTTTTTCCCGGATGAAGAAGAATTTCTGTTTCCAATCTTGGAAACTCTTGGGAGGATTCAGAAGTATCTTTTTAGCAGACCCTCGGTTGGCAAAGGAGTAGAATCCCATGTTCCTAATCAATTGATAGAAAGCCCTAAACCTCTCCACTGTAGGTTCTATGTCATGGGATCGACATAAGAACTCGAAGTGTCGCACCCTGACCATACCGGGTGGACTCATCTGTGAGATATGGAACCCATAATAATGAAGAATATGGGCCATGAACTCTGTCAGAGGCAACCAGAAGTTTCCATGTAGGAAGAAATCTTCGAAAAGGGTAGTATACCCTGGCGGAGCATCGGCGACCATCTGGTTTTGGCCGGGATATCGTGCATCCCACTCCGGTGGGAACCGGAATCCTCTTGTGATTTGCTCGAACAACCCCTAGTCCCACTTGAGGACGCGGAGAGGGCCTTCATCGCCTGGGTTCTCTTCTTCAGCCATAGGTAATCAGTTATGAAGATCTGAAGTTTCACTGAAAATCTGGAATATTCAAGTAAAAACTTGAAGATCTGCTAGTGTCTTCTTTGAATATTTGAAGATCCAAAGAAGATGCAAAGGAGGGCAGAAAGAAAAAGAGAAACAGAAGCAATGTTGTGATTGCCTCTACCCTATCGTCGGATATTTATACTCATCGCATTTAATGCGATGGGTAAACGTGCCGGTTTCACCGCGCGCGTAACCAACCAGAAGCTGCCACGTATGGCGGGTTTCTCGGGTTGACGATTATCACGCGCGCGTGACCTCTAATCGCCTGACAGAAGGTAAACCGTCAGCAGCCGCATGACGATTACAGTGTCAGCAATCAACTCAAACGTCTCCATCAACTACATTTACACCAACCCTGTCAGAATTCAAATATCGAGGTTTTTCCCGCCTAAAAGTTTAAAGCAAACTTCAGGAGAAGCTTCCAGACCGCGCTACATCCTTCGTCATCTAAGGAGCCAAGCACTCAAAAGCAAACAACTCCTTATAGCCAAATCAGGTAGTCGCGCCGTACCAATTGGTAGACACTTGCATGCGCGCCATCTACATGATCCACCGTACAAACACCAAAAATCAGATCTGTTGGTCGTGCCGTAGTAACTGACATACACTTACACGCGCGCCGCCCACCAAGATCTATAAAGCACTTCCAAAATAGAACACATCTTTTTTAAGTCCAGAGCTCCAACCATTTACTTCGCGCATGGAGCAACACTGGACTGGGTGGACTTGAAGGGGTATGGTCCCAAAAAGACACGCAGGTCGTCTTCATGTCACGCGTAGGACCATACTCCTTACTGAGTAAACGGATCATCACAGCTCGCGCACGGTGCTTAGACAAGCAAGACCCCGTGCGAGGCCCAGATAAAGAGCCACATCAGTTCCCACACTTGGTATTCTAGATAAAGGCCCCAGCTCCCACATCCTGCGCGAGACAACTACGTGCACAACAAGGCTCGTGCAGGGGCTACAACGCAAGGCTACTTTAGGAAGTACCAAAGGTAGAAGTGGCAGAAAAGGTGTCACACCCTGACTTTTGCGGAAGCGTGGGATTATTGGTGTGACTTACTTAATACCATAGCATTCAATCATAACAACGCTATATGATAAAAACCATAAGATGTCCATCCATTAATTAAGTTTAGAAAATACCACCATACCATTGTCTAAAATGTTGACACCAAATTAAGTTACAAACCATGATACGTTTAACGGAGTTCATAAAGACTCAACAAAAGACTTTACTTAAAACCATGGTTGTAAAACAAGGTTTCCAAGGCCGAGTACTCCCCGAGTAGTCGCTACAACGTAGGCTGCCGATGCGACTTTCTCTAACTCCGCCTAATTACTCAGAACCGATCAAATGCGGTCAAACTCGGCCAAAATCGGATCTAGTAGGTCAACTCGGGGCGAGTTTGACTTAAAAAATATTCAAACATAATTTATATAACTATCATATTAAATAATGAATATCATTTTCACGTATTTCGTTATAAATATTAGTAAATTTATGTTATCAGACATATATTTAATTTCCAAAAACTAATTTCTTTATAATTATACATGTCCGAGTACTCCCTGAGTATTCTCCGCCTATGCCGAGTACTCTCAACTCCACGGTCGACCGACTAGGGAGCGCCTAACGACTTTTGCAACCATGCTTAAAACCAAGTTTAGAAGTATGTATCCTGTCCAGGAGTAGGTAACATCTCCTAAACTCTACGGATGACATCCTTTATTCATGACGCAGCAGGAAAAACATGCAACATGTCACAACCCCCGCCCCCTTATCTGTCCCGGGAACGGGCGGCCGCGAACATTCGTTTGAGGTGGTATCATTTATTAAATTGGCAGCGGAAATTTCATCAGGACTGTAGTTAGAAAATGTTTATCAGAGTAAAACCACCATATTTTATTTTTAATAATCACATGGGTAAAACCCAAGTTTCTTATTACAACATGTTTACAGGGATAAACCCTACTTTATTGAATTTAAAACATCGTATTTTAGGTAACTTTTATAGCCACATTTTTCCCAAGCCTTCAGTGCTCTCCAGCTGGCTTTTTACTAATTGGCTGTCACATTGTGTTACCTGAAACACATGTTTAAAAACATTTGTCAGTGGGAAATACTGGTGAGTGAATCCCAGTTTAATCAAGAAACATTTTATCAATTAAAACAGTATTGAGAGCGATCACATTGTTTATTTCTACACAATTACTCCATTTAGTACTGTCAATCCACTGACTTGTGGGTCATATTACACATTGGCTAACTCATTGTCCAATGGTAACGTACTGTCATTCTCGACTTACTACTCACAGTGTAGTAAATTTTGTATACAAAACCCCAACATACCGGCAGTAATTGAAGAACTACAAAGACTCAATCACCGCTTAATCACATTGTAAAACAATTAAGGTTTTGTAAAACATTGCAAAAAGGTGAACAAAAAGAGGATAAACTCACATTGCTATCTTAGACTTCGCGTAAGGGTTTCCTGGGATTAATATATAATTTACACAAATGTACATAGGTTAGTATCATAACCCTTTGAAAATATTAATGATACCCTCCCCGAGACGGTATTCCAACAACTACGTCGGGCAGAACCACGACAGTTGTTACGGAACCCTAAATCAATCGGGCAGCGTATCTAATACGAAACTGGGGTTATAATACTTACAACGGAGCAGAACCTCGCTAATTAGGGGGTATAATACCCTCGTATTATCTCTACTATCAGAAATTGTGATTTGAGAATGAATTGTGAATGAGTTTCGACTGAGATCCGAGGCCATCTATTTGTAGTTGCTGATTCTAGGTTTGTCGCGACCCGCGTAACATACGGGCAGGGCTTACGCGGCCCGCGTTGACTCCAGGTCAATGTATAGCTTATCCTGGTCACTGTGTAGCCCCGCCACGATGAGGACACGTGTCATCACCGGGCTGCGCCACCATTTGGGACACTCCCGGCCCGCGTTAACTTAACGGGTAGCTTACGCGGCCCGCTTGAACTTAAGAAAATCAAAGGAATTAGGTATCAACCTTCATACCGCCCGCGTAAGGGTTGGGGTGGGTCTACGCGGCCCGCCTCAACTTACTATTTCTTGTTTTTTATTTATTTTTAATACTATATTATATTTCGGGCTCAGTTTTCACGTATGGGATGTATTTTAGAAAGTGTAGGGTGTCAGGGGTGTGTTAGGAGGGTGGTTATATTTTGGGTTTCACTCCTGGGTTATTTGATAAAATATATAATGCACTCATATTAAGTATAGTAACCCAATTCCATTTTATCCCTACGTCACTAGACAGAACCCCAACGAATTTAGGCAGAGCCTTGACATACGTTACGGGGCCCTACGTCACTTGGACAGGGTATTAGTGATCAGGGGCTACAATACTTAAAACGGGATAAGGCTTTATAGTATTTTAGGGTCTAATACTTAAAGAATAATTGATCATACTCAAGTGTAGTGAGAGAGAAAAGGGATGGACAATTTTTGAGTAGCGGGTGCTTCTATTTATACTCTACCTTAACTTGGAGGTTAAGGTTTCATCCATTGCATTTGTTACATCTTCCACGTATAGTACTTTCATACTTGAATTCATTTATTTTAATTCTTTATATGCATGCCACGTAAATATGGAATGAAATTCAATGTTTAGATAATATTTATTATTTTATTTATTTTACTCATACGTGGATGATGATGAGTATTATTATTATTAATTTATTTTTCTCGTGATTTCGTGTACATTGTATCATAATTCGTTCCTGACTTACACGTAGCATATGCATGAATTCAACAGAATTTCATTTGTAAGTTTTATTATATACTATATTTTATTATCACATGTAAGTTCTTATTATTTTATAAATATATTAATTTAACTGCTTCATTCATGTGACGCTTATAACTTCTAAAATAAGACGTTTTATAAAATAATAAACATGCCATTAGAACGGGAATAATTTTATCTACATTTCGAACCAAATTTCATTAAAAACAAAGTAGGTTAAAAAATAATGTATTTTTAAAATTTAGTTATTAAACGGTTCCTACGCTTTCCCAAAATATCTCATATTTCCATTGGTCAATTTACCCATGATGCATCTTTTTAATAACATAAGTTTTTATATATTTATTAAAAATTTTGGGAAGGTGGTGGTGGCGGCACCTCCTAGGGCCGAGAGGGAGAGAGATGGAGTGAAGTGTTGTGAAGTGAGAATGAAATGATCTTGTGAATCTATACCATACTTATAATGATCTCTTCCAATATCTTGTTCACCAAATCAAGCAAGTTCAATATAAAATAGAAATAAAATCTAGTGGAGTATGTGGTGGGTCCTTGTGACCGTAAATCATGAGGGAGGGGGGGGGGGTTAATTGTAATTTTGATGGTAAATGTAGGTAAATAGTTGGAGGTTAGGTGAAATGTCTAGTGTTTTATGTGTAGGATGCTTTATATAGTAGGTTAGGGTGTTCGGGAACCATAACTAGCTCAAAAATAATAAAACAATGTTTCTGGCAATATTTTGGTGTTCCGGGTAAAGTCCGGTTGTTCGGTTAGATACCGGTCCGTTAAAGTGTCAAGCTATACTGTTTAATGATCTTTATGTTACTTTTTGTGACACTTTTAATTCCCGACACTTAGGAAAGCATTCAGGACCATTTAGTCAATTTTCTGCATGTAACTAGCTTGTTAACAAGCTGAATTTTGCTGAAAAATGCAGAATTCTGCACTTTAAGTGGGTTTTAGGCACTTTCCGGCACTTTATTTATCACCTAGTGACGCAGTTTTATGGTCCTTACTTCCCTACACACTACACTAGTGTGATACTTTGTTTCTGACTCATACTGGGTCTCAAAACACTGTCCGTCTATGTACTGAACCCCGTCAGCATATTCCTGATCTATCCGGTAATTGTGCTAACTGTGTTTTGTGCATCATGTATGTCAATAAAGTTTGCATGTAATAATGATGTGACAGTATGCAATATGTGATGCACATGTAAGTAAGAAGCAGTATTCAGAAAGCAATACAAGCATTTAATTGTAATTCAGCACAGTCATTAAGCACAAATCATTATTTAATAATTGTATGGAAGCATGCAAATTTGACAGTTGTCACATTCTCCCCCTGTTAAGAAAATTTCGTCCTCGAAATTTATACTACCTTAACTCCTTAGGGTTACATTATGCGTGTATGTATATGAATAATACTGAGGTAGATATCCACAAAACTGAATCAAAACTCATTTGAATCGGGCGAAACCAAGGGCATCTTACCATGTTAAGAACCTAATGGTTAAAGGGTAAGTCTCTCAGAATTTGATATTAAAGGACACAAGGTGTATAGATGTATAATCTAGTGTAACTTAGTTAACATGGTGTCACAAAGGGGTTTTGACCAATGGGTTCTCAATTCAATTGGTCACAATATATAATCGAGTGTTTACAACCATAGCACCCGCTATATGACTCAACATCAACAACTCGAATATGCAATGATCTGTCAACTTTCGAATGAATGAATGGTAAGGATTAGTGTGTTGACATTCTTGAATTTTGAAAATACACCGAATGAAATACAAGCGAATATGGTGTATCATTGTCGTAATTTGCAGTTGCATCAGGAATGTTTAAGTGGCAAGTCAAAAAGTATGTACGGTTTTGCATGAAACGGTTGACCATGATTAGTACAAGCTACAAGTTTGTAATGACACCACAGGGTGTTGTAATGACATGATTCAAATATACCGGTGACTGAACAAGTTCACCGTGTCTGAAATCAAATGAAAGTGTACTGAAACAATCTGAAGATTTGATTTACACAATGTCATAGAGTTTTCAATTGGATACGGAGCAGCAAAGAACCACTGTTTCCGATCGAAGGTGAAAAGTAACAAGTATCGCAAAGCATTCGATTGATAATAAAAGAATCGTTAGGAGGTACATCGTGATATAAAATGAATCTATGTACCATCGTCTTAACACACAACTGTGTTGAGACCGCTTTAATCGTGATAAACAAAACGGATTTAGGACAAGTCGATAAATAAACAATTAGGTCCGTGTATGAGGTGCGCAATCAAATTAGCGCAAGCTTTAATTTTGTGAAAGTATCACCACAAGGTGTCGAAACCAACAAACGATTTAGTGGAGTTGTAGACCAACCGAGTCTACTATGACTCGAAACAAAAGGACCTTTGCAAAAACATTCGAATATGATGCTCCCAATACATCATATGGCGTATTAAAGTGAATATGTGAGATGGATAAGTTCAAGCAATTGAACTAGGTTTCAGTGTAATCTGACAATAACCGTATGTATCAACAAGGGAATCTCAGCATGGTTACGAAGGTAAACCATGAATGTAAATTGAAAGAAAAGGAGTTTCAAGAAAGTGTGTTGACTTGATAACAAAGGAGCCAACAATTCAATAACGTAGGTTATTCGAATCATATACCAATAATTAGTTTTAGCGAAATAATATTTGAACCTCAATGAAACGCTTATTCGAAACGGGACCACGTGCATAGCAAATGGTGCATGTGTGACATATAAGTTTCCAAGTAACGACACAATGAGTATTTGTTAAAATGAAGGAATGACCAAGTATTAAAGCAGCTGTGTGTTCCCTCTCAGCGAAGAAAATTAACGCGATGCAACTACCATTAAGGGGGAATAGAGATGCAAGCATCTACTGGCTAGAGGCAAAAGTGGAGATTTCAATAAAAGAAATTTGAGTACCTTCCGTTTGGTTAACTGAGGTAGCATATATGTCAGGATAATGGGGTTTGCTTGAGTTAACAGGTGTGGTTCCTAAGTGAAAAACCTTTACGAGTTTGACCTGGGTTCCCAAAGGTCCTAAGTACATGTTTTCTAGATTCTCAAAGTTTCGTATTCCGTGTAAAACTATTTTGTGCATTGGGTAGGAAGCACAATTTCTGTGTATGTTTGAAACAAGTTATTGTCCCATAATTTCCCCGGTATACTTTCTTCTTGAACTCACCGCGGTCGTCACTCAGTCGTCGATCGGTCATGAAATAATAGTTAGTTAAATAATTCGTTAATCCTCAGCTAGAGTTACCGACTCTTGTTGGTTAGCTCGTTCGGCTCTTGGTAGTTGATGCTCATTTGAAAATCATTATCCTTTTTCTTGACGAGCAGAACTGGGGTTTTCCTAAAACGAGAAACTTGGTCTGTTAGCTTCCTTCTCTAGCAATTCCTGAAGCTGTTCTGACAATCCTAGCATCTCCGAAGGTGTGAATCGTTAAGGTGTATTGACTGCAGGAGCGGCGCCTGGAATCAAATGGATGCGAGATTCGATTTGTCGTTGAGGAGATACTTCTGGCAAGTCTTCGGGGGAGGACTTCAGGATATTCCCTTATCACAGGGATATCTTCGAGTTCTGGTTCGTCGGCTCCCTTTTCCACGACAATGAGCCAAGAAGGCAACACATCCTTTGCGCGAAAACCTCCGTGTCTTCAAGCACCAGTAGTTTGTAGAGGCGTATCCTGCTTCATGAGTCACGATTGCTTCGTCGTTCATCATCGGAATGCGGATAACAACCATCGTTCGATTGCTTGATAACTGGTCCATCCCAGTTACCACGTCGAGACTTCCCGTTAACTAGCTCTATCGAATGCGGGTTATTTAACTTACCCCTTTACTAAACCAAGTATATTTTTAAATTTATGAGATACGAAGCTATGGTCGGCATTGGTGTCACACAACATAGATGCAAAATTTTTGGTTGACAGAGAACGTACCAGCAACTACATCTGGATCTTGGCATGCTTCACGTGCTCCGATGTTGGATGCTCCCTCACGGTCCTGGTTAATCTCCTTTGGGCAATCTTTCCAAAAATGCTCCATGTCACCACAGTTAAAACACCCTTGTCTACGTTCTTGATTTTCGCCATTTTCGCCCTGATAGTTATTGTCGCCGTTGTTTCCTCCGTATTTCCTACTACCAACTTGACCTTGATTTCCACGTTTCTTCCGGCACCAACACATCTCCTTGCAGTGTCCCACTCTGCCATAGTTATCACATTTTTCATTACCACATTGCCCGGTATGATGACGTTGACATTCGTCGCACTTAGGTAGTTTACCCAGGTACTTCTTTCTCTTTTTGGCTTTGTTTCTGTTATTCGACCGATCACCTTCTTGGAAATCAATGAGCCCCCTTTTGTTCCTTCCAGATGGCTCCTCCTGAGTTTCCTTCTTCTTGGCGGAGTTTGCAAGTCTTTCCAGTCTAAGGGCTTCCTTAGCGAGCGCCAAACTCAAGATATTCGCATCAAAAGTTGTCGGAGGCGTTGTCGTTGGTATCAAACTTAGAATCTGAGGTGCCAATTCCCAGATGCATCGTTCTATTTTCTTAATCTCTGGTTCCACCAGGTGTGGAACAACTTGCGCTAAATCATGAAGTGTCTGTACATATTCCGCCACCCTTGGACCTTCCATCATCAGGCTCCGGAATTCACTTTCTAGCTTCTGGGTCTCCATTTGGGAACAAAACTCCCTACGCATTATTCCTTTCAGCTCTTCCCATGTTAACGCATATGCTGCAGTATTGCCCATTATTCGAACCCGTAGGTTCCACCATGTCAGAGCCTCATCTTGAAGCAACCCCGGAACGTATGGGACTTGTTGCTCCAGTGTACAGCCGCTCATTTTTACAACAGCATCCACATTCTCGACCCATTTTACAAAAGCTATGGCACCTCCAGTGCCGCCAAAGTTCAGGGGCTTGCAATCTAAAAACAGTTTGTAGGTACAACCTGTACCCAAGCAATCATCATTACAGTAAGTATTAGCAAAGCACACTAGGAATTTTCCAAACGTGCTGTAATGTGTCTTGGATGACTTAAACATTACCGTTAGGTGGGTTATTCCTTGAGGTACTTTCGCTGCGCTTGTGGCGAAGAACCTCGTGCCTAGCTATGACCTGTGAGGCGTGCGCTTGCCATTCTGCCTCGGTCAGTCGGATGATCTCTTGATGAGCCATCTTCTAAGAAAAAGTTCAAATTAGTTAGGTCTCGTTTGTACAGGGGATGTAATTAGTTGTTTAGAGATCATATGTATTTACACGAAATAAGTTATCATATTAACACATCAGGCAACAACATACTCATAGTATAAGCAAACAAATGGAATTATGTTAAATGAGAGTGTAAAAAAATAGTACGTACATTACAATCATAGCACATTCCTGTATATTGTTTAATGAGGATATTACGATTAGGTTTTCATTAAGCAGGTACGCACATAATATCTCAATCATGGCATAACCAAGTAATTCAACAATGTATATAATGAGAACGTTGCGATTGAGCTTTCGTATATCAAGACCACAAGTACAGTTTTACAAGTTCCACAATTGTATCACACATCAAAAGGAATCATAGGGTCACATCACCCTTGTCTAAACTATCCATCAACTACATCAATCAAAAGTCAAAAGTGGTCTTCAAAAAGGGCTGCACAATCTGAGCTCAATAGCTGCACTCTCATCAAAACTATGTTGCCTGCATAAAACCAAAATGCTAAGCTGATGGTGGAGGAGGAGGTGGAGTAATAAAAAGTAGACGGCGCACCCGCGCTAACTCCTCCTCGAGTGAATGAACAAGCTGTAACAAACAAGCAATCTGCTGCTCCATCGCAAGGAATCGAATCCCGGCATCTGGATAAGGAAATAATGGAGCAGAGGATGATGGACCGGTATGAGGTGGAGGATGCGGCATCCTCTCTAGCTCTGAGACTCGGTGACACAACTGTTGGATTCTGTATGCCCAAGACACATATTAAATTGATGTGGCTAGTACATTATGATCCAAGTCGAGTCATACCCAAATACAAGCTAGACAAACACTTACAATATTTATTTATGATATGATCAAACAAATAAATATTAACACTTAGAATATTTAGAAATCGATTTTCTAAATAATTGCACTTGACAAACTAATAAATTATATGGATAATTTATTTTGAGAGAGTATTTTATTTTGTTATTTAATTGGTTAAATAACTTAATAAAAGTTGTATAAAGTCTTATAACATGTGTTGTTATATTTTATAAAAGTTATAAAATACAAGACTTATATTATTTAAAAGATTTTTTTTAAATAAAGCTAGGCCGCCATCCCCCCCCCCATGGGGTCTTCCTAAAATTGTTGGTCCAATGAGATTTCATGCATTTGCATGTGTGTTGATTGGGTGGTCTTCCCAAGCAATTTTGATCCAATAGAAATGCATGCAAATGCATGTGCTAGAAGCTCTTTGATTGGGTGAAATGGGTGGCTCCATCTTTCATAGTTTAAAATGTTAGGATCTGAGGCTCTCATGATTGTGCTTGTTTGTGAGATTTGAACAAATCAAATAGATATGAACAGTTTTAAGTGTAGCGGAAATGAATAACAAACTTTGTAAACACAATCAAAGGAGAATATGATTTGATAAACACATGAATTGCATCACTCGAAAGATTACAAAGTAAATCAAAAGATTACAAAGCATGCTTACAAATAAAACTCCCCCTCAGCCTGATGCTCCAAGGTTGATTGCACACAAGATGAAAGGATTGGACTAGAGGAGAAGAACTCACTCAGTCAATCAAATGTAACAGTACAGGGTACTGCTCCATTTATAGGCAAACCAAACCACTGAGGCATCTCAGCTGACGTCACCATGAAAGTGACATCTAACAAACTAACAACCTGTAATCACTGTTCCTATACAAACACTGCTAATCTAAACTACTGACTTTATACAAAACAAGTGACACACTAAACTACTGCTTTCTCCTTTCATCAGTGCTTTCCTCAAGGTTGATCAGTCCTTGAGTGGGCAGTGCTTTGGCATCAGTAGATTGATCCAGCAGCGTTTACTTCTTAGCAGTCTTTAGGGCTTCATCAGCAGTTTAAAGGGTAGCAGCAGTTGTATACGGACAGTGGATAGAGAACCATCAGTTGTTATAGTCACTTTCAAGGGGAAAGCCTGATGTAAAGAGCTGCTTATTGTGAATCCACTGTTGTGAACCAGTTTTGGCTTTACATCATCTGTTCCTCTGGTAGGGTTCAATCCCAACAATCTCCCCCTGGAACAGATGATGCCAAAACCTTTCATTATTCTGGATCTTTATTTTCTCATCAGAAGTTCCTTAGCTTGTCCTTTAAATTGCAGTTCAAAGTCCATAGAACTTGTATCATCCTCATCCCTGCAAAGTATAAGCTCAAGGAGATCTTGTAGATCTTCAACACCCAGGCCCAGTGCTTGTTCCCTTGATATGTGCTTTACTTCACCATTGGATCTGAGCAGAGTCAATACATGGGTCTTTTGATCAGACATCCATTTTAGTATTTTTGAACCCAATGGGTTTCTTGGGAGAGATTTATTTGATGATGAGTTTGGAGATGATGGCCTTGTGATGACAACTTTGAGCAATGTCTTAAGATTTTGCTGTTTCATGTAGTTCTGCTCTGAGTGTCTGAAGAACCATCTTCATGATATATTCTTCTCAAGCTTGGTCTTCTTTTGATATTTCTGCATCCATCTGCTTTGTTTCCTTCTTTGATGAAGGATGGCAGCAAGTGGTGTTTGTGGTGGTGGTGATGTTTTAGATGTGGCAGTGGTTGATTTAGTAGGAATGGCAGTGGTTGTGGTGTGTGTTGATGTGGTATTGGTGGCAGTTGTTTGAGTGACAGATGTTGTTAATGGTGGAGGTGGAGGTGGTGTAAGTGATTTTGTGGGAACAGAAGTTGTGGTTGAAGTAGTAACTGGCTTAGTTTTAGAAGATGTGGTGGTTGATTGCCTTGTTTTTCTAACAGGACTCTTCTTTAATGAAGTACCAACCTCTTCTTTTTCTTTTTGCAGAACTATCTTTTTCTCAACCAAAACTCTGCTCTCATCCCTTACCCTTTTAATATCAGCAGTGGTTTTGTTACCAGCTGAATTGACTTGACTTTGAACGATCCTCATTTGTGTATCTTCATCATCTGCTTGAATTTTCTGGGTTTCATCACCTCCCTTTTCCTTTTCTTTGACAGATGTTTCAGCAGAAGTTACTGAAAGATTTTCCTCAGAGTCATTTTTCTCCCCCTTTTTGGCATCATCTGGAGGATAGGTGCAGGGGTTGAAACAAATTCCACAGCTCATCTGGAGTAGGAGCAGATGATGGAGTAGCTGTTGGAGGTGGTGCAACAGTGGATGGTACCTGTTGTGCTTTCAACAACTGTTGCAGAATGTCTTTGATTTCTACAACAGATGTATCCAGTTTATCAATTCTAGCCATCAATTCTTGGTACAATAAACCATCACCCAACTTAATGGGGTCATCTGATTTCCCACTAGCAGTGGTTGTAACAGTGGTTGATTGAGGAAGTGTATCTCAAAAATCATCCACTGTTGCCCCTTTGTCTTGGTACTGGGGACTTCTTTCTTCATAATGAGAAATACTTTTTAGTGAACCAGTGAAGACTGGATACACAAGAGTTCCCAGTGAAGAAATTGCCTTCAAGGAAGTCTTATTGATGAAACTACTGTCCAAGTGCAAACCAGTGGGTTCAGCACTTGTAGTAGCTGCTTCACTTGAACTACCACCAAGAGTTACTTGTAACTCAAGGGGTGTAACCTCCTCAGTTGTTGCTGGGATAGCAGAGGTATAAGCATCAGACTCAGTCACTTGTTGGAGTGTACTCTCAGTGATAGGTGATTGAGAGGAACTGATTTATGTCTGAGTTATATCCAAAGCATGCAACAAGGTCATTATTGATGATGGTATTTGTGAAATGATGATGGGAGTTGAAAGTGATTTTGCCCCGGGTAGTGGGCTGTGGATGATGGAATCAAGTGATTCCAGAGCATCATAATTTGGGGTCCCTGTTCTTACAACCTGTCCTTTTTTAGAAGAAGCATGAGGAGTTTGAGGCATGGGTTGAGACCTTTCTACCATCTGCTGTGAGGAAGTAGCAACGGTGGTTTCTAGTGACTTTTGTGTTGTCACTGGCAGTTGCTCTGGGATCTCATCTTCTAGAGTTGCCTTTATTGGATGGGTTGGTGGGCTTTTTGGTAATTTCCTTTTTAGGCTTTTTGGTAATTTCTGGTGTGGGTTGCACATCAGTGATTGTACTGCTGTGTTCACCAGGAGCAGTGGGCTCAACAGCAGATACCTGAGGAGCAGTGGTAGCTGCTAAAGTCTGCTCAGGAACCTCTGCTTTTGTTTTGGAAATTATTGATAGCCTTATAAATGTTTCAGGTGTAAAGCCATTTATTTGAAAAAGTGATCATGGCACCTGATGCACACAACTGTTGAATAACATCTGTCCACGTGTAACCTCTGTTGTAAGTCAGTGTTTTGCACAAACAGATGATACACTTTGTCAGTGGATAGATTTTACTATTTAACAGAGTTTTAATGTCATCAGTGCTTTGAACAGACTTTGAAGATTTATTGAAAAATTCAGTTTTAAACTATTTTTAAGGATATTTTTGATTTTCTGAAAACATTTTAATGCATATCATCCATGTTTAACCAAGTTTTGCTTGTTTATCCATGAGATGCATATCAGTCTAAGGGAACAACTTTTCAGAGGTAAAAATGTCCAATTTTTAGATTAGCATATCTACCCGTTGATCCTTAGTTTGATTATGAGACAGAGAATTCAAACCTTTTACATAGCAAACTTTCACAGTGTGATGTCTGTTCTTATTTGAGCACAATAGATCTAGTCAATCTTGGTTCTAGCATATGCTCAATTCTTTGAGGAACCACCTTTTGTCAGACAGATTTTTGTCAACAGTGGTTATGGGAATGGACATGGAAGTGAGGTGCTGTTTTGAATTTTATCCATTTTTGATGGCCTTCTATCAGCAGTGTTTAGATGCGAGGCAGTGGTGGATATTTTGAGGGTAGTTTGGTCTGCAACTGTTGCTGTATTTCTAGCAGCTGTTTTGTACATCCGCTGTTTTGAAGCATCTGCAAAATGACATCCTTTGCAAAACACATTTTTTTTTATGCATATTGTCAAAATTAACATATCAGCAGATCTTTCAGAGATTTACATTCAGGATTGTAAACAGTGGTTTGGTATCCTAGGTGATGAAAACCTTTTATATTTACCACTCATTTTGTGTTTTAATCTTTTGAATAAAACGTGAGTAGTCAAGCATTTTAAGGTATATTTGCAATCAATCTTTTATTTGTGATGTTAACTTGAGTTTGAAATGACTTTATTTATATCACCATTTCCTTTTGATCAATTTTTCAAGAAGAGTATCACCCTAAGCAAAAATATAAGGGTTCTACATCCTGACAGGAGTTTGAGACTTTTACTATCTAAAACAAGTAAAAGTACAAAAAAACATCATTCTCTAAGAAAAATCAAGAATAATATATCCTGTTTTATTGAAGAAAAACCTTTTGCAAAAACAATAAAGGTTTTCTGAAAACAGCAACAATAAGATCTGGTGTATTTTCAATAAAAACTTGTCATATGTTCTTAGTTACTTCATTCTCAAGTCTAGGAAAATGGTCAGTGGTTTGACATGTATTTTAATAACCACTGTTTGGGACCATTTCCTTGTCAGTTGATTGCAAGTGTGAGGAAACATGTTCTCATAAGTTTTGAAAGCCCTTTTTTAGACCTTATTACCATGTGATGATTTTGAAAGATTTTGTCCAGTCCTTTTGTAAGGTTAATCACCAGTGACACTTATGTTACCTGAATTTCCCTGAATCAATGAGTGCACACAACTGCTTGTTGACCATTTTTAACCAAGTATGTGGACTCTTAAGTGTTTTACATTTATACTCTTCTCTTTTGATATCAAAAGTTTTGAGATAAACACACTTCAGAGTTTTATGAATTTTAGTCCAAAATCATTTTGTAGTAATGTTTTGAGAGACATGGTCATGTTTGCACGAATTTTTCAACCAATCTCACACTACACATGATACGGACTATGTTGACCCCTAATTTTCTTAATGTATTTCTAACAAAGTTGACTTGTTCCTTTTGAGGATCTCAACCTGTTTTTCAACACATAAGATTGAATGACTAAAGTTTTAATTTCCCTCTTTTTATGTTAGCAAAACATCAATGTTTTTATGAACATAGGTTTTGTTAATCTGAGGTTCATACTTTAGTAATTAATGAGAACATCACAGATTATACATCAACAATTGAAATCAATTTAGAAAATAAGAAGTAATCTCATAGTTTAACAGATATTGTTTTCAGATCTAGAAACCATGAGTGTCTTGTGCATGAATTCACTTGTTGTGTGAAATTTGTGTGTCATATGACATCTTGGTTGATTTACAGAGTTTTTGATTAACCACTTTGAACATGATTTACTCGATACTCTGTTTTTCAACTAAATACAACCAACCTTAGTATCAATGAATTTTGAGCCAAACTGTTATGTCAAATTGATTGTTAGATCGAATTTGACTGTCCAAGCTCTGATACCAATTGTTAGGATCTGAGGCTCTCATGATTGTGCTTGTTTGTGAGATTTGAACAAATCAAATAGATATAAACAGTTTTAAGTGCAGCGGAAATGAATAACAAACTTTGTAAACACAATCAAAGGAGAATATGATTTGATAAACACATGAATTGCATCACTCGAAAGATTTCAAAGTAAATCAAAAGATTACAAAGCATGCTTACAAATAAAACTCCCCCTCAGCCTGATGCTCCAAGGTTGATTGCACACAAGATGAAAGGATTGGACTAGAGGAGAAGAACTCACTCAGTCAATCAAATGTAACAGTACAGGGTACTGCTCCATTTATAGGCAAACCAAACCACTGAGGCATCTCAGCTGACGTCACCATGAAAGTGACATCTAACAAACTAACAACCTGTAATCACTGTTCCTATACAAACACTGCTAATCTAAACTACTGACTTTATACAAAACAAGTGACACACTAAACTACTGCTTTCTCCTTTCATCAGTGCTTTCCTCAAGGTTGATCAGTCCTTGAGTGGGCAGTGCTTTGGCATCAGTAGATTAATCCAGCAGCGTTTACTTCTTAGCAGTCTTTAGGGCTTCATCAGCAGTTTAAAGGGTAGCAGCAGTTGTATACGGACAGTGGATAGAGAACCATCAGTTGTTATAGTCACTTTCAAGGGGAAAGCCTGATGTAAAGAGCTGCTTATTGTGAATCCACTGTTGTGAACCAGTTTTGGCTTTACATCATCTGTTCCTCTGGTAGGGTTCAATCCCAACATAAAATGCATTTTTATGAAAAATGCAAGAGAATGAACTTGAGAGAACTAGTAAAATGCTCTCAAAATTTTCGGCCAACATAGAGCCAATTTTGGAGATGATTATCAAGTGCAAGAACTTGTTAAAGACTCTCTAATTTTCGGCCAACATGTGGTTAATCAAGAAGGTTTTTCAAGGTTGAAAATCAAGTGCAAGAACTCTAAAAGGAGCCCTTAAATTTTCGGCTAAGGTGGTTGTCAAGAGGGGTTTTTTTAGTGAGTTCATAAGTGTAGAAATCCTAGCTAAACATAAGATGTTTGTTGGAAGGCTTGGGGTTTACAAGCTTGAGGTCTTCTATACTTGAAGGCAACCGTTCAAAAAGCATCATCTTCTTCATATCCTTTACTCATTGGAAGGTAGTATTCTAAACACCCTATGGTTGTGTTTTATTTTTGATAACATGCATGTTCGTATATGGATCCGGGGATTGGGTTTTTCATATAAAATGGGTTTTATATCTTGTAAGTAACATGTTTTAAATAATAAATTTCCGCTGCGTTTTTATTTTATATGGATAAAATACTTTGATAAACATGTGAAAATCCCAACAGTGGCATCAGAGCCGCTTATATGAGTGCATGCATCATAGGATATGAAATTTTCGGGTTTCGGGGGTTTGGTTAAACCCTATGGCCGAAATTTTTCATCTTTGTTCTCCTTTTGTTTTTCAAGATAGTAATTATACATGCATAAAAGTATCTTGAAAAATTATGTCATTTGGATGATGGTTTTGTTTGGACAAAAATCCACTTTTTCGGTTTTTTCATTCTTGACCGAAAAGTAGGTTGTAAAAAGGAAACCAATTTTTTCTTCTTGAATTTTTTTTATATATGTGGATATATATTTTGGTGTTCATAACCTAGCCATGACCTTGTGTGAATAAGTTGAATGTTTGTGTTTGTGTTTTTTATTTAATTATTCAATGGGTTGTAATAATTATTATTTTTTGTCTTCCATTTGTAAAAATAAGTAATTTATTTATTTTCATTTGGTATGTAAATAAATAGATTAGGTGCATTTTATTTTACTAGAAAAATGTATTAGGATACCTTTTGTAAAAGAAGATGCACACAAAAATGCGGTTTTGGTTTTTGCCAATTTCTGGCATAAAGGACTTCATAGTTCTTAACGGGATTTTAACCCGATAACCAAAACACATTTTGAGGTCCAAAGGAGTTTGGATCTGAATTTAAAAGGCATTTTGGAAGCTCAAAGGAAGTGAAGAAATCACAACACAAGAAGAAGACTTGAAGCATTTGGATGCGGGATCAAGTGGGAGTTCAACGACACATTATTTGTGTCAATATTCACCCCTTAGGAAGGACCTTTTGGCACACTTGTTTCGGCTAACAAGTGTTGTCAAAAAAATTAGTTGGCTATGGTTATGCACCTATTGTTATGTATGTTGTGCTTGTGTGGTTGCTTATTTTATTGTTTGGATGATACTTGGATATGCATGCTTAACAAACTAATAATCAACAACACGCTTAAAATTGGTTCTTTAAAGATCATTAAAAATGATTAATAAAATGTTATTAAAAATTAATGATTTTATAATAAAATGGGTTTTATTAAAAGAACCTTGAAAATTTGTTTTCACAAAAGTACCAAGGATTTGAATGCATGTAAATGTATGGTACATAATGTTTTCTAAACTAGAATTTTGAAAACTCAAAATCCCTTTTATAAAACAAGTCAAACACCATCCTTTTATACAACACTCGAATCACTTGGGAACTCTTATTGTGGGACAAAGGTTACCTAACCACATTTGAGGGAACTTGTATATTCGAGGTGGCTTTACCATGTTTGTGGGATAAAGGTCACCTAACCACTTATGTGTATAAACTCACACGTGTGTGTAAGTTGGACGACTTGATTTGGAAACCATGAACTTAGGGTCACCGAAGCATGGGGAACAAAGGTGTTGATGGGATTAAACATGCCAACTAAACATAAAGATGTTTAACCGATCCCATATGGCTAGAAGTTGCAAAGAGTTGCAATTGTCAAACGTTGACTACCTTGTTAATTTAAATAGAGAGATAAAGGTCACCTAACCAATATTTAAATGTAACGTTGGATTCTAGATTTTAATTATTAATTGTCTATGAGACATAAAAGGGTATTAATGATTAAAATATAATAATATCGAAAATACTAAAATTTGAACCTTGTTAAATTTTGTAGATGGCCGCTAACAATATTACCCAAACCGTCCGTAACCTATCATTGAAAACGATTCTAATCCCGATGAACCTCTTATGGAAGATAAGGATGCCTATGACGATTGGACTAAGTATATCGAGGATACTACGCAGCCTCTTGCCTCATGTTAGGAATTATGATTCCCGAGATTCAAAAGGTTTTGAACATCATGAGCATACGACATGATTACCCAATTGTAGGAAATGTTCCTAAGGGTAGAACGCTTCGAAACGGTTCGAGCGCTTCATGCATGTCGAATGGAGGAAACCCAATCGGACTCATCTTATGTCTTTAAGATGAAAAGCCACATTGATCAACTCGAAAGGCTCAATATGGATAAAAGGGTTTTATCCATTCTAACGATCAATGAGGGTGGCAACTAGAAAGGGCATCACCCCGATACCAAAGCAAATGTTCCCAATGGAAACAAGTGATTCAAAGGGAAATGATTAGAAAGACTAAAGCGAAACCACCAAAACCAAAAGAGAAGAAGGCAAAGGTTGCCATGAACGATCCATGCTTTGAGTATGGTGAGATAGGGCATTTAAATAGGAATTGTCCAACCTATCTCAAAGAGTTGAAAAACAAGAGGGATGATGGGCAAACCTCAGGTATAATCTTAATGATACATATTGACCTTAATGTTATTTGTTCTAACGCATGGGTATTAGATACCAGATGTGGAACTCATGTTTGCAATTCATTGCAAAAGGTTCAAAAGAAATAAACATTACAAGAAAGGAGACTATGTTTTGAAACTTCCAAATGGTTTGGAAATTGTTTTAAAATGTCTTGAATGTTCCTAGTTTGACTAGGAACATTATTCAAGTTTCCCTTATAAGACAATATGGTTTTGACTTAAAGTTTGCAAACATTGACATTTATATCGATGAATGACATGTTTTACTTTAAACCTATGCCTTCAAATGGTATTTATGAATCGGTTCATAATAATACATCATTTGATAGTTAAATGTACCAAGCAATCACCAAGAAACTCAAAATGGATTTGAGTAAGACCTATCCTTGGCATTATCGCCTTGGTCATATAAACAGATGTCGCATGTAAACACTTCAAAAGAATTGTCTTTTGGAAACAAATGAAATTGGTTCATTTGATACATGCGAATCTTATTTATAAGGTAAAATGACCAAGTAATCCCTTAGTGGGAAAGGGCAAAAGATTTATTAGGTATCATACATTCGAATGTATGTGATCCTTTTAAGCCAATGACTAGGAATGGTGAAAGATACTTCATTACTTTTACCGACAACTATAGTAGTTATGGTTATGTGTACTTGCTGAGACACAAAGTTGAAGTTTTGAAATGTTTAAAAGTGAAGTACAAAATCAACTCAATGAAAGTTCTTCGTTCCGATAGAGGAGGAATCGAACTCTATTTGGATATGGTTCGATCTATGACGGCTAGAAGCACATTACCTCTCTTGTTTTGGGGTTACGCTTTGCTCTCCACGGCCCGTATGGCCCCAACCAAGAAAGTGGATACGACATCTTTTGAAATATGGCATGGAAGGGTTCTATCATTATCCTATTTAAGGGTATGGGTTGTGAAGCTTACGTGAAGCAACACACCCCAAATAAATTGGTAATACGATCCACTAAGTGTATATTTGTAGGATATCCTAAAGATGGTATAGGATATTACTTCTACGATCCAACAGAGCAAAAGGTATTTGTTACTCGAAAGGCTGAGTTCTTGGAAGATAAGTTCCTTATGGAAGAAATTATTAGAACAGTGGAACTTGATAAGGATCAAGAACCACAAGCCGATACACGTTTGGTTAAAACTAGCACTCAACAAAAGGTTGTTGAAAAACGATCAAGTGGTTGATCAATACACATAAAACGTTCATACATCTGGTAGAATTAGTAGTCCACCTGAAAGATATGGATTTTTCCTGGATGGATGCTACGTGGAAGATTCGGGTGAACCTACCACATACCATGATGCAATGTCAAAATCCGATTGTGACAAATGGCTTGAAGCCATGAACGTAGAGATGCAATCCATCTATGAAAACCAAGTATGGGAATTGGTTGTGTCGTCTCTTAAATCCAAAGCAGTTGGAAGTAAGTGGGTTTTCAAGAAGAAAACAAATATGCATGGAAACGTGGATACTTATAAAGGGAGACTTGTAGCAAAAGGTTTCACTCAAACTCAAAGGGTTGATTATGATGAGATCTTCTCGCCCGTGGCGATGCTAAAGTCAACTAGGATATCATTTGCCATACTTGCACAATATGATTATGAGATTTGGCAAATGGATGTCAAAACGGCTTTCCTTAATAGATATCTTGAGGAAGATGTCTATATAGTTAAGCTTGAAGGTTTTGTCGATCCAAAACATCCTGACAAAGTATGCAAGTTAAAGAAATCAATCTATAGATTGAAACAAGCATCTAGAAGTTGGAATCACCGTTTTGATGAAGAGATTAGGGAATATGGATTCATCAAGAACGTCGATGAAGCTTGTGTGTATAAGAAGGCTAGTGGGAGCATTATCACTTTCTTAGTATTGTATGTCGATGACATTCTACTATTTGGAAATGACATTCCAACCATGGAAGGTGTAAAAACCTAGCTTGGAAGTTATTTTTCCATTAAGGATCTTGGTGAAGTCGCCTATATTTTGGGAATAAAGAATCTATAAGGATAGATCAAGGCACTAGATAGGTTTAAACTAAAGTGCATACATTGACAAAATCTTGAAAAGGTTCAAGATATAGAACTTTATGAAAGGTTTGGTACCTATTCAAGAGGGGACAATATTGAGTGCGTCTCAATGTCCAAGCTCAAAGGATGAGCAAGAAAGAATGAAAGAAATCCCATATGCGTCAGCTATAGGATTCATTATGTATGTAATGATATGCACTAGACCGGACAAGTTATGCGCTTTAAAGCATGACAAGAAGATACCAGCGAGTAACGGTCATTGGGTGACTGTTATAAATATATTGAAATACCTCAGAAGGACTAAGGATATACTTCTAATATATAGATCTGGTGAAAAGAACTCGTTGTAAAAGGTTACAGGGATGCGAGTTTTGAAATTCGTTGTAAAGGGTTACATGGATACGAGTTTCCAAACTAATCGAGATGGTTCTCGATCACAGTCAGGGTAGCATTGTCCACTACATAATCAGAATACATCACCGCTTCATTGGTCAAGATAATTCATATGGATCTACCACTTGAATTATTGCCGATCTAGGGGTAGACCATACCATTCAGGACCCTAGAGATCTTTGTGATAACGATGGTACGATTGCTCAAATCAAGGTACCTCGTGTACATCAAAAGACTAGGCACATTGAGCGGATTTTCAACTACATAAGGGATGAAGTTGAAAAGGGAAAGACATGTATTCGCAAAGTTCACACTTATCAAAATATTGCGGATCCACTCACGAAGCTCCTTGAACGGGCAAAGCATGAAGGATCATACTTGTGCCTTAGGACTTCGATATTCTAGTGATTGGATTTGATCTATTTTGTATTTGGATATTGGAACAACTGTTTTTATAACTCTTTATGGTATGTTGAGTTATGTTCCATTTTAGCATGTTTAAATCCATGAATAAGTTACTTATTCTAAATGTCCGTAGTCGATCATACTTGTGGGAACAAATATGAATGTAAGACTATTATGAACTTGGATTAGTGGATATTCATTAGGTATGAATATAGAGCAAAGTGTTGCTGCCAAAGTTCATAGATATTTGTGTGATACAAATATTGGACTGACTCGCTCTCGAATATTACTGCATGGAATCATTTGTGATTGATCATAAGTAAATTTGAGTAAAGGAGAATATCATAGTATCCTCGGACCTGAGATACATATTGGGTCTTGATATTCACCAAATATTGTACCTTGACTTATTTCTTCGCTGTTAGTAATATGACAGTACATAAGGCTAAGCTCAGGTGTGGTACAAGGTGATTGTGAGAGACGTATGTAGTCAAGATGGGATTTGTTCCTCTTATTTATTGAGAGTAAGATGTCTAAGGCCTGCTAAAGTTAAATCAACAGAGAGTGATCACTCTGTGTCTCTGGATTTGACATGACATCTGTAACGAAAGGATAAATGATAGATTCACCTAAATCATTTTCAAGTAAAGGACTTGAAGAGGATGATGTTATTGAATGGGAAATATAGTCATACGTATTAGGGGTAGTAAACCGTAGTTAGGCGTCATTTACTACTTGCATCAATCTTCTATGTATCTTGTGCAAGTGGGAGATTGTTGGATTCTGTATGCCCAAGACACATATTAAATTGATGTGGCTAGTACATTATGATCCAAGTCGAGTCATACCCAAATACAAGCTAGACAACACTTACAATATTTATTTATGATATGATCAAACAAATAAATATTAACACTTAGAATATTTAGAAATCAATTTTCTAAATAATTGCACTTGACAAACTAATAAATTATATGGATAATTTATTTTGAGAGAGTATTTTATTTTGTTATTTAACTGGTTAAATAACTTAATAAAAGTTGTATAAAGTCTTATAACATGTGTTGTTATATTTTATAAAAGTTATAAAATACAAGACTTATATTATTTAAAAGATTTTTTTAAATAAAGCTAGGCCACCACCCCCCATGGGGTCTTCCCAAAATTGTTGGTCCAATGAGATTTCATGCATTTGCATGTGTGTTGATTGGGTGGTCTTCCCAAGCAATTTTGGTCCAATAGAAATGCATGCAAATGCATGTGCTAGAAGCTCTTTGATTGGGTGAAATGGGTGGCTCCATCTTTCATAGTTTAAAATGCACTTTTATGAAAAAATGCAAGAGAATGAACTTGAGAGAACTAGTAAAATGCTCTCAAAATTTTCGGCCAACATAGAGCCAATTTTGGAGATGATTATCAAGTGCAAGAACTTGTTAAAAGACTCTCTAATTTTCGGCGAACATGTGGTTAATCAAGAAGGTTTTTCAAGGTTGAAAATCAAGTGCAAGAACTCTAAAAGGAGCCCTTAAATTTTCGGCCAAGGTGGTTGTCAAGAGGGGTTTTCTTAGTGAGTTCATAAGTGTAGAAATCCTAGCTAAACATAAGATGTTTGTTGGAAGGCTTGGGGTATACAAGCTTGAGGTCTTCTATACTTGAAGGCAACCGTTCAAAAAGCATCATCTTCTTCATATCCTTTACTCCTTGGAAGGTAGTATTCTAAACACCCTATGGTTGTGTTTTATTTTTGATAGCATGCATGTTCGTATATGGATCCAGGGATTGGGTTTTTTCATATAAAATGGGTTTTATATCTTGTAAGTAACATGTTTTAAATAATAAATTTCCGCTGCGTTTTTATTTTATATGGATAAAATACTTTGATAAACATGTGAAAATCCCAACAACAACAACTCCTGCTGGAGCTGTAATGACAACAGTAGGTCATCCCTGGTGTAACCAACAAAATGCGAGGGATGATATGGGTCAGACACAGGCATCGAGTTGGGCGGAAACCATATCAATGGCTCGCCCTGTGGTGCAGAAACAAATGGAGCAGTGTGAAGAAATTGAGACATAAAAGGATCAGCTGACGACACGGGAGGAATAAAACCAGGTCGCTGACTCGATAAACCTTCCCCAGGACGGGGAGGTGGGATATCCTGAAGAAATGTGATCGGTAAATCTGTACGGTGAACGTCAGACTCTTGTGGGTGAAATGGGGCAATAACAGCCGGTGCATGAGTGGGTGCAGGTGGGGGAGTAACGGATCTAACAAAAGGAGGTAGGTCGTCATCGTCATCCTCAATCCACCCATTGCGGGTGTCTGCATAACGGGGGTCCACATAGGTAGCAAACGGAGCATGATCAGCAAGCACAAGGACTGGGTCAGGTAATAGTGGTGCAATAACTGGAATATCAGCAGGAACTGGGTCAGGCTCAGGTAAGGGATCGTGAGCAAGTACAGGCTCTTGTGCAAACACGGGCTGGGGGTCGACTAGTGCCATATCAAAATCAGCAGGTACATCAAGGAGCTGGTCAATAGGAAGAACAGGTGCCTCCAAGGGCTGATCATCATGAACCAACTCAATCTCGTGATCGAGATCAAAATCGTGTGGAAAGATAGGTGCCTCAACTGGCTGATCCTCGGGAACAAAATCAACCTCAAGCTCGAAATCCTGAACAGGTGCTGCCGACATGGCAGTGTCAGAGTCGGAGTCAGTAGGATATCGGTGTAGTCTGGCTGCATGTAATGTAGAAGATGACACAGACTCAAACGAATCGGGACCAGACTGGTCAAAAAAAGCCTCAATAACAGGAACATCAGCAGGTGGGACAACAACATCAACAACTGGAATCTCGACAAGGGGAACGACAACGTCATCATCGACTGGAGCTCCATCCTCCTGGGCTCCCTCAGGGGCACCCTCAATAAAGAGATCGACGCCGTCGTCAGATACGGCATCAAGTGGCAGATCCTCAAGAGGAACTGAAGCAAGAGGAATAGGAGCAGGGATCGGTATAAGAGGTAGATCCCTATCAAGAATACCATCAGCTAGCGACAACATGTCTCCAAAGAGATCGACGTCGTCGTCAGATATGGCATCAAGTGGCAGATCCTCAAGAGGAACTGAAGCAAGAGGAATAGGAGCAGGGATCGGTACAAGAGGTAGATCCCTATCAAGAATACCATCAGCTAGCGGTAACATGTCTCCAATGTCTGGTAGCGCGAAGGGCTGAAAATCATCGGTGTCCTCCGATAATATTTCGGAGTCTCTATCGGCATTATGGGCATGAATATGTGACGCGGGGACGACCTCTTCGTCTGATACGATAGCCATATGGTCGTCGGTTCCTGATACTGTACTCTCGGAAGTGGACATGGTGTAGTAACAATACAATCACAACATATGCACGTATATCAATAATCATCAAATAAACGTGTAAGCAGTAACAGTGTGAGCATGTATTTATCCTAGTCTTCCCAGACTACCCACTTAATCTCCCAGACTAAGCCTCCCAGTCTCTCAGACTGACCTACTTAGCCTCTCAGACTAAACTTCCCCAATCTCTCAGACTGTTCCAACTAGTCTCTCAGACTAACTACCCAGTTTCCCAAACCGAACCACTCAGTTTCTCAGACTGATCCTCCTAGTCTCTCAGACTAAATTCCCAGTCTCTCAGACTGCACTACCCAGCTAGTCTCTCAGACTAACTCCCCAGTCTCTCAGACTGAACTACCCAGTTAGTCTCTCAGACTAACTCCCCAGTCTCTCAGACTGAACCCCCAGTCTCTCAGACTGAATCCCCAATATCTCATACTGAATCCCCAGTCTCTTAGACTGAATCCCAAGTCTCTCAGACTGAATCATAAACATAAATTTGGAAATGTGTTTCGTGCCTTTTATTTGTAAAAATGTTTTGTTTCCTGGATCTGGGCGTTTTTTGTATGCAATGAAAATATGTTGTGAAAATATTTTCGTGAGAGCCCTAATGGTCGTAGTCTAGACTCGAGGAAGAATCCTAGTTCGCTACGACCGAAGCTCTGATACCAAGCTGTCACACCCTGACTTTTGCGGAAGCGTGGGATTATTGGTGTGACTTACTTAATACCATAGCATTCAATCATAACAACGCTATATGATAAAAACCATAAGATGTCCATCCATTAATTAAGTTCAGAAAATACCACCATACCATTGTCTAAAATGTTGACACCAAATTAAGTTACAAACCATGATATGCTTAACTAAGTTCATAAAGACTCAACAAAAGACTTTACTTAAAACCAAGTTTAGAAGTATGTATCCTGTCCAGGAGTAGGTAACATCTCCTAAACTCTACGGATGACATCCTTTATTCATGACGCAGCTGGAAAAACACGCAACACCTGCCAGATCCACTTAGTTCCCTGAAATACATGTAATTTGAAAAACATCAACAAAAGTTGAGCGAGTTCATGTGTGTGAGTGTATGAATAATCCTTTAAAGTATGTCTATATGAATGTATGTCTCTGGTATGTAGCAATAAGGAAAAAAGAGATCACCAATGGTTTGCAAGGCCAATGGCATGTGTGAAATGGTGCAGGAAAACTCAAACCTAGCAAACTTGTCTCCGGGAATAAGACATAGTCACCACATGGGCCACCCTGGTCCGCATGGGTGTGGGCTCACTACACCCAAATAGATCTATCACTCATGTCCCGCGGTCCAATGACGAGGATTAATGGCCTTAAGTGTTGTACCCACCTTTCACATGATCTAAGTAGTAAACCCTCCTTAAGCTAACCATACCATGTATCAAACGTTTGTAATAATTGCAACATGTATTTCACCCCCGAAGTATAAAACTGAAAACAGTTAAAAGAAAAGGGGGACATGAACTCACAGTAATGCGTCTTCAGTATTGGCAACTCAAATCTCCGCAGCTAACCACGACTACCTACAGTGTACTAACGTCTATTAGACGAACTGGTCGTGCCTTGGCTTAGGGTTTAACGTTTTTGAGTTGCGTTCCTTATGTTATTCCAAGTTATAATTGTTTGTTAAAATAATTAATATTTCAACTTAAATTATATTTAGTTTGGAATAATGGTTTAATCAATATCTTTGGTATTAATACTTCTCAAGTATTTTAACTTCGTATTTCCTTCCCAAGGATGGGGGTATTCTATACATGTACTTTCGTATTCCCGTATTCGTATTCTCAAATTAATATATTTCCAAGTCGCACTTTCGAAAATATATATATAACCTTATTTGTCAAAAATAATGTATTCCCAAGAAAATATATATTTTTCCCAAAGATCATATATTTTCTAAATATACTAGGAAAATATATTTTTATCTCCCAAAAATAATATATTTTCTCTTTGTCGAAAATATGATATACTTGGTAATATGTACAAAATCATATTTTCACTTCTTTCGTTTCCAACATAATGTTTACCAAAAATATATATGTAAGAGTATTTTCCGGAGTATTTCATAAGTTACGTGTTTGCGTTCGGTTTCACAATATCAAGTGTGTAACTTATATTTTATTCCTTGTGATTTTTGGTATTATTTTGGGAGTTGTAAATTCTTGGTATTTGTTAAGTAATATTATTTTACCCTAAAATAATATAACTATTCCACAAAGTCAACAAATATTCACATAAGTGTCTTAATATAAAATATATATTCTAAATATATATTTATCCATTTTCGTTTACAAAAACGAACATCCGATACTTTGTATTTTGGTAACAAAACCTATGGCAAAGTTTATATGGAAAAACCAAGGTTTAAAACATACATGTAAACACTTGTTTAGAAAATATTTTCTAAGTGTTTGAATTTTTAGAAAATTTTACCATAGTTTCCTTTGTAAATGGAGGTGTCCATGCTATTAAGCATATCATTTTCTTTTCCAAAAATCATTCAAACAATCAAGAATCACACTCTAAACAATATTACACTTACCAAGTGCAAAAACTATTCCATTTACAATATAACATGAACTTGATCTTTCACAAAAACGCGTAGTAACTTGCTAAGTGTTTAATGGGTTTAGTTACCCTTCAAAGTGTGTTTACTTCTTTTAAAATCTCATTCTTGAAAAGATTTGGTGTTTACAACTTGTAAACATAATTTACAAAAATGTTTATCCATAACATCTTCTTGTTCCTCTAGTGTTTATTTACTTGTCTTTCCACTAAAAGTAGTGTAAGTTTAAGTAAAAGCTATGATCCTCCAAAAATCATATTTTAAACTTGGTTTTCTTTGAAAATCATTCATAAATCTTGGATCTATAAGTTTACTAGTTCACTTGGTTTATTACTTTACAAGAAAATCATTTCATTATCGAGTTCATGTCTTAATAAGAAGATGATCATTTTATGTAAACACATAATCACCTCTTATCTTGTTAGATCATGTTTTTAATCGTAATCTAACAAATTTCATATGATGATCAACACCATGTTACCAAGAAATCAACAAGCAATCATCAACATATACAAAACAACATCATACTAACAATATTTCATCATATTTCATCTTTATGTTTCAAGATTCAAGTTCAAGTCTTTTAGTGTTCTTGTTATTTTCATCATACTACACCTTTTAACCAATCAAAATAGAAGTAACAACTAGTAACAAGAAGCTTACAACTAGCTCAAAGGCTAGGGAAGAACTCTTGAAGAAAAGATGATGAAAATGGTGGATGAAAGCAAGTAATGAAGGTTCTTCAAGCACCAAACTCCTTTGATCACCTTCTAACACTTGAAATGAGCTTGAAATTGGATGAATGATGGATGAATATGGTGGTTGCAAGGTGGTGGTGGTGGCGGCACCTCCTAGGGCCGAGAGGGAGAGAGAGAGAGTGAGAGAGATGGAGTGAAGTGTTGTGAAGTGAGAATGAAATGATCTTGTGAATCTATGCCATACTTATAATGATCTCTTCCAATATCTTGTTCACCAAATCAAGCAAGTTCAATATAAAATAGAAATAAAATCTAGTGGAGTATGGTGGTGGGTCCTTGTGACCGTAAATCATGAGGGGGGGGGGGTTAATTGTAATTTTGATGGTAAATGTAGGTAAATAGTTGGAGGTTAGGTGAAATGTCTAGTGTTTTATGTGTAGGATGCTTTATATAGTAGGTTAGGGTGTTCGGGAACCATAACTAGCTCAAAAATAATAAAACAATGTTTCTGGCAATATTTTGGTGTTCCGGGTAAAGTCCGGTTGTTTGGTTAGATACCGGTCCGTTAAAGTGTCAAGCTATACCGTTTAATGATCTTTATGTTACTTTTTGTGACACTTTTAATTCCCGACACTTAGGAAAGCATTCAGGACCATTTAGTCAATTTTCTGCATGAAACTAGCTTGTTAACAAGCTGAATTTTGCTGAAAAATGCAGAATTCTGCACTTTAAGTGGGTTTTAGGCACTTTCCGGCACTTTATTTATCACCTAGTGACGCAGTTTTATGGTCCTTACTTCCCTACATACTACACTAGTGTGATACTTTGTTTCTGACTCATACCGGGTCTCAAAACACTGTCCGTCTATGTACTGAACCCCGTCAGCATATTCCTGATCTATCCGATAAATGTGCTAACTGTGTTTTGTGCATCATGTGTAATGATGTGACAGTATGCAATATGTGATGCACATGTAAGTAGGATGCAGTAATCAGAAAGCAATACAAGCATTTAATTGTAATTCAGCACAGTCATTAAACACAAATCATTATTTAATAATTGTATGGAAGCATGCAAATTTGACAGTTGTCACAAAAGGCAAGCCAATCAGCGTCCAGCAGGCTCTGCCCTATCGTGCTCCACGATCTTCTAACAGGCAGGTGGCGGCGAGTACAAAAGGACGCTTACGTGGCACCAATCAGGAGGCAGCGACAACTGCCTCACGATCTCCACTTAGCGGCTGATGGCAGAGGGGCAATAAGGCCGACAACGGTGACACGCGGCTCCAATCATGATGCGCCAGCACTAGAAAACTTTTAGAAACCACTAACGGTCATCACCAATGAGACAAGGAGGATATTCCTTGTCGTTGCCTTCAGGCCCAAGGCCCATCAGCCCATCTCCTCTTATACCTCTTCGGCTACAAATAGAGACATTCATGCACAGGTTAATTCATTCCATTCTCTCCACTCTCACTCTTAACAGACACTGTTTTATCCTCAAAGCAGTTACTTATTCTCACGCTGGAGCCTGGTTAAGAGGGAAACCCCCATATTCCCCTCTTAACGAGCTAAAGGTGGTGCTGTTTTGCAGGATCATCGGTCACAATCGGAGCTCAGGAAAGCTAAAGAAGATTTATCCTCATGTTTGAAGCATAAACCCACTAATTAAGCTTAAAATCAGTTTTGTGTTTCTTCAACCACCAATCTATCGTGGGCCCTACACGTACGTTACACATAAAAATATAATAACGTTATAATAAGTTATAGTAAAAATAAATTATCAATACAAAATATAATAGCGATATAAAATCTAGAGTAAACTGCCATTTTGGTCCCTGTGGTTTGGGCACTTTTGCCATTTTAGTCCAAATCTCAAACTTTTTAAATCTGGGTCCCTGTGGTTTCACTTTTATTGCCATTTTAGTCCAAAATTAAGAGTAAACTGCCATTTTGGTCCCTGTGGTTTCACTTTTATTGCCATTTTAGTCTAAATCTCAAACTTTTTGGAACAGTCAAAAGAAGGGGGATTTTGAATTTTGGACTAAAATGGCAATAAAGATGAAACCACAGGGACCCAGATTTAAAAAGTTTGAGATATGGACTAAAACGGCAAAAATGACCGAACCACAGGGACCAAAATGGCAGTTTACTCTAAAATCTATAAATACAAATATAACCTAACTTTCTTGGTCTATATAAATATATTTATGGCCACTTGCCTAGTTCGTGGTTGTGACGTGGTTTCTTCCTCTACAACGATCATCTGTGCCGTCTACATTACAGCGTTTACAAAAAAAGAGTGTACTGCTTCATCGAAAGACGACGAACACCACGAAGATGAAGAAGACATTGTTTGATCTTTTTTGGAGAGAGTTTGAGATTTTTTAGAGAGTGTGGGTGAGTATATTTTTAAAAAATGAGGGGTTTGATTGGTTTATATAACAAAGAAAATTGATTTTTTTTAGAAAATTGCCGTTATCCAATGGCATGATTGCTGCAAAAGGCTCATCCCCTTCGTCTCTTGGCCGACAAAAGAGACACGACGGCCCCTAGGGGGCGGTGGTGCTGGGCCTCGACGGGCCAGGACGCACCCCACACCCACCAACCTAAATATATATAAAAGTTCGCAACCAGCCACAAGGAAAGTGAATTATTATATTGTGGAAAATTCTTGACAAAAACACACCGTCCTACATGTGACTTAATCAAACATGTCTTAGTAAATGAATAAAAACAACTGAAAAGTCAATGGATCTCCTTCTTGGTCTCTTCGCAATGTATGGTCTCCAATTAGTGACAACTTCACCAAAGTTTATCTTTTTGGAACAGCAAAACTTTTGTGGAAAATATAGTAAAACCAGGCTTGCAAGAAACTAGGAGCCGAATTACACGATTACATCCCGAATACACAGGGTTTTCTAAAAATATAACTTTTTTATTGTTTGGTACATAAAATTACATTTATTCAACCCGCACAATACTCGAGGTTCTTAAAGATATAATTTTTTTTATTATTTAATATATAAAAATATATTTATAACACGTGTAATAAATGAAGTTTTTAAAAATATATTGTTTTTTATTTAGTATATAAAATTACATGTATTAAACCCGTGTAATACACGGGGTTCTAACCTAGTATATTATATATGACGGAAACAGTTGGACAAGTATTAAAAAAACGGAAAATTGGTTTTTAATAAACCAACGTTTGCCCCATTGGTAAATAATAATCATACCTACGTAATTGGTATACAATAATCCTACCTATCAACATGTTGGTTCTTAATGAACTTCCGTTAATTATTTTTAACTGAAGTTAGTTTTTAAGTTTTATTTATTACACAAACAACCCTGTAGTTATAATTTACTAGGTTTAACTAATTTACTAGTAAAACTTTGGCACAAATCTTGACGTTTTTTTTGTTTTATAAAATAGTTAAAACTAGTAAATTACAACTACAGGGACTGTTTGTGTAATAAATAAAACTTAAAAACTAACTTCAGTTAAAAAAATTAACGAAAGTTCATTGAGTACCAACATGTTGATAGGTAGGATTATTGTATACCAATTACGTAGGTAAGATTATTATTTACCAACGGGACAAAGGTTTGTTTATTAAAAACCAATTTTCCTAAAAAAACCGTCAATATTCATTAACCAATTTTCCTAAAAAAAACCGTCAATATTCATTAGTTTTTCATTGTGTCAAAATGATGTGATAACATAGCAGGAATTGCAATAATAAAAGAGCCAAACATCCAATAAAAGAATTTCCAATCTCATCAGTTTCACCATATTTTGTATTTTGTTAAGATAGGATCCATTTTTCGCCTTATCATCATTTTTTTTTGAACGGCAAGGAACGGCTTGTCAACTACCGTGACACCGACCGCTGTGGCCAAGGTCGACTACTCGACCGCCGCCAGCTCCTTGGCTCTCCCAGATGCACGGAAACCCGACCTCCATCCGCCGGAAGGCACGGCAATGGAATAATCGGTAAAACCTCGTCTCCCATCCAAAACAAACCGGCGCCACCCTTATTCGCCCTTTACCTGTATGCCGTAGAAAATAATGAGAAGAGTGAAAGTCGAACCTTGGTCACAAGAAAAATCAAGTCTTTTCCCAACCACTCCACCACTACCTCATTGGCTTTCGCCTTATCATCTACTTTAAAATACTGTCTTTCTTCTTTTAACAGGTTTCTCGTTGTCTACGATAGGTTTTTCTAGCCTTGATTCTTTTAGTTTTTTAGTGTCAAACAACTGAAATAAAAAAAAAAACTCATCAAATACCCCAAAAGGATATTTATATGTACTTGTTGTCGGAGTGTGGATTTGGTTCAGCACAACAGTAGTGGTACTTGGTATAGTTTATAAGCTCGTATGCCACTGCTAGCACTGTTTATGATACCCAAAAATGTAGGAACTAAGTTCACTTTTTATAAAATATAATTACAAAATATATAATAATAAGACTCTCGTTATTCGTAGGAAATATCATAGTACAATACCGGTTGTAATAACTAAATAAAAGAATATAAAATATAATTCTGGTGGGTCCTACACGCACACATGATAGCATCCTAAAATCGAGTATTCATCATCTTGAATATTGAAAAATGCTCATTGACTGCAACAAAGAGCACACTAAAACGTTGACGATTTTGGTTGAGACACGTGTTCAACACGCTTCTCTTAAAACAGATTTCGCGCCTCTACTAAAGACGACGCGTCTGTCTCCCAGGGTACAACAGCCGAAGCAGTCTGTACTGCCGAAGATGGCTCACGCGCCCAAGGTTACATCCGGTAATTGTAGTGTTTGAACTAATGCGGTGGAAAACAAGTAGAGAGTACTCATCTAATACATAAAATGGATGCATAAATATTAAATACATGATGAACAAAAGGTATAAAAACTAGAAATTTACAAAAATATGAAGGGTTCGGTTCATTTAATTGTGGTTAAACGAGGGTACAAAAAAAAAAAAAAAAACGATTAACACTTTTGGTTAATTCGGGTTGCGGTTAATTGGTTTTCAGTTAATTCAGTTTTTTATTGATTTTGGTTCGGTTTCGTCCGTTTTTGGTTAACGATTCAGTTAATCCTCACACTAATTAGACACTGTTAATCATATAACATATTACTTTTTAATTAAAAAACTATACCATTACTATACTCAAATTAAAGAGAATAAAATACTTATTTTTTCGGTGTAATTATTTTCAAAAAATATTTTCTATTAACGTACAAAAAAGTTATGACCATAAAACCATGGGGAAAATTAGATTTTTATAAGGGATAAAGTGTAACTATTAGCTAATTATTTAAAATTTTATTAAATATGATGGATTAAAATGTAGTTAAGATGAGAATATTAAAGTGTAATTAGTGTTTAAAAGACTAATTTACCTTTATTTTAGCTTGTAACTCATGCAAAAAAGAAAAAAAATTATTAACTTTTTAATGTCTTAAAATGCCTTTTATTCTGCATTATGTATAGTATTGAATATTGATAATAACTTTCGTTAAAATGCCTTTTTATTCTGCATTTTATATTGGGAGTAGGATCAAATACAAACTATATTTCGCATACAAACTATCAGAACCATTTAAAAAGTGTCATATGACATCCAACCAATTATAGAAAAATGGTAAAATAATAATATAAATAATATCAATTATATTGAATTCTCTATAATTATGCTAACAACTAATTAATTCTTTATTTGGATTTTCCTTTTGTTTTTATTGTGTTGATATAAAGAAAAAAATGCTCATATCATTTACATATGTGTTAAAATCAATTATCTTGATTAATTTTCATATACTAATATAATTTAAAAGTGTTATTTTTATGTATATATTGTTTTAGTATGTGCTAATTTAACATTTTTTAAATGTTTGGATCTATTCTCACAGTTTATAAGATAAATACGGTTTCTTCGTAACCAAACCCTTAGAGTCTTGATAGTAACTATCGTTGAATTACATAGGATAAAATAAAGAATGAAATATGAGTACTCCAAAAGTTGAACAATTCTACTTGATGAAATTTCTTTACAAAAAAGTCACTATTCCCTACATTTGACTTAATCAAAGTCAAACACGTCTCAATCTTAATTATATACTATTTTGAAACTCTATGTAAACAAGTGTTCTAAGTTTGTTAATTCCAAGGTCCTTAACAATATGTCTTCCCTTTCCCCTCCGCCTCCTTCTTCGCCTTCTCTAGGACTAGGCCTCATTCTTGGAGTTACAGTTGGTGTCCCAGTTTTTGCATTTAGTAAGTCTTACTACATAAACTATTCAATTAAATAAATCTGGAGTGGAGGCAATAATACTCATTTGTAGTGCAAATTTAAGTGAATTCTAGATATTAATGATTTTTTTCTTATATTACAGTTTGTTGGGTAGTTTATAAATCCATACAAGCTCCCGTGGAATTAAAGAACCAATACTCTCGATTCATTACCATCGCCATGGCCCGGTTCCTTGATGACATGGAAAGTGAAAAGCCCATCCGGTTCACCACTCAACAACTAACAACATCCACAGATAACTTCAACCACATATTGGGTTCAGGCGCATTTGGCATAGTTTACAAGGGAGTCATCGGCAACAACCGGCATGTGGCCGTGAAAGTACTAAATGGGACCTCTAACCAGCAAATTGAGGAGCAATTTATGGCAGAAATGAGCACCATGGGAAGAACACACCACTTTAATCTTGTTAGGCTTTATGGGTTTTGTTTTGAATCAAGTTTAATAGCTCTTGTATACGAGTACATGGCTAACGGCTCATTGGATAATCATTTGTTTAAAGCAAACCCAGGGGAAATGATAGGGTTTGACAAGCTTTACGAGATTGCGTTGGGAACTGCAAGAGGCATCAGATACTTGCATGAAGAATGCGCTCAAAGAATAGTTCACTATGATATTAAGCCAGGAAACATATTACTGGATTCAAATTTTTGTGCAAAAGTAGCTGATTTCGGTTTGGCCAAACTTTGCAATAGGGATAACACCCATATAACCATGACAAGGGGACGTGGTACCCCAGGCTATGCTGCCCCTGAGATCTGGTTGCCTCTTCCAGTTACACACAAATGTGATGTTTATAGTTTCGGGATGCTACTTTTTGAGATCATTGGCCGGAGGAGGAGGAACACTGACATTAATAACTTTAGTGATATCCGACAGTGGTTCCCGGTATGGGCTTGGGACAAGTACGAAACAAACCAAATGAGAGATTTGATGGCAGATTGTGAGATTGAAGAAAAGGATAATGAAGTCGTGGAGAGGATGCTGAAGGTGGCTCTTTGTTGTGTTCAGTATAGGCCTGAGATTAGGCCAGTGATGAGCATGGTTGTTAAAATGTTGGAAGGTCACTTAGAGGTCCCTAACCCTTTAAATCCGTTTACACACTTATATTCAGAGAATAATGAATCTAATGATTTCTACGGCCAAATGGCACTGAATGTCGGTGGTTCAGACTGGTCTTCGTTTGAAGTTGTAACAAGATCTAGTGAAATCACGAAGACGCCACTTATGAGAAGATATGAGATTACAAGTGCATCTGAATAACCATGTGAAACGCCAACAAAAGAACATATTTGTTTTGAAAATAAGATGCTTCTCATGGCTAAGATATATTTAAGACTGTATAATAGATACTACTGTTTCAAACTAAGTACTCATCGTTAGGAAAAAATAATACAGTCATCGTTGATAAAGTTTCAATCAAGTTTCTTGGTAGATTTAGAGCTTCCATTAAAATTACATCTCCGTGTTATGAGTTTCTTATATTTTTGTTTGCTTTGATATAGTGCTTTTATACTTTAAAGTTTCTTTACACCTATTACTATGTTTGACAATATTTTTGTTTGCTTTGATATAGTGCTTTTATACTTCAAAGTTTCTTTACACCTATTACTATGTTTGATTGTTTGACTACTAGGTTTAACGCCTCTAAAGGAGGAGGGAGCGCCCAAAAGATGCAAGTGGGATGGCGAGGTGGTGTGGCGGTACTTGTGGGAACATCGCCCCACCTACGCGGTACCCTTTTGCGAAATGAGTTTTGATGTGTGTGTCCGAGGAGTGACGTAGAGAAAGTTTTGCCAAATGACTTTTTTCTATTTTTATATATTTTAAAACAATCAATAATTTCCTAGTCTTTTTATATTTCTCACGTAAATTTTTTCATACAACATTACTTTTTCAACCTATACTCCACAATTGTCAAACTGGATTCAACAACAAAGTTCAAAATTATTTTCAATGTCAAGCTCACATGGAAAGAGCTTTTGGTTTCCACAAAAGTCATTGGGGGTGTAGTACGAAACCCAACACAAACAATGCCGAATATGTCCTAGAAAAATTAGAAAAATAATGTACACTTAGGTTATATGAAAGCGAGCTGCCAACTGCCAACGTACAACAACATACAGCTTTCGATTATTTAGCATTTAATATTCATTTATCTATTCGTTCTTAACATTTAAGTCTATTCAAATTATATTTAAATATTTTTAATATTCAGTATTCGTGATTAAGAAAATAAAAATAACTCTTAAATATGAAAACAAGCTAAAGAAAAATATTCCGTTGAATAACAAGTTGTATAAGTAAGATTTTTGTGTACGCAATATGCATATCGCAATATATGGTAGGACAAACCAAGTTTATGTAGTGTTTTATAGTGTAAGTGAGTCCATCTATACAATATTGCATTCAAGTGTCTTACCCATGTTTGCCACACCTAAAGAGTCGCGCATATGATAAGCACACGAGTAGCTCTCAAAGAAAATGTCATGGAAAAGTGTCCATTGAAAGAGGGAGCATTACCCCTTAGTTAGGTCCTTATAGCGGTGGCTCAACAAGTTCGAAGGTTTAAAGCTAAATAAATATTTGGGGCTGATTAGAGTCACTTATGGTTAATACCATCAATATTCATTTCAAATAACTCTTATCTTTGAGACGTAGGACTGTTCTTTGTTTACACTTCAAGTCGGTATATATTTAAAAAAATATGTCATGCATCCATTAATTGGGTCTTTCTTTTGTGTGTCATGCTCTTTGTTTACACTTACAAGCTTTGTTTGAAATAAAAGGCCGCAATCACCCACTTAGAGCCATTCCAGAATGGATTTTAAGAGTATGAATTAATTAAACAAACCTTACCAAGTTTGGCGGAACAAAGATCAAACTGGGTTTGTTGAAATCTACAAACAAAAACTTTGATCTAATGCCAACAGATAATGACACCTTCCGGCGACACTTGTGTGCAAAATAATAGAAGGAAACTAGGAAAGAAATGTTGATGGTTGTGTAACTTTTGAGATTTCAATGCGTTTTTTAGACCATACGTAGTGGAAAACACCCCACCTTTGGGTGTTTTGCGCCATGTGCCAGTCCAGTCAGCAATGGGGCATTATGGAGCGTTTTTCTAAAATGGGTGTAGTGTGGATGTGGGCATTGTGTGGCATTATGTTAAAAATGGTGTAAAGAATTAAATAAAAAAACCAACAAAAAAAACTATTGGACAAAAAAAAGAGGATTAAATGTGATTGGCCAACAAATTGAACAAGAGGCGTGGACATTTTTTTTGAAAAAAACGCCCAAGGGGGTGGTTTTTGGGCGTGAAGGGCGTGGTTTTGGCATAAAACACCCAAAAATTTCCCATTACAATTGGTCTTAGGTGAAACTATTTATAAGTTGTTGGATGGGCTATCCATGCGTCGTACTGTAAAATGGGCCATTACTTAATTTTTTGTTTTAAGATAATTGAGCTAAATATTTAAGGCTTAAGTATATGAACATGTAATTTTTTAAATCTATATTAATTGGATTAAAAGACTTAATTATCCACGTAGTGGATCATATCCCAAATATGGTAAAATATTAAGCATTAAAACGTTTTATATAAATAACTAAAATAAGTGTTCATTATGTAAAATTTTAAAGGAATTTTGATAAAGTTGATGTTAGACGTCAAACATGTCATAAATTGGCAATTACATATATCAAAACCTGTTCGTTTCATAAAGTGACCTCAAATTTGTTATATTTCAAAACTACATTGACTATTCATTTGTAAGTCTATAATCTTTAACATATATGGACTACCTCTCTTCAATCACGTCTTCCATGAAAGCAACTTTTGTATTTTATGACATTTTAGACTGGTTTGAGTGAATTGAATATTCCACACGTTCCAAAAAATTTAAATCTAAACCATTGATCACGAGATAAACTTATAAACGCCTTCCATGAAATTTCTTCTTCGTAAGCTGCTCTTGTGTTTTAGGATATTTTAGAGTTGTTTAACCGAACTGAAAATACTAAACATATTACAAGATTTAAATCTAAACCAATGATGACTAGATAAAACTCACATTTAGTTATTGCAAGATGCACTTGAGTTTTAGGGTCATTAAGTGTAAACATGTTTTAATAGGATGGCCTCTCGCTAGTTTGCTTTGTGTGAAGAGTTTTCAAATGATTGTTTTAAATAGAAAGAAAGGACACGATTTCTATATTTATAATTAACTAGAAGGAGTACTCGCCGCGTTGCGGTCGGGGCTCAACTTCATATCGGACGTTTGAAAAATCCAGTTTTAGAAAGTAAAATGATAGAAACTCTGGTTGATCAACAAAAAAACCTAATAGAATGAACGGATCAATACCCAACACAACTCAACCCACTTGTTCTACAAAAGGACATTTTTCAATCCAAAACCGTTTTCATACGACCAACCAAATAGTGAAGGTTGTAATTAAAAAAAAAAGTAGCTTAAAATTTTTGACTTGTTCTTTTTGTTCAGGAGTAACTTTCCCAAAGCTCACAATTGCTAAAAAGATGTATGCATTTAGTTTCTTTAAAATGAATATAAATGTTTTAATAAATTAAATATTACGAGTAGCTTACGTTTTAGATGTTCTCCAGCTGCGGGGAAATGTTTTTAAGAGCTGTATAACCAACAAAACATAGTTAATTCAATTGCAAACTTTGAAAGAACTTATAAATAGTTTTTTATGAAATAAAATAATATAAAACAAACTTTGGAGCATCTTCACGCTGATTTTTACTTGCATTTTTGCCGAGTACACTTTTGTATACAATCCATTTACAAAAGTCAATAGGACTTTAATAATAATAATAATAATAATAATAATAATAATAATAATAATAATAATAATAATAATAATAATAATAATAATAATTCAAATTACAGATATAACCAAAAAAAAACTTACATATAAATCACAAATCAAATAATAACTATAATAGATAATAATCTCGATTACACATAAATTGAGACCGGTGAGGGAAAAAAATAACTTACTGAGGTGACGGCCTGACCGCTTCCGGTGCTGACGTCCCAAAACGACGCTGTTCCTTGGCGTCATGGTGGCAATGAAATCAAACAGTTGTTTGTTGTGGATAACTTAATTAAAATAAACTACATTTATAAATTCATCCAAATTAAAAAATCCACTTACTTATAACCCATTTTAATTTAGGGATGAGCATCGTATCTGTATCGTACCGAACCGGTACCAAAAATTATCAAAACTGGGTACCGGTATAAAAGATGTTCGGTACGATACCGGTATTTGAACGTAAAAATCAGTATTTTACCAGTGTTGGTGTAAGTCTTGCCATATATATATATATATATAGAGAGTAGGGTTCGCACGGAAAGTGTGTTTTTCCTAGAAAGTCTAGGAAGCGATCTGGTCCATCCGATTGGTGTGTTTAAGGGTTGAGATTAAATCAATGGCAATCTTGTAATATTTGAGTTTAATTAATTGATTGTTTTAAATGAGTAGGGGCAATTTTGTCAATGACCGTGTTTTAAATCAATTAGATAACCGCCCAGTTCCTAAATTCAAGCGATTTTCCCTCTCTCTCTCTCAAAACCCATCTTGGAAACCCCAATCTCTACAAAAAATAACTACAATCGTGAAAGAAGATAACTTTAGAAACGATGGAGGGCACCAGATCAAATTAAAACACTTCTCCATCTCCACCATCTCCGAGTTCATCATCACCATTCAAATATTGTTCTTATCATCTCCGTTTTCTTGACGATGTGTTTTAACAACAAGTAAATTAATACAATTGTGTTTTAGCAGCAAGCAGATTCATACAGTTGTGGTTTAGCATCCAGATTCATACATATGTGTTTTAACAGCAGGCAGATTCATACAGTTGTGTTTTAGCATTCAGATTCATACAGATGTGTTTTAACAGCAAACAGATTCATACAGATGTGTTTTAACAGCAAGCAGATTCATACAGATGTGTTTTAATAGCAAGCAGATTCATACAGATGTGTTTTAACATCCAGATTCATACAGATGTGTTTTAACAGCAAGCTGATTCATACAGTTGTGTTTTAACAGCAAGCAGATTCATACAGATGTGTTTTAACAGCAAGTAGATTCATACAGATGTGTTTTAACAGCAAGCAGATTCATACAGATGTGTTTTAACAGCAAGCAGATTCATACAGTTGTGTTTTAGCATTCAGATTCATACAGTTGTGTTTTAACAGCAAACAGATTCATACAGTTGTGTTTTAACAGCAAGCAGATTCATACACTTGTGTTTTAGCATTCAAATTCATACAGTTGTGTTTTAACAGCAATCAGATTCATAGAGTTGTGTTTTAGCATTCAGATTCATACAGTTGTGTTTTAACAGCAATCAGATTCATACCCTGGGTTTTACTATCTTTATATTGTGGGATCTATAAAAAAATTGACTTTCGCCCTGTAAATTGTTAAAACACAACACCAAGAACATGCTGATAAATTCCAGTAATCTTCTGAACAATGGAATATGCGATGTAATGTGACATGGAATTTTAGTTAATGAACACATTGACTTCCAGATTTGAATTCGAAAATAATAAAAATTCCGAAAATCATGGAATTTTAGTTAATGAAGATACATTCCAAAAATAAAATTAAAATGTGAAATTACATGATAGTCCTTCTACTTAAAATCCCTCAATGACACATGTCCAATTCTTATTCCTTCCTAGACTTTCTAGGAAAAATAGACTTTCCACCCAACTCCTACTATATATATATATATATATATATATATAGGTAGAGAATCCTGTAAAAAAGGCCTAAAGTGTGAGAAGGGTAAGAAAGAATCTCAGCCATTAGATCTTTTGATCTAATGATTGAGATCAATAGGGACCAAATTGTAAAATATTTTCATTAATTTGGACTGATTTGAAATATGTAGGGGCAATATAGTCTTTTAAACCCACTAGAAATTAGGTAATGCACATGTAACTTCCCCCCGTCTTTTTTAAACGTCAATAACTTTTTATACGTAATTTTTTTTTTTTTTTAAATTACACCATAATAACGAGGGTTTTTTTTATCTTTAATATGAGTACCATATTGCTATACTTATATTGAGAAAAAAAATATGTTTCGATCAGATGTTTAGTCAATGAATGGTGTTATATACTTGCTGAATGGTGTTATATACTTGCTGAATGGTTTATATACTTACTGAATGGTGTTATATATTTGCTGAATGGTGTTATATACTTGCTGAATAATGTTATATACTTGCTGAATGCTGAATGGTGTTATATACTTGCTGAATGCTGAATGGTGTTATATACTTGCTGAATGGTGTTATATACTTACTGAATGGTGTTATATACTTGCTGAATGCTGAATGGTGTTATATACTTGCTGAATGGTGTTATATACTTGCTGAATGGTGTTATATATTTGCTGAATGGTGTTATATACTTACTGAATAGTGTTATATACTTGCTGAATGCTGAATGGTGTTATATACTTGCTGAATGGTGTTATATACTTCCTATAATTAAGGTGGCGGTTATGGGAAGTTTTTAATTAATTGAATTAATGATAAAATTACTTGTTTACCCTTTTCAATTAATTTAGATCTAATGGCTGAGATTCTTTCTTACCTTTCTCACACTTTTGGTCTTTTTTACAATAACCTTACCCTATATATATATATATATATATATATATATATTCTAAATATAATGCTAGTACAGTTACGTAAACAAACAAACAATCAGGCTAGTTTGTTTTATATTTTAATAACCATTACATTTATACAACTATTGTTTTTATTTTATTTTTTTTAATTGAAAAAGTGATTGGTTTGTTTTTATTCTTTCAATAGTTTATTAACTTAAATCGCTCTTTTTATTTAATAGAATATAATTATGAGCATTGATGTCATATTTTTATCACGTACATTTTTCCCATCATGCATAGTGTAGTAGTTCATCATGCCAATTTAGTATGTCCATGCTACCATTTTAGGTTTTCATCTTTATATATCAACAGTTTTGATCAAAGCGTGGTCTGCAAATACAGAACCTAAAAGGTGTTGTAGTTACTGAGCTGCAAACCACCAAAATTTGACAGCAGTTAGTATAAAAACGCATAGTCATTGAGGCATTAGTTTGAACAACTTATGTGCAGATCTAAAAAGTGTACAAAATATCTTTAGTAGTTTAGTGTGTCGTTGCAATGTTGGCATTGTGTCGAGACGATACATGACGGTGGCGACTGTTGTGGACAGAGGTGTTGGCAGCGGAGTTGGTCGAATTGAGATTCGTTTAGGGTATTTGGACAACTCGAATACATGAATACTCGGGTTGGTTTTATGATCCGGCCTGTGACAACCCGAAGTTTCAAGGTCCTTCCTATGCATATCATTTGTTTTGCAAATCCTGTTTTACAACTTGATCTGCATGGTGTCGTGTGCAATTACCTGAATGATTAATGTTATGTGTGATGTTTGATTGTTATGATTAATGTTATGTGTGATTTTGATTGTTATGAGTGATGTTTGATTGTTAAATGAGTATGTGTAATGCTTGGTGGTTAAAAAGTGTAGTGATAAATAAATAACATAATGTAGGGTTTTTAGTCGCAAGTCATGCTCGACGAAAGACTGCTCGACGAAGGTGCTGCTCGACAAAAGACATCTTTCATCTATGGGGGTTTCGCCATAAGGGCCTTCGGCCCAGTGTGTGTTGCGGCCCAACCCACTCCCTTTTAGGATATACGGCAGTTACCACACCTCTTGCAACCCTAACTCTCTTTAACCTTTGACGGCAACCTCCTCTCGAAGACGAAGCTTCTACTCGGCGCTAACACTTTCCCCAACATCTCATAGTTTGGTTAGTATGTTTATCTTGCATTAACTGATTTTCTGTGAATTTCGTGTGTTGTTTTTTCGTTGTTTGGATCCGTACGGATCTTCTTGGAAAGTTATCCATGTATGAAAACTAATAGATAGTGTAGTAGATTGAATGAACTGGAATCGATGAATTGTATCCATAATTGATAAACTTGTGATGCAATGTTTTATGTACAAACTGACTTGTAATGAACTACTGATTTACACAATGGATGGTGATTAAGGATTATGTTAGGTCTGTGTATTATAATTCAATGATAGGATTGATTAGTTGTGATGATAAGCCGTTTATAGGGTTTGCTTAATCGTATGCTGTAATCTTTGTTTGATCTTTTGATTCTGTTGGAAATGTATAACTGTTGTTTGTGTGATCCTGACGAGTTTCATGATGTTACGCCAAACCCTAGTCCCGACGAAACTGATGTTTCGTCACAAGGTGGTCCCGACGAAAAACAGATGTTTCGTCACATAAATGATCCCCGGCGAATAATGGTGTTTCGCCATGTGTGAACCTGACGAAATATAGGTATTTCGCCACAAGGAAGTATTTCGCCGAAAAAGGGAACTAGTTGAACAGTAGGTACCATGTTGATAAGGATGATAGATACTTGTATGATACTTGTGTGTGTGTGATCCTTGTTGCTTGACAATGAGATTAAGAAACTTGGTTCGGTTTGTACGAATAGCAAACTCACCTGTGATGTTATGTGACACCTTGTGACATTCACATGAGATGTGAAGTTACGTTAGGAATGTGTATGTGCTAGCTAATATACTGTGATCCCGTGATGGATGTAAACTGTGTAAAATAGATAACTTGATTGTTTAAAAAACTGGTGTTGTTAGTAACCATTGCTGAAAACGTAAACTTGTGTATAAACGTGTATGAGATCTAATTGCTTGTTATGGATTACGTAACAATGACTGTTACATGTGATTTGCTGAATACGTGAATTGGATATGTGTTTACGAAACTGACTAATTTTGGTAACCACGGTAGGGTATGGTTGACCAACTTGGAACGGGTAACGTAATGTAACATACCGAGCAATCTAAGGTGAGTTCATTTCTCTTGAGCATGCGTCCCGGTGGTTGGGACAATCATTGGGTATCCCTGAGAGGGATAGGTTTTTGGGTAAATCATGGGTATTCCTGAGAGGAATATGTCTTTTGGGTAAATCTGGTATGTTGGATAATATACTCATCCTATCACCATTAAAGTCCCTCCTTGTTGTTTGTTACCTGAGAGGTAACAGGGTATTAGTTGGTAGCGCTACTTAGGTTTGGCACCCTCACCCTGTACCGGAGAGGACGGGTGTGAACTAATGACCTAGTCATGACCAATGCTTTGATAGGAGCATTGGAGAAAGGGCAAAATAAATCTGGAGCCGTCTTGTATCCGAGGTATTATCAACATTGTAATCAATGAACGGAATTAAACACTTGGTAACTAACGTTTTCGTAAAACTATGAACTCACCAGCGTTGTCTGATACATGTGTGTGCATGCTCACAGGTTATAGGTATGTGTGGATGTGGAACTTGCTGTCTGGGATGCTGGAGTGGTCATGGGTCGAGATACATGGAATCGCGAGATGAGTTTAATGGTTATCATACATATGGATTAAGAAACACTTAACTTATGATTTATGCTTCCGCTGAATACGATGATTTGTAATTACTGTTTTGTAACACTTTATGTTAATGAATGAAAGTTTATTTAGAAATCTTGTATGAGTTCAATGTGATTGGTGGCTAGATCCTGGTACGTCACACGCCCTGCGGTTATTCTGCATGTGGTATTTTGGGGGTGTGACACGGCCTACGGTGGATACAATCAACACATCAATACATTTTTATCCTTATGCTTAATCCACCACAAAACTTTGTAAACATGTTAAGAGTCGACCCGCTTGTATATGTTAAATCCATTAAATTACCTCTTAAGACATCAATCATGTGAGTTATTTGTAATTCAAATGTTAGAACAATTCGTTAAACATAATTAACTGGGTACACATCCAATTAGTTAACATCATCATTATATTCATTCAAAACTAACATTAATTCCACATCAAATCCTATACCTTTCTTATAACTCTAATTGAACAATTGTGTATCCATCTATGTCCAACAAATACCAAATCTCCCTAAACAACTGATATTAAGTGTGTTAATTAACAACAAAAAAACACCACATAAACATCATAATCATACCCTTTATCCAAAAAAAAAAAACATCAAATACTTACTACTGTTCGGAAATAAATGGCCACTTGATTTAAAAACTACTAATAAGCATAATCATCATCAGCATCAATAATCTACAATTAAAAAACTTGTACCTTCAAACTTGGTGTATTTAGGTGACTTCACTCCAATTGCTGAACCAATTAATAAAATAAGAGAAATAGCTTCATGAAAATAAAGAAAACATATAATCTAGTTGATACGATTCAAACACCGATTGAAAACCCTATATAATTATACCTTCCCTTAGGTTCCAATAATCACTCATCGCCGCTAAATGGCCGGTCGGAGGCAATGGGCACGCACCTTCACCATCACACTTCTCTCTTTAACAATGTCTCTCTCTCTCTCTCTCTCTAGGGTTTGTGTTGTGTGGGTAAAATGAAAACAAAAAGAAGATAAAAACGATATGTTGCAGGAGATGGCAAGATCATGAACCAACAACTTGCACGTACAATGTTACAAAGCACAAACTACAAACAAATCATAACATACAACCTCTAATGCCTAGAAATGTTAGAAATTAGTTATATAATTATAATTTTGTTATCTTATATTTATTGTTGAGAACATTGAAACGAAAAATACTATTTCACAATTAATAAGGGTGTTAATATTAACACATGGTAAAATCTTGTTTTAACATGGTGTATACGTGCCGTATAAGGTTATACGTGTAGGACAACCGTTCAAAAAAATAAATATAATAACAATTTTATTTATCAATATTCTGATTACAATACATAAAGAAGAACTGAACCAAACTGAAAGTAAATACAGTACAAGAAATTTAAGCTAAACTAAGAACATATTACAACAAAAAAAATTAAGAAACATAAAAACAATGGTGACCGAGGCACGTGAAGATCACGCTTCCCTTAAAACCGATTAGGCGTCAAACGTGTCATAAATTGGCAATTACATATATCAAACCTGTTCGTTTCATAAAGTGACCTCAAATTTGTTATATTTCAAAACTACATTGACTATTCATTTGTAAGTCTATAATCTTTAACATATATGGACTACCTCTCTTCAATCACGTCTTCCATGAAATTTCTTCTTTAAAAGCAACTTTTGTATTTTATGAAATTTTAGACTTGTTTGAGTGAATTGAATATTCCAAACATTCCACAAAATTTAAATCTAAACCATTGATCACGAGATAAACTTATAAACGCCTTCCATGAAATTTCTTCTTCGTAAGTTGCTCTTGTGTTTTAGGATATTTTAGACTTGTTTAACTGAACTGAATATACTAAACATGTCATAAAATTTAAATCTAAACCAATGATGACCAGATAAAACTCACATTTAGTTATTGCAAGATGCTCTTGAGTTTTAGGGTCATTAAGTGTATACATGTTTTAATAGGATGGCCTCTTGCTAGTTTGCTTTGTGTGAAGAGTTTTCAAATGACTGTTTTAAATAGAAAGAAAGGACACGATTTCTATATTTATATTTAACTAGGAGTATCCGTCGCGTTACGGTCGGGGCTCAACTTCATATCAGACGTTTGAAAAACCCAGTTTTATAAAGTAAAATATATCAACTACTTGATAGAAACTCTGGTTGATCAACAAAAAAACCTAATAGAATGCACGGATCAATACCCAACACAACTCAACCCACTTGTTCTACAAAAGGACATTTTTCAATCCAAAACCGTTTTTATACGACCAACCAAATAGTGAAGGTTGTAATTGAAAAAAAAAGTAGCTTGAAATTTTTGACTTGTTCTTTATTGTTCAGGAGTAACTTTCCCAAAGCTCACAATTGCTAAAAAGATGTATGCATTTAGTTTCTTTAAAATGAATATAAATGTTTTAAGAAATTAAATATTATGAGTAGCTTACTTTTTAGATGTTCTCCAGCTGTGGGAAATGTTTTTAAGAGCTGTATAACCAACAAATCATAGTTAATTCAACTGCAAACTTTGAAAGAACTTATAAATAGCTTTTTTATGAAATAAAATAATATAATACAAACTTTGGGGAACTTCGGAGCATCTTCTCGCTGATTTTTGCTTGCATTTTTGCCTAGTACACTTTTGTATAGAATCCGTTTACAAAAGTCAATAGGACTTTAATAATAATAATAATAATTCAAATTACAAATATAACCAAAAAAACTTATATATAAATCACAAATCAAATAATAACAACTATAATAGATAATAATCTCTATTACACATAAATTGAGACCGTTGAGGGAAAAAAATAACTTACTGAGGTGACGGCCTGACCGCTTCCGGTGCTGACGTCCCAAACGACGCTGTTCCTTGGCGTCTTGGAGGCAATGAAATCAAACAGTTGTTTGTTGTGGATAACTTAATTAAAATAAACTACATTAATAAATTCATCCAATTTAAAAAACCCACTTACTTATAACCCATTTTAATTTAGGGATGAGCGTCGTATCTGTATCGTACCGAACCGGTACCAAAAATTATCAAAACTGGGTACCGGTATAAAAAATGTTCGGTACGATACCGGTATTTGAAGGTAAAAATCAGTATTTTACCAGTGTTGGTGTAAGTCTAGCTATATATATATATTTTTCTAAATATAATGTTAGTACAGTTACGTAAACAAACAAACAATCAGGCTAGTTTGTTTCATTTTTTAATAACCATTACATTTATACAACTATTGTTTCTTAAATAGCTCTTTTTTTTTCAATAGAATATAATTATGAGCATTGATGTCATATTTTTATCACGTATCTTTTTCCCATCATGCATAGTGTGGTAGTTCATCATGCCAATTTAGTATGTTCATGCTACCATTTTAGGTTTTCATCTTTATATATCAACCAGTTTTGATCAAAGTGTGTTCTGCAAATACAGAACCTGAAAGGTGTTGTAGTTACTGAGCTGCAAACCACCAAAATTTGACATCAGTTAGTATAAAAACACATAGTCATTGAGGCATTAGATTGAACAACTTATGTGCAGATCTAAAAAGTGTACAAAATACCTTTAGTAGTTTAGTATGTCGTTGCAATGTTGGCATTGTGTCGAGACGATACATGACGGTGGCGACTGTTGTGGACAGAGGTGTTGGCAACGGAGTTGATCGAATTGAGATTCGTTTAGAGTATTTGGGCAACTCGAAGACTTGAATACTCGGGTTGGTTTTATGATCCGGCCTATGGTGGATACAATCAACACATCAATACATTTTTATCCTTATGCTTAATCCACCACAAAACTTTGTAAACATGTTAAGAGTCGACCCGCTTGTATATGTTAAATTTATTAAATTACCTCTTAAGACATCAATCATGTGAGTTATTGGTAATTCAAATGTTAGAACAATTCTTTAAACATAATCAACTGGGTAACACATCCAATTAGTTAACATCATATTCATATTCGTTCAAAACTAACATTAATCCCACATCAAATCCTATACCTTTCTTATAACTCTAATTGAACAATTGTGTATCCATCTATGTTCAACAAATACCAAATCTCCCTAAACAACTGATATTAAATGTGTTAATTAACAACAAAAAAACACCACATAAACATCATAATTGTCACACCCCAAAAATGTCGCAGCGGAATATAAAACGTAGTGTTTACAGAAGTTGGTGCCCATTTCTATTTTGATGTTTGATGCATTATATTGTTGGACATAATAACTTAGTTAAAACATAGATTTTAAACATAAGTTCCAAAACACAACATTACCATGACATAGTTATGTTGTTTTTTATCTTCACGGATCTTATTACATTCGTCACAGAAAGTTTAAAAGTTAGTCCAACATATTTAAGTGACAAAACATGCATCAACAAACACAAGACACGCCATGATTCCCGAAGCCGGACTTAAGTACCTGTAGAACACGTTTAAAATAAAGTGTCAACCCAAAGGAAGGTGAGTTCACGTATTCAAATTTAAACAATTTGATCCTAAGAAAAAGCTTTCTAATTATGTGTTTATAATGAAACATCCATATAATTTTAGAAAGTCCATTTATTTCCTTAATAAAATCCATGGGTCATCCGTCGTAAATTGAAAACTCGACATCAAGGCATTTTCTCAAGTTTTGTATATTAAATTTATAGCGTCAAGTGTTCGGACTCGTAAGTTAGCTAGACATTACGAACTATATATTTTACAATGTAGGGATAATCAATGCTAGACTATAAACATAATTTCAATTCGTCGTTTGACTTGACACGGGGCGACCGGTCACGACGGGATTGTCAACCCGATAGATCTACCAACAATTCATCGCGTGCAATACTTAAATGATTAAATGACATCATTGGCGCATGATCCATATTGAGACCATCTATGATGTCTGCCTCACGTACAATATATATATCCTACTAATAAGACAAATTTAATATACATGGTTGTACGAAATTTACTGAAATCCCTAGGACCAAGTGAACCCGTCCCCAACAACACGGTCGGTTTCTGAACCACCATACCATCCCTGTTTCTCATCGAAACATATATTCATCAAAAACTTTTTATCCCGAAAACGTATAGTTTATCAAAACTCCATATATTTTCAATGAGAATATATGATTTATATCAAAAGGTATGTTTTAATTAAAAAACATTATTAAACCCTTTTAGGCCTGTTCTACCCCCAAAACATATACAAAACAGTAAAAAGAGGGGTTTAGTGACACTCACCTTTGTTTGTGTATTTTTAAATAGCGCAATCCCACAGTTTGATTTCTACACGTCCTATTATATGTAGGAACGATTTTTTAAATCAATATATCACAAAAATCCTAAGTTTCTCCGTTTCTTAGAATTGTCACATAACTTTGGGATTTTCTCGAATAGTTATCGTTTTTTATTATGTTGGCACGTTATATATAATAGTTATCGTTTTTTTATTATGTTGGCACTATATATATATATTTAAGGTTTTGCAACTTGAACAATTTTATTGGTGACCGTTATCATTTAAATCCATTAACACTCCCGTTTATACGTAATATATCTACGATTTGCGTGTCGTAATATATATACATAAAAGTTCACATAAATTATTATCGAAACACATGTAAGTTCGTTAACTTATCTATTTTGTCATTTTTAAGGCAAGTATACATAAAATATCTTATATGTATCAAATTTCATGCTCGACAAACAAGTTACACGTTTAACGCGATTTTTACCGTTTCTATCACATAAAACACACAAGTATACAAGCATAATCTAAATTTCCAAATATCTTGTTAAAACTTAACATGTTTTCATATTCACATGTTTAAATCACATAACACATCTTAACACATAAGGTTTACCCAAAAATTACCCATACTAGTGTTCATTGAAAAACACATATTTTAGCGATTCGGTAACATTTTCGGGCGTCGGAAGTCACGTATGACTAACCAAACACCAAGTAAACTTAAAATTAGTTAAATACTTATTTTTAAACTAAAAATTTCAGTTTACTTACTGGTCTAAATCAGTTTCATAAAAATCATTTGAAAAGCCGATTTTCAACCATTTTAACGCATAGTTTTGCGTTAAACGTTACTATAATCATCCCAACTCGGAACGACTTGATATTTTAACAAAATACATGTTATTTACTGATTAAATTAGTGGTTGTATTCAGATTTGTGCAGTTTTTGTGTAAGTCACATAAATCATGCGATTTCACGCATTTTACAACTTCTAATGCACTAAGTACAACATGCAAAGCTAGTAAACATTATGACAAAATTATATACCATTAAACACTTCAAATACTTAAATTTTTAGTGTTAAGAATCTGATTAAAATTTATTTTTATCAAATCATGTTCAAATCATCATTTCATGATCATACTCCAACACGCATGATCTAGTAAATGCATCTAATGCATCCATAACATGTTCTAATCATTTTGTTTGAACTTGAATGCACCTAGACCTTCATTTAACTCATGTTTCACATACTCAATTATTCCAACATTCATATGATCATCATCCAATTATTTATTATAAATGCAAGACATACACCTTCTTACATATTTAAGTCTTTTAATCATCAAAATTTTACATGCATGTGTACATATATATACATATATACACGACACATATACACACATACATAAACTTCCAAAGTTTTACTTTTTAACATATCCATTTCAAATCATTAAAACCTTTTAAGAACATTCCTTTGATCACACATGCAATTCACATTACAAAATCATATAAAAAAAGAATCTATCAAAAGTCAAAGCTCAATCTCATATACATATAACTAAATACTACAACAGCGAACGACCTCGCTAGTTTCTATCATCTTACCAATTAGTAGTTTTATCGAGTACTTTTACTTAACTTACTTGTTGAAGAACACAAAAATGGTTCAAAGTTTTTCCGAAGCAAAACTCAAGTTAGCTCTGATATCAAAAGTACGAAAATAGATTGGTTATTGATTAATGACATACCAGTAACAATAGCAGGATCGTCACGTGCCTTCCCAGCACTCATCTCAAAAGCTTTGCCCTCGGCATTCTGACCCTTCTGTTTCGGGCAGTCTCTTTTGTAGTATCCTTGCTCACCACACTCGAAGCATCCCTCAAGTGCAACTCCCTCCGATGTACTCCTAGCATAGCACTTGCGAGTGGCATGTCCAGTTCGGCCACATCTGGAGCACTTCTCTTGCTCATCACCGAAAGTCTTCTTTTCTAGACCAATCCTGCCATTTCCGACATTATTCTTTCCCGACTCTCTAGGGTTAGCTACACATGCCTTCTCCAAACTGCGTTTCTTCTCACGGCCCCCTTCGAGATTCTTCTTTGAGCTCTCAGGCTTGCGCTTATTCGAATCTCCAGTTCTAGGTTCGGAACGCTGAACTACTCAAATGACCGACTCATTTTGACAGCCCGATATCACGCTCACGCATATCACTGCCACATCATTGCATAGGGCACCAGTAACTGATCTTGGGCTACAACCCTGGATTTTTTTTGTGTATACATCTATGTACTGTTCATACGGTTAATGAAAATCAGGAATACGTTCCAATGATGTTATAACACATGAACTACTAAAACTTTCCGATCATTATTTTACCTGGAGGGTTTCCAATCTGTGCCCCACCAAATCCATGCCCGTGAGCACCACATCCACGTTCCTGGCCATCATTCTGGTTAGCATTACGCTTTTCCAAGGCAGTATTAACGTGTTGGGCTATGAGTTGTGCCAACTCTTCTGGTATGGTAGGTAGTCCAGTACCCTGTCTTGCTTTTGGCGGCATTTTCGTCATTTCTATTATTTACAAAAATAATAATCACATAAGACGATAACCAAAAATAATTCAATCATTAAATGTTAGTGGACCAAACATTGCGCATGTATAATATCCACATATTAATGAGAACAACTTTTAAACCAAAAGTAAATCATCTGATATTATCATAGAAATTCACAAACTTGTTTCTAGTGCAACCCTACTACCCTTGGCATGTCTACATCGACACCCATAATAAGTTTTCATAAAAATTTCTATCTATCACAAAAATATAACTGGCACGCAGGCCCCAAACAAAAGTACCCAAAAGTATCTAACATAACAACCAAAAATAAACAACAACGACTACAAACATCTAATGCTTCAAACCCAAGAAATCCAACATCTTCCTGACCAGCTCCTCTAGATACACTATCCTCTAGTGCATCTGGTCCATCGCACTGTTATCTAAATCCTTCAACTCGTCGTACCAATCCATTTGCCCTTCGAGGTCCTTCATCTTACCCTTGGTTGAATCCAGGTCTCCGTGCAGAGTGGCAAACTATCGGTCACAGTGACAACATCGGTCTACCCAAACCCCTTTCCGCTTCTTGGAAGCAGATGCCGTCTCAACGTGTGACGTAGATGCGATCACCCCAGCAGGCCTAGTGTAACACCCTTGTTAAAAAGGCTGAATTTAATAATCATTTACATATATTTATACCAACTTTGGGTTTACAAAAGATATTCCATGTTAACAAACCAACATATTTAAGATCCTTACTAGAAAGTTTAAAAGAAACATCTACTAGTCATCTACCGACTAGTTTTAAATATTCAAAACACGGATGACAATTTATTTAAAACATAAACATTGTCTAGACAAAATTTAGTTTAGCGCGGAAGCTTCAAAATGAGTGTTCAGTTCTTGAAAACGTGCTTGATCGCCATCCGGAAAGCCCACACTTTTACCTAGGGTCAAAACCACATCAATTGTTAGTTTTGACAACATTGAAATGTATTAAATCAAGTTCCAATATCAAACAAGCAAGAAGAATTAAAATTTTCAGCTTTCTGGTCTGTCGCGCCCCGCGACAGATCTTGTATAATCTTACGCGGGCCACGAGAGGGCCTCGCGTGTCGCGGTGGATTTTAGTGTCTCCTTCGCGTGGCGCGGGGGAGACCTATTTCCAGCAAACGCAGGTCTATTTCCAGCTTTTATGCCCAGCTCCGAAAATTGTTAAAATTCTAACTTTAAAAGGCCATAACTTTTCACTCGCTAGTCCGTTTTAACCGATTCTTTTTCCTATGAGTCCGTAATAAAATTACGGATCTAACTATGTGAATTTCACATCGCGGAAACCGAGATACCGACAATCGGTTCACAATTTCCTTATTTCAATTATCCAACCCATTAGTGTAAGTGCATAACACCTCTTTTCAATTTTTAATACCTTTTTGACATATTTACCCAATTTCCCGGGCTCATATATTTGGTGCATTCGCGCCATTCTATGGCTTTGCGTTCTCTTAGAACTAAATACTTGTTTCTTCGGAATTCAAGCATTCCGTTTCAAGCGACACTTTTATTTAACTTCTATTTGTTTAACCCGATTTCCCGGATTCTTAGACTTAAATTAATATAACCAATTCTTTGGCGTCGTACAATCCCCCACTTAACTAAATACGAGACTTCCAAGTCTCTACTCTTGTGATTCTTTTAAAAGTATAATTTCGACCCGTTTGGCTATTTTGTGAAAACCATCACTTTATTGACAAGCCAAACTCAATTCCAAGTCTCTATTTTGACCCATTTGATGGTCGAGTGTACTTCGCCACTTTAACGACGCATCAAACGCATCCATTACACTACCACATCATTCACACACTAAACCCAACATTAAGCATAATTTAACGAGACTAAAGTCACGTACCTTTAGAGCACACCCTTCAAGCGCGTATCTCCCCCGGCATGCCCACTTGACGTTCCGGCGTCTTAGCCTAAAGAGTTCAATTCACAACAATTTTAGAACTCTTTCATAAGCTTTAACGCACAATTCTCTACAATGATCGAATCTGCGTTTTTATTCAACTTTTAGCATTATAACCCTCACTTAGGCGTTTCATCGAGCGCCTAGCGGGCCAGATTTTATATAAAGAAAACCAAGTTCATGATTTGTAAGTATCCTCCAAACTAACTTCAATTTGTCAATTTTTCACATGTTTAAACATCAATCTTTCTGAATTTTATTCTTAAATTCAGATTTATGTTAGAACAAGATCATAATTTTAGAGCCTATCAAGCTTTCTTCAAGTTTATTAGTCACCTACATTGGTGGGTATAAACTCTATGATTATCATGAAATCTTTCAACAAGATTTCACTTAGGGTTCATCCCTAGACACCATATCTCTTCTAATTACATTCATGCAAGACACAATCAAGCTAAATTTCAAGTTTTCATATTTAACCTTGAACTTGAATTAACTCAAATCATCAAGATTTTACATACCTTATGATCCCCTCAACTAGGTGATCATGAATTCATGCTTGGAAATCGATTTGGACTTGATTTATGCCTTCAATTTATGGTTTTTGTGAGGATTAGGGTTGGGTGAGAACCCCTTGTCGCCCCCTCCTGTTTCTTGGTCGACCAGACATCCCAAGTGGGTGTTTGGTGATATATTTTTTTTTTTAAGTTTCAAGTTCTACACAATAGCCCCTCACTTTCCTTTAAGTTATAATTTAGGCTTTTCCTATTCATTTGTGTGTTACTACAAGACTCCTAACTAACTGGGTTACTTATCCTAGTTAGCTTATTCTTGTTTATTTCCCACTTTATAATTATAGTATAAGCTTTATATATTTTCGGGATGTTACAAGTCCACCCCCCTTAAAAAGGGTTTCGTCCCCGAAACCGAAATACGTACCAAATAGTGTAGGGTAGAGCCGTTGCATCTCCTCCTCGGACTCCCAGGTGGTATCCGAACCCTTTCTGTGTTGCCATTTGACCTTTACTTGGTTGATCACTTGTTCCTCAAACCTTTTGCCTTTCGGTCTAAAATTGCGATTGGTTTTACCGCGTAATTGAGACTGTTATCCACCTCAATGTCACCGTAGTGGATACGAGCGGTTTCGTCGGCTAGACATTTTCGGAGATGTGATACGTGGAACGTGCTATGTATTCCACTCAGCTCCTCAGGCAGTTCGAGACGGTATGCTACTTTACCAATCCGTTCTATGACTTTGAATTGCCCAATAAACCTCGGGCTTAGTTTCCCTCTTTTTCTGACTCGGATAACACCTTTCCTTGGGGAAGACTTTTAGCATAACTATATCACATATTTCCTATCCTTTGTCGCCTTTTTGATCGGGTTGTCCTTAGACCATTCAGTCACCGAGTCCGTCAGCATACTTACTTGACGCTAATTTTATATTAATAAGCGCTCTACATAGGTCACAGTGTTATTTAGGCTACAACTTGTTTTATTGCCTAAACTAATTGGTCACCATTTTACCTCATACCTCGTCATTCGGGTATGCCATATTGCCGTCATCGGCCCTTTGCGTGCTTATAATTTCATATCTAGTCATTCACACTATAACGTGATTACATTCTCTATTACTTTTGTGTCCGTGATCACATCACGCCATGTTTAGTTTTACATCGACTTTTCATTCTTAAGAATCTTTCCTCCGAATGCATCATCTTACAGCTTTCGGCGTTAGACCTATATTCTTTAGTACTAACCAGTTTCTAATTTCTCTCTCAGTATTCATAGATGTTAGAACACCGTTTCTTTACTAAAACAGAATTTTAGTTTGATGTTTTTCTCTTTAACCTTGTCGATTAATCATATCAAGGAATTGACGACAAGGATTATTCTTCGGAATTATCATTTTACGCGAGAAATCATAATTGGTTCTCCACGCTTTATATTATCGACCCGTATGTTCCTTTACTTAGCCTTGTAGACTATTCTATTAGGTCTTCACCTTTTTAGGGTGAGACCCCCTTAGTATGTTCCATTTGTATTTGCGACCCAATGGTCATTTTATTCCCATAGGCCTTTACATTGTTTATAATTTGGAGGTTATGGTGATCCCATGGATCATCTTCTATTCGTTTGACCTTGACCGTAGTCTAAGGCTACCCTCACTTTCTTTCGGATTATCTTTCCGACTCTATGACTTCTTATGTGTCCTTTGCGTCGGTTTATTTTACTCATACTGTTATTTGGTTTATGCCTCTATTTCCTTTCAACCCGTTACCTGGGTTCTTCATCTTAATGGCTTTAACACTCCGGTTTTATTAATTTTAGTTTCCCTTTCCATATTCTTTTACGACCTATCACATAGGTTCAGTAATATTTCACACTTCCATTATTCGTTTTGCGCTTACTCGGAATATCAGGTATTATACTTTATTTAGTCCGTCCAGCATTGCAATAGTTGAACATAACTATCAAAATTTCCGTTTTGTGAAATTTTATCGTCTTTTAGTCCTAACTATTAATCCGAGTCTTTTGACCTTTAAACTGCGTCACCGTCTCTTGGTTTACGTTTAGATCCGTATTCCTACCCATTTATCGGGTATTTTACTATCACGGCCCTCGGCCCTGGTTTGACCCGGTCCAGAGCCGCGAGGCAGGAAATCCGGTGGTATCTAATTAAGTGACAGCGGAAGTCTTTTTAAGCAGGATCGTTTAATATTAAAACTGCTCGTTTATATATATAATATAGGGATAAATCCCATAATTTACAATAAAGTGATTTCACTGGGAAATCTTTATTTCTCAAAACATGTTTCTTTATTTATTTACATTGAGCCACTTTTCTAAGCTTGTAGTGCTCCACGGCACTTTTCCTTTGCTCACAACAGATCACCTGAAACATGTTTGAAAAATGTTTTGTCAGCAGGGAAATACTGAGTGAATCATTCAGTTTTACTAAAACGACTTATTTGTTATAATTTACAGTATTAAGAGAGATTACAATGTTTCTGATATCAAACCAACTACCCACAATATTTGTCACTCGACTCATTTCGGTGACTGTGGTCATATCACCCATTGGCTGCCCCAAGGGTGACGAATATCACTAATTAGGTTCGCCCACCTAAAGTGATAACAACAGTAGTAATGTGCACAATACCCCACATACCGGCTGTAATTTGGTGATTACATAAACTTAATCACTGTAATTATAACCTTTGAAAATAAACATGATTTTGAAAGTAATTTGATAAAAAAGAGAATGACTCACATTGTAGATTTAACGAGCAGAGTATAAGCCTACTGATTAGCCTTGATTAACCTAATTTTAAATAACAATGCACACACAAACAGGTTAGTAACTAATACAGCAGTTACGACAATTCACGAGATTAAACCCTCACAACGATTTATAAATGCAATACTTAACAATTCAGCGGATTCACAACGAATGACAGAGTATAGTCCGAGTTCGAACAGCACTCAAACATTCAAGTCGAAATCACGATGAATAACAAAGTATAAACTCAATTTGAGCGGCACTTAAACAGTCGTTGGATAGTTATAATCGATCGGACGTTGAATCGTAATAGCGATCGAGTTATTACCCTGATTGTGGCAGCACTTCGTGATTCGTGTGTGTTTTGATAGTAATTCTACTATAGCTCAGCGTATATTTGGAATTTCTACGTCGTTTCAGTACCAGAATTCAAGTCCCAAGCCCCTGTATTTATACAAGAAATTGACATCTCCCGCGTGTCGCGGAAGATGTCTCGGTTTCTGTCGCGACACGCCTGGGGTACCAACCTACCCTAGGGTAGCCTTGTCACTAGTATAGGCCTGCTGAATCGCTATTCTGAGAATTTTCAGTTTAGACAACGCATTTTAGAGATAATCGTCAATTAGGGTTTACCCCCCTTGATTTTTAGGGGCCCTGATTCTAATTCCAAATGTTCTGAAAATTTTAGGGATTATGCAGAATCACTTGGGTTTCTCAGTTAGGGTTTCCTATTGGATTATTTAATTAAATAAATTATGAATTTTGATGAGAGTTGTTACATTCTCCCCACCTTAATAAAAATCTCGTCCTCGAGATTTACTGGAATAAATGAGGATACTTTCGCTTCATTTCTGATTCCAGCTCCCAAGTATATTCAGCTCCTCTCTTTGAATCCCATCTGACTTTGACTAAAACTAGTCGTTTATGTTTGAGAAATTTGATCTTTCGATCTTCAATTTGAAGAGGTTTCTCAACAAATTTCAGCTTTTCGTTTACCTCTATATCTCGAAGAGGTACTACCAGTGATTCGTCTGATAAGCATTTCTTGAGATTGGATACATGAAATACATCATGTACTCCAGCTAATTCTTCTGGTAGTTGTAAACGATAAGCAACTGGTCCTATACGTTGGATTACTGGGAATGGTCCTATGTACCTTGGATTTAGCTTTCCTTTCTTACCAAATCTAACAACTCCTTTCCAAGGAGAAACTTTCAAGAGTACTTTATCTCCGACTTGAAATTCTAACGGCTTACGACGATTATCCGCATAACTCTTCTGACGATCTCGAGCTGTTTTCAGTCTTTCCTTGATCTGAGTTATTTTGTCAGTAGTTTCTTGCACAATTTCTGGACCTGATAATTGACTTTCTCCTATTTCTGCCCAACAAACTGGAGTTCTGTACTTACGTCCATATAGTGCTTCAAATGGAGCAGTTTCAATGCTTGAATGGTAACTATTATTATAGGAGAATTAAATTAAGGGTAGGTGGTTATCCCAATTACCACCAAAATCAATTACACATGCTCGGAGCATGTCTTCCAAGGTTTGTATCGTCCTTTCACTTTGTCCGTCTGTTTGAGGATGATATGCAGTGCTCAGATTTAGTCGAGTTCCCATAGCTTGCTGGAAACTTTTCCAAAAATGAGAAGTGAAACGACTATCCCTATCTGATACAATGAAGAGTGGAACTCCATGTAGAGATACTACTTCATCTACATACAATTTTGCCAATCTTTCCATACTAAAGGTTTCTTTCATAGGCAGAAAGTGAGCTGATTTGGTTAATCGATCCACAATTACCCAAATCGCATCATTACCTTTTCTTGTTTTGGGCAACTTAGTAACAAAATCCATTGTTATAAGTTCCCATTTCCACATAGGCATTTCTAATTGTTGTAGTAACCCTGAAGGTTTCTGATGTTCAGCCTTTACTTGTGAACAAGTAAGACACTTAGAAACATATCTTGCTATATCTTTCTTCATGCCTATCCACCAAAAATCCTTTCTTAAATCTTGGTACATCTTATTGTTTCCAGGGTGCATAGTATACCTAGATTTATGAGCTTCCTCTAAAATCTTATTTCTTAATTCTCCTTGCTTAGGTACCCAAATTCGTTTCTTGTGGAATCTCCAAATTCCATCATTTCCTTGCTCTAGTTCCTTTATATAACCTTTCATTCCTTCAGCATCGTCCTTGATTGCTGTTTCCTGAACTTTCTTTAATTGTTCCATTAAATCTACTTGTAGATTTAATCTAAGAGCACGGACTTGCTTTTGTTTTTCCTGATACTTACGACTTAAGGCATCTGCAACTACGTTTGCCTTTCCTTCGTGATATTGAATATCACAGTCGTAATCGCTTAGAACTTCCATCCATCTTCTCTGCCTCATATTTAACTCTTTCCGCCCAAATATATACCTTAAACTCTTATGATCTGTATAAACAGTAAACTTACTTCCATACAGATAATGTCTCCAGATTTTAAGGGCAAAAATTATGGCTCCTAATTCTAAGTCATGAGTCGTATAATTTTCCTCGTGCTTTTTCAACTGCCGGGAGGCATACGCAATTACCTTCTTGCGTTGCATCAACACACATCCGAATCCTAATTTTGAAGCATCACAATATACTTCAAAATCTTCTGTTCCTTCGGGTAATGCTAAAATTGGAGCATTCGTCAATCGGTGCTTTAAAATCTTAAAAGCTTCTTCTTGCCTATGTCCCCATTCAAACTTAGCGGCTTTACAGGTTAACTTAGTCAAAGGTACAACTATCTTAGAGAAATCCTTAATAAATCGTCTGTAGTATCCAGCTAAGCCTAGAAAACTTCTAATTTCCATAGCTGTTTGTGGGACATTCCATTTGGTGATTGCTTCTATTTTAGCAGGATCTACGTGAATTCCTTCGTGATTCACCATGTGACCTAAAAATTGTACTTCTTGCAGCCAGAATTCACACTTCGAGAATTTGGCATAAAGTTTTTCCTTTCTTAACAAAGTTAAGAGTGCATGCAAGTGTTCACAATGTTCTTCCTGACTTTTGGAATAAATAAGTATATCGTCGATGAATACGATTACAAATTTATCCAAGTATGGCTTACAGATCCGATTCATCATGTCCATAAATGCTGCTGGGGCATTTGTTAGTCCAAAGGGCATGACTGTAAACTCATAATGGCCATACCTAGTTCTGAAAGCAGTTTTAGGTATGTCTTCTTCTTGTACTTTTAACTGGTGATATCCGGATCTTAAGCCTATCTTAGAAAAATACCTAGTGCCTTGAAGTTGATCAAAAAGATCGTCAATCCTAGGTAATGGGTATCGATTCTTAATTGTAACTTTATTTAGTTCTCTATAATCGATACACATTCTCATCGATCCATCTTTCTTTTTCACAAACAACACTGGTGCTCCCCAAGGGGATGAACTAGGTTGTATAAATCCTTTGCTTAATAATTCATCTAACTGCTTTTTAAATTCTAGCATTTCGGTGGGTGCTAATCGATAAGGTGCCTTGGCTATTGGTGTAGTACCCGGAATTAGATGGATTCTAAACTCTACTTCTCTATCAGGTGGTAACCCAGGTAATTCTTCTGGAAAGATGTCTGGGTATTCTGAAACTATAGGGATGTCTGGGAGTTCCTTACTTTTAGTGTTAATGATTACCGAAATCATATACACCATTTCTTGTTTTATTGAATAACTAGCCAACTTTATTACTGAAATGAATTTCAGTGGCTTTCGTGGTTTATCTCCTGTAATTAAAATTACCTCTCCTGTGGGAGTACGGATTTCTACGGAATTCTTATCACAAAGGATTCGAGCATGGTTGGCTATTAACCAATCCATTCCTAACACTACATCGAATCCGGCTAACTTCATAGGTAACAGGTTTGCAGAAAACTTATGGCCTAACAGTTCTATCTTTACTTCTTGCAAAACCTTATTTATATTAACAGAATTCCCGTCTGCCGTTTCGACTGTAAAAATTTGCCTAAGGGTGGTTAAGGGTAAGTTAAGGGCTTGGCAAAATGAAGTATTGATAAAACTTTGGTTTGCACCAGAGTCAAATAACACTTTTGCATAAACGTCGTGGACCAAGAACGTACCAGCTATGACGTCAGGGATTAGTTCGGCTTCTTGAGTGGTTAGCTGGAATGCTCGGGCATTCTTCTTTGTTGTTCCATCAGCTGATTTGCCTTTATTGTCTGCGGTTTTAATCAATTTAGGACATTCTGTTTTGTAATGTCCTGTTTCTCCACAGTTATAGCAGTCTATGGTTTTCTTTTTGCAATTTTCTTCACGATGTCCTGCCATTTTGCAGAAGTTGCAGATTACATTGCATTTTCCAAAATGATTCTTTTTGCAATTTCTGCGAAAAGGCGGATGTGCAGATTGTCTCCTTCCTCTTTTCTTGAACCTATTATTATCATTACCCACACGAAATCCTTGGGTAATCTTTTGAGCCAATTCCTTCTTTCGATCTTCTTCTCTTGTGCGCACTAGTTCATCAGTTAGGGTATTAGCTAGTTCCACAGCATCGTCAATAGTGCGAGTTCTCGCAGCTTTAATGATGTTACGAATTTCACTAATTAATCCCCAAATGTAACGGGAAATGAGTACCGGTTCTGGCGAAGCCAGTGTTGGTACCACTCTAGCATATTCAAAGAATGTCGAAGTATAACCGCGACACTCTACGCCTACCATACGATGATTTAGGAACTTATTTGCCATTTGTTCCTTTTCATATTCAGGACAATATTTTCTTTCTACAAGAATTTTAAATTCTTCCCAGTTTATAGCATAAGCCATCCTTCTTCCTTTTGCTTCTAATACGGTGTTCCACCATTCTAGTGCCCCTTCTTTGAACAAATTTGACGCATACATAACCTGATCTTCTTCGGAACACTTACTTATTGCAATTACTGCTTCGGTTTTCTCTAACCAACGCAGTACTACAGTTGCTCCTTCGTTGCCTGCAAATTCAGCAGGTTTGCAAGCAAGAAATTCTTTGAAAGTGCAACCAGGCGTTGCAGCTTTCATTTTCTTAGAAGGTGGAGCCTGTCGTGGATTATTATCATCATGATTGCCGCCTCCATTTACACTATTACTAAAATTGTCTTCCTGAGTATGTTTACTAGGAATGATTTGTTGTGGTTCAACAGGTTTCTGAGCAGCAGCCATGATTGCTGGAATAGCATTAGCTATCCCTTGAGTGATGATGTTTTCAATATCTTGTCTAGTCATATACTGGTTTTCCTGATTTTGTTCAGATTGATTCCCTTCATTAACTGGTTCATTACTAGCGTTTTCCATCTGATAATTATTATAAATATAACTATTAGTATCAAATGATTGTAAATAAAACAATTACACAGAAGCACATAAAATCTTAGAACACAGATATATATATCCAAAATCGTCGATGTTTCGACTTCTATTTTGCTTTATATATTATATAAGCATCCATACACACTATTTATCTTACAATGTTTTATTTCCCATTTTACAGAGTTATATTTGACTATTATTATAATTATACAGGCATTCTTCCCAACCCCACTATTCTTTGGTCAACTGGCAGTTTAGTAGCGACGCTCCCTTTCGTCGTATTTCCAGGAGATTTGTTCCCCCATTTCCCGGATCCTATTCCCTGTACCTATCAGCTCTTCACCGAACTGACGGAGTTCGGCTAAGTTTCCGTTGCTCATTGGAGGATTGGGGATAGGTTCTGGATCAAACTGTGGAAGGAAGGAATAAGGACTATTGATTATATTTTGGAATTGCCAGTCATTCGTCCACCATTCTTCCATTTGGCCTAAAGGTCGAGTGTGGATTAGTGGGTCTGGAATAGCTGGTTCCAGATTTACAGGAAGTTGGTTTTCGGCTAGGTAAGGATATAGATTATTATGGATAGGGCTAATGACATCACAATTTGCCAGTAGACGGTCTATTTCGTCTTGAAATGTGATTTCTTCAGGTTGTCTAGAGCTCTCTCCAATTTCTATTCCTTTTTGTTTAGAATCTTTTCTGATTTCTATCTCTGCTGGTTTAGAACTTTCTCCGATTTCGATTCCTTTTCCTTTGTCTCTAGGGTTTTCTATTTTGGGGAGTTTTCTAGTAACTGGCTTTCTCCTGCGCACTTTCCTCCATCCTACATATCTTCTTTTCTTTTTAGGTTTTGCTTTTTCCAGCGGTGGAGCTTGGAATTCCAGAGGTTCCTCTATGTCAGCAATATAACCAGTAAAGTCGTGGGAGACATCAATTGGTACTGGGTAGAGGTTGAGATTCTGAAATGCTTCCGATATCTCATTCATGCTGGATAGCATATATGCAAAATGCACAAAAATGCTAGGTTAAAACTTTGGAACAAAGTTTTTACAAATAAACTTTAAAGTTTTATTGCATACGGATTTGTACAAAAGACCACAGGAAAGAGAACACACTATAATTTATTTATTTACTGGGGATTAATTTTCTACTAGACCAGGCTTATTGATAGTTTAGAGGGTTGCATTCTCTGCTACAGTAGCTAGCATATAAAGATTTGCCCATTTTTCATCTAATTTGTCTTCCCAAGGTGACCTATTGCCTAATTCCTGGATTTCTGAATTAAACCTCACTTTCTTGACTTGGGGTTTCTTTATTTTCTCCTGTCCCTTCCTAAGAATCAAATTTCTTTTATCTTGGGTGAGAGGATTTTCATAATTTGCTTTACGGACAAAAATCCCTTCTTCCAGATCTGCTGGGTGTTTGGAGGAAGAGGTTCCTTTTTCTGTGGGTGTAGTATCTAATTTGTGGTGGATAGCAGAAAGCTTTTGTTTACCCATACTGTAACTCAACAATTAATCAGTTAATAAAACATGTTTTCACAGGATGGCAATTAAATTTCCTAAGTATCTCTTAATTACTTTAATAGGCTAAAATCAATAGTAAACTTAAATCAGTGGCTCTGATACCACCTTTTCCTGTCACGGCCCTCGGCCCTGGTTTGACCCGGTCCAGAGCCGCGAGGCAGGAAATCCGGTGGTATCTAATTAAGTGACAGCGGAAGTCTTTTTAAGCAGGATCGTTTAATATTAAAACTGCTCGTTTATATATATATAATATAGGGATAAATCCCATAATTTACAATAAAGTGATTTCACTGGGAAATCTTTATTTCTCAAAACATGTTTCTTTATTTATTTACATTGAGCCACTTTTCTAAGCTTGTAGTGCTCCACGGCACTTTTCCTTTGCTCACAACAGATCACCTGAAACATGTTTGAAAAAGGTTTTGTCAGCAGGGAAATACTGAGTGAATCATTCAGTTTTACTAAAACGACTTATTTGTTATAATTCACAGTATTAAGAGAGATTACAATGTTTCTGATATCAAACCAACTACCCACAGTATTTGTCACTCGACTCATTTCGGTGACTGTGGTTATATCACCCATTGGCTGCCCCAAGGGTGACGAATATCACTAATTAGGTTCGCCCACCTAAAGTGATAACAACAGTAGTAATGTGCACAATACCCCACATACCGGCTGTAATTTGGTGATTACATAAACTTAATCACTGTAATTATAACCTTTGAAAATAAACATGATTTTGAAAGTAATTTGATAAAAAAGAGAATGACTCACATTGTAGATTTAACGAGCAGAGTATAAGCCTACTGATTAGCCTTGATTAACCTAATTTTAAATAACAATGCACACACAAACAGGTTAGTAACTAATACAGCAGTTACGACAATTCACGAGATTAAACCCTCACAACGATTTATAAATGCAATACTTAACAATTCAGCGGATTCACAACGAATGACAGAGTATAGTCCGAGTTCGAACAGCACTCAAACATTCAAGTCGAAATCACGATGAATAACAAAGTATAAACTCAATTTGAGCGGCACTTAAACAGTCGTTGGATAGTTATAATCGATCGGACGTTGAATCGTAATAGCGATCGAGTTATTACCCTGATTGTGGCAGCACTTCGTGATTCGTGTGTGTTTTGATAGTAATTCTACTATAACTCAGCGTATATTTGGAATTTCTACGTCGTTTCAGTACCAGAATTCAAGTCCCAAGCCCCTGTATTTATACAAGAAATTGACATCTCCCGCGTGTCGCGGAAGATGTCTCGGTTTCTGTCGCGACACGCCTGGGGTACCAACCTACCCTAGGGTAGCCTTGTCACTAGTATAGGCCTGCTGAATCGCTATTCTGAGAATTTTCAGTTTAGACAACGCATTTTAGAGATAATCATCAATTAGGGTTTACCCCCCTTGATTTTTAGGGGCCCTGATTCTAATTCCAAATGTTCTGAAAATTTTAGGGATTATGCAGAATCACTTGGGTTTCTCAGTTAGGGTTTCCTATTGGATAATTTAATTAAATAAATTATGAATTTTGATGAGAGTTGTTACATTTACCGAAGTCACTATCAAAGCAGCCATTCCGGTATGTATTAAGACTTCGTTTTGATATATTCAGTAGTGTTAGTGTATTCCGTTTACTTTTATTATTAAGCATTTTGCTTATTTGATCATAACACCACCTTTCTGTTGTTAGCGGCCATTAGGTCTGTTTCTTTTACTAATATTTCGAAAGCCCATTTCTTGAGTTTTATTTGGTAAAACCACAGTTATGGTTATACGGCTTTTGGGGTTTACTCGTTCTTATTCTAACGCTTTCATAATGTTTGTTTTACTAATCCTTTAACATATTCACCCTCATCAAGGTGATTATCGTTCTTCCTCATGATGAATTTATTAATAACATGTTACTTGGGTATCTACCCGTACCCGAGCTTTTAAATCCTAATTTATTGGTATTTCATTATTTACAGCAGCAAATAATACATATTATCCATTTAGTTTCTTTTTCGAGGATATTCCTATCCAAATCTTAATCTCTTGATTTCCGACTTTAACCCATTGTTACAATAACAAAATCAATTCATTTCATGTTATTGTTTCATACCGTTGTATGTAATTTATCCACATCGTTTGTTGGCATAAGCGATGTTTCTATCTGTTTCATTTAGTTTGGCTTAGTCTATAGCCATGTCCTTGTCATCTATTACTATTGTAAACTCCCAGGGTTCGGGTGTTATTACACTCCTCCCTATTATGACATTTATCCTTCATTACGTTCTCGGGTTCGAGTGTGCGCGCACCCCTTCCCAAGGTAATATTTATCATGATTATTTTTACCTCGATGCTCAACGTACAGTTTCAGCACCTCTTATAAACAATAGAACTTTTATTATTACCTCTTTCTATTTTTCAAAGCCTTGGTAATTTCGTTAACACTAATGTAGAATGTTAAATAAATCGATATAAAACAAACGATTTATTTACACTCGTAATTAATAAAAAAAATTTCATGCTGAAATTTAATTTGCAAGAGTATACCTGAAACGACACCAGGTCCAGCTTTATCCTCCGTGGCTGTTATATAAAACAACTTTGTCCTTGATTTCTGGGCATCAAACTTTGTGTCGGTTGTGTCCTTGGTTCCAAGCCTCTCTGGACATTTAGACTTTTTATGTCTTGGCTTACCACATGTGCCCTTGTGAATTTTTCCACAAATCTACACTGATGTAATACACTTTTTGTAACTCCGTTCTTGGGAGCTTTATTAAACTTGGACTTCTTTACGGATCTTGGATTCATATCCAACACCCTCATTTCTTCTATTTCTTGTAGTATGCTGTCTTTAAATTCAGCCATCATATTGTTCACCACCGGCACGATTGTGGTTTGTAATCTATCAATATACTGTGATAGACTATTTTCTAGAGCTCTTCCGACCTCCTCGGAAATCTTAGCTTTCATTTGTTCAGTCAATTGAGATGTCGAATCATCTCCGATTACTCCAGACATTTCTTTAACTGAAACATCCATCATGATTTATCAATAATTATTTAATTCATTCCCATCTTATTATATGGAAATTTATATCACTCTCATTCAATCATAATTAATGTGTTATTCTTTTTCGGTTTGGTCAAGTATATATCTTGCCTTACCTTTCTTACTTAGTGTATTTTCCCGGGTTCGAGCGTATTCATACACTCCTCCCATCTTTCCGTCATCTTGAAATTGAAATGTTTACACTAATTGTTAAACATTTCATTTATGACATATGCGTCATTCATTTTGATCTAGCCAAGTTCACCACTTGCTTAAACCATTTATGCTTAGTGCACTTTTCCGGGTTTGAGTGTGTAAACACGCACTTCCCGTGCATATCAATTCAAATTTCCTTTTTCTAGTATTCTAGTAAGTCTACTAAAGCAATTAATTCTTACCGGACGATCGATCAAGCTTGAACCGAACACTTTGTTAACAACCTTGAGCTCTGATTACCAACTTGTAACACCCTTGTTAAAAAGGCTGAATTTAATAATCATTTACATATATTTATACCAACTTTGGGTTTACAAAAGATATTCCATGTTAACAAACCAACATATTTAAGATCCTTACTAGAAAGTTTAAAAGAAACATCTACTAGTCATCTACCGACTAGTTTTAAATATTCAAAACACGGATGACAATTTATTTAAAACATAAACATTGTCTAGACAAAATTTAGTTTAGCGCGGAAGCTTCAAAATGAGTGTTCGGTTCTTGAAAACGTGCTTGATCGCCATCCGGAAAGCCCACACTTTTACCTAGGGTCAAAACCACATCAATTGTTAGTTTTGACAACATTGAAATGTATTAAATCAAGTTCCAATATCAAACAAGCAAGAATAATTAAAATTTTCAGCTTTCTAGTCTGTCGCGCCCCGCGACAGATCTTGTATAATCTTACGCAGGCTGCGAGAGGGCCTCGCGTGTCGCGGCGGATTTTAGTGTCTCCTTCGCGTGGCGCGGGGGAGACCTATTTCCAGCAAACACAGGTCTATTTCCAGCTTTTATGCCCAGCTCCGAAAATTGTTAAAATTCTAACTTTAAAAGGCCATAACTTTTCACTCGCTAGTCCGTTTTAACCGATTCTTTTTCCTATGAGTCCGTAATAAAATTACGAATCTAACTATGTGAATTTTACATCGCGGAAACCGAGATACCGACAATCAGTTCACAATTTCCTTATTTCAATTATCCAACCCATTAGTGTAAGTGCATAACACCTCTTTTCAATTTTTAATACCTTTTTGACATATTTACCCAATTTCCCGGGCTCATATATTTGGTGCATTCGCACCATTCTATGGCTTTGCGTTCTCTTAGAACTAAATACTTGTTTCTTCGGAATTCAAGCATTCCGTTTCAAGTGACACTTTATTTAACTTCTATTTGTTTGACCCGATTTCCCGGATTCTTAGACTTAAATTAATATAACCAATTCTTTGGCGTCGTACAATCCCCCACTTAACTAAATACGATACTTCCAAGTCTCTACTCTTGTGATTCTTTTAAAAGCATAATTTCGACCCGTTTGGCTATTTAGTGAAAACCATCACTTTATTGACAAGCCAAACTCAATTCCAAGTCTCTATTTTGACCCATTTGATGGTCGAGTGTACTTCGCCACTTTAACGACGCATCAAATGCATCTATTACACTACCACATCATTCACACACTAAACCCAACATTAAGCATAATTTAACGAGACTAAAGTCACGTACATTTAGAGCACACCCTTCAAGCGCGTATCTCCCCCGGCGTGCCCACTTGACGTTCTGGCGTCTTTGCCTAAAGAGTTCAATTCACAACAATTTTAGAACTCTTTCATAAGCTTTAACGCACAATTCTCTACAATGATCGAATCTGCGTTTTTATTCAACTTTTAGCATTATAACCCTCACTTAGGCGTTTCATCGAGCGCCTAGCGGGCCAGATTTTATATAAAGAAAACCAAGTTCATGATTTGTAATTATCCTCCAAACTAACTTCAATTTGTCAATTTTTCACATGTTTAAACATCAATCTTTCTGAATTTTATTCTTATATTCAGATTTATGTTAGAACAAGATCATAATTTTAGAGCCTATCAAGCTTTCTTCAAGTTTATTAGTCACCTACATTGGTGGGTATAAACTCTATGATTATCATGAAATCTTTCAACAAGATTTCACTTAGGGTTCATCCCTAGACACCATATCTCTTCTAATTACATTCATGCAAGACACAATCAAGCTAACTTTCAAGTTTTCATATTTAACCTAGAACTTGAATTAACTCAAATCATCAAGATTTTACATACCTTATGATCCCCTTAACTAGGTGATCATGAATTCATGCTTGGAAATCGATTTGGACTTGATTTATGCCTTCAATTTATGGTTTTTGTGAGGATTAGGGTTGGGTGAGAACCCTTTGTCGCCCCCTCCTGTTTCTTGGTCGACCAGACATCCCAAGTGGGTGTTTGGTGATATATATTTTTTTTAAGTTTCAAGTTCTACACAATAGCCCCTCACTTTCATTTAAGTTATAATTTAGGCTTTTCCTATTCATTTGTGTGTTACTACAAGACTCCTAACTAACTGGGTTACTTATCCTAGTTAGCTTATTCTTGTTTATTTCCCACTTTATAATTCTAGTATAAGCTTTATATATTTTCGGGATGTTACACCTAGCCCTCTTCCCACGACGATAATAGACTTATAGAGGCGTAGTAGGAGCGCGTGACTCTAAGACAGGTAAAGATGACTCTGACAAAACAGGTGGAGGGACCTCAGCGTTAGGCTCGATCACAGTAGCAGGTGGAACAACTGATGGCTCTAATGGTCGAGCCATGACAATAGTGGCATCCACCACTGGTGCAATACTGAGAGATCCTCCAATAACAGGGACACCTCTAATCACGTCATCGATAACTGGTACTGTGCCAGATGATTGTCCCGTCTCATGAATCGAGAGAGGAGCATCATCGTTATCATCAATCCACCCATTGCTAGTGAAAGCGTATCGGGGGTTTACCTGGCTGGCAAAGGCAGCAGGGTTGACATGGAAAGATGAAGCAAACTCAGCAATACCACCCATCTGTGGGGTTGTGATAGTTATCTCTGGTAGAATGGATCTAGGTGAAGTCTCGAAATCTAGCTCGCTACCTGAGTCATGGATCTCGATGACCTCGTGTTCGTGCGACATCTGTGACACATATATAACCGTACAAGTAAGTGTGTGATCAAAAAGAATAGTAACACATATGGCCCAAATAAACAGAAAATCACGTATGCACATAAACACATAATGGTTTTCATACATGATAAAATTTTTCCATGTTTATTTAAAAATTTTGGCTTCGAGAATTTCGGACTTAAATCTCAAAATTCTTCGGTTGAAGTCTAGTGTTTTCCTCCGAAAACATCTAGTTCATTAACAACCATTGGCTTTGATACCAACTTCTGTCACACCCCAAAAACGTCACAGCGGAATATAAAACGTAGTGGTGACGGAAGTTGGTGCCCATTTCTATCTTGATGTTTGATGCATTATATTGTTGGACATAATAACTTAGTTAAAACATAGATTTTAAACATAAGTTCCAAAACACGACATTACCATGACATAGTTATGTTGTTTTTGATCTTCACGGATCTTATTACATTCGTCCCAGAAAGTTTAAAAGTTAGTCCAACATATTTAAGTGACAAAACATGCATCAACAAACACAAGACACACCATGATTCCCGAAGCCGGACTTAAGTACCTGTAGAACACGTTTAAAATCAAGTGTCAACATAAAGGAAGGTGAGTTCACGTATTCAAATTTAAACAATTTGATCCTAATGAAAAGCTTTTTAATCATGTGTTTATAATGAAACATCCATATAATTTTAGAAAGTCCATTTATTTCCTTAATAAAATCCATGGGTCATCCGTCGTAAATTGAAAAATCGACATCAAGGCATTTTCCTAAGTTTTGTATATTAAATTTATAGCGTCAAGTGTTCATACTCGTAAGTTAGCTAGACATTACAAACTATATATTTTACAATGTAGGGATAATCAATGCTAGACTATAAACAGAATTTCAATTCCTCGTTTGACTTGACACGGGGCGACCGGTCACGACGGGGTTGTCAACCCGATAGATCTACCAACAATTCATCGCGTGCAATACTTAAATGATTAAACGACATCATTGGCGTATGGTCCATATTGAGACCATCTATGATGTCTGCCTCACGTACAATATATATATATATATATATATATATATATATATATCCTACTAATAAGACAAATTTAGTATATATGGTTGTACAAAATTTACTGAAATCCATAGGACCAAGTAAACCCGTCCCCAACAGCACGGTCGGTTTCTGAAACACCGTACCATCCCCGTTTCTCCTCGAAACATATATTCATCAAAAACTTTTTATCTCGAAAACGTATAGTTTATCAAAACTCCATATATTTTCAATGAAAATATATGATTTATATCAAAAGGTATGTTTTAATTCAAAAACATTATTAAACCCTTTTAGGCGTGTTCTACCCCCAAAACATATACAAAACAGTAAAAAGAGGGGTTTAGTGACACTCACCTTTGGGTGCGTATTTTTAAATAGCGTAATCCCACAGTTTGATTTCTATACGTCCTATTATATGTAGGAACGATTTTTAAATCAATATATCACAAAAATCCTAAGTTTCTCCGTTTCTTAGAATTGTCACATAACTTTGGGATTTTCTCGAAAAGTTATCGTTTTTTATTATGTTGGCACGTTAATATATATATATATAATATATATATATATACATATATATATAGGGGCTGGTTAACGTACAAATGCGCTTATCGGACATTACGTACGCTACAATCTCAGCCGTCAGATCATCTTCCCACATTGAAAATCGCATGTTGTTTTTTTTGTAACAATTTCGCATGTTGGTTTTTTAACATGCGATTTCTTCAAAATTACCACTTGCTAAATTGTTACAAAAACCAACATGCTATTTCATCAAAATTATCACATGCGAAATTGAATCACCACATGCGAAATTGTTACAAAAAAACAACCTGCTATTTCATCAAAATTATCACATGCGAAATTGAATTACCACATGCGAAATTGTTACAAAAAAACAACCTTCTATTTCATCAAAATTATCACATGCGAAATTGAATTAACACATGCGAAATTGTTACAAAAAAACACCTGCTATTTCATCAAATTTATAACATGCGAAATTATTACAAAAAAAAAACAACATGCGATTTTCATTGCGGGAAGATGATCTGACGGCTGAGATTGTAGCGTACGTAATGTACGATAAGGGAATTTGTACAGTACCCTTTACCTATATATATATATATATACATATATATATATATTAAAGGTTTTGCGACTTGAACGATTTTATTGGCGACCGTTATCATGTAAATCCATTAACACTGCCGTTTATACGTAATATATCTACGATTTGCGCGTCGTAATATATATAAATAAAAGTTCACATAAATTATTATCGAAACACGCGTAAGTTCGTTAACTTATCTATTTTGTCATTTTTAAGGCAAGTATACATAAAATATCTTATATGTATCAAATTTCATGCTCGACAAACAAGTTACACGTTTAACGTGATTTTTACCGTTTCTATCACATAAAACGCACAAGTATACAAGCATAATCTAAATTTCCAAATATCATGTTAAAACTTAACATGTTTTCATATTCACATGTTTAAATCACATAACACATCTTAACACGTAAGGTTTACCCAAAAATTACCCATACTAGTGTTCATTGAAAAACGCATATTTTAGCGATTCGGTAACATTTTCGAGCGTCGGAAGTCACGTATGACTAACCAAACACCAAGTAAACTTAGAATTAGTTAAAATACTTATTTTAAACTAAAAATTTCAGTTTACTTATTGCTCTAAATCAGTTTCATAAAAATCATTTGAAAAGCCGATTTTCGACCGTTTTAACGCATAGTTTTGCGTTAAACGTTACTATAATCATCCCCCTCGGAACGACTTGATATTTTAACAAAATACATGTTATTTACTGATTAAATTAGTGGTTATATTCAGATTAGTTCAGTTTTTGTGTAAGTCACATAAATCATGCGATTTCACGTATTTTACAACTTCTAATGCACCAAGTACAACATGCAAAGCTAGTAAACATTATGAAAAAATTATATACCATTAAACACTTCAAATACTTACATTTTTAGTGTTAAGAATCTGATTAAAATTTATTTTTTTCAAATCATGTTCAAATCATCATTTCATGATCATATTCCAACATGCATGATCTAGTAAATGCATCTAATGCATCCGTAACATGTTCTAATCATTTTGTATGAACTTGAATGCACCTAGACCTTCATTTAACTCATGTTTCACATACTCAATTATTCCAACATTCATTTGATCATCATCCATATAAATGCAAGACATACACTGTCTTACATATTTAAGTATTTTAATCATCAAAATTTTACATGCATGTGTACATATACATACATATATACACACATACATAAACTTCCAAAGTTTTACTTTTTAACATATCCATTTCAAACCATTAAAACCTTTTTAGAACATTCCTTTGATCACACATGCAATTCACTTTACAAAATCATATCAAAAAGGAATTTATCAAAAGTCAAAGCTCAATCCCATATACATATACATATACATATACATATACATATACATATACATATATATATATACATACACACAACTACATATATACATACAACTTCATCCATTTTATTTTTCTTTAAAAACCCAGTTGTTTTAGTTTTCAAGTTAGTGTTTAAATCTAAGAACAAGAGAAACCTTCCACTAACATCTTCATCATCAAGAATCATGAACATGATTTAAAAGAAAGTATGTATACCTTCAAGATTTCTTAGTGGGTTTTGAAAGTAATGATGATATGAGGCCTTGTTCTTGCTTGGATCTTCTTAGAATCACCTCCAATCCTTCATGTAAGCTTGAAAACACCTTGGAATGCCTTCAAATCTTCAAGAAATGGTTTGAATTTTTTTAATATGTGTGGTTATGGGGGTGTTCGGCCGAGCTTCATCAAGAGAGAGAGAAAGAGAGAGAGAGGATGAAATTGTGAAAGGGTTTCTTGGGTTTGGGGAGTTTATGGAAGCTTTTAGGGTATTAATCATTGCATGAAGTTTCCCCATGCCCACATGTGTCAAGGGAGAGGAGAGAGAGGCCCTTAATCAGCCGCCACCTCTCATACAACACACATACACACGCATATACATATATATATATAGTCTAGTGTAAAAACATGTATTTTACTGGATACCGGGTGTTTTATTTAGCGTTTTAATCCCGTTTTAGTGTGTTTTAAATTATTTTATCATTCTATAAAAATAATCACACAAAATTATTAGTGAAATATTTACCAGTTGCCTTGACTGGCTGCGTTGACAGTATTTTGTCTAATACGCACAGTATCGTGCGGTACGCGTTCAAACTCGAAAAATAGAGTTTCTTAGCATTTTAATTTATTTTTCCTCATGAATATGATTAAAATTACTATTCTAATCATAACAGACTGTTTTTAAGATTTTAACACTGATCGGGTGGTCACCGACGTTCGTTTCGCATTTTAATCGTTACGCGATATGCGGTTATCTTATCGTTGCCAAGATAATTTTTACCAATGTTTGAATTTACCAAGTCATTAAATATCATATATAAACATCATAATAAGTCAAATACAGCCTTTTTATCTATTCATAACACGTGTTACAATTGTACGGTACGACCTGAAAATCCAGGTGTCACAATAATCACACCCTTTATCCAAAAAAAAACATCAACAAATACTTACTACTGTTCAGAAATAAATGGCCACTTGATTTAAAAACTACTAATAAGCATAATCATCATCAGCATCAATAATCTAGAATTAAAAAACTTGTACCTTCAAACTTGGTGTATTTAGGTGACTTCACTCCAATTGCTGAATCAATTAATAAAATAAGAGAAATAGCTTCATGAAAATAAAGAAAACATATAATCTAGTTGATACGATTCAAACACCGATTGAAAACCCTTTATAATTATACCTTCCCTTAGGTACCAATAATCACTCATCGCCGCTAAATGGCCGGTCAGAGGCAATGGACATGCACCTTCACCATCGCACTTCTCTCTTTAACAATGTCTCTATCTCTCTCTAGGGTTTATGTTGTGTGGGTAAAATGAAAACAAAAAGAAGATAAAAACGATATGTGGTAGGAGATGGTAAGATCATGCACCAACAACTTGCATGTACAATGTTACAAAGCACAAACTACAAACAAAGAATAACATACAACCTCTAATGCCTAGAAATGTTAGAAATTAGTTACATAATTATAATTTTATTATCTTATATTTATTGTTGAGAATATTGAAACAAAAAATACTATTTCACAATTATTAAGGGTGTTAATATTAACACATAGTAAAATCTTGTTTTAACATGGTGTATACAGGCCGTATAAGGTTATACATGTAGGTCAACCGTTCACAAAATAAATAAAATAACAATTTTATTTATCAATATTCTAAGGGTTATTAGATTTTATCACCCCCAACTATCGGCTATTGGCCGCTGTCACCCCCAACTATCACTTTGACGCCCGTCACCCCCAACTTAACACTTAGTGTGTTTTGTCACCATGTCGTTAACTGATCACTAACTTTTGATCATGTTACTACACTTTTTGGGGTGTCGTAGGGATCTTAGGAAGGTTTTAGGGATCTTAGGACACCCCCAAAAGTATAGTAGTCGGATCAAAAGTTAGTGATCTGGTGACAGACCACACCAAATGTTAAGTTGGGGGTGACGGACGTCAAAGTGATAGTTAGGGGTGGCAGTGGCCAATGGCTAATAGTTAAGGGTGATAAAATCCAATAACCCATATTCTAATTACAATACATAAAGAAGAACTGAACCAAACTGAAAGGAAATACAATACAAGAAATTTAAGCTAAACTAAGAACATATTACAAAAAAAATTAAGAAACATAAAAACAATGGTGACTGAGGCACGTGAAGATCACGCTTCCCTTAAAACAGATTTTTGGGCCACGCATGTGAACCCGTCTGTTTCCAAGGGTACAACAGCCTGAGTAGATTGTACTGCCGGGAATAGCCAAGCACCTGAAAAAAAAAACCTGAAACAAGAGTTCTTAGGGATGCGAAGTTAGGAAATTCTATGTGTGTGCTATGAACCATACGAATTTCTGTGTGTACTAAACAAAGCACACAGCTTTGTATATAATGTTGTTTAGAATTCCAAATGAAAGGTCATAATTGAATACAAAATTCAATAAAAATTAAGTCTCAAATTCAATGAGAACTTAATTCAACTTGACCAGTAGGAATCTAAACAGTTACCAAGACGCATCTAAAAAATAGTAAAGGCGGCCCCAAGCGGCTCAAAGCGACGCGAGCGTGCTAAGTGCAAAGGGCGCCATCAAAGCGCCACATTACGCCCATCGCCCTCGTCCCGGTCCCGTGCCCGGGCGTGTGCGCGTGTCGGGTGCTTCGCACCCTCCTGGCAACCACTGGGTGTGAGTTGTCACACAAGAATACATTCGTGTAGAGAATTCTAATTAGAAATCCACAAAAGAATTATCTCTCCACCTATGTTGGACAAGCTCAATTTCTCACATGTTTATGGTTCCAACACACAAACTTAATACACAAGATCTCCCATTCATTTTGACTTAATTAATAAATAATCATTATATTAACTTATAATATAATATTATTTATAAAATTTCCAACAATTCCCCACATGAATGGAGATCGTCCCATACACTCAAGTGTCATGATAAGATTTCAGCGATTAAGTAATGCAGGATAGGTAGGTTTCCCATTGAACCCTCCTTTGTGACATATACTTAGTCTCCTAGCAGTTAGTAGACGCGATGTCCTTGAACCAACCCCTTTTTATGTAGACGTTATTACACATCACATCACATCACACATTACTCTTCCTGGTCTGGCTAACCCCTCATAGTTGTGTCCGTTATGGTCATGGAACACCATCCTGGTTCTACGAGAGCTCTAGGAATTATGCCCCCAATTCCATTAGAAGAAACCTCACTTCTCTCTAACATAGGTAATTTACAAATCATTAAAAGCCATAGCTTAACCACTCTTGATATCACTGATTTTAAGTAGGAATGGACTAGGAAGTTTGTAACTCCCTTTGTATGTTGAGGTACTCCCCCACAGTGACCTTAGTTCGTACAGTTAGGTGGTCCTATTAAACCTAGATCATGGGATCTCCAATCTTCTAGGATAGGTTTTCCGTTGTACAAACTTACTCCAAGGGCTTTAGTCCCATTCCCAATGATGACTTATGTACTACCTCTCTACTTAAGACTTTTGTAAGCGGCTCCGCAATGTGATCCTTTGACCTCACATAGCAATCGTGATAACTCCAGTTGAGAGTAGTTGTCGTATCGTGTTATGCCGACGTCGTATGTGCCTTGATCTGCCAATATACATTGCATTTTGAGCTCTACCAATAGCTGATTGGCAATCACAATGTATGCAAATAGCAGTCACAGGCTTAGGCCATCTTGGAACATATTCCAAGAATTGACGCAACCATTCTACCTCTTCTCCAGCTTTATCTAACGCGATAAACTCAGATTCCATCATGGATCTAGTTATAAGAGTTTGTTTGGACGACTTCCAAGATATAGCTGCTCCTCCAAGGGTAAACACATAACCACTTGTAGATCTAGAATCTTTCATATCGGATATCCAGTTGGCATCACTGAATCCTTCCATAACAACTGGATTTTGGCCATATTGCAGACCATAATTTCTCATGTATCTCAAATACCTTAATAATCTCGTCATACCCTTCCAGTGCTCTGAACTAGGATTACTAGTATATCTACTTAGCCTACTCACAACAGATGCTAAGTCTGGTCGAGTACATGACATGACATGAGATACATAAGACTGCCAATGATCCTTGAGTATTCCAATTGAGCAACACTCTCGCCTCTATTTTTTGACAAATGTTGAGAGGTATCAATTGGAGTTTGAGCTACACTCGTTTCCCCAGGATTGAACTTCTCATGGATTTTATCCACATAATGAGATTGACTTAGCACCAAACCAGTTTGGGTTCTAATGATCTTTACCCCAAGAATCACATCAGCTAGACCCATACCTTTCATGTCAAATCTCGCTTTCAACATGTCCTTAGTAGATCTGATCATCACTCCCAATGATAAGCATATCATCTACAAAAAGGCATAAGATCACATAACCTTTAGAAGTGTCTTTCACATAGACACATTTGTCGCATTCATTTACTTTGAAACCACTGTTAAGCATAACTTGGTCAAACTTTTGATTCCATTGTTTTGGAGCTTGCTTCAAGCAATATAATGACTTGATGAGTTTACACACTTTGCCCTCTTGGCCAGGAGCAGAGAAACCCTCTGGTTGCTCCATGTAAATCTCTTCCTCTAATTCCCCATTGAGAAATGTGGTTTTTACATCCATTTGATATATTTCCAAATTTCTCAATGCTGCAATTGCAAGCACCAATCTAATAGAGGTTATTCTAGTCACATGCGAGTATGTATCAAAATAGTCAATACCTTCCTTTTGTCTAAACCCTTTGATCACAAGCCTTGCCTTATACTTGTCGACAGATCCATCAGCTGTCATCTTTTTCTTGAATATCCATCGATATCCAAGTGGCTTGCACCCTGGTGGAAGATCTACTAGCTCCCAAGTATGATTCTGCAAGATAGAATCAATTTCACTCTTGATGGCTTCTTTCCATTGAGGTCCATCTGAAGAGGTGTCTGCTTCTCGATAGGTTTGAGGCTCACTCTCAACCATGAATGTAAGAAAGTCAGGCCCAAAGGATTTCTCAGTCCTTTGCCTTTTACTTCTTCGTGGCTCACCCTCTTCAGCCTCTGATTGTTCTTTAGTATCCCCTTGAACAATCTCATCAACCACTGTTGATGAACTTTCATGATTGGTTTTTGAAGAACTCGCATGAGTTTGTACTAACATTGGAAACTCTTCTTCAAAGTAAGTCACATTTCCTGGCCTTGTCTCTATGATAGAGTCCTTGTGCACATCAGGATTCTTGGATTCTTATACAAGAAAACGATGTGAGCTACCGTTTTTGGCATATCCAATGAAAATTCAATCAACAGTTTTTGGCCCTATTCTAAGTGCCTTAGGGGGTGTAACAATCACCTTCGCTAGGCACCCCTACACTATCAAGTATTTATAGGATGATTTATGTCCCCACCATAACTGATGAGGTGTTACATCCTTATTCTTGAAAGGTATTTTATTTAACAAAAAATTGGCCGACAAAATGGCTTCCCCCACATGTACAGGCTCATCCCAGAACTTATCAACATGGCATTCATCATTTCTTTTAGTGTACGATTCTTTCGCTCCGCGATTCCATTTGATTACGGTGTACATGGCATTCATCATTTCTTTTAGTGTACGATTCTTTCCCTAAATGGTGAAACATATTCACCTCCTCTATCACTTCTCACACGTTTTATTTTCTTGTTGAGTTGATTCTCAACTTCAACTTTATACAAGATAAACTTGTCAATTGCTTCATCCTTACTCTTAAGTAAGTAAACATAACAATATCTTGTATTGTCATCGATAAAGGTAATAAAATATTTATTACCACCTCTGGTGGGAATTGATTTTAAGTCATACACATCAGTGTGAATCAGATCAAGGGGTTCAGTTATTCTTTCAACTGATTTGAAGGATGATCTTGTTTGTTTGGGTTCAACACAAGTTTTACATTTTTTTAGAGTCAATGGCAAAAGTTGGAATGTAATCTAATTTAATTAACCGATGCATCGAATTAAAATTTACATGACTAGACGTCCATGCCAAACATTAGGAGACTAAACCAAGTAAGCAGAAATACTAGCACTTTTATTCATGTTTTTCTTAACATCCATTACATTAAGTTTAAACATGCCATTTTGGGCATAGCCCTTTCCAACAAACATACCACGCTTAGTTAAAACAAAGTTATCACTTTCAAAAACCAAACGAAAGCTATGCTTGTTAAGCATCTAACCCGACACAAGACTCTTGCGCAGGTCTGGAACATAGAGCACATTCTTCAAAGTGAGCTGTTTCCCAGAAGTCCACTTCAAGATCACATCACCTTCTCCCTTGATATCAGTTGTAGCAGTGATGTATGTAAAATGCAACATATAAATTACATTAAATGAGGCATAAAACTAACCCTTTTTTAGTACTAATGTTGGAAAAAGTGTGCTTTTGTCTTACTTTTGTATTTTCAGGAGCAAATGAGCTTAAATGAACAAAAGGAACAAATATGCAGCAAAAACTAACATAAATACAAAGAAAAGGAATAAACGTGGCATGCCCGACCCCTCAACAGCATCTCCCCAAGCAAAAACAAGAAACAGAAGGCTGACCACGGACCGTGCCCACTGGACACGGGGGTGTGGTCAGGTGTCTGCAGAAATGGACAAAGCTGTAGAAGCTTCTATTCCCACCACGGGGGCGTGCCCAGCTCAGCACCGGGCGTGGTCAACTCTAAGACTCACAGAATCTTGCAACTCATGATAGTATAGATACGCTTCCGCACACAGGGCCGTGTCCAGCGAACACGGGGCCGTGCGGAGCCTAATGCGGAGAATTGCAAATAATGAAGAAAGAGAAAGGAGATGGCCACATGGGCGTATCCAGTGGACACGGGGCCATGGCCGGGCTTCTATTCAGGCTACAAATAGGGGTGCTTGGTGATGCGTGTGAAGTGTTATATATATTAGGTGTATATTTTAAGCCTCTTTAACACTTATTTTTAGCCAAGTTTTAAATTTATAAAACACGATATTTTACTAAACTAAACACACATATGGGCAAGTGCACCCATCGTGAGCGTAGTATAGTGTTGGCAAGATACCGAGGTCGTCCAAGGACACAAGAGCTTTTAGTACCGGTTTATCCTCAACGTCTAATCAAATCAAAAAGGTTAGAAAAATGTTTTAAACTAAGAAAAATAAAAACTAACTAAAATGCTGAAAATAAAAATAAAAAGAAAAAACAGATAGACAAGATGAATCACTTGGTTCCGACTCGTATCTAGTGTAACCTTTGATTATTTCCGCACTTTTGCACTTATTTAAGAGATTATCTTAGTTATTGTAGTAGGCCCCTCTTTTGAAGGTGACGTTACCCTCACCCCAGTAGTTTGAGTCAGCAAGGATACAATCCTAAAAGGGTGGATTATTAGAAGATAATTAATTAAGTTATTAATGCAAATTATGGTAGGCCCCTCTTTTGGAGGTGACGTTACCCACGACTAAGTAGTCTGAGTCAGCAGGGATACAGTCCTAAATAGCCGGATTATAGTATTAATAGTAGTTAACTTATGAGGGGATCAAAGAGTTTGGACCCCCGCCATCCAATACCGTTACGTATTGAAGGAGGTCCTACTAAATTTGACCCAGGTCCATTGCAGGACCTCTAAACGCTGAACAATGGCAAGACCTTTACCAAACCATTCCCTTAACCCCCGACCAGGTAGCCAACATACCTCCATATAGACCGTGGATATATGAATGGTGAAAATCTTTTATTTTATATAGACAGTAAAATAATGCCAAGATACCACGGACAAACGATAAGGAAAGATCACCTTCAACATAAGCAACTAGTTATTAAAGTCATTAATACAAAACCAACTAAAAAGTGCGAAAAGATTAGAAATAAAAAGTATTACACTAGACACTTTGTCTTCACCAAGTGATGTAAGAGACTTAGGCAAACATGGCCTTGATTGTCAAGAACTCTTACGATCAATCTTGGATCCCGAGACGACTCACACACTCTATGATGGACAATGGATGATGGTGGTGGATGATGGTGTTATGGTGGTGGTGGGTGGTGGGTGAAGTGTGAGAGAGGTGGTGTGCCAAGGGATGGTTTGAGCTTGAGCCAAGCACTCCTATTTATAGGCTGAACAGAAGCTCGGGCACGGCCCCGTGTCCACATCCTCTCTTTCTTCATTTAATGCAGCTTTGTCTTATTAGTTGACCACGCCCCCGTGTCCGCTGAGCACGACCCCGTGTGCAGAAGAAGAAGAATCTTTGTACTATGAAGATTTGCCTGGATTGTGCGAATCTTATAGTTGACCACGGCCCCGTGTCCGTTGAGCACGGCCCCGTGGTGGGCAATAGAAGCTTCTACCACTTTGTCTTTTCTGCTGACACTTGGGCACGCCCCCGTGCTGGCTGAGCACGGGGCGTGTTCAGTCTTCTGTTGTCTTGTTTTGCTTGGGAAGATGCTGTCGTGGGGTCGGACATGTCACGTCTTGTTCCTTTCCTTGTATTTATGTTAGATTTTGATGTCTTTTTGCTTCTTTTGTTAATTTGAGCTAATTTAATCCTGAAAATACAAAAGGAAGACAAAAGCACACTTTTTCCAACATTAGTACTAAAAAAGGGTTAGTTTTATGCCACAATTGATGTAATTTATATGTTGCATTTTGCACACATCAAAACCCCCACACTTGAATCTTTGCTTGTCCTCAAGCAAAACTCTTTAATATGTGGCTATTACACACCCAAATGGAATGGGTAGAAAAGAAGGTTTTTGGGCTTGTCCTAGAGTGTTGGGATTTCCAAGATTCTTTATTTAGTTTTATTTTTATTGATTTACAATCCTATTCGTCATGATTTATTTAAAACTTTTCATAAGATAAATTACTTATTAGGGCATAACATGCCTCTTTAAAATTCTATTTATATACAAGTTCACATACCTCACGGGGATCACTCAACACTCGGCCGAAAATGTATTTTTGTGGATCACTCAAGAGCGGCATGGAACTTACTCCTACCATAGGCTTGCCAAGTAATCAATCCTCCTCCTTTTTAACTTATAGACCTTTGTAAATATCAAGAGGACATTGTGGGTAAAGGGTTAGGCTTGGGTTAAAGATAGGTGGTTGGGTTAGTGGTTAGTAGAAAAAGGGCGAAAAGCGTAACAAGTGTCGGTTTTCGTAAGACTTTTTATTTTTGTAACTTTTATTTTGATGAAGCTATTATTCAAACAAAGTTATCTTTGATGAACTTGTTTGTTCATTTTCTTTTTGCTTCATCATCATCACAAAATTATATATATATATATATATATATATATATAGAGGTCGGTTATCATACAAATGCCCTTATCGTACATTACGTACGCTACAATCTCAGCCGTCAGATCATCTTCCGCATTTTAAATCGCATGTTGTTTTTTAATAACAATTTCGCATGTGATATTTTTTAATGAATTCGCATGTTGTTTTTTTTTACCAATTTCGCATGTGATAATTTTGATGAAATAGCATGTTGTTTTTTTTATAACAATTTCGCATGTGATAATTTTTATGAATTCGCATGTTGTTTTTTGTACCAATTTCGCATGTGTTAATTTTGATGAAATAGCATGTTGTTTTTTTTAACAATTTCGCATGTGGTACAAAAAACAACATGCGAATTCAATGCGGGAAGATGATCGGGCGGCTGAGATTGTAGCGTACGTAATGTACGATAAGGAGATTTGTACAGTACTCTTTACCTATATATATATATTTTTTTTGAAAAGTCATACGAAAAACCGAACTCGTTACTAAAACAAAGGGTTAAAAATAAAAATAAAAACGGTTTTGGTGGGTAAAAGGGTGTTTGGTTTGGGTTATGAAATGAAAAGGTTTAGGCTCAAAGGGGCTAACTAGGGGGATTTTGGGTAGGTGGTAAAAAAAAAAGAAAAATAATGGTGTAGAAATAAAAAGGGTTAGTCCTAATGCCTCCGTCATTTACTTACTCGGGTTTAAGTTGGTAAGGACTGGGAATGTATCGTCATGGCAAGTTCTAGAGTCGTAAGAACCAAGCGGCTATTCACACAAGAAACGAAAAATGAGCATTTAGTCTAATGATATGTAATTGTATGCTTAATAAAGGCTCAAAACTCACTTTTGTGGGAATGGGTTTTTATGTGATCAAGTATATATAATTAAATTTTAACTAAGCTTGTCATGCCTTTTCATAATTTTCTTATGTTGGTTCTTTTTTATCATGACGCTATCGGTTGTAAATTCGTAAAAATATAACCTTTTTAGAACTTGAAATTCCCGAGTTAAACCTAGACAAGTAAAAAAATGATAATTTTTGAAAAAATTTGGGGTGATTAGCGGTTCCAATAGAGTTTTGTGTAAGGCTTGTATTTAGGACTTGCAAGATTCAAGGTTTTAGCATCCCCCCCCCCCCACTTAAATTACACATTGTCCTCAATGTGTCCCAAAAATAAGTTTTTAGGTTGATTGAATGTGTAAAAAGGTGTAAAAAGCAAAATTTTTGTGTTAATGGTTACCTAGGCACGACCCCGTGCTCAGGTGCCAGTAACGAAAACTTACAGAAGATGAAAACGGGGGCGTGTTGGTTGAACACGACCCCGTGTCTGTCAAGGTCTGCTGAATAAATACAAACAGCTGGCTCAGGGGAGTGGGCACGGGGGCGTGTCGGCTGGACACGACCCCGTGTGGACGGTCTGCAAAGTTGAAAAACAGGTTTCTTTCTTCGATTTTCCTGTCCCGGCTTTAGTAGTACTAATGCTTAGTACTCTAAGCCTCGTATGTACCTGCTTAATCCATAAACACCATACCATACCATAGCAAACATCCTACTTTTACCAATATTCAACATCCATGTCAAAGTTAAAAGAAAACATAAGTGCAGAAAATAAAAGAAGTTAGGGAAAGTAAATTGTTCAACACTTGGCACGCATGCCATCAATTGTTCAAGAGTAGAAAAGGGTTAACCTGGGGAACCATCAAACAACCGCCTCTTCCTCCGCTCCTCCCGCCTACTCCATGGCATCGTCATCGTCATCATCATCATCATCCCCTCCATGGCGCGCAATGTGGTCTCGAATATATCCAATATCATCTTGGATATCGGATATGTTTCTCTCTATAGCTCCAACCTGGTGGTAGGTGTTGCTCGCCATGTTGTAGGTGTTCCTGGTGCACATAAGGTTCTCCTGCAACAAATCATGCAAACTTTGGAAATTAGGAAAACCGCCTCCGGAGGAGGATTGGCCCGGATCACCTTGGGGTCGATACTGATACTGATGATGTTGTGGAGCTTGAAGGACAAGTGCTTCCTGCGGGTTCCATGCATGACCTTGCATCCTTTGAAAGCTTACCGTCCCGTCTTCCGCCTCATAAATTAGGTTCATTGAGCGGCATATGTGTATATCCACCATACCCGACCATGGACTCCTCTCAAATGACCTAGGTATGTGGGCGAAGTGCCTGAAGAGACGATACACCCATCCCCCAAAGAAGATGGGAGTCGGTGCACTAGCAAGGCGGTTATGATGCATGTTTCAGAGCATGAGGAATGGAACATCAAGCGGCCTGCGGGTGTGGATACAGTGGAGGACAACAAGATCTCTTAACCCAACGACGCCACTACTATCATGCCTTTGGCTAAGAGAGTAGCCGAGGAGCCTATGAATGTATCTGTAGAGCGGATTCCTCAGCTTCGTACTCTTAGTGCTGCTCGGATTATAGTACCCTTCACCAATCTGAGCCCAAATGGCTTGGCGTTCGTTTTCACCTATCTCTCGCATTCCCCCAGTATTTTCCTCGTTTCCCGCATCCTCTTCTGCATACAACCCGACAATCGATCCAAATTGTGCCATTGAGATCGAATACCTTGTTCCGCCACATCGGAATGCTACCCCATCATTGTCGAACGGGTCGCACCTCGAGTTGAATGTGAAGGTGCTATAGAATTCCAAAGTGCATTCGTGGACGGAACGGAGTCGAGTTGTTAGAGCGGATCTGAGTGGTCCCGTGACAATGTTGTTGAAACGATCGATTTGATTCACCAGAGTTAACAGTTCCGTGCATGCTTGCCTCGGGTATCCCTCCGGCCTCGTTTGAAGTATCTCGTATCTAGCTCTTGCATCGAGCTCATTGGCGTTAAATCTTGTGAACTTCCTAGCCATCTGAAAGAATACACTAAGAGTTAGCACGAAACAGAAGTATTTTTGGACAAAACTGCAAACAGTGGGCTGGACACGACCCCGTGTTCAGCGGACACGGCCCCGTGTCCAGGCGTCTGTTACTCAAAAATTCCATTTTTCGACCCGGTTTCGAAAACTCGTAACCCGTTTACCCTATCAATTTTATCTTTTTCGGTTCAAGAACAAGGGGTTGGGGTTTTTTGTGAGAAATCGGGTGAATCTATGAACAATACAAGTGTATTTACTTTCCATAACACTAATCTAACTAAATGCAAACATATCTAAACAAAAATTTGAGGTTCAATCCGGATGAACTTTAAGAACCCTAGATTTTTCCCCAAATTTTTGGTGTTTTAACTACATGCAAGTAACTAATCAAACTACTAAAAGTGATAGAATCATACCTTGATGTTGTTAGAGTGATAGGAGACGTCGAAAATCTGCGAAAAATCGCCTGTAACCAGAGCTTTTTCGGGGAAACAGGGCGTGTGGAATGAAGTAACTGTTTTGGAAAAGGGGTTTTATCCCGACTGCAGCGCGAGCACGGCCCCATGTCCAGCGGACACGGCCTTGTGCCGAGCAAAGTTTTGAATTTTTTTTAAAGTGCTCGTGTGAGTGCCCTTTGTTTCCCATAAGCTTTGGTTAGAAAACTTACCGTTTTAGGTGTCGTCCCAATCGTTCGTAACTTACCAGGTATGATGTTGGTTTCATTCTTCCACCGTTTGAAACGAGATCACTTCCTCTTCATCCTCAATGAATCCTTGATAGAGTTTCAGCCGTTGGCCATTGACTTTGAATGGAGGCCCATTTCGAGAATTAATCTCTACTGCACCGTGTGGAAAAATATGGGTGACGGAAAAAGGTCCTGACCACCTAGACTTTAGTTTACCAGGAAATAATCGAAGACGTGAATTAAACAAAAGAACTAGATCTCCAACTCGAAATTCATTAGGTTTAATATGTTTGTCATGTAGATTTTTCATTCTTTCCTTATAAATTTCAGAGTTTGAGTATGCATAATTCCTAAGCTCGTCTAATTCATTTAATTGACAAAATCGATTTTTACCAGCAAATTCTAAATCTAAGTTTACATTTTTTATTGCCCAGTAGGCTTTGTATGCAATTTCTACTGGTAAGTGACAACTTTTTCCATAGACTAGCTTATATGGGGTTGTGCCTATTGTTGTTTTATAAGCAGTTCGAAAGGCCCATAAAACATCGTCTAATTTATCGGCCCATTCCTTTTTATTTAACCCTACGGTTTTTCGAGTATTCGTTTTAAACCTCTATTAGTCACTTCGGCTTGTCTATTTGTTTGAGGGTGATAGGCTATTGAGACCCGGTGATAGACCCCATATCTTGTTAAAAAAAATTTCAAGTTGATGGTTGCAAAAATGGGTACCTCTATCACTTATTAATGCTTTAGGTGTGCCAAAACGAGAGAATAATTTTTTCAGAAATCTTACCACGACTCTTCCATCATTTGTTGGAAGTGCCTCGGCCTCGGCCCATTTAGACAAGTAGTCTACTACCACAAGTATATATTTGTTTCCTTTCGATGGTGGGAAAGGTCCCATAAAGTCGAGTCCCCACACATCAAAAATTTCACAAACAAGAATGCCATTTTGTGGCATTTCGTTTTTGGAAGAAATATTACCTGTTCTTTGGCAAGCATCACATGTCTTGACAAGACTTTGGGCGTCTTTGTAAATGGTTGGCCAATAAAATCCTGAATCAAATACCTTTCGTGCGGTACTAGCAGCACCATGATGCTCTCCGTATGGACCTTCATGACAATGGCGGAGAATTCTTCGTGCTTCGCTACCATGTACGCATCGTGGAACAAGTTGGTCGGCACACATTTTGAAAAGATATGGATCTTCCCAAAAATAGTGTTTCACATTGGCAAAGAATTTTTTTCTTTGATGATGTGGCCACCCTTTTGCGACTATACCGCTAGCTAGGTAGTTAGCATAGTCGGCGTACCATGGTTCTTCCTTGTATTCCACCATTTCCAGGGACTCAGTTGGGAATTTTTCGTTGATTTGCTCGTCCCTGGTTGCTTCTAAAGCTGGGTCTTCTAAGCGTGAAAGATGATCTGCTGCGGTAATTTCTGCTCCTCTTTTGTCTTTGATTTCAATGTCGAATTCTTGGAGGAGTATAATCCACCGAATAAAACGTGGTTTTGCGTCTTGCTTTTTGAAGAGATATCGAATGGCTACATGATCTGTATAGACTATAGTTTTAGAAAGAACAAGATATGAACGAAATTTATCAAAAGCAAATACCACAGCTAGTAATTCTTTTTCAGTTGTTGTGTAATTTTCTTGTGCATCATTAAGTGTTTTACTAGCATAATAAATTGGGTGGAAGTGCTTTTCTTTTCTTTCTCCCAAGACAGCTCCAACTGCAAAGTCACTGGCATCACACATGATTTCGAAAGGAAATTTCCAATCAGGCGCTATCATGATAGGTGCATTGACTAACATTTCCTTTAGGGTTAGAAATGCCTGATTGCAATCCTTGTCAAAGATGAAAGGGGCATCTTTTTCAAGTAATTTTGTTAGAGGCCTTGATATTTTTGAAAAGTCTTTGATAAACCGTCTGTAAAATCCGGCATGCCCTAGGAAACTTCTGATAGCTCTTACGGAGGATGGAGGTGGTAATCTAGAAATGGTATCTATTTTGGCTCGATCCACCTCCATTCATTCGCTTGAGATCTTGTGACCGAGTACTATTCCCTCTGTTACCATGAAATGGCATTTTTCCCAATTAAGGGCGAGGTTAGTTTCCTCACATCGGGATAGCATTCATTCAAGGTTATCGAGGCATTGATCGTATGAATCCCCAAAGATAGAAAAGTCATCCATGAAGACTTCTATTGTCTTTTCTATCATATCATGGAAGATGGCTACCCTGCAACGTTGGAATGTTGCGGGGGCATTACATAGACCAAACGGCATGCGTTGATAAGCAAAAGTTCCATAGGGACATGTGAAAGTTGTATTTTCTTGTTCTTCGGGTGCTATCGGGATTTGAAAGTAACCTGAAAAACCATCCAAGAAACAATAAAACTTATGACCGGATAATCTTTCTAACATTTGATCAATGAAAGGTAAAGGAAAGTGATCCTTTCTTGTTGCTTCATTTAATCGTCTATAATCTATACATACTCTCCATCCTGTGACGGTTCTCGTTGGTATTAATTCATTCTTTTCGTTAGTTATTACCGTCATACCTCCTTTCTTTGGAACTACTTGGACGGGACTTACCCAAGGACTATCGGAGATAGGGTAGATAAGTCCGGCGTCAAGTAATTTGATGACCTCGTTTTTAACCACTTCTTGAACATTTGGATTTACTCGACGTTGTGGTTGTATGACCGATTTGTAGTCATCATTCATCAAAATTTTGTGTGTGCACATGGAAGGACTAATTCCTTTTATGTCTACAAGTTTCCAAGCTATTGCGTTTTTGTGTTTTTTCAAAAGACTAATTAATTTTTCTTTTTCTAAGCTATCTAATTTAGATGAAATAATTACAGGTAAATTACCATCTTTGTCTAGAAAAGCATATTCCAAACCTTTTGGAAGTTCTTTGAGCTCAGGTGGTGGGTCTTTAGGAGACTCCTTATTTGGTTGCTCATTTTGATCAAGAACTTTAAAAGTTTGTTCTATGGCGACCTCTTCTTCAACAAAGTGGTCAATCTCTTCACTTGTATCGGGTGGTTCATCTTCATCTTCAATTAGGGGGTCATTATTGCCGAAAGGATATTTCATTGACTGCTCAAGATCGACACTTTTTTTAAATGCCCCTAATTGAAGAGGTAGATAGTTGAACTTCCGGTTTTTCAAAGCTTCGTGAGTTTTTACAAATGGTCATCCCAACACTAGGGGAGCGTCATCGAGGATGACAAAGTCGGTCGGTATTACCATTTGATTTGTTTGAACCAATACATCCTCCACTACACCGATTGATTTTATTAATTTCCGATTGGATAGAAAAATGGGTATTTGAAGTGGATAAAAATCACTAATACTTAATTTTTCGAAAATGTAGTTAGGCATTATGTTAACACAAAGATCTTTATCAATTGTTACATTACTAATAAATGAATTTTGAAAGAAACATGGAACCGGTGTAATGTTAATTTCAAATGGGTCTTCTTTTATTAGCGAAGTTTGATCATTAGTTAACTTAACTCTTACCGTTTCGTCAATTTTAGTGTTAGTGTTTAACTCTTTTAAAAAGTTAGCATGAGTGGGTACCAAACAATGATTTTCTAAAGAAGGTGACAAGAGATTAATTTCTTCAAAATTAGACTCTTCTTGAATTTTAAATTTGTCGGACTCACCTATTTCGTTGTTTAACTCATGTGTCGGTTTTTCACTTATTTGTTCTTCATTTTTACACTTTCAGTTATCTCTTCATTTTTTAATTCTTCCCTTGCGTGGGACTCCTCTTCCCTTGCGCGAGATTCTTTTATACAGCGATCGATAACTCTAATGTGTTCTAATATCCTATCGGTTACTTCGGTTAGAGAAAAAGAATCGGAATTTTCAAAGCTTGAATCCGGTTGTTCGATCCTTTGTTCCTCATAATACTCATGTGAAGTAGATGGTTCGCACCATTGTTCTTCATTGTAAGCATATGATGGATAAGGGTTGTAATTTTGTTCTTCATAATACTCATATGAGGTGGGTTGTTCATGCCATGGTTCCTCATAATAAGCATACGAAGGTGGTGGCTCATATATTGGTTCCTCAAAGTATGAGTATGAAGGCTCATACCTTGGTTCCTCAAAATATGAGTATGAGGGAGGAGGTTCATACCTTTGGTCTTCATAGGATGTGTATGAAGTCGATGGCTCGTACCTGGGCTCCTCATAGTAGGTGTATGAATTGGATGGTTGATATGAGTGACTATTTTGAACCGAGTGTGTGTTACGACAATTAGTGCAATAATTACTCCTATAATCATCCTCCTCATAGGTGTAGTTGTAACCTCCTGAGTATTGATCCATAAGAATCACTCAGCAGACCACAACCAAGTCTCGAGATCAGAAAACAAAAATAAAAACGGAAACAGAGGCTGGACACGGCCCCGTGTTCAGAATCTGTATCTGGGCGTTTTAATTAAATTTACTGATTTTGTTGAGCATGGGGCGTGTTCAGTGAGCACGGCCCGTGTTCAAGCTTCTGTTACTGGGTGTTTTTATGAAAATGTGCAGCACGGCCCCGTGTTCAGTGAACACGGCCCCGTGTACAGGTTTCTGTAAATGCAATTCTAAACTAAAATGCAGAAAAATGTGCGCGCGTTTAAAAAGGTTTTGAAAAACTGATTAGGCCGTCGATTTTAAGCTTTCTTAAAATCCTTGTGTCCCCGGCAACGGCGCCAAAAACTTGATGCGTGTGAAGTGTTATATATATTAGGTGTATATTTTAAGCCCCTTTAACACTTATTTTTAGCCAAGTTTTAAATTTATAAAACACGATATTTTACTAACACTAAACACACATATGGGCAAGTGCACCCATCGTGAGCGTAGTATAGTGTTGGCAAGATACCGAGGTCGTCCAAGGACACAAGAGCTTTTAGTAACGGTTTATCCTCAACGTCTAGTCAAATCAAAAAGGTTAGAAAAATGTTTTAAACTAAGAAAAATAAAAACTAACTAAAATGCTGAAAATAAAAATAAAAAGAAAAAACAGATAGACAAGATGAATCACTTGGTTCCGACTCGTATCTAGTGTAACCTTTGATTATTTCCGCACTTTTGCACTTATTTAAGAGATTATCTTAGTTATTGTAGTAGGCCCCTCTTTTGAAGGTGACGTTACCCTCACCCCAGTAGTTTGAGTCAGCAAGGATACAATCCTAAAAGGGTGGATTATTGGAAGATAATTAATTAAGTTATTAATGCAAATTATGGTAGGCCCCTCTTTTGGAGGTGACGTTACCCTCGACAAAGTAGTCTGAGTCAGCAGGGATACAGTCCTAAATAGCCGGGTTATAGTATTAATAGTAGTTAACTTATGAGGGGATCAAAGAGTTTGGACCCCCGCCATCCAATACCGTTAAGTATTGAAGGAGGCCCTACTAAATTTGACCCAGGTCCATTACAGGACCTCTAAACGCTGAACAATGGCAAGACCTTTACCAAACCGTTCCTTTAACCCCCGACCAGGTAGCCAACATACCTCCATATAGACCGTGGAGATATGAATGGTGAAAATCTTTTATTTTATATAGACAGTAAAATAATGCCAAGACACCACGGAAAAACGATAAGGAAAGATCACCTTCAACATAAGCAACTAGTTATTAAAGTCATTAATACAAAACCAAGTAAAAAGTGCGAAAAGATTAGAAATAAAAAGTATTACACTAGACACTTTGTCTTCACCAAGTGATGTAAGAGACTTAGGCAAACATGGCCTTGATTGTCAAGAACTCTTACGATCAATCTTGGATCCCGAGACGACTCACACACTCTATGATGGACAATGGATGATGGTGTTTTGGTGGTGGTGGGTGGTGGGTGCAGTGTGAGAGAGGTGGTGTGCCAAGGGGTGGTTTGAGCTTGAGCCAAGCACTCCTATTTATAGGCTGAACAGAAGCTCGGGCACGGCCCCGTGTCCAGTGGGCAGGGCCCCGTGTCCACATCCTCTCTTTCTTCATTTAATGCAGCTTTGTCTTATTAGTTGACCACGCCCCCGTGTCCGCTGAGCACGACCCCGTGTGCAGAAGAATCTTTGTACTATGAAGATTTGCCTGGATTGTGCGAATCTTATAGTTGACCACGGCCCCGTGTCTGCTGAGCACGGCCACGTGGTGGGCAATAGAAGCTTCTACCACTTTGTCTTTTCTGCTGACACTTGGGCACGCCCCCGTGCTGGCTGAGCACGGGGCGTGTTCAGTCTTCTGTTGTCTTGTTTTGCTTGGGAAGATGCTGTCGTGGGGTCGGGCATGTCACGTCTTGTTCCTTTCCTTGTATTTATGTTCGATTTTGATGTCTTTTTGCTTCTTTTGTTAATTTGAGCTAATTTAATCCTGAAAATACAAAAGGAAGACAAAAGCACACTTTTTCCAACATTAGTACTAAAAAGGGGTTAGTTTTATGCCACAATTGATGTAATTTATATGTTGCATTTTGCACACATCAAATACCCCCACACTTGAATCTTTGCCTGTCCTCAAGCAAAACTCTTTAATATGTGGCTATTACATACCCAAATGGAATGGGTAGAAAAGAAGGTTTTTGGGCTTGTCCTAGAGTGTCGGGATTTCCAAGATTCTTTATTTAGTTTTATTTTTATTTATTTACAATCCTATTCGTCATGATTTATTTAAAACTTTTCATAAGATAGATTACTTATTAGGGCATAACATACCTCTTTAAAATTCTATTTATATACAAGTTCACATACCTCACGGGGATCACTCAACACTCGGCCGAAAATGTATTTTTGTGGATCACTCGAGAGCGGCATGGAACTTACTCCTACCATCGGCTTGCCAAGTAATCAATCCTCCTCCTTTTTAACTTATAGACCTTTGTAAATATCAAGAGGACTTTGTGGGTAAAGGGTTAGGCTTGGGTTAAAGATAGGTGGTTGGGTTAGTGGTTAGTAGAAAAAGGGCGAAAATCGTAACAAGTGTCGGTTTTCGTAAGACTTTTTATTTTTGTAACTTTTATTTTGATGAAGCTATTATTCAAACAAAGTTATTTTTGATAAACTTGTTTGTTCATTTTCTTTTTGCTTCATCATCATCACAAAATTTTATATATATATATATATATATTCTTTTTGCTTATCATTTGTCCATGGTGTCTTGGCATTACTTTACTGTTTATATAAAGTAAAAGATTTTCACCATTCATATCTCTACGGTCTATATAGAGATATATTGGCTACCTGGTCGGGGGTTAAGGGAATGGTTTGGTAAGGTTCTTGCCTTGTTCAGTGTATAGATCCTGCAAGGACCTGGGTCAAGCTTACTAGGACCTCCTTCAATACCCAGTGGTATTGGATGGCGGGGGTGCGAATGGCTTAATCCCCTCATATGTAAATTACTATTAATACATGTAAGGACCTTCAAAAATGTCCCAAAACGACCCGTAGGTGAAAACCCGGACCCCTGAAACCCTAATCCATATCAAAAATCAAGAAAAATCACATTTTGGTCTTCACGGGCCACGTCAACTCAACATTTGATCGGATAAGCATCCGGGCCACATGGCATCCACCTGGTATTAAGGTAGTGAGGCGCTGCTATGATACAGGGTATTAACTCGATCGCTGCTACGATTCAATGTCCGATCGATTGAAACTGTCCGATGGATGTTTAAGTGCTGCTCAAACTTGGGTTATACTTTATCATTTGTCATGAATTCGATGGATGTTTAAGTATCACAATTTGTCATTCGTTGTGAGGGTTTTAATCTCGTGAGTTATCGTAAATGCTGTATTAGTTACTGACCTAGTTCGTATGCATTGTTATTTAAATTAGGTTACAAGGCTAATACGTAGGCTAAACTCCGCCCGTTTAATTCTGCAATGTGAGTCATTCTCTTTTTATCAATAATGTTTTACAATACTCCAATCATTTTCAAAGGTTATAATTACAGGGATTAAGTAGTGGTTATCTTGAATCACTGGCTAGTGGGGTATTGTGCACATTACTAATTTCTCATGGTTATGCTAACAAATCCTAACAGTGATAATCATCACTACTTGGGTGAAAGGACCCAATAGTGGTATGACCATCGTCACCAGGAGGTGACACGGCGCTAGATAAAAATAAGATAACGGCCATTGTAATCGCTCTTATGCTGTAATTTATAACTACGTGTCGTTTTATAAAAAATGAATGATTCACCAGTATTTCCCCGCTGACAAAATATTTTTAAAACATGTTTCAAGTAACTACTGTGAACCAAGGAAAAGTGCTACGGAGCACTAACAAAGCTTGAAGTAGTGGCTCAGTTAAACAAATAAACATGTTTTGTAAATCAGGGAATTTCCTTGTGAAATTCCTCTATTGTAAATTACGGGGTTTATCCCGAATTATGAAATAAAATAATCGGGCATTTCAAGTTTTAAAAGATCCTGTTAAATCTTCCGCTGTCAACTCAAATATCAAATACCACGGGTTTCTGTCCCGCGGCTCCTGGACCGGGTCAAACAGGGACGGGGGCCGTGACAGAAAAAGGTGGTATCAGAGCCACTGATTTAAGCCAATTAAGTATTTAAAAATACTTAATTTTTCTAATTGCCATCCTATGATTATGTGTTTTTAACTGACTAGTTGTTAGTTTCAGTATGGGTAAGCAAATACTTTCGGACATCTATCATCAATTAGATAGTTCACCAAAAGATAATGGAACTTCATTTCAATTAAATTCCTCAAGAAACTCAGCAGATACTGAGGAAGGAATATTTGTTCGTAAGGCACAATTTGAGAAACCACTTACCCCTAATAAAAGAAGTTGGATTATTAGAAAAAGTCAAGAGAAAATACAGAAGTCACAACCAAAAGGAATGATGAGTAGTAAGGAAACTTAGGAAATAGGCGAATCCACCAGGGGAAAAAGAATTAGATGAACAATGGACAATTCTCTATATGTTAGCCACTACAGCAGCAAATGTTAACTTTTAGTTAAGTTAAACTGCCAATTCCTTGACCCAGTACTAGCACCCATATCATCTATAAGCCAGAAATTTTAATTTTGCCAATTAAATAAACAACTTAGTAAGAAAAGATAGACTAAAATGCACAATCCCTAGTATATTTTAAATTTCAGTTGTACTTTGTAACAAATATATATAAAAATCGCAATATTTCGTTTTAATCAACCTGTTTGTCTAATTAATATTTAATTGTTCTGATTACCATTTTGTGATTCCGTGAAAATTTAATTTACCAAAATTTTAACTTAGAATTTTGCGTGTTTCTTCATGTCTACTAAACAGTATGAATGAGTTGTCTGAAGCTCTTCAGAATCTCAATCTCTATTCTGTTAAAGTGGAAGTTTCCAAAGACTTTATCGGTTATTGTGCCGACACTGATGAACCTATGGAATTCCAAGCTCAACCTCCGGAGAAACCAAAGCCGAAGAAGAAAAGAAGATTCGTGGGTTGGAGACGTGTACGCAGGAAGAAACCAGCAACTAAGAAAGTTGCTAAGACGGAAAATCCCATGGATAAAGGAAAAGAAATAGAGATCGGAGAAAGCTCCAAGCAAGCCGAGGAAATACCAATGTGGGAAGAGTTGGATCGCATGCTGTGTAGGTCCCCTTGATGTGTATGGATCTTCAACAGAATTGTCAATCCAATCAAGAGTGCAGAATCCTCTTGATCAGAATAAGCAGAAACAAGTAGAAGAACAGAAACAGCAATTCACTTTCAAACCGGGTTTACTATTAATTATCAATCAAACTGAATTACAATCAATCTAAACCCTAACCACACTCAAATTCGTCCAAGTCTAGCTATTACGAATTTCAATGCCTCTCAAACTCTGTTTTGGCTGAATAACCTAAACCCGAAAGCCTAACCTTGTTTATATAACACAAGGTTGCAACATTAGGCTGGGTTTGCTACATGGGCTAGGCCCAAATCGTCCCCCATCACCCAATGTGGGTTTTGTTTAGCCCAAACTCTATTAACTCACTAATACAAAGCTAAACCCGCTAACTGTTTATCGTTTAACTAATTACAAGATATCCAAAGACCAAATCTAAGCTATGCACCAACAAACTCCCCCTTGACAATAGCTTCATAAAATAACTTTGTCTTCAGTCGTCTTGCAATCTTCATGTAGTCTTGCACTGTCTTTGGATAGCTTTAGCTTCAACAGCTTCTGTCAGCAACATGCTGGCAGACTGTGATATCCTTAAGCCTGTCAATGAAAACCTCTTTACTTATCCTGCTGAAACTCAACTCCCAATAAATTTAGAACCAGCCATCCCAGATCCCCTTGTTAACACCCGACCTTTAGGAGAAATGGAAGAATGGTGGACCAATGACTGGCAGTTCCAGAACCTCTTAAACAACCCTTATACCTTTCTCCCTCAGTTTGACCCAGAGCCTGCACCAAACCCACCGATGAGCAATGAAAATTTGGCTGAACTCCGCCGTTTTGGCGAGGAACTGGTGGATGCAGGGAATCGAATCCGGGAGGTGGGAGAACAGATCTCCTGGAAGTACGACGAGAGGGAACGTCGTTACTGAAAATGCCAGCTGATGGGATAATATGTGGTGGAGGAAGCATGTGTTTAATAATAATAATAATATAACAATCAAAATATAATTATGAGAAATAACCTAAAAATAAAAATTTTGTAAGATAACAGGTGTGTACGGAAGCATATTATAATATATAAAAATGGAAGTCGAGAAATCGACAATTTTGGCTATACATGTTGGTGTGATTGTGTGCAACATTTTGTTATGTTTAGTTGTTAATTATTTTATGATAATCACTTATATATATTAATTACCAGATGGAAAACGCTGGTAATGAACCCGTTAACGAAGTTAACCAATCTGAACAAAATCATGAAGATCAATTTCTGAATAGGCAAGATATCGAGAATATCGTTGCTCAAGGGATAGCCAATGCTATTCCAGTAATCCTTGCTGCTGCCCAAAATCCAGTTGAACCTCAACGAATTATTCCTAGCAAACGTACACACGTCGACAATTTTAGTAATAGTGTAAACTGAGGCGACAACCATACTAATAACGACAATGATGGGATGCAAGCCCCACTCCTTAAGAAAATGAAAGCTGCAACGCCTGGTTGCACTTACAAGGAGTTTCTTGCTTGTAAACCAGTTGAATTTGCAGGCAACGAAGGGGCGACTGCTGCACTGCGTTGGTTAGAGAAAACCGAGGCGGTGATTAAAATAAGTAAATGTGCCGAGGAAGACAAGGTCATGTACGCGTCACATCTTTTTAAAGTAGGGGCGCTAGAATGGTGGAATACGGTACTTCAAGCTAAGGGAAGCGATGTAGTCTATGCCATGAGATGGGAAGAATTTAAGCTACTGGTGGAAAGAAAATTCTGTCCCGAGTATGAAAATGAACAAATGGCAAATAAATTCTTGAACCATCGAATGGTGGATGTAGACTGTCGAGGGTATACTTCGACATTCTTCGAGTACGCTAGAGTAGTACCAACCCTGGCTTCGCCAGAACCGGTACTTATTTCCCGCTATATTTGGGGTTTGATTGGTGAAATCCGTGATGTCGTTAAAGCTACGAGACCTCGCACTATCGACGATGCAGTGGAATTAGCCAACACTTTGACGGACGGACTGGTGCGTACGCGAGAAGAAAATAGAAAGAAGGAAGTAGCCCAAAAGATTACCCAAGGATTCCGTATAGGTAACCGTAGTAATTTCAAGAAAAAGGGAACTGGGCAATCTTCCACTGTTCCATTTTGCAATACCTGTAAAAGAAAACATTTTGGTAGATGCAAAGGGTATTGCAATTTCTGCAAAATTCTAGGACATCAAGAGGAAGATTGCAGGAAGAAGAAATCCACAATCTGCTACAACTGTGGAGAAGCTGGACATTTCAGGCCAGACTGCCCGAAATTGATCAAACCAGCTGATAACAAAGCCAAACCGGCAGAAGGAACTACCAAGAAAAACGTAAGAGCCTTCCAGTTAACTACTCAGGAAGCAGAACTAATCCTTGACGTGATAGCTGGTACGTTCCTAGTTCACGACGTTTATGCAAAAGTATTATTTGACTCTGATTCAAACCAAAGTTTTATAAATACTTCATTCTGCCAAGCTCTTAACCTACCATTAACCAACCTTAGGCAGATTTTTACAGTCGAAACGGCAGATGGGAGTTCGGTTAAAATAGATAAGGTTTTGCGAGAAGGAAAGATAGAACTTCTAGGCCATAAATTTTCTGCAAACCTGTTACCTATGAAATTAGCCGAATTCGATAGTGTGTTAGGAATGGATTGGTTAGTAGCCAACCATGCTCGAATCCTATGTGATAAGAACTCCATAGAAATACATACCCCCACTGGAGAAGTAGTAGTGATTACAGGAGATGAGCCACGAAAGCTATTGAAATTCATTTCAGTAATGAAGTTGGCCAGTTATTCAAGAAAACAAGAAGTAGTGTATATGATTTCGGTAATCATTAACACGAAAGGTAAGGAACTTAAAGAAATTCCGGTAGTAGCCGAATACCCAAATGTATTCCCAGAAGAACTACCAGGATTACCAACCAATAGGGAAGCCGAATTTAGAATTCATCTAATTCTTGGAACTACACCGATAGCCAAGGCACCTTGTCGGTTAGCACCCACTGAAATGCTAGAATTGAAAAAGCAATTAGATGAATTACTAAGTAAAGGATTTATACAACCTAGTTCATCCCCGTGGGGAGCTCCAGTGTTGTTTGTAAAGAAGAAGGATGGTTAGATGCGAATATGTATCGATTATAGGGAATTGAATAAGGTCACAATTAAGAATCGATACCCCTTACCTAGGATCGATGATCTTTTCGATCAACTTCAAGGAGCTAGATACTTTTCTAAGATAGATTTACGCTCCGGATATCATCAATTGAAAGTACAAGAAGAAGACATACCTAAAACTGCTTTTAGAACTAGGTATGGTCATTACGAGTTTACAGTCATGCCCTTTGGACTAACAAATGCTCCTGCAGCATTTATGGACATGATGAATAGAATCTGTAAACCGTATTTGGATAAATTTGTAATCGTCTTCATCGACGATATACTTATTTATTCCAAAAGCCAGGACGAACACTATCAACATCTGCATACACTCTTAACACTGTTAAGAAATGAGAAGCTTTATGCCAAATTCTCTAAGTGTGAATTTTGGCTACAGGAGGTGCAATTTTTAGGACACATGGTGAATCACGAAGGTATTCACGTAGATCCTGCTAAGATAGAAGCGATCACCAAATGGAAAGTCCCACAAACAGCTATGGAAATTAGAAGTTTTCTAGGGTTAGCTGGTTACTATAGACGATTTATTAAGGATTTTTCCAAAATAACTGTGCCATTAACTAAGCTAACATGTAAAGCAGTTAAGTTTGAATGGGGGCCTAAACAAGAAGAGGCCTTTAGGATTTTGAAGCAAAAGTTAACGAACGCCCCAATTCTAGCTTTACCAGAAGGAACAGAAGATTTTGAAGTCTACTGCGATGCTTCTAAGCTAGGATAGGATGTGTGCTAATGCAACGCAAAAAGGTAATTTCATATGCCTCAAGGCAATTGAAAAAGCACGAGGAAAACTATACGACTCATGACTTAGAATTAGGAGCCATAATTTTTGCCCTTAAAATTTGGAGACATTATCTGTATGGAAGTAAGTTTACTGTCTATACTGATCATAAAAGTTTAAGATACATATTTGGGCAAAAAGAATTAAACATGAGGCAACGAAGGTGGATAGAAATCTTAAGTGACTACGACTGTGATATTCAATATCATGAAGGAAAGGCAAACGTAGTTGCAGATGCCTTAAGTCGTAAGTATCATGAAAAGCAAAAGCGAGTTCATGCCCTTAGATTAAATCTACAGTTAGATTTAATGGAACAACTGAAGAACATTCAAGAAACAACAATCAAGGATGATGCCGAAGGAATGAAAGGGCGAGTAAAAGAATTAGAACAAGGTAGTGATGGAATTTGGAGATTCCACAAGAAAAGAATTTGGGTACCTAAACAAGGAGAATTAAGAAATAATATTTTAGAGGAAGCCCATAAATCTAGGTATACCATGCACCCGGGAAACAATAAGATGTACCAAGATTTAAGAAATAATTTCTGGTGGATAGGAATGAAAAAGGACATAGCTAGATATGTTTCTAAATGTCTTACTTGTTCACAAGTTAAGGTAGAACACCAGAAATCTTCAGGTCTACTACAACAATTAGAAATGCTTGTATGGAAATGGGAACTCATAACAATGGATTTTGTTACTAAGTTGCTCAAAACCCGAAAAGGTAATAACGCAATTTGGGTAATTGTGGATCGATTAACCAATTCAGCTCATTTTCTACCCATGAAGGAAACCTTTAGCTGGAAAGGTTAGCCAAGTTATACGTAGACGAAGTATTATCCTTACATGGAGTCCCACTCTCCATTTTATCGGATAGGGATATTCGTTTCACTTCCCATTTCTGGACAAGTTTCCAGGAAGCAATGGGAACCCGACTAACTTTAAGCACTGCATACCATCCTCAAACAGACGTACAAAGTGAAAGGACGATCCAAACCCTGGAAGACATGCTTAGGGCATGTGTGATAGATTTTGGTGGAAATTGGGATGACCACCTACCCTTAATTGAATTCTCCTATAATAATAGTTATCATGCAAGCATAGAAGCTGCCCCATTCGAAGCACTATATGGACGAAAATGTAAAACTCCAGTCTGCTGGGTAGAAATAGGAGAAAGTCAATTATCAGGTCCAGAAATTGTGCAAGAAACCACTGATAAGATCACTCAAATAAAGGAAAGACTGAAAACGGCTAGAGATCGCCAGAAGAGTTATGCAGATAATCGACGCAAGCCACTAGAGTTTCAAGTTGGAGACAAGGTACTCTTGAAAGTTTCTCCTTGGAAAGGAGTAGTCCGGTTCGGTAAGAAAGGAAAGCTAAGCCCAAGATATGTAGGACCTTTCCCAGTAATACAGCGAATAGGACCAGTTGCCTACCGCTTGCAACTACCAGAGGAGTTAGCAGGGGTACATGATGTATTTCATGTATCCAATCTTAAGAAATGTCTATCTGACGAATCTCTGGTAATACCTCTTCAAGATGTAGAGGTAAATGAAAAGTTAAAATTTGTTGAGAAACCACTTCAAATAGAAGACATAAAGATCAAGTTTCTCAAGCACAAAAGATTGGTACTAGTTAAAGTCAAGTGGGAGCCAAAAAGAGGACCCGAATACACTTGGGAGCTGGAATCGGAGATGAAGCGAAAGTATCCTCACTTATTCTATTAAATCTCGAGGACGAGATTTTAAATAAGGTGGGGAGGATGTAAGGACCTTAAAAATGTCCCAAAACGACCCGTAGGTGAAAACCCGGACCCCTGAAACCCTAATCCAGATCAAAAATCAAGAAAAATCACATTTTGGTCTTCTCACGGGCCGCGTAAAGGATAAGCAGACCCTTACGCGGGCCGCGTCAACTCAACATTTGACCGGATAAGCATCCGGGCCACATGGCATCCACCTGGCAACCCTACTCGTGACCCAGCAAACCTACACGTAGACTAGGTGGCCACGCGGGCCGCGTAAGGATCGAGTAAGGGTTCACGCGGGCCGCGTGAGACCCATTTTTCAGCTATAAATAGAACTGATCATGGCTGTTCACTGGTGTCGAAAATAATTCTCAAAAACGAAGTGCTACTGCTCAATTTCAAAAATTAAGGTAGTGAGGCGCTGCTACGATACAGGGTATTAACTCGATCGCTGCTACGATTCAATGTCCGATCGATTAAAACTATCCAATGGATGTTTAAGTGCTGCTCAAACTTGGGTTATACTTTGTCATTCGTCGTGAATTCGATGGATGTTTAAGTATCGCACTTTGTCATTCGTTGTGAGGGTTTTAATCTCGTGAGTTACCGTAAATGCTGTATTAGTTACTGACCTAGTTCGTATGCATTGTTATTTAAATTAGGTTACAAGGCTAATCAGTAGGCTAAACTCTGCCCGTTTAAATCTGCAATGTGAGTCATTCTCTTTTTATCAGTAATGTTTTACAATACTCCAATCATTTTCAAAGGTTATAATTACAAGGATTAAGTCGTGGTTATCTTGAATCACTGGCTAGTGGGGTATTGTGCACATTACTAATTTCTCACGGTTAGGCTAATAAATCCTAACAGTGATAATCATCACTACTTGGGTGAAAGGACCCAATAGTGGTATGACCATCGTCACCAGGAGGTGACACGGCGCCAGATAAAAATAAGATAAAAGCCATTGTAATCGCTCTTATGCTGTAATTTATAACTACGTGTCGTTTTATC